>CM061356.1:2221379-3421379 GCA_030867105.1 Liasis olivaceus
GCTGCAGACATAATATATCTTGATTTCAGCAAAGTGTTTGACAAAGTACCCCATGACAGTCCGATTAGGCTGTTGAGTGGGCTGGATAGTAGGATAAATAATTTGGTTACATTGCTGGCTCAAACATTGTACTCAAAGCTGACCATCATTGCTTCCTCATCAAACTGGAGAGAGGCATGGTGTGAGGTGCAGGTCTGAGTCTCTGTTGGGCAAAAAATCAAAAATCAAATACATAAATTGTGCCATCCTGGTCCCTGTATTCATTTTTTTAAATGATTTGTGAAGATACAGAGGTAAACCTTACCAGACGTAACACAAAATTGGATGGAATTGCTAGTATCCTAAAACATGAAAATAAAATTCAACATGATCTTAATAGGTTAGAGAAATGGAGTGAGAGTAGCAGAATGAAATTACATAGATACAGATGTAATCAATGTAAGGGAAGATTCTCTTAGGAGTAGAAATGAAATGCAGCGGCACAAAATGGCTTCTGAAAAAGATCTTGAAGTAGTAGTTAATATGCATTTACCCCTGCAATTTAGAATGCATCAACAGAAGCAGGGCTTCTAAATTGTTGCAAGAAATTGCTCCATTTTATTCTGCTTTGATCAGAGTCCACCTTTATTCTTGCATCCAGGTGGGGACACCCCACTTTTAGAAGGCAATGGGGATGACTGGGGGCTGAAAACTCAGCCTGTGAAGCAAGACTGAAGAAGCTGACAATGTTTTCCTAAGGCTAAACATACGGGGGATTGAAGTGGGATATGCTAGTGCTATACAGATACCTGAAAGGAGGTCAGACAGATGTGCATGTCCTCTGGCATACCAGGCCATGAATTAATGCATTTAAATAGCAGGATCGCAAATTCCAGTTGTATGCTAGAAGAAACTTTCTAAAGGTTAGAACAACTTCATTACCAAATGATGTTCGAGCAAAGGTTGGACAGCCATTCTCACTGGGTATTTTAATTTGGATTCCTGCAGCAAGCAGGGGTTGGACTCCAAGGCTGAAAGGGCCCCTTTCAGTTCTATAATTCGGCTTCCTGCAGTACCGCCCTGTTGCTGAAATGTTGCTCAGGTCTGGTTCAAAGTTGTCCTGCTGTCATTTCATCCAAACAGCAACCTTGTGAGGTAGGTGAGGCCCTCCAGAAAGCTTCAAGATTGAGGCTACACCCCAGTTCTCTCTCATCTAAATTCCAGGATTGGGCAGAACTTTGAAAAAGAAATTAAACAGGATACTTCTCATCTCCACAACACGGCTGGAACCGGGGAGCCCTTGGCAAGAATAAAGGAAAGCAGAGAGTGAGATCTTAGCTCATGTTCAGCCTTGTAGAGCCCCTGGAACAAGTTCCCCTTAGCCTGCCAACTTTGGAGTTGGTATGGAAAGAAAACTGCTTGTGTGCACTGTGGTGATTTCAGAGTGGCTGCCCGCTTAACCTTTAGGTGAGTTTTGATCAGGCCGAAGCCACGTGGACAGAAGGTCCATCATGTGGATCCCCTAAGGACTTTCTCCTAAAATAAGTGTTGTAAGTCAGGCATCTACCCTGTTTTTGTAGGAGGCTGGAGCTCAGTTGCAGGCTGCTAAGCAGAAAGGGCTGTGTAGCCAAGGGAAGGGCAAACGTGGCTGTAATTTCACCAGGATAATGGCCTTTTGAAATTGAGCATTTAACTTCTCCTGACCTTCTCCAACCCCCTGCAATCTCACCAGGCTCCTTTGCCATAGGTCTGCTTCCATCAGCCCCTCTACGGCCTTATTGGTTCATGGGCTTTTTCCTTGCTGCTGATTGCAACCAATAGTCTTGGAATGAGTGTGTGTGTCTGTGTGTGTGTGTGTTCCCATAAAAAGGAGGACCCCTAGGCTGCTGACGGCACCATTTTACAGAACTATAAACCTGATTTTGACAATGATGATTTCTTCTCACTTAAGGATACTTTTCTCCTCTGTACTGGATGAAAAATGTACTGGCATACTCTCTGCTGCCCTGACTGCATTCTTGTTGTCCTAAAAGATTGTGCACATAAAGCAGAAAGATGCTCACGAAATGCTCCTGATGCTCATAACAGACTGGCTTGGAAGATTCGCTGTATGCTAGAAGAAGAGTAAACGCCAAAGTGGCCAAGTGTTAAAGTTACTACCAGCACTACCCTCTCCTCACACCTCTTTCTGGTCCCAAACTGAACAGCTTCTTGAAGATTTACCCTGAGGATAGGGTAATTTCCACAATTTTGCTGACTTTATAAGAAATGCTCTTGAATTAATTATTAATTTTTTTGCTGAAGAGCGCTTCCCAGCAGTGCCATTTTAGCTGGTCACTGGCCACAAGTCAGGTTAGCAAGTGGCTCAGATGAATCTTTTTTATGGGATGCATGTAGGGACGAGAGGTCGGAATCCCATCTGAGAAATGTTGCCAAATTAGCCATAGAAAAGGGCCATGTTGCCTGGACTTGCCCCACACCCATAGCGGTTATCAGATTATTCCATTTGTGGGCTTTGCACAATAATTTGAATGGTGAACGATGCAAACAGAGGGGGCTCCTGTAACATGCTAAGCCAGTAAAAAATGCACAGATCTTTGACCTGGTAAAGCATGTTGTTCAACCCAGCCATTTTGCTGAAGCAGTGGGTACAGGTGGTACTGCTTCTGCCATGCCACGTTGGGGGTGAAGCTGCTCCAGGTAGATTGAGGCTGTGTGCCCAACAGACTGCCCCATGTCTTGAAAGCTAGCTGTTGCCTTTCTGTCTTATGGCAGATGCTATCCTCCACTAACCTACCTGCTGGTCTCACCTCGGTTGGATGTGCAACTGGAGAGTCACCATCTAGTTTTTTGCCTTGGCAGCAAATAGACCTGGGTTGGCTTTGAGCAGCAGAAAGGTTTCTTTGGTCCAGGAAGAGCAGGAGGAAGGATGCGTAGTCTTTCCTGCTAAGGAAAGACAGTGACCAGCCTGAGTGGGCAGAATTGTTCTGGGGTTCAGAGGCTTTTTGCAGCCCTGGGAGATGGCTTGTGGTCTGGGACACTCCCTCTACCCAGGGTCCTTAACACAATGACAGGAAGGGGGATGGAGACAGCTGGGCGTGCAGCAGGAGCAGCATCTCTGAAGTCCTCAGATTTAGCAAAGCCAATGGGCCTGTAAGTCCTTCTGCTCCCCATTCACCAGCCCAGGAGGACTGGGGCTGCTGGTTGAAGCCATCCAGTGGGCCTGGACTGGAGTCCCTTCTCCAATCAACAGTGCTGTTTGCCAAAGGAATGGAGAGATGGGCTTGATCCTACCCATTCTTGATCTGAGTCCCACAGAATGTGACAGAGACTTGGTCGGGGGGGGGGAGGGGGACAGAAGGGTTTCCTAAGAGGGGACAAAGAGGGGGTACCAGCCTGAATAGGAAGATGGAAGTATGCAGAAGAAAAGAAGAGGGTGGTACATCATAGTCTGTGGAATAAATCTGAAAGTTTGAAAGAATTGGATTCCTTGAACAATGGGCAGAAGGCTGGACCCACCAGGCTGAAAATGCCTTCAGCCTCTAGCTGGGAGAGAGGCTGGAAATGAAGGAACCCTTTCTTTTCTCTCCCAGGTACCCTGATTTGGACCCTGGGGGAAAAAAAGAGAAAAGTAGAATTAGCAAATCACAGTGGCCACTCTCTTCTTTTTGATGTTCTTGCCTGTCTTCCGAACCAAACTTTTTCCTGCTCTACTTGGCCCAGAGGGTAGATCTACTGAATCCCACTGGAGCAGTCTTGGCTTCCCAGGCCCAGGGCCAAAGCTGTATTTATCCCCATTGCCAAATAAACAAGGATGCCTCTTTCCCTGATCGGTACCTGCTCTCCACAGCTGAGCAACTAATTACTGTTTTTGCAAGTTTCCTCCGTGCTGTGAAATTGCTAACTGATTAGGAAAATTGGTATGTCTTCCCGTAACCCAGGATCAAGGTTTTTAATTTTTTTTTAATTCTTTTTTTGCTGAAAGTGCTTTATAGTGCTCCAGAAGAGGTCATGTCGATTTGTTGATGTTTTCTTTGTCCTTTGAAGGGGAGATGTTGGCATGAAGAAAGGGCTGTTCCTGAGAGGTGACTCAAACTTGGGAACAGAAAGCCACAAAAACATTCAAGGCCAGGGCACTGCTGGTCTACAAGGCGCCCTTGTGCAAAATTCCTCTTAGTGCCCCCCAAAAGATTTTTTTTTATATTCCAGGCACACAGATACACACTCACCTGCCATTAAGTTTTTTTTTTAACCTAACAACTGGTGGTATCGTCTCATGCAATGCACAGTTCACACCCCAAGTTACAGTAGCTTTGTTCAAGGGCTATGGATGGGGCAGATTCATTCCCCTTCTTTTCCCATCTGCTTTTCAATGTTTTGCTGCAAAGCCTACATGCTCATCTTAATCTCTTGTTACACGTATTTTAACTGAAAAGCACCACCAAAAGAATGAGGAAGTTGGTCCAGAAGTCCAACACAAAATCTGTGCAAGTTCAGGCTGAGGTTCCACAACACAAAGACATCAAATTGAAGGGACCAGATAGCTAAGTGGGTACCCCAGGGTTCAAGAGATGTGGGTAGTGGTTTGCAAAAAGTCACAAGCAGTGTTGCTTCCAGAAATGAGCTACTCACTTTAGACAATTTTTGTCCCTTGCTCAGGTGGTACTTATTAAGCCTGATCTGCTAACATGGTCACTCAGATCTAAAGATCTTTTCTTGAATAGATGTCCAAGGCAATAAAGCATGTCATCTCCTCTTTGCCTTTTGCTATTCAACTCAGTGCCATTCACATTGGCTGTTCTAGATCACCATTCTTGCCAGAGGGACCCAATGATGGATCACAAATGACCCATGATCTTGGCTCATTTGACGTGGAAGGCTCAGTTGGATCAGTCTTCCTTCTCTGAAAGGTCTTCCTCCGATAAGACCTTTGAAGAAAATTGCCTTCTGAATCACCAACAAGCTTGGGAAATATGCACCGATTATGAGAAACACACACAGACACAGACACAGAGACAGACACAGAGACAGATACAGACACCTTTCCATCCCTAGATTTTTGTAAATGCCAGCCTTCCCACAATCTGCTGATTTCCAGATACACTGAAGTGGGGATTACGAATGTTGAACTCTTGAACCTGAACACCAAGATGAAGAAAGATGCTATGGACGCTATAGCATAACACTTCAGTTTTGATTCCCAAACTGTGCCTTAGAGGGAAAAAACAGCTGAGGGGACTCCTTGCCCTCCATATTAGATTTGCCCTTACTAGATTCAGCACAGACCATCTGTCAGCCCTTCAAGGTAGACCAGACTAGGAAACCAGAGTTATGCATGCTAACACTACTTTTATTATAAGGTTGGAGTAACAGAATCTTGCAAGTCTGAATGTGCTTCCCCCCTCCCTGCCTTTATCTTTGTAAAAACTAGGGGGGGTCTTGCCTGAGATGCTTTCTCAGGTTACAGTTCTGGCCCAGACTGAGATTTCTTTTATCAGATCATTGTCTTGGTTGTGGCTGTTTTTCCTGTTCCTCAAGGTCATTCCTTCTTCCCATTACATCATCTGACTGGTCTTGGGGAATATTCACATAGTATCGCTCAGCTGCAAAGGACCGAGAATGGCATGGGTCTATCTCCCAGGATCATGGATTTGAAGGAGGTCTCAAAGTTCATCCCAACAAGGTGACTTCCTCCTATGAAAGAAGCCCATGAAATTGGATCTACTGCTGAAGTTTACCAAGTGTTGAAATGCTTCTAATATCCATCTGAGGTTTGGTCTAGTCATGTGCATTAAATGGAGTCCTATCTTCTCCTGTTTCTCAAGATTTTTCCTTCTGCCCCTTACACCATCCAACCTGTCCAACATCCTCCATCCTATGCCAGAGAAGCAGAAGAGGAAAACATATCTCCCACCATGGATAATTATGATCTCTCCTACACTAATCTTGCCTTTTCTCTTTAGTAATATCCCTTGTGCATCTCCCCACCCTGTCCAGTAGCTTTTTTCATGTCCCAGTTTCTTCCCGTAAGGCAGAACCTCTCTGCTATAAACACCAGGAAGCTGGCTTGGCCTGGCTGATTCAGCTTTGCCCAATTTCTGCTTTCCTGTTGCAGACCAAGGAACTTCCTTGTTCTGGTCTATCGTGGAATTCAGGAGGTATTATCTGTGAGCTTTGGTTCTGACACCACTGAATCACTAGGAAATGTTCTTCACCACCAAATTTCAGAGTTATGCACTAGAGCTGCTGGGTCATTCTCTAACCGGATCTTCCAACCTAAAACATGTGACAATGGCTCCCTCTCAAACCCTTATCCATTCTTGGATAAGACCAAGAATGCAAGAAAGACACAGATTTCAGGAAGGTATCTTTAATGCTAGTCTGAGGTGAATATGGAACCTTGGAAGCTCTAAGACGAATTTCCCAGCCTCATTTATAGTAAGTTCATTAAGGTAGAGTCTCTCAGAATGATTGAAAATGCTTCTTCCCAGTTTCTTTCCACCTGGGCTAGTTGCAATTTATGCCAACTGACTCACTCGTGGCTGCCTCTTCCCTCCTCCCCTTTTGGAGGTCTCTCTTGGCAGCACAAGATCTGACTACAGCCACATCATTACTGTACACAGAACACCCTGATCTGTTTGTAAAATGTTGTGTGCTCTGTCTGTGACATTTTACGTGGTTCCCAGACAACCAGCAGAAGTGGCTGTACATAAACTGTTGTTGTTTTTTTATGGTGGGCTTGCATAGAAGAGTTTTTAAAACATCTCTGCTGAGTTTTTGCCTCCCTGAACTGAGATCAGAAGCTTTGTACTTCAGAATTGTCGCTTCTTCCCCGTTTCTGGTGCCGTCGCGCTCCGCTTTGGTTGAGCCTTCATCGAAAGCAATGTCACCCCCCATGAGGGACCTGGTGAGTGCAAATGTTGGGATTGGTAGAACGAGGAAGGGCACTTACAATTCAAGGGCAGCAGAAATTGGGTGATGGCTTGGAAAGGCCACACAAGACAGGTGGGCCCTCTCTGGTGCAAACGGATTTGGAAAGCTGTCTTGTGCTCTTTTATGCCGCAGCAAGAGCTACCAAATTAGCATATGCAGCAAGGCTAATCTTTTCCACCACATCACAATAATTATATGTAACTGGGTTCAGGGCCAAGCGAGTTTTATCTGTAGCTAAGCTTTTGATTGCATCAAATTGGAGGTGATGGGATCTCCTTCTTCCTAGTGAATTGCTTTGAAAAGTGTCGGAGTTGTTTGGACTGATGCTGATAAAACATTAGAATGGAAAACAGATGCAGTGGCTGCTTTGGGGACAGGGCGGGACAAACACAAGGCCCCAAAACCAGCTTACAGAATCAAGCAAAGGACAGTGAGTGTGTAAATTGCCTGGGGCCTCTTTGTAGGCATCCATTCGAAACTGTAGTGATGTGGGGATCATGATGATGTCATTTGAGACAGATTCAGATGACATCATTTGAGCGCCAACATTAGCAAGCATGTGACATCACCTGCCCCATGGGCCGTGAACACCAGGACACCCTCTAAGTCTGAAACCTTTCCCAAAATTTGAGCAGCCAAGGGCCGAAAGGATTAATACCAGGATCAGACAGAGAGCACCATGCACGTCACTTTGAGTTCCTTGGAGAAACAAAGAATAGGAAAGTAATAAATATTGCAGGCAATATTACTGGATTATACTTGGATTTATACGATTGAATTGATCTGAAATTATGACTGTGTTCCCCTTCATTTTTACTTGTTAATTACTTTAGTTGCATGCATCCATCATGCGTAGACTGGTTACATACCCCGCTGGTTGGATTTGCAAAATATATTGGACTAGTTAGACAGATTGAACTCCCAGCACATGCTGAACCCCACAGAAAAATACCCCTCAGCAAGGTTAACCCTAACTGCACTTAGTACTACCCAAGCTTAATATGTGTGAATGCAGACAACATGTCTTTAATTTACCTGGTTAAGGGTATTGTGTGAAGGGGGTAATTGAGTCTGTTTATTTTGTTGAACTGCAGTCTGATACACACTAACTTGAGTGCAAGGTTCATTACATTCAGTATAAATTTAGAATGTGTACAAATTCATCACATTTATATAAATTCAGCTGTACTCAGAGGATTTTTAAAATTTATTTATTCAGTGTATACGGCCACCAACTTGCTAGGCAACTCTGTTTGCCAATACGGATTAAACACATTAAAGACAAAGGAAAGTGATAAAATAATAAAACATACTAAATTAATCCATATTGAACTAGGGGTCAGACACACAGCTCTCATATTTACAACAAGCTCATTCTGCCCCAGCATCTGGGTGAACAGCCTGGTCTTCAGGATCTTCTGAAAGATGGATAGAGTTAGGGCCAACCATTTCTCAAGGGTCAAGCTACTGTCAGCTTTGTGGGGTAGTCCAGACAAGAAGCACACCCAGAAGCACCAGCTTTATCTTTATTGTAAGGTTACATTAACAGAATCTTGCAAGCCTAAAAAGTACATCTCTCCCCACTCACCTTTACAGTCCAAGAAACTAGGGAGGGTTCCTTCTGAGACACTTGCCATGTCCCCGTTCCTTCTGTGGGCTCAGCTGCCTCTTATCTGACTGTTGCCTAGTCTGCAGCTCTTCCTCCTGTCTCCCAAGGTCATTCCCACAGACCATTACAGCTACTCTATGGGTTAGGCACTGCAGGAAAAGAGGCATGCTTCCTGTGTCCCATAAGGAGACACTCTTTAATTGATCAAATCTGGAGCATTTTGGATTTTATAAGACAGGCAGAGATAACTGGAGACAGGCAGTCCCTTAAATAACCAGGCCCTCTCCCACACAGAGCTTCACAATTATGACCAACACTTTGAATTACACCCAGAAGACCATTAATAACCAGTGCAGCTCATGCAATAGAATTGTGATATGGGTGTACCAGGGTGTATGCACCCCTATCTACTCAGGCTGCTGCATTCTGGACCAGCTGTAGCTTTTGAGTGGTCTTCAAAGGCGGCCCTGTATAGAACATGCTGCGGTAACCAGACAAAAGATAACTAAGGTGTAAGTAGTGACTGTGAGCTCCCTGATCCAGGAATGGGCAGTTGGCACATAAGATGAATTAATGCAAAAGCCCTGCTAACTACAACTCCCCCCTGCTCTTCCAGGAGGACCTGGGAATCTAGGAGGACCCCCAGATTGTGTTTTTGTTCCTTTGGGAATAGTGCTCTCTGGAGCATTTGAATCTAAACTATTGTGTGCAGGGGATAAAAATGTTTCCAAAGTTTGCATTATGAACCCAAAAAAGAGCCCTTAAGCTGGATCAGATCAAACTTTCTCAAGTCCAGCATCCTGTTTCATGCAGTGGCCCATCTGATCTGGAAAACCAGGACCTTCTCCCTCATTATTTCCACCCAGCAACTGGGAGTTCCTCCTTATCCAGGGATCCAGAGGCTTGAAGGTTTCGGAAATCTCTCAGAAGTTTGGACCAAGGAGAGCTTGCTAGAGCAGGGATGTCCAATATCTTTGAAATGTTGAGAACATGTTGTACTTACAAAATGGCTGCCGAGAAGACCACCGGTGACAAGTTCCAGTTTCCCAGAATACAGCTCCCATCTCTGCTAGTTTTTCTCTTCCTCCAGGATGCTCCCTGTCAACCTTGCTTAACTTTGTCCTTTTGGGGGGCCAATGGGCAAACATGCACCACCCAATTGGCAGCTGCTCATTATTCCTTAGAATAACAATTTTAACAGAAATAAAGATGATACTGAAAAGTGGCACGTTTCTTTGAGTCATGTCAGCTTCTCATTTTTGTTAAATTAAAGCTGTTGGTTCTCCCAGGCACCATGATGGGTATCCAAGTTATCTTGGAGATAACTGGGTGTGGGACAAAATGAAGTCCAAAAGCCACCCACCCTTTGGTGTCTTTGAGATTTGAGCAGCCTTCTTCTTCTCTAGACTTTGAAGGGTTCCTCCAGCAACTGGATGCGTGGGGGGTGGGGGGGGGTGGGGGAACTCAGATTCCCAAACTGTAGATAGATCTGGGCTAGAAAACTCTAGACAACTTCTAGGTGGTGACCAAGGGTTCTAGATTTCTACATTTCTCTGCTTCCCTCTAGTGGTCATACACATTTGAGCAGCCCAGATCTGCTAGTCCTAAAATTCACTTCTTATTTCACTCTAAGCAGACTGAATTTTGGCGAGGGTGCAAATCCTTTGGGGTCTTTTGACAGCCTGACCTAATGTCCCAAAAGTTGGGTCATAGCAGGAAGCTCCTTAGTTGTCTGAAATTTCTCATTCAGTGCTTGCCACTGGCATCTTTTATGCAGCAGTAGCAGGAAATGCCCTGTTGGGTTATTCCCAAGGACTAGAAAAGTTGCAGAGATGCCCATTCAGCATTGATTCACTATTAATCTCCCCTTGCCTGGGTAACAAAGTTAGAGAACCTGTGTATAATCAGAATCTTTTTGCAAATGCTGCATGGCAGAGAAACCTGATTTCTTTGCTGCCTACTGAGACTTCTTTTTCCCTCTCCACAAGTTCTTCTACCTTTGGGGCAAAAACATTAAATGGGGAGAAGACTGGGTGTGTTTTCCCATTAACTCATTTTGGAACCCCTTTCATTCTTCTGTGAATTGTCCCGATTAATGTCTTTATTTAGGATTTAAAAAAAAAATCTGAATGCTTATTAATGACCTTAGGCCCGTGGGACCTGGTATATGCACACGATTTCTCCTGTAAATGTGCATCTTTTGAAATAGTAATAAACGCATAAAGACACAATGGTTAAAGTATCTTTGCCTCCAGCGAAGTTTATTTCAGCACTTTGCTTAGCTTCCAGAGTAAATATTAATTCCATTATATTAGAAAACTCTGGTTGTCCACCCAGTCAAGCATAAACTCCCTTCTTGAGAATTCAGCCTCTGGCAGGACAAACTTGCTTGGATGTCTGTTGCAGTTCCCAACTTGCCTTCTGTGTGCAATTGAAACCAGAAGGAGACCACTTATGCCAGCGTAGGGTGTTTCTTCTTTCCCAGCTACTCCCTGCACGGGGCCAAGTATGAGAAGCAGAGGAGCTTGGAAATTCCCATAGTCCTCACCCCACCGGGATTCTACCCTCTTCCTTTCTCCCAAACGTGTGGAGAGAAGAGGTCTCTGGAGGGGCCTGAATGTGGAATCCAAGGTCAGATCTCCTCTGGAAGATCTGGACCAGGCACCTGCCTGAGAAATGTGTGCTCTGAGGAGGTCCCAGGTCCACATGCTCCACATTTCAGAGTCTAGACTCTAGACCATCCAACAGCAGTGACAATTGCACAAGAACAGACCTCCAGTACACTTAGAAGGATTGCAGAGGTATGCTCTGTAAAGATGGGTCCTGTTCATCATGGTTTTTAGAGTGAGGGTCCTTCCAGGTGGCAGAAATATGGAAGGCATTTTGGAGATCACTTCTAAGGTTTTGGAGGAGCACATACAAGAGGCTACAACTTGTATAGAATTAACAGTATGCCCTGTTGTCAACTTAATCCTTTCGGGATAATGAAATCCCATCTCCGCACCAACTCCCAGTTGGATGACTCCCTCCCAACAGCAATTCCAACTGAATGTTGGCTTATTGTTTCTTCTTCCTCCGTTATGGATCGTAGGTGCTTCCACAGTTGCAGAAGATGTAGAGTTGGACAAACTAGGGGCATAGTTCCCATAGATCTGCATTGCACCTTTCATATTATTGTCCTCTCTCCAGGGTGCTGCAGCTTCCCTTGACTACCCAACACTTGCATCATCTTCCAAGGGAAGGCCTCAGCAGGGATATCCTTTTTCTTTTTTATGGGGGAGAGGGAAGGATCTTCTTCAGGAGAGGGGCTCTTGTTACCATGAAGCGGAGTCCATCCTTTCAGAAATTGTTGGAGAATTTCTGTTTTCCCTGAAGAAATTCAGGATGAATCACCCAACCAACCTCTCTGCCCATTGCTTGGGTGGAGAACTTCTAAAGGACATTTGTGCCCAGGTCTCTATAGCATTGATGCCTGGCACCTGAGTTGCAGTCTGCCAGCACTACCTTCCTGAGCTAACCAGCCTGTAGGAAGGGGACACTGAAATTCAATGGCCCCTATTTCCGTCTTCTGATAAGGTCAGCTGGTAGAATGTCCTTTCCTTCATGACTACCATTAATAGAAGCATTTATCTTTTCCAGACAATTTCTTAATTTCAGTTTTCTTGAAAGAACTGTGGGGCTTTGGACAGGAAACATTGCAGATCCAACTAAGCTTCACGAGTTACTAGGGGTTGTGTGTTTACGTGGCTAAGTATTCTTTCCAGGTACAGAACAGTATAGGTTGCAAACATCAGTCAAGCATCTGGATTGCCCCAGCCTGGTGTGAATCAGAGGAGATCAGTCTTCTAGCCTTAGACGTTCAATAGACCTAGGGCCATGAGTTGAAGACTCAAATTTGGATTTGGAAGGAGATGCCTACAGGCTTAGCATGACTTTTTCTGGGTCAAGAACTAAACTGTTCTAGACAATCAAGTTTTGGGGGGGAGAGGGTCAGTTTTCAGCTTTGTATTTGCTTCTGAATCAGCTAAAGGATTCTGTCAGGCCCAGCCCAAGAACAATGGTGAAACAGTCCAGTTGAGTTCAGTTCATTTATTTGCTTACACCTTATAGACAGAATCTTGCCAGACTAAATCTTTACTACTGCAACTAGTAGATATACCCTGGGAGATTCTAGGGAGTGGCTATCCTGAACCTCTTATGCTTCCCATGCCCCACTTCCAGACTGTGTTGTCTTTTGTCTCCTTGCCCTTTCTGGAATGCACCCCTTCCTTCTTGATAGCCTTGTTCTCTGCTGCAATCCACCACATCACTCTCCTCTTTGTAGATACATTGCATCACAGATTCCTATCCTGTAATCCAGCTGCTGTTGGAGAATGATATTCCTTGGTGGCATCTGGAAGGTAAGATATGTAGTCTTTTCTGCCAGAGTTCTCATCCTTCTTCTGTACGGTGAGGAAGTGGTCCTGTTGAAGCACAAAAAACTTAAGGAACAGTCACATTTGCTGTAGAGTCAGTCTTGGAGCAGATCTGGAGGTGTCCCATATTTTAACTTTGCTCACTTTGTTGCTTCTTCCGCTTTGCCAAATGTGTTCTATGGAATGGAAAAGCAGGGTGTTTGCGTGATTTTCTGAACTTCCTGCAGATGCATTCAGGTTGTTTGGTGTCCCATTCCCCACCTCCATTGCTCTGGGCTTCCTGTGTCCTCTCTGTCATTCCGAGTCCTTGGCTACACCATCACTTGATGGGTTCAAATGGTAGAACCTGATGCACTGATGCTGCTGGTGCTTGGGGACAATATGCTTATAAAGGGCCCATTGGGTCATTGGTTCTGTGGGCAAAACACAAGGAGAGGAAGAGATGGAAAATGATCAGGGAGCATCAGGAATTTTTCGATACCTTCTTTTGGATGATGATGGTGATGCAGTTCTACAATTTTTTATTTCTTCAGGGAAGATATCTCCATTGAATACAAGGAACAGGATCCATACATGGGGAACTTCCTCCAGATTTAGAAAAGCCTTACCTTTAGCACATTTTAATGTACTTTCAAAGGCTGTTCTTCGAGGGGCAATTTTAAGAAGTCCCATTATTACTTTGCCCTGGTGGCAAAGGGACACTGAATCTATAGCCATTGCTCAATTGCGCTGCTCCTTTTATAAAGATGGTTGGTTACATTTTATAACCCTTTTCTGAGTAAATTTTCCAGGCTGTTCTGAATTGTTTTATGTACAGCTGTTGCTGTCTGACCAGAATAATTCTGTTTCTATGGCCAGGGTGAAAGTCTGCTTTATTATTTCTAAAACTCGTCACATTGATGCCGTAGTTGTACCTGTTTTATTGTTGTTTCTTTTTAGGATTTAACTGTTGACTATAGGTGGAATAAAGATAGGAAGGCCTGGCGCAATATGGTTCATGGGGTCATGAAGAGTCGGACATGACTTAACGACTAAACAACAACAATAGGTGGAATTCTGATTGCTGGCCATAATAAAATGTCAGTGCTCTATTGCAGTGTTTCTCAACCTTGGCAACTTGAAGATGGGTGGACTTCAACTCCCAGAATTCCCCAGCCAGCCCTGCTGGCTGGGGAATTCTAGGAGTTGAAGTCCACCCATCTTCAAGTTGCCAAGGTTGAGAAACACTACTGTAACTTGGAGAACGAAGTTCAGGATTAGAATCATATTCAGACCCCAGCCTAGGTCCCTGTGCCTCTGAAAGGGAAAAAAGGAGCCAGATGAGAAAAAAAATCACAATCCACAGATAACCTTTAGACTTCATAGCATACGTTTCCTTTTTGATGGCCCAAACACCCTTTCGCTTAGTTAACACTTATCTGAGAGAGAAAGAATTGGATATTCCTCATCTTCAAACTCTTGCATTAACACAGCTCCGAAACCCACATCCGATGCAGAACATACAGACAGTTAATTTCTGCCCCTTTTGTCTTGAATTCTTGGAAAGCTGTTTCACACCCCGGGAGTTCAGCAAACTCTCTTAGGCTCACTCATAGAACTATAGAATTGGAAGGGTCCATAAGGATCATCCAGTCCAACCCTCAGCAGTGTACAGAAAAGCCAATTAAACCATCGTTCAGAGGTAGCTGTCCAGCCTCTTCTTAAAAATCTCCAGAGATGGAAAACCCACAACTTCCATAGACAGACTGTTCCACCATTACACAGATCTTACCATCAGGAAGTTTCTTCTTATATTTAAGTGAAATCTAGGTAGCTGCAACTTTATACCCATTATTTCTCACCCTAGTTTCTGTGGCCATGGAAATAGTTCTTGACCTGTATTTACTCTTTAATGTTTTGTATTTAAGTCTGGGAGGGGCTTCTGTTTTGCGAGGAAAGGGGAGGAATGAACCATACATAGTTTGTGCAGTTCCCAGGAATGATCTTAGTTCCTTCTCAGTGGTTGGAGGCTGTTGAAAAGCTTGCATCTTCTCTTCTTCTGGGTTCAGCTCTTGATGGCTAATGATGCAACCCAGGAAATGCAGTTCAGGAAATCAGAGATGAGATAAGGCTGGGTAACATCCTTTAGTGGCTGTCTCTGATTCTCTTTTTCTTTTAAGGTTCCTCCTAAACATCTAACACATGGATGGGTCAGATGAATGGATCGCAGTGGTCTAGTCATCAGAGAACAAAGACTGACCTTGGTTTCTCATCAGCCAATGTAAAATCCAAGATCTTTATCATTTAATTTCACCTTCTGCATTATTAGCCTCCATAGCAGACCCTTCCATCTTAGAGCATCTGCACCATGATGAATTCATTGCATTTATGTTATGAATGGTGTGCATGCTGTGTGTTTATCAAGGGTGAGGGTTATAGATGCATTCGTCTTCCCTGAAAGGGAAACTCAGATGGCAAAGCAGTACAAATAACTCTGAGTTGACTTTCTCCTATGCACAGCCCACGGTTTTCTTCTTGGTGCATCTCTGGCTGGTGGGGTAAGACTTGAACCCAGTTCTCTGTGATATGGTAATTTTGTTGTTCTTTGTGCCAGCCCTTGTTTTGCAGTTCGTGGTTCAAAATACTTATCCTTAGAAAGTATAGAGAGACCCTCTCCTTTACTCTAGCATTTCCTCCAGGTTGAAAGGAATCCCAGGCTGATTTTCCACTGAGTTATCTCCCCTGTTGCTGCTGCTTGGAAGCTCTTGGGGACGTGGAATTTTATGTGCAAGTACAGTTGCAAAGGTAGTGTAATGGTATGTGGGAACGACCTTGAGACAGGAGGAAGAGCTGCAGACTAGGTAAAGGTCAGATAAGAGGCAGCTGAGCCCACAGAAGGAATGGGAGTACTTCGCAAGGCTGACAGATAGGGCAGGAAGAATGATCCCACAAGGACGGATAAAATACTAGTTTCTTGGACTGTAAAGGCAAGGGGGGAGAGATGTACTTTCAGACTTGCAAGATTCTGTTAATGTAGCCTTACAATAAAGTTATAGCTAGTACTTCTGGGTGTGCTTCTTGTCTGGACTACCTTGCAAGGCTGACAGGAGCTGAACAGAGCCAAATCTGGAGCCTGATTCCATTTTGCACCCTGGTATGCTAGGAGGAAGCTGTCTGAACTGTCTTGGGGAGTGTAACGGTCTGTGGGAATGACCTTGGGAGGCAGGGGGAACAGCCACAGCCAGGGGAATGATCAGATAAGAGACAGCTGAGCCCACAGAAAGAATGGGGGCATGGGAAACATCTCAGAAGGGACCCTCCCTAGTTTTCTGGAGAGTAAAAGGAAAGGAGGTCTTTCAGTCTTGCAAGATTCTGTTAACGTAGCCTTACAGTAAAGTTACAGCTAGTACTTCTGGGTGTGCTTCTTGTCTGGACTACTTCGCAAGGCTGACAGATAGGGCAGGAAGAATGATCCCACAAGGACGGATAAAATACTGAGGATTTACAGTGTAATTCCAGAGGCTTTCAGTACTGTGAAGGAAGCTATTTATGGTGTCCAGAGTTACATGTCTGCTGAGGATACGCTCTGTGCTTTTGGGGATGTTCCTATTCCTTGCATTGATTCTTTGGAGTCAAGGAAGGCTGTAAGGACTTTTCTGAGGGCCTGGTTTATATTGCTTGGAGTTCAGAAGAGCAAAGATCTTGGCCAGTGTCTCATCTTTCATGGGCATTTGTTGTAGCGGCAGATGGTCCCGTGCACGTGAGAAGCCATGCTTGCTCCAAATGATGCTGGAACTGTAGATCAGTCTCTCCTCCAGCTGCACACGGGATATGGGATGGGAAAAGGAAGTTGGTCTTTTATTTAATTTTATTTATTTATGTATTTAAAAGAAATTAAATGTATTTTGTATGGCCGCCCATCTTAGAGCACACTTTTTAGAGGAGGAGGAGAACCAGAGCCCCATACTGAGAAGGACCCCTGTTATAGTCAAAGGCAACATTTCTAGTGCTATGGGAAAAGCCACCCCCCCCCCCCCCCGCTACAGAATTAAACCCTTGAAAATGAGCTATTAACAATGGCTGAAACAGAGGGAGGGCATTCCACCCAACCCACAGAGAGGAATTTCAACAGAGACAGCCCAGAACATTTCCTGAAGTTGTTGCAGAGTTGTGAATCCTCCGACGTAAATTCTGATTGGCCAAGGATGAAATAGCGAGGCAGCAAGAAAGAGTTTTGTTACCTGTGTCAAGGTGTGTCAAGGTACATCCAGCCCCTTTCATCCTTTTGTCAGGACAATTCCATAGATTGCTTAGGTGAGGCAGTTCAAGTCTGGAGGTGAGGTTTGTGTTGGAGAGAAGGGAACAGAACAAGCAATGGCATTCTGATCTGAAAACAATTTCCTTGGATTTTTTGAATATTAAGACAGAGCCATATTCCTTCTGGGATATGTCCTATCAAGATTATACAAGAGGGAGGGAGGGAGGGAGAGGGAGAGAGAACAAAGGAAAAACATATTCTTATATGGTGAGTTCTCCAGTCCGTTTTGCTTCCTTGCAATGCTGCTATCGAATCTGCAGCTTAATCTGTTTTAAGGATACAGCCAGGAGAAGACCTCTTAGAAGTCCCAGGAGCTAAATGCTTGGTTGCTAAGACCATTTATCACTCATTACAGGTTGTCTGTAAATAAGAACTGGAGACTTACAAGTACCCAACTATAGACTCACAAAGCACAGCTGAAACCACAAATTGCACGTTCTGAGAGAACAAAAGTTTGGGGTCCTAACAATAATAATGTGATGTGCAAAGCATGTGCTTGCTCTTCTTTAGGCACACCTCTGCATGCTGTAGCTGGGGCTGTCTAGAAAATCTGAAGATGGAGGGCAGCTTTGAGAGGAACTACAGCAGATGTTCTGCTTCTGATCAACCAAGTCTGAAGAACAACTGTATTTGATCATGCAATTAATTCGATTAGGTGTCCCAAATCTGGAACATTATGATAGCACGATGACTAAATTGCACAGAACTGTTCATCTTACTTTCTTTTGTCCAGGGAATATACATTGGGAGAAGAATATTTAGATAGTCCCTCCCCGTGAGATCAAGCGATCTAAGGTCTCCCAAGGCCTCTGTTAGCTTTATAGCCATTCAGATGCTGTCGGCTTATAAAAATTTTTAGAGCAACCCGAGCTACAGGCCACGCATAAATTAATTTCTTGGTCACCATATGGCATTTAATTAGTTGAACCCAGGGAAAAGATCTTGCTGCATTAATGGAATTTCTGTACGGGCGTTTTTATGCCAGAGAGGGGGCAAAGTGTAGCTCTGCGTAAGAGAGTTACGGCAGACAAAAAAGAAAAAAAGGATGCTTCTTTTATTTTTGATGCTGAGTTTTAAAAAACAGTTGATCTCCAGAAATACAAGGAGAATCACGTGAAGTGTAAAAATGGCCAAGCTTTTGCTTGCATCCAACAAGCAGAACGTTAGGTTCGGAAACGGTGGCATTAATTTCTTGGCAGGGCAAAGCAGAACAGCCCGGTGGCTGCGCTCCCTTGAGTTATGTTATCACGTGTAAGGGCCAAGAGGCCGAAACGTGTTGTATTTTGCTTTCACTTTCACTTTCCAAAAAGGTCCTTCCTCCCTTCTACCTGGCATTGATGGGGCAAATGGCCTGGTTCAGGGAAAGCTTCAGCTGTGAGGAACCATTCCGTGATCCTCAGCCTCTGTCGGTTGCCCTCAGAATAGCAGATGGGTCTGGATCTGGATCTGGATCTGGATCTGACTGGATCTGGATCTTCCCATCATGTAATAGTGCTCAGGGCTGCTTGAAGCATCTGGAGAGGTGAAAAAAAAAATCTCTGCCTCCAGGCAGACACCAGGCAGGCAGGCCCTGCTTAGATGCTGACCCTTTCCATCTAGCCCTCTGGGGAAAGCACAAACCACTCATGTGCCTTCCATGGAAAACCATAAAAGTACCAGTAGTGAAAGCAAGACTGGCTGTCTCCAGCAAAGTCAGCAAAGCAAAGCAAAACAAAAACAGGTTTAAAAATAGTATCAAAATGAACAGTGACCTGAAAATGTTTCCACTTCCAAAGCCAGAGATTCTCAAACTTGGTGATACCATGACTCCCTAAAATGATATGTGAATTTCTGCAACTCCCCCATGAATAAAATGAATAATTTCATTGGTTTTAGATTGGGCATCAAATAAACATGCCGCTTACTAAGAGGTACACAATTTTCATCATACTTTTGACTTAGGCTTACTGTTATCAGCACTAGGCAGATGGATGGATAATTTAGATAGGCAGATGGTTAGATAGATAGACAGAAGGGTAGACAAAGGTATAGAGGCATAGAGGGAGGGAGGTAGATGATGGATGGATGGATGGATGGATGGATGGATGGATGGATGGATGGATGGATGGAAAAATAGACAGGCAGGCAGAAGGATAGATGGTTAGAGAGAGATACACTAGTTAGATGGATGATAGATAGATACAGGAGGGAGGGAGGGAGGGAGGGAAGGAGGACCTATCTATGTTGTCACTAAGAGTCAACATCGGCTTGATGGCACGTAATCAATCAACCAATCACTGGTAGATTGGTCACCTTTAGCTTTTCTCCTACTGCCCAACAAAAAGATTGCCATTTTGAAGTCTTTATTTAAAATAATAAACATGCTAAATTTCACTGCATATTTGATGCAGTGCCAATTGTGATGATAAAAAATGTCACTGCATGCATCGTGACATTCCAACCTGAGATGCAGGTACCTAATTCTGTGTTGCAGTGTTGCAACACAGATTTCATGGGTTGCCTTCCCTTGCTTTCCCTGTGGACAATTATGTGCACGATTGTCCAGCTTTGACCTGTGGCTTGGCTTCTGGAACTACTCCTGGAAGATACCTGGATATAACTTGTCTTCCCCACTGCATTTCTACAAAAGCTACTGGTCAGGAACAGCCACTGCTTCCCCTTTTGGCTTGAATGCTTGAATGCTGCCTTCTATTCCCTTGATTGTGAGCTGCCCAGAGCCACCCGTTGGGGGAGATGGGCAGCATACAAATTTAATAATAAATATAAATAAATAAATAATGCAGGTATATTACAGGTGTAATGCAGAAATGCTTCAGGTCAACATTTGTCAGCCCCAAGTTGTAGGTCAGACCAAAAAATCAACTCCACATTAAGACTAAAACTACTTTTATTAAGATTGGCTCTAGTATCAGAACCTTGCAAGTCTCCTTCCTCTCTTATACATATATGAATTATGGGGGTGTCTGTCTGAGACGTTTTCTCATTCCTCCTTCATTGTTTGGACTTAAGCAATGTTTCTCTCCTCATTTGGCAACAGATCTTTTCTCTCTCCATCAAAGTCATCTTCCTTCTTCTCTACCTTTGAGTTGGTGCTGAACTTAGCAACTCTGGGGAACTACATTTCACCTTTGTTTGAACAAGTGATCTTGTGACATCATAGTTACTTCTAAGGCAATAACCTTACAAGGTCACCATGAACACTGAGGAGAGATGGAAATGGGGGAATGTCCTTTGCTTTGCTCCTTTGATAGAGATGGACTACTGACCTGGAGTTGGGGGGTTTCATTATTCTCCCTCCAATTTCATCCCCAGAATTTGCAGGAAGCCAATAGCCCTTGGATTCCATCTCCAAAGATCATTAGATCTTTGATTCCCACCTGGGAATCTTGCCGGAAGAAACCGTTCTGCTGAGATGGAAAATCTCATTCTCCCCTTTGGCAGGCAGACTCAGGCCTCGGGTTGCAGAATTTTTCTTCTGAATGTTTGGAGGCTGTGTCCAACATCTAGCTTTGCAGGAGAAGATACCTACCGAGTAAGGTGGGCTGGGTGGGAAAAGCTCCTAACTCTGCCTACCTTGTGGACTTACATCCTGAACATCCACATTTCCTGGGAGAAAGCATAGCAGAGCTCAGTATAAAAGCATTTTCACACATGAATGCATTTTGCATTTTCTGGTACATCTTCTGGAAGGTTCCTGCATTGTCTAGAACGTGCATTGAGTTTTTAATCAGCCAGAGAAGTCTGTTCCGCTTCTTAACTGGGAGTTTTGAAATGCATATGCACCAGCAGTGGAAGGAAGTTCCAGAGAAGGTCTGGTTTTTATTTGGCTTTTAATTCTGTTCCAGACTCACCCCACATGGGCCTCCCAGCACACCTATATAAAACCTTTGATGTGATTGTGCACATAAGACATTCCAGATTCACTGGTGCAATGTTTTATATCCATCTGGGGGTAAATTACTGCACACTGCGGTAATACAATTCTGGTCATGTTAGGATAGTCTCCCCCCCCCCCCCCCCCCCCCGGTATTTGATCGGTTCTTTTTTTACGGCTCTGGAATAGATTTTTCTTAACTGGAAGAAGTATTCAGCAAGGCTGGTCAAAGTGGGCCAACCGTAAAGAACTGAGTTCTTCCACATCACACAAAATCAAAAGGTGTTTTGTCTTCCTCGCTTAGCACGTTTTGCAAGGAACGAAGGAAGGAAACGGGGAAAATGTTTTCAACCCAAACTCAAAGGGCATTTCATGGTCAACTTGGAAAATGAGAAATACATTTTGGTGACCCTTTGTGGCGAAGGTCTCCTGAGTCCCAGACCCCTCCCCTTTATTTTGAGGTTCATTTGCTTTGCAGTCATGAAGACATCAATGCTGCTGCGAGGACACAGAGAGCATCAGACAGCTTGTATATCACAACCAGACAAAAGCCTCTCCTGGGCAGGTCCAAGGATGTCACAAGCTTTGTGTGCAAGAACCTACAGTGGCATTGTTTCTCTGCCACAAGGGGACACATGGAAGAGCATGAAGCAGTACACCTTCATGAGGATGGCCTGCCAGGCTCCCTCAATCTTCGTATTAAGTTGCTGTTTAAATTGTAATAAAATGGCAGGCTGGCCTGCAAGAAGGCAATACCGATTTCTGACATCACTCTATTTACAAAGAGGCACCGCAGAGCCCTAGGGCTATCCTTTGAACATGCAAAGGATGGCGCAGGGTGCAATCCAGGCTTTTCTGTGGAAACTGAAGAATTGACTGATCCAGGTTCAGTTAGAGCAGTGTTTCTCAACCTCAGCAACTGTAAGATGTGTGGACTTCAGCTTCCAGAATTCCCCAGCCAGCTGGCTGGCTGGGGAATTCTGGGAGATGTAGTCCACACATCTTAAAAGTTGCCAAGTTTGAAAAACACTGCGTTAGAGAGATGGAAGCAAGGGCACCCTCCAGTTGGACGTGCCTTTTGGAGCAGCCATTTGTGGATTGACCGCCCTTCCCCATGGTAGTCGTTTGGCAAGATCACCCAGAACAGCTAACCATGAGCTTGCTTGTTTGCTTCCTCCACAAATCCTGGTTCTCCAAGATGCTGCAAAAGAAAGTTGTAGAGGGACTGTTTCTCTGCGCACCTCCTCTTCTCCTGGACCCAGTCCCTGGGGGATCTCGTCTCATGGCTTCCCCCTCCACAGTGCTCCCCGTAGGTCCTGCCATTTCGACTTCATTTCTACCAGCAGAATTTGCATTCCCAACGAAGATACCTTTAATTATGCCGACGCCAAGGCGATGGATTTTCAAACACTATGAAGCAATTATTTAATCAGGTTGATTTGTGCTAATTGGTTGTTTGGGCCACGACAGCCCTACCTGATTTAGATTTCCTTACGTTCTGATGGGGAAAGAAGGGAGCAAAGTTGTTGGACGGTTGTGTGAACTGGACAGAGGAACGGTCCTTTCTTCATGAGGCTAAGCAACAGAGGCTGTTTTGGTAGGTAGAAATCCAGGTGGTAGGATTGGGCGGCGGCTTCTTGAGTGGGAGCGGAGGCCAGCACGACTAAACCTAAGGTAATGTCAGCCTTACGAGGTAGTCCAGACCAGAAGCACACCCAGAAGTACTAGCTGTAACTTTATTGTAAGGTTACATTAACAGAATCTTGCAAGTCTGAAAGTACAGTTCTCCCCCCTTGCCTTTACAGTCCAAGAAACTAGGGAGGGTCCCTTCTGAGATGCTTCCCATGCTCCCATTCCTTCTGTGGGCTCAGCTGCCTCTTATCTGACCGTTGCCTTAGACTTCTGCTCTTCCTCCTGTCTCCCGAGGTCATTCCCACAAACCATTACAGGCAGACATCCAGAGGATGTTCATCACTCTGAGTGAGATGGTTCTCTTTCCCTGCCTCCATGTCACTGCAGCATCCTCCTGTTGTAATTTTCAGTTTAATCTCAAAGCCATGATTTCTTCCTTGGCTTTGATTCTTCACATGGTGTGCTTTAACTCAGACATGACTTATCTGGTGGCCAGGATACCATCACAGCATCACATAGCAAAATCAAATGTAGTTGTCTGAAGAGAACAGGGAGTGTTCAAAAGTAATTTAAGAGGGTTTTTGCGGGGGGGGGCCAGAGGAACTTAAAAATGGGGGGGGAGGATGTCATTTCAGCATTGCTGTAAGGAGGAAAAGGAGTAGAATGGCTGTTTGGATTTTGTGTTTCAGTTGCTGGAATGTCTCAGGCCAGCCTGGAAGAATTTTCAATGGAATAATTTGCAAAGCATCATCTAGGCTGCCAGCTCTAAAAATACTTATCCAGGAGCATTTAAAAATTTGGCACTGGTCCCAAACCTTAAGCCTGGTCAAGACACTGCCTGGACTGTGCTTTTGATGGTAAAACAATCATGTTCAATGGATGGAATGTATTCCTTTCCCATGGAGAGGGCCAGGAATTCTCATAGCTTTCACTCATACCTTAAAAGAGGGTGGTTCAAGTGGGTTGTGAGAAACTGAAGGAATACTGGAATCATGGATGGAAAGAGTTGGAAGGGATCTTGAAAACCATGCAGCTCAACCCCATGCCCCATGCATCTGCTAGAGTAGCACAGAAAACCAAAATACACCTTATGATGTCAGTGGATGCTGCCAGGTATCAAGGGCATGCTAGGGCAATTTGTAGTGCAAAGGGGACCCTAATTAAATTACTCATCTGTGGAAAGCTGGGGGTGGTGATAGTGGTGATGGTGGTGGCTAAGCAATCTCAGTGTCATAATCAGGGGAAGGGCTCTGGAGAGGGGGGGAGGGAGAGAGAGAGAAAGAGAGAGAGTTAACTTCATACCCTGAGTTGGGCTCCTACTGTGGCTGTGTAATGGTCTGTGGGAATGACCTTGGAAGACAGGAGGAAGAGCCACAGACTAGGCAACGGTCAGATAAGAGGCAACTGAGCCAACAGAAGGAATGGGGTGTGGCAAACATCTCAGAAGGGCCCAAAAAAGCGAGCGGGGAGACAGGTACTTTCAGACTTGCAAGATTCTGTTAATGTAACCTTGCAATAAAGACAGAGCTAGTACTTCTGGATGCACTTCTTTTCTGGACTACCTTGCAAGGCTGATCAGGATCCTCCAAGAAGGCCAACGGCTAATTTTTCCATAGCTCTTGCTTCCCTAAAAATTCGTCCCCGGTTCATCAAATGGGAAGCCTCCAAGCGTTCCTCAGGTACGATGCCAAGGGGTTTGGCCTACAGGAAAGAAAGAGACAAGGTATCCCAAGAATGACAGAATGGATTCTGACTTTATTGCTCATCCTCCTTTAGCACCTTATCAATAGACAGCGGCTGAGAACATGTTTATTTTATGAATGACTTCACGGAGAGGCTGGTGAGCCTGCAAGGAAAGTCTTTGACAGTCTGATCCGTCTTTCTATATTGTCAGCAAACAAACAAACACACAAAATGAGCGAAGGAAAACACTTGTGCAGGTCCACTGGGAACATCTGGATGAATGCAAGGTGACACTTGATGCAACACTCCATATAAATACAGCCCTGTTTGCAAGGATAGCTTCTATTTTTAATGCAAAACACCATCCAAAGCTGCATTCTCTAAGGGAATCGGTGCACACATTCATATGGTGCTATTACTCATACCTCCCTCCCCTCCTCTGCAAAATCTCACATTTAGGAAGCCAATGAAAGAGCAGCAGATCAGGGAATTTATCTGTCTGGGCCATCTGGAAAAAGGTAACTGCAGCTCAACTAAATCTTATATGGAAAAGGGTGAGAGATACCATCGGATGAAGGTGCCGCTCCTTTTCTGCACATGGAATGACGGCTCTTCAATGCATTCCCCGTGTAGATTTGTTCCTTTGAACCCAATATTTTAAAAATTGCATCATTGCAAGCCGCACACATTTTGCTGAGGAGGATTGAAGCTAGGGTATTATTACCTTACATTCTGTCTCAGAATATATTCTAATAAAGCAAGACAGGAGACCTGAAATCACAGACTTCTGGGCAAATGCTCGCCGTCACTGCATCTGTGCCTCTTGACTTCTTGAAACTAAGGTAGAAGTGAAGAATTGAGGCACTCAGGGGCCTTCCTCCATGTTAAGAAGAGGCAGTTTTCTGTTTCCAGGCACAGTCAGAGCCTGGCTAATCTTCCAAAGTGAAATGGCTGCTGATCTTCAGTTGTTGACAAAGCCTTGTTCTGTCCAGATGTCCCTTTAGAGTTCTTCCTGTAGTTATAGAATGATGAATGGCGGAATTAAAAAGGAACATCCACAGCTTTGCAGAAAAGCGCGAGCACTGCCAATAGGACTTGAGGCAGAATCATAAAATCATATAGCATGGGTGGACCTTGAAGATTATCTACTCCAACTCCTGCCCGGTGCAGAAATTCATCACTACAGCATCTCCCACAGATGGCCGTGCAACCTCTGCTTAAAGGCCTCCAATGAGGAAGCCAGTTTCACTGTTGATCAGCTCTTCCCATTAGGACATTCTTCTCATTAGGACATTTGATTTGTTTATTAATCAATTATATAAAGCTGCCCATCTATCCAACAAAACTCTGGGTGGGTTATTTCTTTGTAATTTCATAGAATCATAGCCAGTCAAGGGTTGGAAGTGTCTTGGAGATAATTTAGTTCAACTCCCTGCCCAGAGTAGGAATCCACTTACAGCTTCCCTGACAAATGGCCCCCCTGGCTTCCATTTAAAGACCTCAGCAAAGGAGAGCCCACACCTTCCAAGGCAGCGTCTTCCACTGGGGAACAGCTCTTGCTCCAGAAAACGACTTCTGATGTCCAGTCAAAATCTGCTTCCTTGTAATTTAAAACCACGGTTTGTTGACTGCCTTCTGACCCAGTTCTGCCGATCTTCTCTATGGCAGCCCTTCAGATCCCCCATGGTCGTCTCTTCTCTAAGCTAAGCATAGCCGGTGCCTCCAACTGTTCCTCCTGAGTTTCTCCTCCCAGGCCTCTTATAATCTTGGTCGCTCTCCAGTTTGTCAGCGTCCTTCCTAAAATGAGACACCCAGGATGGGGCGCAGCATTCTAGCTGCAGTCCTACCAGTGTGGAATAGTGGAAAGGGGACGTTCCTTGATCTTGACCCTACTGTTGATACAAGCTAGAATTAGATTTTTTGCAGCTGTTTCACACTGTTGAGCCTGGGTTCCACAAAGACTCCAGATCCCTTTTGGTCTGCCTCCCATCCTAGAATCATGCCTTTGATTTCCCTACCCAAATGTAGGATTATGCATTTGTCCCTCCTGAAAGCCATCTTGCAGGTGTTAGCCCAATATTTCAGCTTGACAAGATCCTCCTGAATCTTAAAACTAACTTTGAAGGCATTTTCTTTCTCCACTATCTTTGTGCCATCTGCAGATCTGACCATCATATTTTAATTGCACATTCGTAAGTCCACTCTAATCATGATTGTTCCTAATCCATGGCCCCCTTGATTCCCACTGTCAGGCCAAGTAGGGGTGAAGAAAAGTTGGAATCCAGATATGAGATATCTTTCCATATAGAGACCACATACATAGCAGTATATATCCTAATGTTACCAGTATGTTCTGCCACGTTGTTGTGCCATATTGTTAATGTTCTATTAATATGTAGTTTTGTGCGGTGGATTAGTATGAAGGAGTGAATGGACAGGGGGTAGTGAGGCCCACTCAGCGCAGCCCATAAAGGCAGAAGAGTTTGTTCTAGCAGATGTCAGCTTAGGTAACATGTGGAAAATATCGGAATGGGGGCCTCTAAGAACACCCTTGGCGCCTGCCTCGAATTCAAGTTGATGCCAAGCAAACGCCACCTTCTTCTCAGAGCTTTTCAAAGTTCACTGAGAAAGTTGCTTGGTTAAGTTGCTTTTTTTTAAAAAAAAAGCCTTACTGCTCTTAGATATGATGGAGCTGCTATGACTGCATTTTTCAACATCGTTTTGTAACCCATCCTGGAATAATTTTTTTTTTTCCTCCAAAACCACAATGTATTAGAAACAAACCTCAATATCCCCCCAAACACAAAAGGGACTTTTGGAAAGGCAGGGCCGGAGATAAATTCACATTCTGCTCTAAACCAGCTCTCAAGGAGGCAATCAAGAATTTTCAATGGCCAAACATTAAAAGCAGAACTAACCCTAAAATCAGTTAATAAAGAAAAGCCCTGAGGAAGAAAGCCGTTTAAAGATCTTCTAAACCCTGATGGAGTGGGAGCCAAGCAGGACTCCCAAGAAACTGGGTTTCCTTGTCTGCCAATCCAAACAGCCAAATCAGATTGCTAATGGGGAGGCAGCTCCTTAGCTAAGCCCTACGCAGTTTAGGGCTGCCTACCAACCCCTCAAATTGTGCCCAGAAGGCATTTGGCATCCGGGCAGGTCTTTCGTTGGCTTCAGTGCAATTCAGCATCGATTTCTAAGACTCAGGGGCCATTTCACAAAGCCATCTCGAAGGAGTGCTTTGATTACTCCCTGGAAACCTTTACCAAGCCCTAAAGTTTTTTTTAAAATAATAATAATAATAACAACAACAACAACTCAGTGCAAATGAAGGCCAACATCAGAAGTTGACTATTATGTCGTTGGCATGCAGGAACTGGAAACTGCTGGATCAGACTTTATCTGGATAATAGTTTGAATTGCTACATTTGATCATTGTTATTGCTGTAATTACAGTATATAAATAATTTGCAGGAGAGAGTTTTGGTGTGCCTTGTCCTAGATTCCAGGCTGTAAAGTGGGGTAGAGAATGTGTTAAATGAGTTAGTCCGTTCTTTCTGTCTCTTTAATCTTGCCAGCTGATTTTCCCAGGTCTCCCTGGTTCCATTTGCTTTTCCATCCTGTCCTTAGTATTCAGCGTCCATTTGTGGCTTGCAGGAAATTGCCTTCCTTGCTTTACATTTTAATGGGCACTGCTGGAGGATAGATTTTTATTCCACTTTTTTCTTTGCTTGAGTTTAAGGGGGGGGGGGCGGGGAAGATCCATGGATCCATCTGCTGTGGATATTGCATGATTTCCCTTCACACCTCCCCCCCCAACATCTGGATAAAGCAGCATTTTTAACTTGACTGAGTGGAATCACCCAGTCAGATGTTGAAGATGACATTCAAAATTCAGTCCGAACTTCCCTGGAGAAGCTAAGGAGGATGCCTTCATCACCCACCTTCTCACGCTGACTGGGGTCCAGGGCTTCCAAATATTCAGTCTCTTATAGAGGGTGTCAGAGCTCAAGGCAGCCAAGGCCCCACCAACAACCCAGCCGCAGGACCAATAATTTTCTAACCACCTGATCAGAACATATTCTACAAACACACCCACCCACACCCATTCATCTATATCTAAAAGGAAGGAAAATAGAAAGCAAGAATTGAAGCAAGGATCCTTCTCCTCCATCGGTGAAGCAGACAAAGGGAAGTTGGGGGATTCCAGAAAATTTGAATGGGAGGCTCTCAAAATTTCAACCCCACGTTCTGCCTGGTTGCAGTATTGGCTGATTCTTACACGTTTTCCCACTTGGTTCTGGCCTTCTACCTTTCCTCCTTCTGATATGTCAGCTCCTTCTGAAAGAAAATAGACTTGTTTTATTAGTACTGGCCCTGCAGTCATGACAGATAGACGTTTTCTTTCGTTTGTTTCCACTGATCGGGTCTCGGTGGGACCAGTTGATGGTTTAGTTTATAGTCTTCAGCTCTCTTACTTCGTTTTATTATTTATTTATTAACCCCATTTCTATGTTCAAGTCAATCAGAATGGCTCTCGGCCAGCACATATAGAAAAAAATGCAATGCAAAAATGCAAACACAACAGGGCTCCCACAATGAAGAGGGTAGGGGGGAAAAACCAACAATGGCAACATCAGATCCAGTGAAGGGAAGATTCTCTGAAACTGCTCGGTCTTCAAGAGCTTTGGAAAGGCCAGCAAAGAGAGATCCAGTCTGCTCTCCTCCGGGACGCTGTTCCACAGGGTTGGTGCTGCAACAGAGAAGTAGTACCTCCTTGTCTTGGCCCCGCAAACCTGATTTGCAGCAGCTTCTCCTTGGTGGATCTAATTGGCTGGGCTGAAACTGGCAGGAGAAGGCCTCCTGGTAGGCATCTAGGTGCCAAGCCAAAAGCAGCCCCTTAAGTTGGACCTGGAAACCAGTGACAACCAATGCAAGATCAATCAATCAATTTTTATTTTGGTCATAGACCAGCATAAAATTAATAACATAACAATTACACTAAAATAGAAATAAAAAGAAAGCGTCATATTGACAGAATAAAATAAGGTAAAGACAAAATTATTAAGGTAAAATTACAGAGTATAGGTATTAAAACACAAAAGAATCCTGTAAAATTACAATTAATTTTATGATGAATAATCTAAATGCTATAAGTAACTAAGATAATTATAAATGGACATAAGTAATACTAGAATGTAAAGCTAGGCTAAGTTATATTAAGTCCAATACTTGCTGAAGCTGTGCTAGGATTTGTTGGGATTAAGACAATTATGGTCCGACCGATTATAAATAGCAAAATAAAACATAGAGTGGTATGTGTACATTTAAAAGGAGAAGAAGGAGTTGGAGGAGAGGGGGGGAAAGGAAGAGAAAATAGATTGAGTTATGGAAGCCTAGTTAAGAGTCAACATCACCTCACTTAGAGGAGCTGTTTATGTTTTTTTTTAATAGTATTTTATTGAAATTTTAAGATTACAAAGTTAAAAGTTAGAAATGAAAAAGAAAATTGAAAATACAAATTATAAAGAAAAGGAAAAGAAAAGGTGAGATAAAGTAAAAGAAAAAGGAAAAAGACATGAAAAATAGATAGCTTCCAATCTATCCCTGGTCTTAAGAATAATCTGAGTGTCATAAGTGCTAGTTTTTAATGCATTAAGTAGGAATAATTCTTTGTCAAAACATATCCCATTACATTTATAATCTAATCTTCAAATCCCCATGTAAGCTTCACCCCACCTGCATTTTGCAAATAGTCCATCAATGGTTTCCATTCTTTAAGGTAATAATTATTCAAATTTTCTTTTAATAAACAAGTCAGTTTATCATTTTCTGCCATTTCCATCAGTTTTAACAACCATTCTTGTATTGTTGGTAGTGTCTGGGTTTTCCAAAATTGTGCATAAAGAAGTCTTGCTGCGAAAATCATGTATTGAGTAATTCTAATAAGATGTTTTCCTATTTGGAAATCCATTATCCCCAACAGGAATAATTCTGGTTTAAATGGAATCTGTATTTGTAGTATGCTCTGCATCAAGGTTTGTATTTGAGTCCAGAATTTCTTTGCAATTTTACATGTCCACCACATGTGATAAAACAACCCTTCTTGTTGGTTACATTTCCAACAAATGTTGGAAATTGTCCCATACATCTTTGATAGTCTTTGGGGTGTCATGTACCATCGATACAACATTTTATAAAAAATTTCTTTCAGATTATAACATAAAGTAAATTTTAATCCTTTAGACCACATATTTTCCCATTGGTGCATATGTATATTATGTCCAATATTTTTTGCCCATTTAATCATGCATTCTTTAACTTGTTCTTCAACCATTTCTTCTCTCAACAATAATGTATACATTTTTGCTATTAAGTGTTTATCTGTTTCACATAATTGAATTTCAAATTCCGATTTATTCTGTTCAAATCCAAATTCTTTTTTATTGATTTTAAATTTTTCTTTATATTGTATATAAGAAAGCCATTGAAAAGTATGTCCTTCTAAAACCAATTGCTCTTTTGATTTGATTTTATATTCTTCTTGTTCTTTTTCTAATAAGTCTTTGTATCTCATCCATTTATTTTTATCTCTTCTTTCAGTTCTATGAAAAGCTTCTTTCTTATAAAAGGTCCACATCGGCATCTTAGGGCATAAAAGTGGTCTGCATTTAGTCCAAACTTTTAATAAAGAACTTCTGATATAGTGGTTTTTAAAGTCCACATTAACTTTAACTTTATCATACCACAAATATCTGTGCCATCCAAATCTCAAATTATAACCTTCCAAATTTAATAATTTTTCATTTCTCAAGGTAATCCATTCTTTAAGCCATATTAAACAGCAAGCTACATAGTACAATTTCAAATCAGGGAGACCCAAACCGCCTCTTTCTTTCACATCTTGCAAAACTTTAAATTTTATTCTTGGTTTTTTCCCTTGCCATATAAACTTAGAAATGTTGTGTTGCCATTGCTTAAAGGGTGCTTCTGAAGTCAATATTGGAATTGTCTGGAAAAGATATAAAATTCGTGGCAAAATATTCATTTTGATCACCGATATTCTTCCTAATAATGACAATTGTAACTTTTCCCATCAGTCTAAATCTTTTTTAATATCTGTCCAGAGTGGAACATAATTTTTCTGAAATAAACCAGCATTCTTAGATGTCAGATATACTCCCAGGTATTTTATAGGAGCTGTCTATGTTTAATCATAGCTCTGCCCCAGAACTGGGCTACATCGTCTGAAATCTCTGTCATCTGGTCAGCTAGCAAGAGACTAAGGTAATCAGCCTCTGGCCTACATGGTCCCAACGTTGAGAACCCAAAAATATGCAAGCCATTCCCTTTTGAACCAATGGCAGTTTCTGAATATTCTTGAAGGGCTGCCCAAGTGGAACACATTACAATAATCTAGGTGGGTTGGTGATAAGGCCACGAGTTATTGTTACCAAGCTCCTGTTCTTGCCTTTGCTGTCCACCTCTGGTCAGCTAAGAATAGAAGGCTACACATAGAGCAGATTAAGATTCAGAGGGTACACAGAATAAAGAATGAACATCGATATTTCATGTCACTAGCAGCACAAAGAGATGTCCAAACTTACCCAACAGGAGCTACGTAAGGAGCCTACTTAGATGTTAGGTGCTCTGGAGGAATCACTAGTAGTCCATGGGCCAAGGTGGTCTCTTCTGGTCTTCCACTGTAATGGTGTGTGGGAAAGTTCTTGGGAGACTGGGCCCAGAGACGCTGCTTAGGGAATGGTCAGATAAGAGACAGCATAGCCCACAGCTGCATAACAGGCAGAGAAAGAGACTCAGAAGGGACCCTCCTTAACTTCTCAGGCTGTAAAGGAGACGGGGGGAGAATTGTACTTTCAGACTTGCAAGATTCTGTCAATGCAGCTTTACAATAAAGTAGAATCAGCTCATCTGGTCGTGTTTCCTGTCTGGCCTACCTGGGAAGGCTGACATCCAGCCTTCTGCCATATAGCTGGAGCTGTCCAATGTTTGCAAGAAGGCAGGGTGAGAAATGGGCCACTGGGATTTCTAGGGTCCCCTCCATTGCTCCAGGAAAGATGTGCACACTCTGGTGTGTAGCTCAATAACAACTTTCACTGTGCGCAAAAGGAAAATTTTTTGCATCCCTGTTGATTGTATAATGGCAGAAAAGGTGCCAAGTCAGCGACTGTGCTACTGAGCAGGCCCAAATGCTAGCGTTTGCCCTCCGGGAAAGCTTTCTCCGTTCCTCTCCTCTCTTGACATTCCCGGGAGATAACCTAATTAAAGCTGCAGATGCATTTCGGGGAGGGGGGAGAAATTGCACGTGCCAGATGTTTGCTTTAAATGACCTCGCCATACTGGCAGCCAGACACATCTGAGGCTGGAAAGTAACCTTTTCTGGGTGGACTGTCTTTCTTCATCCTAATGCACTCTCGCAGCTGCGTTCCCACACCGGCCCCACAGTCCGTAACACCAGTGGTGTCTTTGGGAGAACGGAGTCAGTCATTCTGATCTCCTGGCCTCCAGGAGGGTGGAGATCTCTCACCAGACCTCTGAAAGAAGTGGGGGGCGGGGGGAAGAAGGAAAGGGAAAAGAAGGGGGAAAAAAGGAAGAGAAAAAATATTGAGTTATATATAAAAATTAGGAAAATTTAGTGGTGGAAATTAGGCCCAGGGCTCTGCCTCCCTGTTGGTCAGCCCTAAACATCTCTTCCACGCAGAAGATTTTGCCCCGGCACCAATTCCCCCTGGGAATCGCTTTGCAGAAAAGTTCACGTGGAAAATTTGGGGCTGCTGCTTTGCTGAATTGTAACTTGCAATCTCTGCGGCTGACCGAGCTCTGTTTTTTCTGCCCCTCTACTGGCAGGTGCTCCTCAAAGTCCCAGGGAACTCCTCTGTGCAGCCGTTTCCACTCCTTTGGGTGTGTTGCAATACCAAGACTTCCAGTTGGGGGTGATCCTTTTTCCGGGCTTAAGCAAAACCAGAAATCCTTCTTTCTCCCGACTTTGCAGCTGGGCCTAGCCAACGCACCCTACCTGAAGGGAGTAATCCTCAGTGAAGAGTTTATCTATTGTTGAAACGAAAAGTTGACATTCACTCAAAGGGGACTGAAAAAGGGCCATTAGGGGCAGCACCAGAGAATCTCCCAGCCCTTTGGCCCCATGTGAGGTAACTTCCAAAAAATTTGGCTTGGCTCACAGATGATAAATAGGCCAGAAGGGAGGGTAGCAGAAACAGTGGGCTGTTGTACAGAACCTGATCTGATATTTTAGCCACAGCAGCAGCCTTGCGCAAAAAAGTTCAGCAAAAGTTATTGGTGGAACATATAATTGCTATTCAGTCACTGTTGTTTTCCAGCGAGATGATGAATATAGCACCCTTTAATCAATTTCTTTTAAAGCAAATTGACTCTTGCTTTCTCTTGGACCGACAATTTATAGGCAACAAACATCTATTGGCACATTTATCAAAGAAAACATGGAGGTTAAATTACCGTTAAACTAGCAGCTAGCTGTCAATAGCTAAAGATCTCAAACTATTTTTGCTGTGAACATCAAGGTAGTTTTTTTTTAGCTCTCAGCTCAGTAAGATGTCAGGAATATTACTTGGTGGAGATCCGAACACCAACATGCACTTACAGACAATGCATGCTGTATATCAGCGTGATTCTACATGGAATGAGCTGGAGAACCGAAAAAGAAGACATGTTTATGGAGGAAGCAAGAAGGGAAGTAGAGGGAAGAGTGAAAAGAGGCAAGAAGTCAATGGCTTAAATTTTTGGCTTGGAGATATATACCAAGAGATTCTTGGTGTTTTCTGAGTTTTGTTGTTTTCCTGCAGATGTTTCATGACCAAGCTAGGTGACATCATCAGTGCAATGGAGAGTTGTGTTTGATGGTTGTTTATATATAGTAGCTTGGCCTGCCAGTCTTGGGGTGTGGCTTCTTCCTTGACGGTTCCTTGATTGGAGTTTGGTTTCTTCCATGATTGATTATCTATTTCTACTATTAGATGTACCAAGAGAATGTATGTGTGTGATATATTTGGCTAGTAAGAGCTGGAATAAAAGCTCAGAGAAGATCAATCCTTTGGCAGACCAAGAAAGAAAAGAGGGGGGGGGGAAACTTTGAGAGGGAAAGAACAAGCTAGTAGAGCAAATTGGAAACAAAACTGGATTGGGAAGAATGTCAGTAAAGAATCATCGCTCTAAATTATAGATCACCTCTCACAAGTTGGCCCAAACCACATCTTTGGGAGAAAAACACATTTAAGACATCAAAAAATGGAGTGCCACCTTGCCAGAAGAGGAGATGGAGCACATCTATTTTTCTTCCAAGGGTTGCTGATGTTTTCCATCATGGCCACCTTCCTCTAACCCTGAAACATTGTGAGCAAATGTTTTCAGAGCTCATAACAATTTGGTAAAAGAGGACAAAGGAGCGATAGCTGGAGATTCAAAAGTAGAGCGCCATATCCAACTCCTCAATGTCTTTGCAATTGCAAATTGTGCTGGGGGTCTCTGCACAGATCACCTTGCAGCTCCTTTCAGGGAGGGCTGGGTCAGGGGCATCTCTGGAGGGGGGAGTCCAAAAAATTAAGATAGTAGCCACAACTGTGTGATCAAAGTCCTGCCCATTTTGTAGGCACCCCCCCAAAAACACTCCTGACATTCTAATTATTGTAATTGGTGTTATTTTTATGGATGCCCTGCCTTTCTACTTACTTGCTAAGCTGAAAGCAGCAATTGCATTAGTTCACAGTTAAAAGCTTCACAGAAGAGATACTTTCACTCATTAGAAGGGAGTGGTTTTAATGGTTGTGAAGAAGGCAGGAGAAGACCTCTCACATGTGCCTCCCAGAACTCTCAGAACTGGGGCACCTTCAGGAAGTCCTTTCCTGAAAATGTTAATTTTCTTTCTGATAGTCCAGATTCTCAGCTGTTTGAGATGTGAGTACCAACATGTTAATTTATTCCCAAAGAAAGTATTAGCGACCAGCACATATCTTGTAGTATGGTTGTCATGTTATCTGGGTATCTTGCACCAGAGAGGAGTTTAGTTCCCACATTTTGCTGAGCACAATGTAATAGTCAAGATGGGCTATAACCAAGGATACATGTTGCTAACCATTACATGGGGCTAAAGTGGGGTTGGGTAGTTAGTAGGCCAGGATACTGTGGGAAAGGTGGGCATTGTTTTAGTGGCATTTAAGCCATAATAGTTTTTTCTTGGGCATTGCATATTAATGTGAACATAGACATTGGTGTTTCATTAACCAGGACTTACCATATGTATGTGTAGGCTATGTTTCTGTGGGGTTTGGTTGTCTGGTTGGTTGGTTGGTTGGTTGGTTGGTTGGTTGGTTGGTTGGTTTTGTTAAATTTTAACTCTAATTTCTGAAGCCCTTTGTAGAACATTTGCAAGCAGTCCAGGACTACTGGACCCTTGTGTCTGAGGAACCAAACTAAGAGGAATGCAATGGGTTGTGATCACATCTCTTCCAAGTCTCACTGGAACATCCTAGTTGGTCAATGTCAACAGGTGGCAGAACACATAGAAGTCAAGGAACAGGTTGCAGGAGTGAAGCAGCTGACAGCTGAAGGGAGATTCATGGCAGAATAAAAATATAGGGATCACCATATTGAAAGAGCTTTAATTCCTGGTATGTGAATGCACAGAATATCTCATTACAATATTGTAGAGGAAGGGAGGGAAGGAGGGAGGGAGGAAGGGAAGACATATATATCAGAGTTGTTGGAATCTGTACTCTTTAGGTATACTTTTGAGAAATGTATGAATGTAAGAAACATTTCTACATTTGTTGAGTTTTGAGAATAGTGTTGAAAAGTTTGACACGTGGAGTTGAAGGTTCCTTGCTGAGTGTAGTAAGAGTAGAATAGGAATGGAAATAAAGCATAAATGAAGATAAACCAAATCTTTAAGGATGGTGAAACATTGGGCAGGGAGTAAGACAAGGATATATGATGTCCCCTCAATAATTTAATTTATTTAAGGATAAACGTTGAAGGAATGCTTGTGAGATGGTAGAAACATGTTGGTTGGGGGCTGGAATGTGTATCCCTATGATGTTATGATTTTGGCTGGGATCCCAAATGTTTTGCAGCAAATGTTTTATATACATACATATACATATCATAGACATAGACATATACGTAGTATGATACATTGAATATGGATTTGAAAATTACTACTGAATATCAAAGACTAAGGTGTGTTTGACAAGGAAAATGGAGTGAAGGACTGCAAGTTACACATAAATGGTGAAAAACTAGAGCAACTAGACTGATCTGTGAACCTTGGTAGGAAATTTACTAAAGATTGGAGCACGGGCAGAAAAACATTGAGATATACAAAAGCTGGTAGAATGGTAGGAGGTAATAGGTGGTCTGTTGCAGGAATTAAAAGTGTGTCGAAAGAAGCGAAAATGGCAGAACAAAACTATGCTTCTTTCCAGTAGGTCATATGGAAGTGGGAATTAGGTATATTGGCTTATGAATTTTTCTTCTTTTTCTGGGCTCATCATAATGTTGCTCTTCCCAACAGGGAATACTGTGGTGAGGATACAGATAAGGAAACATATTTTCATTTGATGGCCATCATTGGAGCCAGCAGAGGAACGTATTCCTTGCAGGTGCTGCCAGAAGACATTTGGTTCAATGATCAGCTGGAAAGAATTACTATGAAAACAACAGAGTGGTGGCCTGGATTTTGGATCATTTCAGTTGGGCCAGGAGGGCTCAGCAGCGAGGCAGCTTGGTTTGATTTCCCAAGTCCATACTTAGTTCCCGCCTTTTCCAATCACTTGAAGGGCTCAATCCATGTCTGGCTTCTTCTGGGTCTTCTGCTCAGCCAGGACTGCTCAAGGATTGGAGTCATAAGGAGCGTTTCTGTGCCTTCCAAATGTTTTCAGATTTAGTCAGGGGGTCCAACATTTCCTCATACTGTTCACCTTGCCCAGTTTTGCTGGAATAAGAAGAGAGCTTATTGTTGGGATGTCCAAGGTCATCTGGGACACAGGCAAGAGAGATGGGGGGCTCAGCCCAGCTGTCTTGCCAGGGACAATCCCTCTTGTGGGCTCAGCATGGTTTCTTGTGCCCTTGGCGATGTCTCCATGAGCCCAGGGCAACTCTGTCCTTTTGGAAATCATAGCTTTAAAGATAAATGTTGGGAGGGATTTTAGAGATCATCTAGTCCAATCCCATTCCCAGTGGAAAAATCCATATTCCAAGGGTCACCCCAGTGGGAAGGAGTAGCACAAGTGGAGTGTGAGAAAGAACCTGGAACACTAAACAGGAGCAGAAGGGGAATAAATTAAATGGGGCAAATCATTCATTTTTGGCTTTCCTTTTTGCCTCTCCTGATTTCATGGTGGAATCTAGCACCACTTTCTCTTACTTCTGGAGCTACTGTTCATCACCATCTGTTTTACAATCTTAGGACAGGGACAACTTCCAGTAAAAACTCAGCGTGTCCCATCGCCTGCAACAATAACAGGGAAACAGGTGCAGGGAAAACCAATCGTTTGAGTCAACCAGTTTAGGATCAACCATGTTAAAAACGCCTGGGCAAACACCGAGATTCAATTTGTGGCATGAAAAAGAATAAAGCACCCAAGTGAGGAGCTGGCCAAAGACTGGCCAGTCGACCGCACTGTTTCCTTTTCAGCAGCCATGTAACTTGCTGACTCAGATTCAGTTGGCAAATCAGCCCCGGTCCCCAAAATCTTGTCCACAAGAGCTGAGTTACCAAGCTGGGGAATCTTCACCTATATTTCCTGTTTGTTTCCTAAAGGAAGAACTTTGCCTATCTCCCTGTTAAATCCCATCCTGTTACTTTCAGCTGCTTTCTCAAACCTCCAAGATTGTTTGGCGTTTTAATCCTGTCTTCTCGAGGTTCAGTATCAGGCCCAGTGTTGTCTCATCTGCAAATCTGGTATGCATTCCCTCACCTCTTCATCCCCACCATTAATACAAGGCTGAATAAAAATGTGAAGAGTGCAGAGGTCGGGCATGGACCTGGGGGCACCCACCTGATTTCTCCTTTCCGTTTGATGAGGATCCCTTGATGAGCATTCTTGATTTTCCAGCAAGCTATGCATCCACTTAATTATCATGACATCCAGACCACATTTAACCAGCTTGCTAATCAGAACGTTTTTGCAGATATATGACTGACTGATCTTAGTTCCCTAGATCTGTCTTTTTTCCCTCTCCGAAGATGGGCACAACGTTTGCCCTCTTCCAGTTCTCTGGCCCCGGTTTTCCACAAGTTCTGAAAAATAATGCATAAAACTTCAGCCAAGCCATTAGCCACATCACTCAGTGTTTAGGACACAATGAATCTGGCCCAGAAGATTTAAACTCATTTAAAGGAAACAGGTTATCATCTGACAGTATTTCAATCCCAAACTTCAATCCTGCCGCTTCATCCTGTTCATTACAAATACATTTTTTCTTGGAGAGGACTGAGCCAAAATGCTTAGTTAAGTATTTACTTTGGCCTTTTCTTTGTTCCCTGTTAATATTTTGCTGTCTTCCTGGAGCAGCTGGTCCGCTGATTCACAGGAGAGAGAATCTCTGTATGTTAGTCAAGATGCCTGTGTAAATTACTGGTGGCAGGAAGTGTATGTCCATCCATCTGTGACAATATCCCACTATCCACGAAGTGGCACTCTCAGTGTCTTTAAGAAAAAAGAAATCCTCCCTTGATCTAAGAATTATACCTGGGCTGGACCAGCTTCCCTCTCTTCTGCAGTAAAGGCTGAGCTTTGAAGGGTCTCCTCCTTGGCCAGGCACCAAAAAACGGATCCTGATGGGTACTTTAAACAGAGCACGATCAGTTTCACCAGGTTGGCCTGTTTGGGCACAGGGAGTTGCTGCAATGACTGCCTTCAGTTTGCACCCGCAGGTCTGTGGGCTGCACGATAGAAAGGCCATTATTGCTGCATCAGGGGGAAGAGCGCGACGTGCTTTGCAAGACAGACTCGGAAACTGGCATGGGGCAGCTGGGAGTCATTTCTCAGCTCAGTTCCTAGCTGATGAGCTGTTGAAGGACAAAAGGTCAGGCAGGAATGTGGAAGAGACAGAACCTCAGGCTGGCAAGGTAGCTGTGCCCCCCCCCCCCCCGGCTTCTTCTCTTTGCAGTGAAAGTTACTTGGTGTGAAACAGAAAGGAAGAGGAAATTGTGCTAATTAAGCAATGCTCCCCACAAGTTAGAGCGGAGTCTGGACTGATTTGTGGCCAACAGACTGGGAGGTCTCATTTCTCACCAGCCCCAGACCTTGGGGAGACCTTTCCTGGATGGGGACAGCACGAAAAGTGGCAGGCATTTTTGAGTGCCTTTCTCCATGCCACGTTTTGCACACGGCTTGTACACGAGCCTTTCGTCTGACGTCATGCCTTTTTCTGCACCTGTTTCCATTCGTTGTACCCTTTGCGTGGATTTGTTGATCAGAAGGCTACCCGGCAAAATGCAGAGGACTGCAAATATAGCGGGAGGGTGAGACATGGAAATGAAGCAGGGTTTCCCCAACATGCACACTCAAGATTGGCTGAATCACTAATCTCCCTTAGGTGGGAGAAGGACTGGCTAGCCTAGGACCCACTTGTGGCCAGAGCTCCAAATCTGTAGCCCCAGCTCTCCAGACAAACCTGAGATGCTTCATCACTCAAATGAAATATGGAGCCCTTGGTGCTCTGAAATTCTGAAACTCTGAAATTCATTCTGCAGATGAAATACACCTTTATGGCAGGGGTGAGATTGGGACTTCCTAGAGGTTCTGCTATTTAGCCTTTCCTTCCCACGCCCAGCTGACCTTCGAGTTAGCACTGAACTCTTGAATTCCACGTGTCCAGAACTCCTGACCCTTTCAACGGGCTCCGTTTAATCTTTCATCCCTGTGCATGCTGAAAGTCTGGGGTGGGTACTTGGGGACAATGATGGAGGTTGAGTTTTCATCAGCCCCAATTCCCCCCTTTCCTTTCCATCTTTGTGTGTTGGTCACATCTCCCTTTCATTGCATGGAACATCAGAGAAGGCCTTACCCGCATCGTTTTGATCCACGTTTTCTCCCCAGTGCTGTTGCCCGTCACCAAGCTGAGCCCTCCATCTCTCTGCGGACCTTAACAGCTGTATCAGTTGGTGTATTTTATTCCATGCAGAGGGTTGAGACAACAAATTGTAGCTGTGATATCAACTTAAAAGCCATTAGCATTCCATGCTTGCACATGTTAATGACACCGCGGAATAGCGATAATTAGATGAAGCATCATTTAACATCATCACTGGTGTACTTTACATTTATTTATACACCATTCCCCCACCCCCCTGAAGTCAGCAAAATCAAAGCCATTCATGGTGTTCAATAAGGGAAATATCTCATGGTTGCTAGTTAATTATGCTGCCCGATTCTTGTAATAATTCTCCTTATTGCATTACTATCCACTTATGGAGGGATCTGGGGAGGTGACCCTTAACTTGCTTTCTTATCTCATTCCCTGCTGGTTCCTCTCTTAAGAATCTGCTTTGTTCATCGGGATGATTTGTTGCCAGAGGTAAAGCTGGAGTAGGTCTGGGAAGGTGGTAGACTGGGTGGAAAACAAGGAGAGGCCCCCAGGTGAGCACATGGCTGGGTGGGATAGGGGTCAGTTTTGGGTGGAGTGCTGAGGCTCTCCACTGCTCAGAGAAGTTTGAATGCAAGCTGCAGATCTGAACAGAGACTTTCTGTAGAGAGCAGAGGGAATGGCCTTGAAGGACAGGAGGAAGAGCCACCACCAAGGCAATGGTCAGATAAGAGGGGCTTGAGCCCAGGCCAAGAAAGTAATGTGAGTAAACATCTTAGACAAGCTCTTCCCTACTTCACACGAAGGTAAAGGGAGGGAGGGGAGAAGCACATTCAGACTTGCAAAATTCTGTTTCTGTAGCTTTACCAGAAAAACAGTACTGAGCTACATGGCATTGGTGGTCTGGTCCACCTGGAAGGGCTGACACTTTCCAAACTGGGGAGCGAAAAGAATGAAGAGGGAGTCAAACAGCTTTCATTCAGGTGGGTGGGGGACAGAAACAGTAACAGAGGAGTTGCTGTTCTTGTCAAGGTAGGCAGGTCAGGAGACAGATATCACATGTACTAAAACTTTACTTTATTGATGTTGGCTGTAATAACAGAATCTTGAAAGCTTGATATTTCTCTTTTCCTCACACCAAAAAGAATCAAAGTGAGGCAATCCTGAGTTTCTTTCTCACACCTTCCTGTTTTCCTGGGCTAAGCTCATGTTTTCCTAATGGCAGCTGCATATTTTCTTCAAGGCCATCTGCTTTCCTCATCAAAGTATCCCCCTGAACTGAGGAAGCTTCCCAAGATCCTTTAGAAACCTTGAACTACTCTGTTTTTCTGTCTCAGTTTTGTTTATTGTGCTTGATGCAGATGTGATGCACTCCTGTTTTCACCCCACCCCAATGCTCAGAGATGCACCATTAAACAAGGCAAAAAGGGCAGGATCTAGCTGGACTCTTTCTGAGTAACGTTACAGCAAGGTACCAGGAATCCATGATAACCTCACTGATATAGATCATAGATTACTACCTTGTAAATCAGTGGTTTTGGTGTTGATAGACAGAGGTATGTATGGTGTTAATGTTTGTGCGTGGAAGGGATGCAGAATCATGGAGTGAGCTGAAACTTGTATGCTTCAGTTCTGGAATTCATTGTAGAAGTTTTCAATTAAACCAATAAGGTAGAATGGAGCTAGAAAGGACCAAATCAGAGGAATGTCTCATCTCTTGAAAGGTCTGGGGAGTTGGGCAGTGTTGAGTGGGTTTAGTGACTGCGGTTTAGACACCAGTTTTCACAGTTTCACCAGCAACTGTGGCTGGCGTCTTCAGAGACAAGGTGGTCTGAACGACAGGAAATCTGCTGTCTAGACCAAGGCTACTAAACCCTGAAGTTCAACACTGCCCAACATGTAACCAGCCAACATATCAGGCTACACCAGATCTGGGGAGTGTTGCATGGACACCAGAGATGGACTTCTGGAATGGAGGAAAGATTGCTGGGACATGGGAGATCAGGACACACGTGTATATCCACACATAACCAGATGTTCAGAGAGCTCCATGTAATGCACTGATCAAAGAGTTTGGAGGTCAAATCCCAGCGTATTCTGGTTGCAGGGCTGTTGTGGCATTACATCTGCATTTCCCAGTGTTCATTCTTCCCACCCTCTCTCCCTCTTGAGCAGCATCACTGGGAGGAAGAAGAAAGGAATAAGGCCCCCTGCTGCCACCCACAGCTTGCCCACTCCTCTTCTAAAGAACTCCAAGAGGTGCTCCATCTGGCAACCTGTTCTGTGACAGTTGTTGGTTCTCAGCTTTGCAGACACAAATCACAACTCTTGCTTTGAAATTCTTGCAGGCCCTTCACATTCACCTCCTGTTTTGCTCTAGGCAACATTGGATTTTGGTGCCAGGGTATCAGGGCAAGAATAGCAAGGAAGGGGGAGCTGCAAATTTACTGAGAACTTGCCAGACCAAAATTTAATGTTGTAGCAAGGTCCACCCACCATTCAGGATCTTATTTCTCCACTTTGGAGAGAAATCGGGCCATTTCAGAGCCCTGCCCCCAGACTGATACCGCTTCTTCAAACAATATTGACTCATTCTTCTTGCATAATTGGTGGTTGGAACAGCACCAAACCAATTCTTAGAAGGAAGATACTTCACACACACACCCCATGACCCCTCTGCTGTCTTAATCCACCAGCTTCTTCTTTGGCAGTGTGTTTTCACAGGAGCGTTTGATGCTTTACACTTTCTCTGCAGCAGAAAACTTACACCAGTCACTCAGATTGGGTGTGAGCAATGATGCAAAGCTGAGAAAACAGCTCTTGGCAAAACACCTCTCCCTTCTTGTGCCCTTAAAAGTGTGTTCCTTTTTTCACAAGCACTTGGAAAGAGCTGTCACTCAGCATCTGCATGAGAAAGGGGCGAGGGGTGTGCAAACCCTTTCTCGGTGATCTCCCTCTTAGCAGCTCAGCAGTCACGCAAAGGCAGCGAGAGCAATGCCCGCGGTCTGGCTTTGACTTCAGCTGACAGTTTGACACCCATGTCACTGTTTGCGGTACCTAACAGCACAACCAGCTCAGTTAGTGAGGCTCCTGATCTGCAGGTTTCACAAGTGATGCTTCTAGTCCCTAGGGAGAGAGAAAGCCAACCTATAGAAAAATGGGTTGCCCTGGTCTGGCATTGAAAGACAGACCCAATTTCCATTCCAGAGAGATTAGCATCTTTCTCCAGAACCTGCGAGGTAGACAGAAATGGTTTCAAACATGTTCAGTTGCAGAAGTCAGCAGGGTGTTTGTTCCAGCCAGTGCCCACACATTTTTTCATTCAAAAAACCAGCCTCCAGTTACTGCAGTGATGTCACTGTGGAGAATGGGTCCAAAACTTATAAAGCATACATGGGAAGATTGGTGGCAGAAAAGGGTTCTAAATATGCGTAATGGTATGTGGGAAAGACTTTGGGAGACCAGGCAAAGAGATGCAACCAAGGGAACGGTCAGATAAAAGCCAGCTGAGCCCACAGCAGGAATGTGGATGGGGCAAGAGGCTCAGAAGAGACCCTCCCTAGTTTCTTGGGCTGTAAAGGAGACCGGGGGGGGGGGGGGGAGAAACTTGCAAGACTACCTTACAAGGTAGACCAGACAAGAAACACAACCAGATGAGCTAATTCTCCTTTTTGTAAAGCTATATTAACAGAATCTTGCAAGTCTGAAAGTCTGAAACCATATCTCCCCCACCCCCATCTCCTTTACAACCCAAGAAACTAGAGAGGGTCTCTTCTGAGCCCCTTGCCCCACCCACATTCTTACAATGGGTTCAGCTGCCTTTTATCTGACCGTTTCCTGGGTTGTCTCTCTTTGCCCTGTCTCCCAAGGTCATTCTCACATACCATTACAATATGGTTGGGTTGACCCAACATGGTTATCCAGATCAAATAAGGACCTAGGGGTTGTACCCACTTGACCAACAAAGTTAAGCTTGGTTAGTTTTACTGTTGTTAGGATATTTTTGTGGCTTCATTTGATGTACAAACCCAGAAAACAACTGAATTCAAAATGTGTGATCCAGCAAGGGTGTGTTAAGTTTTGTTTAGGTCCTTGGAGATAAGGGGAAGCCCCTGGATGGCCAGTCGGGGGCAGCAAAGTTAGCAGAGTTAGTGATTTGTGTGTCTCTTCATGACTATCTAGGGGTCATTCAGATTTCTGCAACCCAGATTTCTGGTCTCTCCGGACAGAGACAATGCCAGATTTTCAAAGGAACAAGCATTAAAAAAAAAAAAGCCAAATGAACCAAAGCTTAGGAGTCCCATGGAGTAGCTGGAGTGAAATATAAAATACACACGCTCAAGGAAGACAAGAGCAGATGTTGTTTTTTCTCATTTGTCTGCCTGTGTCCAAATATTTAAGAAAGATACCACGGAAGACTGTTCCAACTCAGGCAAGGTTTATTAGTTCTTAAGGGAGAATCATATACTCCAGAGAGAATCATATACTCTATCCCAGGAAGCTTTTGACCCCTAAGGGTTGCAGACTTGCAATTTTGTCCTTTCACACCATTCAGGGAATTTCTCCAGCACTCAGTGGCAATGCTCTTCTCGTGAATTTGACGGTTCTGGAGTATTTTCTGGGGAGATTTCTGACCTGCAAGTTTGGAAGTAGTTGTGGAGAAGGGGGTCTGGATCTTGATAGGGGATCTTGGATAGGGGATCCATTTAGTTCAATAGGTTCAATAAGTCCTTTATATCACAACAACTGTCACAACAGTAGAGGAGGATGCTGTGGCTGTTGTTGAACCTGGATCTTAGATAGAGGATCCATCTCTCTTACATCTAGGTATTAGTGTTTGACTGATGATCGATTACAGGCCATCAAGTCGTTGTCGACTCTTAGCAACCATATATTTTGATTTTCTCCATGATGATCTGCCCCTAACCTGGTCCTTCAGCTCTTCCAATAGTCCACCCATTGCTCCTGTAATTGAGTCTATCTACCTTGCTGCTGGTTGTCCTCTTCTTCTCTTTCCTTCCACTTTTCCCAGCATTAGAGCCTTCTCCAGAGAGCTAGGTCTTCACATCATATGTCCAAAGTAAGATAATTTGAGCCTGGTCATTTGTGCCTCAAGTGAGAACTCTGGGTTGATTTGTTTGATGATCTATTTGTTTCTTTTCTGGACTGTCCACAGTATTCTCAGGAGTTTTCTCCAACACCAAAGTTGAAAGTTGAGAGTCACAGAGAATACTATGGCTTGTATGATTGCGATCTTTGTAGGTATAGACACATCAGGGCATTTGAATATCTCTTCCAAGGCTTTCATGGCTACTATTTTGCAGCGTGTTTCTTGATTCCTTTACTGTTGATGGTTGATCCTAAAAGGCAGAAGCTGTCCAGCACTTCGATATCTTCAATATTAGAGATTACTGCCTTGCTATCTGTCCCAACTCCTGTCTTGGTATGATCCTGTTTACACAACACAATCAACAGGGAAGTCTTCATGCTTTGCTCCATCTCAGCTGTGTGTTTTTCAGGAACTGCATCCCCAGTGATGGAATTATCTTCCCTCCCTCCTCCAGCTCCAAGCTTCCTTGGATGCATTTAAAAAGGTTTTGAAAACCTGTTTATTTAATAAAGCTGGGTGGAAGGCGTTTGGAGCAGATGCTGGGAATGGCAGCAGGGCTGGTTTGTTGTCAGTCTTAGTAGTAAACTAGCTACTACTAAATACTAGTGAACCTAGTAGTAAACTAACTAAACTATGGTAGGTGGGTTTAGGATTTTATCACTGTCTGTTATTTTAATGGAATTGTAAATATATTGTTATGTTCGTCTGTTTGATCAATTTATATGGCTACCCACTTGCCAGATGGCTAACAAGACATTGAAAGCAAAAGTCAACAAAAATAAAAATGATATAATTTTTTTTCAAAAACCATACAATCTGGCCAGACAACCACATCATACCATAATCCAGATGGGCACATCTAATGTCCCAGTCTGAATACCTCCTGAAAAATCTGAATACCTCCAAGAGAAAATCAACTGTTTAATGCCTTACCAAAGGCTAGCAGGATTGGGGCCAGTTCCATCTTGGGGACCAGGGGAGATCATTCCATCTCATCCATTTTTTCCCCCTTTTTAACTGCTGTTTAGTTTTTATTTTTTATTGTGGCTGGACCATTCCCTGCTAAGGGGCATGTTATAAATAAAAAGTTATTTGTTCAGTAGCTGGCGGTCTGTTTACCTGGGAGCGGGCCTTGGGCATCTAAAGAAGGCATGAGGCATCCTACATATCATAACACATTCACACAAATGACACAAACTACATTATTTGTGCAAGATGCACATTGTGGCTTCTTAACGGATGCCTGAGGAGCAAGTGCACTGAAGAAAGTGGGAAGGAATAGTCTTATGCCAGGAAAAAAATCAGGCAATGTTCATGGTAAAAAGTTTCATAATCTGTTAGGATTTTGGATTATTATGGATTAGTTTCAAAGAATCATAAACCTGGAAGGGACCTCGGAGATTTTCTCGCCCAACCTCCTTCTCATAATAATAGGATTTAGGACAGTTGGCTATTGAGCTTGTTTGAAGACCTCCAAGCAATGGGCAAGATACCATTTCATGAGGAAGGCTGTTCCACTGGCCGATGGCTCTTGATGTTAGCAAATTCCTCCTAATGTCTAACCTGAATATACTTCCTTGCAATTTCAATGCATCCATTCTGGTCCTGCTGCTCCGAGGCCAGAAAGAATAAGTCCACTGTCTCCTCTATATGACAGCCTTTTAGATATGTGAAGGCCACTGCCATATCTCCACCCGCTTTACTCTTTTGCAGCATAAACACACCCAATTCCTTCAACAGTTTCCAGGCTCCTCACCACTGAAATCACTCCAATGTATCAGTGCCCTTGTTAGGTTCCAGTATCCAGAACTGACCAAGGCAGAGGAGAGGGAGACAATTACTCTCCATGATCTGGACTTCATGTTCCTGTGACTGCATCCCCAAATAGCTTTTGCCTTTTTAACAGTTGCATCATTAGATAGTTAGCAGCGAAGGTTGCAGTGTGGTTTATGATAATAAAGGCAGCGGTGGTGATAATTAGCAGCCATCGAGCATATATCAAATGTAAATGTGATCTTAGAAAGCTACAGATGGTACTGGAGTGGCTTCATATTTCAATGTTCTCCCATGCTAAAACCAACCAACCAGCCAACCAACCAGTATCTGCTGCTGGTAAATTAACGTAGCAAGGAGAGGAGCCCGAAGTGGTCTTCAGAAAGCATCTCATCTCTGGCCTTTCATCCCCCATTTGCAAAATAGGGATAGTAATGCCCTATTTTGCAGAGATGGGGCTAATATTGCTGAGAGGATCTCTGTAAAATGTTTTGAAATCATGACCTGCAATGTATAGAATACAAAAAGACCGCCCCATTAAAAAAGGATTCCTTTGCTTGAGGGACAGTTGAGTGCCTCGCCTTCGCCTTCTGACACCAGGGTCAGAAATGCTGCCAAATTTCCAAGTTTGGCATGCCAGCTCGGATGGTTAGCATCATTCAAATTGGTTATGGAAAACCACGCGTTGGCACATTCTCCCTGATTTTTGCCTTCCGTCCGATGGAGAGCAAGCAAGGTGAGCCACAATGGTGCCATTTTACCTCCTCCATTTTCACATCATACACTCCAAATATGATTACGCTTGTTATCATCCTGATGACCCTAATGACTTTCCCCTCTCCCCACATCACTAAGCTGCCACCTACAATTAATATTATTCCATACCTAAATTTATCCATTTAGCAACAGATTGTGATAAAAAATGATGCTTGCTGGTGATGCTTGCTTGGACGGCTCCGGAAAAACGCCGAGAGTTTTGCAGAGTTACCCGTTTTCCCCCCAACATACACTTTGTTCTTCTCTGCATTTTTGAATTGTAGATAATACCCCCCCAAAACACACACGCACACACACACACACACACATATGCATACCGGATCAAATGTGATTGCAATCTTTTATTTCGCTCTTGACATTTATGGCAAGTATAAACAGGGTGTTATTCCTGCCAAATCATCAGGCTCAGCCGGGGAGAAATATTGAGCTGCGCAAGGAGGTTTTATACAAAAGGAGAACTCTAGCTTTGAATGCTGCCAGCTATAAAACAGAAAGGCGATGAGCAGAAAATTGAAGCCATCGTGAAGGTGTCGGGTCTGGGGGCCTCCAAGACAAAAATCTTCCCGGCTGAGTAAGTTGTTTTCCTTAATGACTCTTTGGGGTTGTCGGGGCAGATGAAGGACAAGTCAAAAGACCCCCTGCTGTAGCAGCTGCCCTCACCAGCTCATCACATGTCCTTTCCCCTTTCAATGAAAAGCTATTTTGGTGGGGGATAAAAATGACCTCCCCATGCACCCACACAGGTAAGCTGCAGAGGCCTCTTGCTTCAGAGATAGAAACACTTGGTGGATCTGAACTGGCTTTCTTCAGAGTGGCCTGGATTATATTCTGCTTTGGGATGATGAATGTCTGGTCCTCAAGATGAGTATGCACTCTTCCTACCTATATGAATTCAAAGGCATAGAGTCCCGTCTCTGTGGTGGGAAGAACCTGCACCCCAGATTCAGCTTAATGTTATGGTCCTGCTGGTCTCCACCCTGGAACTCAACTTGGCCCATCCAAGCTGCAAAGATCCCTCCATCTGTTCAGCTGCCCCAGGAGACTGCATCAGGCCCACGTTGAAGAAGGCCCAGCAGCTGTTTCATCCTGGTTGACTGAACCCTCAACCAGAGGATTTGTGTGACTGGCTGACTTACTATTCTGACGAGCAGATGCCCTTTTTGCTACTAAAGTCTCACCTCATTTGATCACTGTGACCTTTCCAGTTCTCTTCTGATGTCCTGCTATGACCGTGATATCAGTGCTCTCTCTTTTTCTGCTTCCTAGCCTGGACTTTGCCTCATATCATTCTGGCTTAGTTGGCACCTATGGCTTGGTTCCAAGTGAAGGAGATTTAGTGGTAGAACAAGGAGGATCATCTCCCGGGCTGCAAGCAGTGGCGATCCCTGCTGAGATCCTGCTGTCAGTCCCAAATGGGCAGACTCTTGACTGACTCATCAGAAAAGTTGCTCCAGATCTTCACGTCCCTCTGGCCATTCCCAGTCTTGTCCATGCCGTACCTGTGCATAAGGTCCCAGTGTGCTCACCATGAAGCCATGGAGTATTGCTTCAGCACACTCTCAGTTGAAAAACTACCTCTCCCCAGTTAAGGAAAATAGATCCACAAATAAAAGAAGAGCAAGCAGGTCCAAGTCTTGAAGAAAAGCAAGGCTTCTCATGCTATTTGCCCAAGTGGAGGTAAAATGTTTAACCAGACAGGTGGCTTCAAGGGAAACTTGGTCAGGTTTACTAATATATTCCTGGTCAAATTTAATACAAAGTAGAGCTCTGTGTTATCTCCATACATGGAGCTAAAGCTTCTGACTTGAGGAGTCAAATCAGGCTGGCAAATATTAAAAATGGTCTTCCTTTATTTTACAAGGCATCTGAGCATGTCAGGTTATTTATGATTAGTAAAAAAAAAATTTTTTTGCTGTCCTCACACACACACATACACACGTGTGTGTGAATATATATTGTGGTTGTGCCTTGATCTCCTCAAACACACTGGTTTGAGTCATCTTCCAATTCATGATCAAAATGGGAGGAATCCTGTCTTTAACCAATAATGTGGTTTTCTAGACTTCTGTTGAGCCTGTTCACTTATAATCACAGCTGCCAGTTGGTTTAATTTTTTGCTGAAAGCTCAGCTCTGCAATTACTAACAAAAAAAACCCCGAAACCATGGAATTAGTTTTCTTCAAGGTGTGTTTTTTTTTAAAGGGAAAAGGATTAGGAAAACAAGTGGTTGGACTCTTCAGTGTAGACAGGCTGAATGACTGCATTCCCTGAACTCCGTTGGGTCTCTGTTATAAAAACACCCTGGAAACATCCAGCAAAGTCTTTGTTCTGTCTATTATGTATGTGTGGGTATACTTCCCAAGTTAAACACCTGAAAGCTACTTTTAACCTGGGTTAATTGGGTTTCCATGGAGAGGTGTGGCTTGCTTTATGTTTCAATGTACTGCGTAAATTCAGAAAATGGGGAAATTCAGTAGCCAAATGAAACGTATTGTGTGAACTCAGCCAATGCTTTCAGATTTTTTAAACAAATGAGCAAAGAGATAGGCAGTTTTGGAGGTTGCTGGCCAGAATTCAGCCACCCAACCTTCCAGAGGCTCACAGAAGACATTAAACCCAGGGATGGGGTTAGGGGAGCCAACAAGAATTGCCAACAGGAATTTCTCTTTCATTCAATAGGAAGAAGAGAGAAAGCAAACAGCCAAATGGTCTGGGGGTCAGTGTGCTCAGCTCTATGGATGAAAACATCTTCTGAATAATTGCTGACTGCAGGAGGTGTGTTCAAAGAGTTTCTGATTGCCAAGGAGGATGATTGAGTCATCCGTGCTGAGCAATACGAGGCTGGTGCACAGCTGCTAAGAAGAATATAAGGTAGTCAGTTTTCAGGGAGTAAGTAAACATTGCAAGTTAATAGGAGTTTAGTAGTGCAGCTCATGGGGAGATCCCTAATCAATTTTCACTCGGAGTATTTCTTTGGTTAACCTGAGACCCTGAACAGGGAAGATGAAGAAATGAATGTTTTTTCTGCTAGTGGTGCCTTAAGAAACAAAAATGAAGATGAATTGATACTATTCTGCAGCTTTGAATTGCAATGCTTATGGCATGTTTATGTTCCTGCCTGAAAACAAGTGACATTCACAACTTCCTTCAAAACTCTGGAACGTAATTGGTCTGGTCCTGGAAATTTAAACTTGTTCATGGTAGTCAGGTGCTCCCTGTTCATCTTTGTCTTACCTTGGTTTTCCTTTTGTATGTTGTCCTCCATGAGCCTATTTGAACACAATTCCCCTTTGGGGAGATGACTGAAGCAACATAGGAATCGAGGGCCTCTGCCCTCTTCCAAACATCTCTCCCACCTTCCCTTCTCTTTGCTTCCTTTATCTACTGACACCCTCAAGAAAAAGCATTTTAGTGATTTTAAGCTTCCCTTGTGAGCCAATGTTCAATTTTCTTCCTGCATCTATTAGCTTTGTGATGGTACTCTTCCTTGATGATCTCACCCATCTTTCATTTCCTCTGCATATCCCTTGAACTCTCAACTCTGTTGGAAGCACTTGGGGATCCAGAAGGCTCTTCTGCACTGTAACCATTTGCATCCTTCTTCCTTTTAGTATTGCCATTCAGGGATTCTTACTATCCCTCAGCAGTCACGCTACATATACATATTCAGCTGTGTCCCTGAAACTCACTCTAGTGCATCTCCCCCATCCATCAAATCCTTATTAAAAATGGGGTCTCAATTTATTTCTTAGGTCTGTAACCCGCACCATCCCCAAAGCTGAGGCTGAATGAGTGCTTACTAATGCCTGCCCTCTGCTCCTCCCTGTCCTTGCTGTGCTATAAGGTGACATTCTTACTACGACATATCATCCTAGAGGTTCATTCTACCTCTGCTCACCAAGCATGCTCCATATCCTCTGATCCATGTGCCTGCATATTTATTTATTTATTTATTTATTTGCTTGCTTACTTGGTTTCTACCCCACCTTTATTTTGTACAATTCAAGGTAGCGATATGGTGATGCTATTGTGATTATGTTCATGGAATCATAGTCCTGGTCATCAAGTCCAACCCCCTGCAGGGGAGGATCTTCTAACATACCGTGGACAGTTGCCTATTCAGCCTGTGTTGGAAGACCTCCAGCCAACAGAGCACTTCATGAGAAGTTGCCCCTCTCTTTTCTTTTTGGAGGACACCTTAGAAAAAGGGTTAGCATAAGTTGGCCACCCAACTCACACACTGAGGGGCTGGGTGGTGTACAATAAATTAAAAAAAAAAAAAATGAACAATATCAGTTAAAATCCAAAACATTAATAGATAGATCGGGAAATCTCATTCATATCCCTTTCCAATCACCCTGCCCCCAAAGCCCAAAGTGAAAGCCAACTTTTTATTATTTTTCTGAAGGCCAATAGGATGAGGTCAGCCATATCTCGGGGGGGGGGGTGAGATCATTCCAGAGAGCATTCCAATCAGTACCATCAAGGCCCAATTGTCATGCCACTTCCTTGTCTCTGGAAGTTAATTCCTCTGTAGATAGAGGGAGAGATAAGTGTTGATAAAAGCAGATGCATGGGTCCTGAAGTGTTGTGGAGAGCATGAACTGCATCTGCTAAGCTTCAGAATTGTTGATCATTTTCTTGGTGATATTCTTTGTCCTTAAAGCATGAGCCAACTCTCCCCTTGGCCTTGCAGGGGCTCTGCACTCTTGCCAATTGCCAGTGGGGGAAAGACTCACATCACATTTTAACCATAGAGGCTGGTTGGACCCTTGGTGTATTGCAACTTTGTCCTAGTTCTGGCCTAAGAGTGTTGGAAAATGTGGTATTGACCAGGTTATGGAAGAAGCTCATCACTTTAGGGTTAAAAGACCAGGGCAGAAAAGCAGCTAATAAAGGTGAAACTGGAGTGGTCAGCAGCCTTCCAGCAGAGAACCCCTTAAGGCTGTCCCTGCCAAGGACAGCCAGGGACTGGGCAGATGCCCTGGTGTTTAGGATCCTGAACTATCTAAGACGATGGGCCCCAGACAGCGTGGTCCCTGGCATCTCCTATTACCATATTATGTCCTCTTCATGGGAGGAAAAGGTAGACCAAAACTTATTCACTGACCTTGGGTTTGTTTGGAGGTCATCACTGTACTGACTAGACAATTCAGGGGTGAGGTGAAGAGACAAGAAGAAAGCTAGGAAGGTCAGAGGAGCCTCAGAAGAAGGAAAGAAACCCTCTTCCCAGTGCCTTTGAGTCTGTCTTTCAGATCTTTCCTGAAAAAGTTTCCCTTCATAAGCACCATCTTCTAGTCCTCATTGTCCTCTCCTTCCTTTCCTCCTTTCTCTGTTGACTTTGTTAGGTCAAAATTTAGACGTCCTCTCCTTTTTGGAGTCTGTAAAGCACACTGTTGCATTTTCACATAGGATAATGATTATATGCACCAACCTAATGAAGAGCGTCTGAGTTTTCACATACCAAAGCTTGGGACATGAAAACTGACAGGCTCTCCGCTGTCATTGTCAGTATAACAATGACCTTGTGTTATAATGCACCTATATGCATAATTGGGGTCTACAGCCTTCATGAAAAGGTGAGTTTTGAGGAGGGACTTGAAGGAAGTGAGGGAGGGGGCATCAGAGTGAAATGCAGAGAAGTTCTTGCAAGCACATAGGGCAGCAAGTCAATGCAGTGGGTGAGAAGGGCAAGGAGAAAAAAGGAGATTCCAGAAAGTTTTGATGAAAGAGGGTCAAGTTCATTGTTGGGAGGGATGAGATTCCTTTTCGCTTGGGGGGAGCCTTCCCCCCCCCCCCCCAACGAAGGCAGCTGAAGCTGATTTCTAGGTCTTCATTTCTGCTGCAATTCATCTCTGTGGTTTGCAATCTGGCCCGGCTTATCTTTCCTCCTCCGCCACTGCCTTCTTTTGCAAAATGAAGTTTACTGCTGCAAGTAATAGGGTCATCTGCCTTGGGCCATCAATCGAACCACAGTTTGCTGAGACTTTGGGATGAGAAGAGCCGAGGCTGTGCTTAATGGGCTCGCCCCCCTGACAAATGCCGAGGCCCTTCTCCAAGGCATGCATTTGGTCGCAGAGAGATTTTGCTGCCTGCCTGCGTGTGAAGCCTCAGCGAGGGGAGGGCCTAAGCCCCTCCACGTCCCTCTTGCCAGCTCTCCTTCTTCCTTAGTTGAGACTCTGGAGATAGCTCAAATGCTACAGCTAGGAAGCATTTCTCTTCCCCTAGAACAGGGTGAAGCAAGCGGCTTTTCTGCCTTTCTTTGAGTACCTGGCTTTCATTGCATGCCGATTAGTGCAACCTCAATTGTGGTGGCTTTGTGTGTGTGTGTGTGTGTGTGTGTTTAAGGGAGGATCCTTGGGGGGAAGTGAGGTGTCCCTCTTCATCTATTTACAACCCCTCCAAAAAAAGGAGGAAAAGAAAGAAAGAAAACCTTTAGCTAGAAGGATGCGGAGCCCAAGAAGCCAGAAACAGAGCTTCTAAAATTCTTTCATACTCCAAGAAAATCTGTCCTCAAATGGAGGGATGGGAGATCCATTTTCTCGCAGGGTGAAGGGTGTTTCCCTCCCCCTCCCCCTCCCCACGCCCCATGTCTCCCTGTAGGTCATGGATTGGCAGCAGTAGGGTCTGCTCCATAGTTCTCCCCGGGCTTAGCGAATGCTTGATTTCTATTCGGTTTTTCATTTTTCTTCCGAAAAAGGGCAAGGCAAGGAAAACATCCACGCGTATGTCCAGCTCCCAACAACCCTGGCATTTGAGGTGCTTTTAAAGTTTCTGTGTGGCCTCCAGGATTCCCTTGAAATCCCAGTTCATGAAAGTGAAAGAGAAAAGGTTTGACTAAACTATGATTGGTGGCTCCCCAATCTTTCAATCTGCCTGTGTGCTTGGGGGTGCACGTGCACGTAGATGTAAAATGCACCCATAGAAGTAAATCTGTACATCTGTCTATTTTTCTATGTCCCTTTTCCTCTTTTAGGGACAAATTCTCTTCTTTTTTGCTGTTTCATATGTGTTCATTCATAAACCCCCCCCCTTTTTCGACACCGGTCTGTAGTCTTTAAAACATGAACAGAATATACACTTTTAAATACCTGGATTTTAATCAGAAACAATCAAGAACTGTGTTGCAAAAGTGGGGAAGTATGAAAAAGGAAGTATAACTTTGTTTAGGTGTTTCCTGAACCTACAGGTTGGGGAATTTATTTTATTTTAGCATAGAGTCGCCTGGATAAAGGGAGATAGGCAGCTAATACATTGAGTAAATAAAAGAAATAAAATAAATTTACATAGATTCAAAAAATGCCCAAGTCCCAATGACTCTGGGTGCTTTGCATTATAAAAAAGCTACAGCAATAAAATTAAATTAAAAAAAACATGATGTGCATCCAGAAAAAAAAATCTAATGGGCTGATCACCATCCTATCCCAAGGCCTGGGAAAATAACCAGGTTTTCAATGCCTTTCAGGATGTAATCAGGGTAGAAGCCATATGAATCTCTGGAAGCTGTACATTGGCTGTAAGTCCTCCTATTATTATAGGAGGGGCTGTAAGTCCTCCTGTTATTATATCCAGGTTGGGGAAAGCTATGTGTGTGCGCGTGCATGCAATTGGGAGAGAGAGAGAATTGTAGAATCATAGAATCCTAGAGCTGAGGGGCTTTTGAGGCCATCTAGTCCAACCCCTGCTCAGGACAGGAATGTAAATCAATGCATCTCAGACAGACACCCTCTAACTTCCAGCCAAGGGGAGCCCACCAGCTCTCTGGTTCATGGGTTTCACTGCCAAACTTTGACCGTTAGGAAGTTTTTCCTAACATTAAATCAGAATCAGAATCTTCCTTCCTGTCACTCAAATCCAATATTGGACTGGATTCATTGCCAACCATGGGAAATTATTGATCCATTCTTCACTGTCCTGGCCAAACCCTGCATGGAATAGCGTGTCCAGTTCTGGGCACCACATTCTTAAAAGGATATTGATAACCTGGAGTGAGTTCAGAGGAAACGTGCAAAGAGGGAACAGGACAGTCCTATGGGAACCATTAAAGAAACTGGAATTGATTGATTGATTATGTGCCAACAAGTCCATGTTGACTCTTTGCAACCACGTAGATAGATTTTCTCCATGTCAATCTGTTCCTAACCTGGTCCTTCAGGTCTTCCAACAGTGCCCCCATCATGGCTGTGATTGAGTCTATCTACTTGCTGCTGGTAGTCCTCTATCCTTCCATCTTTCCCAGCATTATGGACTTCTCAAGGGTCTTTGGGTTGATTAATTATGTGCTATTAAGTTGGTATTGACTCTTAGGAACCACACAGATAGATTTTCTCCAGGATAATCTGTCTCCACCTGGTCCTTCAGATCTTCCAATAGTGCCCCCAACACCACTCTAAGTCCATCCACCTTGCCGCTAGTCATCCTCTTCTCTTTCCTCCCACCTTTCCCAGCATTAGAGCCTTCTCCAGAGAACTAGGTCTTTGCATAATGTGTCCAAAGTATGATAGTTTGAGTCTGGTCATTTGTGCCTTGAGTGAGAACTCTGGATTGATTTGTTCTATGATCTTTGTTTTCTTGGCTGTCCATGGTCTTCTCAGAAATATTCTCCAACACTAAATTTCAAAAGCATCAGTACTATTTCTGTCTTGCTTCCTGCTTCTTCATAGTCCATGGGAAAAGAACTGATCTTCAGATATGTTAAGAATATATAGAGGAGGGAGTGGACTGTCGTCCTGGAGGGCAGGACCAGAATTAATAGGTTGAAACTACAAGGAAGTAAATTTGTTTAGATGTTAGGAGGCCTTTGCTCATGGTAAGAACCATCAGTCAGTGAAACAGGATGCCTCATGAAGTGGTATGTTCCCTATCCCTGGTAGTCTTCAGTCAGAGGCTAGATAGCCATATTTCATCTAGCTATTTTATCAGATCTTGCACCAAGCAGGGGAGGAATAGATTTTGTTACTTCTGGGATCCCTTTCAGCTCTGTGATTCACTGACTCTTTTCCAAAGAACCAAGCTGGTTAGCTCCTATCCAATACCTGTGCATTTGATGTTTGTTTCCTATATGAAGAACTTTGCATGTCCCTCTGTCAGATTTCATTCTGTTGCTTTCAGCCTATTTCTCTATTCTGTCAAGATCATTTGAATTTTATGCCTCTCTTCTATGGTATTAGGTATCTCACCCAATTTTCTGTCATCTGCAAATTTAATATGCATCCCCTTCACATCCATCCTTGCAGCATCTCCTCTCAATATCTCTCTCCAATTTCATGACAAACTATTGATGAAACAGATGAATGATTTTTGGGGTGCCTGTGAATCCATTTAATTATATTACCATCCAGCCTAAACTTAACTAGTTTACTAATCAGTGTATTATGAGATATTTTGTTTTGCTGAAGTCAAGGTATAGTATGTCTGTAGCGTTCCCACAATCTATTCAGGAAGTTATCTGTTTTTTTTTTTTTTTTAATGAGATAAGTTTAGCCTGACAAGATTTGTTCTTGACAAAACCATGCTGGCTTCTAATAAACTGGTTTACAGCTCTAGAAATTTCCAAGGTCAAATTGATTGGTCTGTAATGTGTTGGTCTTTCTTTTCCCCTTTTTTGAAGATATAGACAATGTCTGCCCTTTTTTGATCTCCAGGGACTTCATCAGTTCTCTAGGATTCCTCAAAGATGATGTATAAAAATTTATCCAGGCCATTAGCAATGTCCTTCAGTATCTAGGATGCGATTCATCTGGCCTGGAAGACTGAAAGCACATTCAAAGTAAAAAGGTTTCCCTTGATTGTGTTTCTTTCATCTTGAATTTCAATCCTTCACCTTCATCTGCTCTTCATAGCGGTGAGAGACATTGATAGTGGAATCCAGGATCTACTTTACCATGATCCTGCAGGAAATTTCTGCCACAGTCAAGCAAGGAAATAGAGATCATATAGGATGAAACCACATTGCTTGCCAGGGCCGAAATGGGGTTAGATAGATTGTCTCAGCATATTGTGGGAACCAGACCATATCTTGCTGGTGGAGTAACAATAGCAATCATGGTTTGCTAACCCAGGTTTGGGGTTGCTTCACACAACAAACTTAATTAGGACAATCAAAGACCAATCTAAAGACTAAGCTTGTTTGTGGTTTTTCTGTTCACAGTATTGTATGATGGAGAAAATGAGTTAATTCAGAAACCACATTTAAGAGAGTGTTGTGCAAACTCAGTCATAATTGCACTGGCTATAAAAAGGAATTGAAATTAGAACTCATTTTACATTAAAACTTTTGTTCAAGCAAACCACTGAACATACTGTAGTTGGACTGGTTCATAGAGTGATTATTTAGCAACTATAATTGATATACAGTAGTTACAAGCTGAATTAAATGTTTATATTCAACTGATATGAAGGAGGTTAACTAAAAAAATCTTTTGCCTTTGATACTTTGAGGTTGCAATCTAATTTTTGCATCTTCCAGGGCGAGTCTGGGTTATGCCACTTAGAAAATAATTGCGTACTTTTATAGGGATACAAATTTGCTTATATTTATTTACATTTTCTGCTAAATAAGTGTTTCCCATTTTTTGTAACTGTCTTCCACAAAAGCTGCTTCAGATAGATAAAAAAAATAATAGGTTGGAGTCAGAGTAAACCCATGGAGCTCAATGAAAACTATATTAGCGATGATGAATGAAGCCGCATACATTTCTATGCATAATCTGGATTCCGTCCTAATATATTGTAACCAAGAATTAAGTTATATGAAGCACAGGAGGCCAGTAAAAAGGAGAAAAATCCAGGGCAACTGAAACCTAAACAATGACTTGGGAAAAGTGAAGTCAGGTAGGGAATAGAGAAGGTCTCTGAAAAGGACCCCTTCCTGATTCTCCCCCCATTTCCCATAGCCAGGACAGGACAGGACCCATCTCATAAAATCCTAGAATCCTAGAAGGGACCTTGAAGGTCATCTAGACCAACCCCCTGCTCCACGAATCCTCAGACCATGCCAGACTGTCCGACCTTGGCTTGAAAGCGATGGAGCCCCCACCACTCCAGGAGGGAGGCTCTTCCCTGCTTCAGAGCTCTCACAAGCAGAAAAGTTTTCCTTGTTCTGAGTTTGGATCTCCCCCTGCCACTTCTTGTCCCACCTTTAGATGCTGAAGAGAAGAAATCCACCCCCTCTGCCCTTGATCCTTCTGAAGAGGAGAAATCCACTCCCCTTGACCCCATCAAGGATTGGAAGACTGCTATCTTGTCTCTTCTCTTCCTTGAACCAAGGAGCCTCCGAGCCCCTTGCATCTTCATTCTCTTCTCTGCCCCCTTTCCGATTCCTCAGCACCCTTCTTGCATGGTGGTGACCCAAACGGGACATAGCATTTCAGGTCTGGCTTGACCAGGGCAGCGTAGAGCAGAACTGTTATTTCCCATGATCTCAGTTTCAGACAAACATGGTTCATACCCCTTGCAGGCCACCACGATGGTACATGCCTCCTTATCCATATCTATGTGACTCCTGAAGATTGTGCAGATGTGAATCATAACATGTAGGGGTGGAAGGGATTTGGGAGGGCTTCTAGTCCAGCCCCCTGCCCAGGGCAGGAATCCTCAGATCATCTCAGGCAAACGGCTGTCCAACCTTGGCTTGAAACCTGCAGTAGTGGAGCCTCCCCAACTCCAGGAGGGAAGCCCATTCCCCTGCTTCAGAGCTCTCACAACCAGGAAATTCCTCCTTATTTCAAGTTTGGATCCAGCTCCTTCTGCAAAGCTGCCACCCATTGATTATTCTTCTACTCTTGGGTGCTGGACAAAATAAATCCACCCCTCTGACAGCCCTTCCAGGATTCGATCTTGTCTTTTCTCTTCTTAAGACTAAACATACCCAGTTGTTTAACTGTTATCCATAGGATTCAGCCTCCAAGCCCCTCACCATCTTTATGGCCCTTCTCTGCGCTCTTTCCACTCCCTCAGCATCCTTCTTGGATTGTGGTGACTAAAACAGGCGCGGTCTGGCCAGGGCAGCGTAGAGCAGAACAATCACTTCCCATGATCTTGACATTGTACCTCTGTTGATGCAGCCCACTGGCTCTTTTGGCTACTAGCTGGTATTCTGGTGACTAGAAGGTAGGGCTTTTTGAAGGAGAAATAGGGAAGAACAGATGGAAGATAAAATAAAAAGGTCTCCTCTCAATAATCTGGGGATTCTGGTCGATCACAAATTAAATATAAGCCAACAATGAGATGCAGCTGCTAATAAGGGAAATGCAATTTTGGGATGTATAAACAGGAGCATAGAATCCAGATCACACCAAGTAATTGTCCTGCCTCTGGGAGAAAAAAAGATGGGGGAGACTTGGCTTGGTAGTAGGAGCTGTGAAAGGGATCTAGATGCCCTTGTTGACCACAAACTGAACATAAGCAACAGCTGCAAATGCTATATTGGGGTGCATCAACACTGAGTCCTGATCATGGAAGTGATTGTCCCCCTTTATTCTGCCCTGATCAGACCTATTTGGGGTCCAGTTCTGGGCATCACAGTTCAAAAAGGACAGGGACAAATTGGAACAAATTCAGAGAAGGGCCAGTAAGCTGGTGAGAGGCCTGGAAACCGAGACCTGTGAGGAACAGCTAAAAAAAACCCTGGGTAGCCTACAGAAGTGAAGACTGAGGTGGCTGTCATATAGAAGAGGGAGTGGGCTTATTCTCTGAGCTCTCAGAAGGTAGGACTAGAACCAGTGGATTTAAATTACAAGGAAGGAGGTTCAGGTTCGACATCAGAAGGAACCTGTGATTGCACGAGCTGGATAACCATCTGTCCAAAATGCTTTAGTTTCCTTCTAAGTTTAAGACTGTAAGAGAAGCCTGCCAGGCTTTCGGCTCCCCAGGCAGGTTTTCAACAACACCTGTCATTGCTTTCAAACCGAGACTGCATTGTCAGCATGTCCCTCTTCTCCCAATTCTACACCTGTAGAAGCTGCTGGACTATCAAGGTCTCCTCTGTTGCTCATCTGCATGGAGAACCAGGCCATTGATGGGCCATTAATAATGTTGAAAAGGCAATTAATAAATTATGAATTGCAAAATGAGCCGAAGGCTGACCTTTTGGAGAACACCACCTGTCAGTTGCAGCCCCACTTGATCTTTAGCTCCGACACCAATTTTCAGGGGCAGCAATATTATTTCATCCCTTCCAGCTTAGCATAGCTTTCTGTGATTCATATCTGTGCTATTATGTGAGCTTATAAGAACTTGAGTTGTATGCACACACCCCACAAAATTCACTACTAGAGTAATCAGGCTCCAGGTGACCCATTTGCTTTAAAGGGGAAGTTTCTAGTCCTCCTTGTTCCAATGAAGGAACCATGTATCTATCTATGCACTGATCAGTTTGCTCTACTGATACCTTACCTTTCATCCAAGGAGCAAATGTTGATGTTAATTTTATTCCCCTCCTTTTTGTTATTTTCACAACTTTCATGATAGGATAGAACTAGCCCAGTGCCTTCCAGTGACTTTCTCATCTGTGTCTGAAGCAGTGTCTCTCTAATCCTAGTTACACTAACCACTGAGGTGCTCTCTGCCTATTTTAGGATATAGAATAAGAAATTCAGGTTCTCCTGCCAGCAGCAACCAGTCAGCTGATGTAGAGAGTAAGGAAGATGACCTTGACAGAGATAGGTGAGATCCGTTATGGAAGCAATGAGGAGAAAAACACGGTTTAAGTTCAAAACAAGCAGAAATGCCTCAGAGAGACACCTCCCTAATTCACATGAGTATAAGGGGGGAGGGGGAGTAAAGCACAGTCAGACTTGCAAGATTTGGTTATTGTAGCCACTTTCAATAAAAGTAGTTTTAGCTTTTCTGTGGAGTTGATTCCTAGCTCTACCTGTGGAACCGTCAACAATCTTGCCAGTCTGATCTCCGCTGGCAGAAAACCAGGCCAGGTTAAAAATCTGCTGCTCTCACTGGGGATCCCTCTCCTGACACAGGCACGAAGCCAACAGAAGATGTTGTCCTTTTTTATGATTGATATGTCAAGCTAAGGACAGCGATTGGCAGATTCCCCCAGCCTCCCCTCCCACCAATCGTCCCCAGCAGCAAGAAAACATCCACCAATCCTCCTTCTTCGTGGAGCTGGGCCAGGGAAGGAGGCAAGTTTCGGCAGATAGCTAGGCCAGCAGGTTTAACCGTCTATCAAAACTCCTTCTGGAATTTGCCAAATCAACACGTGATGGGTGCTGTAGGTGGGGACAAGCAGTGAGGTAGAAGGAAGAGAGGAACGGCTGAGATTTCAGCTGAATGTTAGGAAAACCATCCTAACAATAAGAGCAGTTCAAAAGGGAAACCAGCGACCCAGAGAAGTGGTGGGCTCCCCTTTGCTGGATGTGTCCAGGGGATCTGTTAGGGATGCTTGAATTTGCATTCCTGTCCTGTGTGGTGGGTTGAGCTAATGACCTCACGGGAGCCTTCTGACTAGCCTTCTAAGGGGCTTTTGACCCATGGTGCTTCCTCCAGATATGGGGACAGTCCAGTCCTTCATGGCACCCACCCTTCTGGGCTAGCTTTTGCTGCTGGTTAGGAGCCATGTTCTGGAGTGGGATTTGGGTCTGGATACAGGTCTCCTCATCCATAAGTGAAAGTGACTTGGTTTCCGGTCTCTGAGAATGGGCCCCTCGAGATCCCAGCCTTGCCCCTTCTTGTTACCAGCAAGGGGGCTCCATTTGGGTCTGAGACCCCACTATCTCTGAAGCACAGTGCTTCTGCTGCTGCTGCTAAAATACACACGCAGCGAAATTGCACATTTAAGCGGTTGGCCAAATTTGTGGAGCTTTGCAGCACTTCAAATCCCCAGCTGTTCAGATACATTGAAAGACATCTGGAAACCTTGTCTAGTGTCATCCTCTCCCACAAGTTGGTCTGATTATTCCTCCTGACTCACCCAACCAAAAAGATTGACTTCTTTGGAGATGGGGGTAGCGATTCCTGTCATTTTACATATTATCGCAGCACACTTTTAGAATGTTCTCTTCTGCAAGAGAAATATGACATTGCACCTGAAACCTCTCAAATCAGAGAGGATGCTAATTTCTGGGTTTAAATCAGGCTTCTGATTTCTGAGTGGCTGAACTTTTGCCTTTGTGTCTCCCTCCCATGCAGTGAAAGCAGATTTACAGATAGACAAGGTAAATAAGTGGTGGATGAAGCAGAAAGAGAGAAAGAGATTGTGATGTTATTGATCAATGAGTTAGTTATTTAAAATCCTCCCTTTCTGTTTACATCCACACTCAGAGGGACTTACAATAAGGAAGGCAAAAATATAGAACACAACAGTATACTCAATGCAATTAAAATGGGAACAATTTAGATCAATTATCAGTGAAAAGTTTGATGGAAGAGATACATTTTTCTCATCCTCTTAAAGGCTGGAGAACAGGGGCCAAATTCTCCTCCCAAGGAGCACCTTGCATAGTCTGAGATCCACACAGGAGAAGGGCCTCTTCTGCACACCTGATGACGAAGCATCAGCACACAGCTGATCTTCAAACAGTTACTAACTGTAATGGGCCGAACCCTGAGGAACAGGAGGAAGAGTCCCAACCAAGACAATGGTCAGATAAAAGAAATCTGAGTCTGGGCCAGAAATGTAATTTGAGAAAGCATCTCAGACTTGACCCTCCCTAGTTCTCATGAAGGGAGGGAGGGAGGGAGGAAGTGCATTCAGACTTGCAAGACTGATGTCAGCCCTTCCAGGTAGACCAGACTAGGAAACCAAAGTCATGCATCCTATGTTTATTATAAGGTTACGGTAATAGACTCTTGCAAGTCTGTATGCGCTTCCCCCCCACAACTTCATCTTATTAAGAACTAGGGAGGGTCTTGTCTGAGTTGCTTTCTCAGGTTACAGTTCTGTTTTTTCTTTTATCTGACCCTTGTCTTGGTAGCGGCTCTTCCTCTTGTTCATCAAGATCATTCCTTCTGTCCATTACAGTAACCAGGCGGGCGATAGCCAACATGTTGGTCCCTCTGTTAGTTAGGCCCTAAACCATGAGGAGCTTTGAAAAGTAACACCAATGATTTAAATTGTATCCATTCATCAACTACCAGCCTGTTCAGATTTTTCTGTGACCCCTGAATCAATTGCGGGTAAGGACTGGTAAACCAGGATGCTCTCCTTCATGTAGCAAGGTTACCATCTCCAGTGGTCAATGGTTGCAAATCATAAGCCTCATTAAACATTCCACCCAAATAACCTTTGAGCATAACTTCCTAGAAGTAGAGGATAGAAAAACTCTTTCATCTCAGCTTGGTCTTCAAACCCAGCTCCCAATGCCATAAGCCCTTAACTTAGTTAAAGTCTGCTTTAAATCCATTTAAAAGCCTCTCTTGCACTTATAATCTGGGAAACCCCTGTAGATTCACAGAATCTCCATAACCTTCTGATGACCAGCTCAAAATCCTGCAGAGTCATCGGCAAAGTTGGACACCAAAACTTCAGAAAAACACTCAGCCTTTTTCTGCTCTGGGGGACATATATCTTCTTCCCAAGCCTCTGCTCCAGGTCCAAATTGAGATCTGGCCTCTCCCGTTGGTCTTTTGGCAATCTCATCTTCTGGGGAAGGGAGTTGGAGTGGCTGGGATACAACCGGGCCTTTCTCCATGTCATTTTGGAAACCGTTGACAAATTCTGTTGAGAGGTGACCGCCATGAGGAGAAAGAAATTGGAGCTTGGATGGCACCCAGGCTCCCCGCTTCAGAGGCAAGGTGACTTTCTCGGCGATATCAGCATTCACGGCCAGCTCCCTGCTCCACAGAGAGTAATTATTTTTTTCTGTAAGAAAGGTCCAATTTGCTGGAAAGAACAGAGCCTCAGGTGAGAGTCAGAAGAAGTCAGCCAGCTCCCCAGGCACACAGTGAGGCAGAAAATTGAACTTTGCATCACCCTGACATTTTTTCTTGACTTGTTCACAGCTCTCCTTCTACCACATCCAGCAACAGCCTCCATGTGGCCTTTGGCTAGGCCTACCGATCACCGGGTGGTACACATCCATGAACCCCCATCTTCCAGCATCTCTGAAAATAAGGTCTCTCTTAATGAGATGCCTTGCAAAATCCCTTGGATGTGCTGCCCGTCCATCACCACATTTCATCTGGTGGAAATGTAAGTTTTGGGTGGCCACCAACACCCCACTACTCTCCTGCCCCAGCTTTTCCCTCCCCCTCTCGTGCTGGCATGCAGAATCAGAGCCAAGTCATACACATACATTTTGGGTTTAAGACAGCATGAACAGAAATTTGCATGGCCCACAATGCTGGATTGTGTAGTGGCCTGGACGACTGAATATGTGACCGTGGGTTCCTGCTTCTGTCCCCTGCCCCTTCCGCGATCATGATTTGGAAGACATTGCCTTCCACCCTTGCCCCCTTCCCAGGTGTTACCATTCCACCGTGCTCCTGGTGTGACATCGTGGGGTTTCTACAGTGATGCATCCGCATTTTGTCTTTGCAGACAGAAGCACAACTATTTCATCTGCCATGTGTCAGGAAGATAAAAACTGGAGAAAGCAATTGACTTAAGCATGGGATAAATGCAGCTCGGGTATTATGGCATATGCTAAATTTTAATGGCACTTAGAAAAAGTGTTTTCCAGGATAGAAACGAACCCATCAAACATATTGTGTGCTGTAAGTTTTATTGAGCAGAACTCTTCTTGCTACAAACTGAAGACTTTAAATGTAATAAGGTGCTTTTGGAACCCAAGGGTGTTTAAGTATACTTTTTTTTTTTTTAAAGGCATATAAAGCAGCAGAATACACTTTGTTTTCAGCAAAAGTAAAATTCAAGTGGGAAGGGAGAGCTTTTAAGCCATTCTTCTTTGGCAAAGAATTATTTATTGACAGGTGTTATTAAAATATTACAGAGTTAGGAAAAATAATACCGTTTCCAGTGGTTTTTGCCCCCATAATTTCTTTATCTTGGTTCTCACCACTAAAATGACTTTAAAAAAATAACGGAGCGTGTTTCTTTTAGCTAAATGCACTAGCAACTAGCTGCTACCATTTGCTTCAGAAGAGAGGTTGCAATGGGAATATAAACCCTCCCTGTGTGAAAACAAAACCTGGCATTGCATTTCTAACCCAGGGAGACGCCACCGTCACTCTTGTGGTCTTGATGTGGTGAGTTTGACACATCCGTGTATACGAAACAGAGCAGGAGAAAAAGGAAGTGAGCCACACTGGGAAGCTTGATCTCCAGGGCAGCCTAGGAGAACCAGGGTGGAGCAGAACCAGGAACGTTAATCACAGCCAGGCAAAGATCAGCCCAGAATATTAAGACTCAAAGATGGCCCAACTCCTACTGGGTCCTTTTGGGTCAGTTGACATAATCTGATACTGCTTCCCAGCTAACCCTTTCACAAACCAAGTTCTATTTCCCACATTGGGATTGGTGAATCTGTGTATCTCCATTCTGTATCCCTTCTGCACGTACAAATGCATAAACCTGAGCCACCCTCTTTTGCATAATTTGGCATTCAGAGAATGACAGGATAGAATCTAAGGATCGGAAACAATCTTGGAGATCATCTAATTCGATTCCCTGCTGAGAATATTATAGCATTCCTTCCCAAACTATAGCTCTGTCTGTCTCTAAATATACATTCAGTAGGGAGAGGAGAAAGCCATATTCAGGGGCATCTTTAAATATCTATATATTTAACATTAAACATATTTTCATTCAAGTGTTGGATGGGAGACCCTTGTTCACGTCCCCCTTCAGCCAGAGAAGCTCACTTGGTTACTTTGGGCCAACCCTTCTCTCTCAGCCTAGCCAATATCCCAGGCTGCCATTCTGCAAATAAAAATATTAAAAAATCTTGTAAACCACCTTGTGCTCCTAAAGGAAAGACAGAATATAAATCTAATAAGCAAATAAAATATGTACGTTGTTACTTTGAGGGGCTGAAAGTTGTGTCGGAAAATATGTAAGAAATGGAGAAATGTGTTATGACATCCCACGATTGGCTTGTTTTCTTCTAAATTCCTCCAAGCCATGGAGAGCACAAGCACAGTTCTGCCATGTTCCCTTTGGGGTGACCTACAGATGATACAGATGAGGGAGAGCAGGTAAGAGACTGGGAACCCATTTGGACATCAGGAAAATACTTGCTCCATTCCTGTAGCCAACTTGGCTGCTGTTCTCAAATTCTTTGTTGTGGAAAATTCTTCATTGAGGGAAAAGTAGTGTAATACAGTGTCACTATATTTGTGTATTCCAGGTTTGTTCCTTTGATGCCAGAAGCAAAAGTGTATGCTGTGCACAAACCCAACCATTGTCTTAGCATGTTGTTTGAACCAGGCTATAATGTTAAGCCAACGTATTATTTCAGGGGTGGGGGGAACATGCTATATAGCTTCTGCTACTGCACATTTGTCAGGTTGACAAATGCAAAGACAAGATTGTTTTGTTTGCCCGTCTAGCTTTGCAGTATATTTTTGCTGTTGTTAGGATGTTCAGGGGCTAAACTAGAGCAAATCCCTTACCGCTGCTTGCTTGGTTGCAAGAGAGCATCTTGATCCTATTGCTTATTAAGAGAATTTTAAAATGTTTTTAATGGAAAAAAAATATTCCCTTGGTCAATTTTTATATAAGTTGGGTGACAGGAAACATTCAACCACACCACTTCCTTTGTAGCCCTACGATGAAAATGAGGGGATGAAGGGTTGCTTCTAGCTCCTATTATTCTATATGGTGGAACATTCCAAACATTTTCTTTTTTTCTGTTTTAGTGCATGCATCTATTCTCAAAGTGAAGGGTGTGCGTGTAGGGGTGGGCTGAAGGTGGTGTAGCTTAGCCTGACAGGTCCATGCAATCTCAGGCTTGCATTGCATTTAGTTATGGAAAATCCAATGCCTGTTTAAGAATTCCTTTGTAGATGGGAGATTTTGAAGGAAATCAAAAATGTTCTTGTAAGAGCATCTTTTCCCAATGTATTCTGTTTCTCTCTCTGTATTAGCATATCCCTAGCTAAATTATAGCTAAGGCTTCAAGCAGCATCTTTTTCTATTTTCTGCATCTTCTCAAAATCCTTCTTCAAAGGGGTTTGGAGGGTCAAGAGCTGAGTGTTAGTTTTGGCCTGCCGATTGAAGCAAAGGCATTTTTCCTTTTCCTCTTTTAAATGCATGCGCGTTGCATCTTTAATGGAGCCAAATTTTGCAACATAACTCATGGAGTTGTACAAATACCCCATCAATGTCGTAGCGGCTCATTTCACTATCCTCAGTGCATGGAATCTCCATTATTTGCACTGCTGATAAAAGGCAGCTCTTCTTAGCAGATCTGCACTACTCCATTTAGCTGGGAACAGTGATATATCCTTTCCTCACTCTTGGCTATCCTCTGCTTCCTTGGATAATCAAGAACTCCCCCACTGAAGAGGAGAAAAGGAACATTTCTCCCCTTGCTGAAAAGAGTGAAAAAAAACAGACAGACCTCACATTGCACATTTTTTGGTGAGCTGCCTCTGGAATGGAGTGTGCTCGACTTCCATCCTTGGACATGCGAACTGTCAGCCTTCCCAGTAGACCAGACAGGAACCACAACCAGAGGAGCTGATTCTACTTTATTGTAAGGCTACATTAACAGAATCTTGCAAGTCTGAAAGGACAACTCTCCCGCCGTCTCTTTTACAGCCTGAAAAGTTAGGGAGGATCCTTTCTGAGTTTCTCTCTCTGTCCGTTATGCAGCTGTGGGCTATATCCCCTCTTATCTGATTGTTCCCCAGGCAGCATCTCTTACCCCCGTCTCCCAAGGTCATTCCCACATACGATTACATGAGCCCCCACTCGGCGGATCAAGTGCAGGGACAATTGAGGTTGAGAGTTGATCTGGAGCACGTGAGTTTTATTGAGTAGCCAAGCTGGAGAAAATCTCATGAAGAAGTGGCACCCATTGCTCCTTTCCCCACCGCAGGCTGGAGGATGATAGTTCCAGTGGCAAGTTCAGGTCCCAAGGATGTGTAAAGTTGCTACCTGCGGTGGTCATAGAGGTAGGGGCGTTTGAAAGGGAAGAAGCATTAAATCAGCAGATTTCATTAATTTAATTAATTATAGCAGACCCAGTTTTGCTACCTGCCTATGTGCGAGAGGGAAATGAGAAGGTCTTTTCCCTCCTCCTGGAGCTTCTGGGTCTCCTGTTTGGCCAGCCAGCTGAATTTGGGAAAGTGGAAGCTAGGGGGGGGGGGGCTCTTGGCTGCTCCTCCTGCAGTTATTTCCTTAAAGTTGCCTTGGAGAGCAATGCAGTTTATGCGCTAGAAATAGACGTCGCTTTCTCTTGCTTGGTGTGTAGGAAAAATATGGGATCCATAATACAAGGTTGGTCAAACTTTGAGGGAAGTCTGCCATGCTCTCATAGCCTTTTCCTTTTTTTTTTCTTTTTGGTATACTTTTATTAAAAGTTTTAAAAACGAAGGTATAAACTAGTACAAACCAGTATAAAGGAAGAAAAAAGAAAAAGAAAGAAATCAAAGAGAAAGCCAAAAGTGCGAGAAAGAAGGAAAAAATAAAATAAAAATAGAAAAGGAAGGAGCAGCTTCTGTTCCTCTTTACAGCAGTTATAAGTACAGTGGTACCTCGGTTCACGAACTTAATTCGTTCCGCGACTCTGGTCGCGAACCGAATTGGTTGTGAACCGAATCAAATTTTCCCATAAGGTTCAATGTAAATACGGTTAATCCGTTCTGACCCCTACGAATTTGGTCGCCAACCGATTTTTGATCGCGTCCCGAATCAAATTTCCCTATAAGGTTCAGTGTAATTACGGTTAATCCGTTCTGAACCATATGTTGCTTTTTTTTAAAACCGCAAAAATATGACACAAAGTACAGTACGAAGAGAGAGAACGCTAACCTTGCTCGACGCGACTTCTGGCGTGGAGGACAGGAAGGCGGGTGGGGAGGCGGTTACTGCTTAGAGGGAGAGTCCCCCTCCCTACAGGAAGCTGCGACCACATGTCACAGCAGGGAAAATGGCCGCGGATCCTGTTCGTCACCCGATCCGGCATTCGCGAACGGAGGCAAAATTTTGCGACTGGAGCTGTTTGTGAACCGAATTGTTCGTGAACAGAAGCGTTCGTGAACCGAGGTACCACTGTACAATTATAAATCTACCTCTTTCTCTGAAGTTACACCGTGACTCTCTTCTTTCTATAATCTATCCTGCCTAATCATCAGAACCATAGATCATAAGTTCATTTTTTTCTGTTTTATGCAAAAAGTCCATAAAGGGTTTCCAGTCAGCAATAAGCATAGAGATTGTCTCTTCTCTGATCAAAGAGGTCAATTTAGCCATCTCAAGCAAGTTCCATCACCTTTACCAAACCTTCCTCCAATGTGGGTAGTGTCAAATCTTTCCATCATTGTGCGTACAATCAACTAGCAGCCTTTGCCAGGTGGTAACTGGTCTTGCCATCCCTTCAACCCGCTTCCCATGTGTTGTGTTTTTTTTTACCTGGGCAGGTGGCTTTGAAACGCCTGGCGTCTCCTGATCTTCCCTCCCCACGTGACAGCCGGGGGAGCCAGCCTCCTCCCCTTGCTTGCACAAGCTATAAAAATGCTCCAAGTAATTAAGTCGCTGGCAGGTAATATGGAAAGAGGAAGGGAGACCCTTTATCTACGTGAGCAGAGCACCATTCTCTTGACTTTTATCAGCAGCGAGCAGGAAAGACGGAGAGCGGAGCGGTGCTCTTCTTCTGCTGATAAAAATCTGGGTCCCTCGGCTGAGGCCAGGAGACACCTCACATTTCATCTGGCAGGCAGGTCATCTGCACTGAGCAAGGCCGGCTGGCTGGATTGATTGGCCGAGGAAGAGATTTACTTGCGAGTAGATGTCAGCTCATTCCTCGCTGCCCACTCATCATACTGACTCAGCCTATAACTTGGTAAATAAAGACACCAGCCCTGAGTTTGCACAATGCAACGCACTCAACCTGGCTCTGGGATCAGCCTATTTTCTGTCTTCACACTGCGTTTGTGCAGGATGCTAAGCCCACTCACAACAAGGGGAAAACTCACACTGTATGAATGCAACTGGTAGGGCATTTGCTGTTGCAGCCTGTTGTGTGAACCTGGCCTGACCAATCAAGACCCATTAACGTGTTCTTTGGTCAAGATGATGTGCTTTTTTAAAAAAAGATGAGTTCAAGGCCTGGGGACAAAATGAGCAGAGAAAATTCCCCAAAGCTGTAATTAGGGGTGGGAGTAAATGGGAGAGAGTGGTTTTTTTTATTATTCTGTTTGTTCTTGTTGTAATTTTAGCAGCTGAGTCAGCAGTTTGTCTGGCATTTAAAGAAAGAAAGAGAATAGTGGATAAATAATTTAAGATCATAGAAAGAGGCCCCTCTAAGGTCCTGCGTTGGTATTTTGAAGCTTTGGTAATATGATGCTTGCGTAATCTCAAAGCAAACATCTCTCAGATGATGAAACTCTCTTCTTCTCCTGGGTCAAGGTTAGGGAATGGCCAAAATGCAAGGAGATAACCCAAGCTCTAAGCCCATGAGGGGGGTCTTCACAGCCAGACACAGAAACTCAGCCAGTTTGCTTCAGACATGACCAACCAAACCAAGTCCTAGTTGAACTTCTGGAAACAATGAAGTGTTAATATACCAGGGTTCAAGGCCCATGAATAGGAACCAAATTGCACAGCTCCCAGTCAGTAGATGTTGCTTCCAACCATAACCTCCCTCAAGCAGGGATATTTACACTGGATGCTGTAGCTGCTCAACTCTCACTCAGCAGATGCTCATGAAGCTGTATCTAGTGGCAAGACCATTGACGCCCATTGAGCAGTTCTGACATACAGTGACTGCAAGCCAGCACTTTGGGGCCTCTCCACCATCCAATGTGCAACCTGGCGCACTGGCAGTATCCACATTGGCTGGACGGCTGCCCTGGCGAGTCCAGTTGGATTCCCAAGAGGACCTTCCCAAGCTAGTGGAGACTGAGGCTGAGCCAGATCCTGCACCAAGGCTCAGTGGGACTGCCTGATTGCCAGCTTCCATGGAGGACCTTTTCAAAAGGACGGCATTATTGTTGATGGAATGAGTCTAGAAGCCCAGGAAGCTTGACGTGACATGGAAAGGATGTTTGCTGTGGGCAGCAATGCATGACAGAGAATGCTATTTTTGGCAGGGTGTGGGCGTTTTTTAAGCCCGCAAGAGCAGGTACAACAGGAAGACAGAAAGCAGTAGGCTTCCTTGGGTGCAGAAGACTAAATACCTGGGGCCTCCCTTACTTATTTATTTAAACATTTTGCTGCCACATTTCTAGGCCGCCCCACTCAAACTGACTCAGCCAGCTCATGTATAAAACAATGCAATGCAAAAATGCAAACGCAACAGGGCTCCCGTAATGAAGAGGGTAGGGGGGGAAAAAACAACAGTGGCAACATCAGATCCAATGAAGGGAAGACTCTCCAAAACTGCTCGGTCTTCAAGAGAGAAAGAGAAGGGCCAGCAAAGAGAGATCCAGCCTGCTCTCCTCCAGGAGGCTGTTCCACAGGGTTGGCGCTGCAACAGAGAAGTAGCACCTCCTTGTCTTGGCCCCCCAAACCTGATTTGCAGCAGCTTCTCTTTAGTAGATCTAATTGGTAGATCTAATTGGTTGGGCTGAAACTGTCAGGAGAAGGCCTCCCAGTAGGCATCTAGGTGCCAAGCCAAAACCAGCCCCTTAATTTGGACCCTGAACCCAATCAACTGATTGGGATTCATAGAGCCAAGCTGATCTCCCACCCCCAGTGAGATTTCTCCCCAGCCCAGTCTCAGTCCCCATGCTGGCAAGTTTTCCTCTTCTGCTGCCCAAATGTCTGGCCGGGTTGCCAGTTTCCACAAAGAGCACCCTTTCTGTGGAAACTGGCAACCCAGCCAGACGTTTGGAAGACAATTTGGGTGTACCTCCCTCTTCGTACAGATGTTTTCATTGCCCTGATGCAACTGCACACACGCCATAAAATACTCACCTAACATGCCGGGCCTGATCTATCCGGCAGCGCCTTTTGATCAGTTGGGAGGTGATTCACTAGCATTTTCTTTGCAAGGGGACCATGCCTTATCCTTCTGGGATGCTTTTTCACAGAAGGACTCAGCTGCCTCAGGTGCGGCTCCATCCAGGTGAGGCTTCCCTGTTGCCTTGGAAGACATGCAGCTTCTGTAATGGTCTGTGAGAAAGACCTTGGGAGATGGGACAAAGAGATGCTGCCTAGGGAATGGTCAGATAAGAGGGAGCATAGCCCACAGCTGGATAGTGGGCAGGGCAAGAAGCTGAGAAGGGACCTTCCCTAGTTTCTCAAGCTGTAAAGGAGATGGGGGGCGGGGGGAGAATTGTACTTTCAGACTTGCAAGATTGATGTTGGCTTCACAGGGTAAACCAGATAGGAATCACAAGCAGATGGGCTAATTCTACTTTACTGTAAAGCTACATTGACAGAATCTTGCAAATCTGAAAGGACAATCCTCCTCCCATCCACTTTACAGCCCGAGAAACTAAGGAGGGTCTCTTCTAAGCCTCTTCCCCATCCACTACACCTGTGGGCTATGCTGTCTCTTATGTGACTCCCTCCCTTGGCAGCGTCTCTTCGCCCAGTCTCTCAGTCTCCCAAAGGTCTTTCCACAAACCATTACAGCTTCAGAGGCCTCCCACTTTGACGCCAGGCAATCCTTGACTTCTTTTGGGTGCCTCCCCACATGCCATCCTGTTTCTGCTTGTTCTGGCCTCCTCATAAGTGCCTATGGCATCTTCCCTTCCCGGTGAGCCTTGAACCACCACCACAGTCTTAAACCACAGTAAATCAGCGTGCAGAAGAGACCAGACCTATCAAGACCTCAAGATCCTTCTCAAGGGCAGGATCCTGGGATCCTGAGTAGGAGCCACATTCTTGGCTTCTTCACAAGTTGGCTTCTCCAGTTCCAAAGGGAGCTCTGGTCCCCTGAGAAGCCAGGAGTAAGTTGCAAGCTGTTGCAAATGGCTTGATCATCCTCAAGAGGCTGTGAATGGCGTTTTCTCTAACTGCTGCAGAAACTTGTTCTGCTATCCAAAGGCCCTTGCGCAGGGGGCCGCACAGAGTGAACAGTGAACAGGGGTCGTGGACCCCTTTCCACCACCCCCCAGGCACTCTCCCCTCTCTTCAGCCAATGCCTCCGGGGACGCATAACTTCATGTTCTCCATCAGTGGGTAGAAAACAGCCTTGAGGTCCTACATTTATGTTCATGGCTTTTGTTAAAAATATTATTTCTCCTTGCTACTCGCTTTCATTTTATAATGTCAGTATGTTCAGACTTTTCCTTGGAATTATACTTAATACAAAACACTGCACCCTTTGATGCCCCGGACAATGCTTTTTTTTTTTAAGTGTGTGTGTGTGTGTGTGTTAGAGAGTAACACAGTTTTTTTTCCCCAAAGAGAAACTCACAGGAGATTTAAGCTTTTGGCATCACAAGGGTTTTTTTAATTGTGAGCTCGATAAAATGTGCAGTGGATTCTTAATTTAAATTCACCTTTTCCTCCTCCTTCTGTTTGTTGTTGTGATTTGAAAGCCATTGTGGAGAATGAATTATCATCCAGGAAGAGCAAACCCGCCTCACTGTAGGTGGTATAATTGGAAAATCCAAGTGTTGGGGTTTTTTTCTCCTTTGCTGAGGGAAACGAGAGACCTTTCACTTCCCATCCCCAGCATGGACTGGAAGGACCGCAGCATCTAAAGACATGGAAGGACCGTACAAGGGTGAAACAGTCAGAGGTTTCTTCGGGTTGCATGGCCGGACTATCAAAGGCCACCCTGATTTTTCATTCAAAGCCAGAGAAAGGGGTACATGGGTTGACCAGGCTGAAACCGCCTGTCAGGCCCAGCCCAAGAACAACAATGAAACAGTTCATCCAGTACAGTTCCTTTATTTGCTCACGCCTTATAGACAGAATCTTACCAAACTCAATCTATACTACAGCAACTAGTAGGTATACCCTGTGAGGTTCTAGGGAGTGGCTATCCTGAATCTCTTTCTCTTCTCACGCTCCCCCTGCGGACTCTGCTGCCTCTTGCCTCCTCCCCACTTCTGGAATGCACCCCCTCCTTCCTGATAGCCTTGATCTCCCACGTCACTCTCCTCCCCATAGATACATTCCATCGTATCATCACCCCCCAAGAGTTGCTGGTCTTTTCAGCTGCTCCTTATAAAAAAACCAAGTAGAAGGTAGAATTGTTTCAGTTCTTGGAGCAGCCTTATTGGCAACTGCCTTATTGGCAACTGGCAACTGCCTTATTGGCAACTGGCAAAATCCAGAGGGAGATATTTTCAAAGAAGGAAAAGTTAAAATATCTACCAGCTCTTGTCCCCTTCCGCCCAGTGCCTCCATCTCCAATGACCTAGGGAGACAGGAGGAAGAACCGCAGACTAGGCAATGGTTAGATAAGAGGCAGCTGAGCCCTCAGCAGGAATGGGGGACATGGCAAATGTCTCAGGAGGGACCCTCCCTAGTTTCTTGGACTGTAAAGGCGACAGGGAAGAGAGGTACTTTCAGATTGCACAATTCTGTTAATGTAACCTTACAATAAAAGAAGAGCTAGTACTTCTGGGGGTGCTTGTCTGGACTACCTCACAAGGCTGACACTATCCCTTCCATCAGCAGCTTGAGCAGAACCTTTTTGTCCAGTTGAATGCTTATCCTTGCTGATGTTCTCAAAAGAGAATGTTTGGCTCAGCCTTCACCGGCAGGCAAACAAACCCAACGGAGCTTCCATGCCCACTGGAAGTCTATCTTAGTTGCTGAGGAGAGCAACAAAGAACTATTGCTTTGAAGCCCTGTTTGAGAGGTCCCCACCCCACCAAGTCATAGAAGGTGGAAGCGCATAACCAGTTCTTGGCTGATCATGCAAAAACTGAGCAGGATCAAATCTGGTTAGCTCTTGAATGGAAGACCGCCAGGAAATCTTGGGGCAAGTTGAAATCTGAGAAGGCAATTCAGTATCTTTGGATCATAGTGGTGATATCAGTATCAATATCCTGGTTTTTTGGCTGCACTGGGTGGCCGGGGGGATCCTCAGTTTGTGATTTATCAGAGCTTGAGAATCTGCACAAATTTCTTCATAAAAGAAAGGGGGAAAAATAACCCTGTAAGATTAACAAAGATAAAAACGAGGCGGGAGAAGATTTTACAAAACAAGCAGAGGGATTTGGAGAGAGCCGATCCTGGCAAAGCGAGTTTGCAGACTTTTTTTTTTTTCTTGCAATGTATTTATTGCATGGAAGCCGGTGCCAGGTTTCCCCTCTAACAGTTAAATGCCAGGCCAAATGCTGCATGGCATTTTATTTACCAGATGGAAAAAAAGCTGTATCTGTTGCATTTATCCAGCGCACGTGAGTGGGAATTTAATTTTTTTAACAAGAACTTATTAAGCTTTGAAAAGTTCTCTATAAATGGGTTGGGAAGAACTGGAGATAAAAAAAAATCAATGTGAGTTAAAGTAAAATTGACAAAGCCATCCATCCCGAGTAGCAGCCGAGCGATCTTTCTTGCGTCTATTATCTAACGTAATCCAAGAAGCATACAAAGAGAAATGCGTAGGACAGTCCGTGTAGCCTGCTGAAGTCATCCATAACTGCGTACAGTGCAAGGCGGGATAAATCAGGCCACTCCGTAGGGAAAAACCTCCCCATCTCATCACATGGAGCTGCCTGTTGTGTCTCTGCAGGAGTCACTGTTCTGGGGTGACTCTTCCCAACTTGAGGATCTATCCTGGTCAGCAATTCTTGCAGAGACACAGACAATCCCTCCTTGGAAGGCAAATCTTTCCATTTTTTTTAAAAGAGTCTTCTTGAATCACAGAGTAAAATCATGTTTTGATTCGTAATAAATATATTCTTCAGCTAGGAGAAGTCTGGCAAATGTTGGTTCCTCATACTTTGAAAGAGCCATTCGTACAAGTTATCCTTACAATGATATCCTGTGACAAGCAGGCTGTGTGATTTCTCTACTTTGTGAACGACTGATTTCTTTTTGTTAGCCTAAACTGAGCACTGTCACATCTGCAAGAAAAAAAATCTCTACAGAATTAAAAATGCAGATAGGCAAGTGTGTTGTAGGAATATTGGAGGCGAATCTGGGGGTACAGATATAAAAAGGAGCTATACTTGGCATACAGTGACCCTGTAGTTCCCAATTCATCCAGCTTTCCTTTGTCTCCCCTGAAATATTTTTTTTCCTTCAGTTCCTCCTCTTCTTCCATCTCTCTCTCTCCTTTTGTCAACCCTTGCTAAATTCATGGTTCTCTCCCCTCTGCAAGACACAAAATTAAAATTACGGTTCCGTTTTCGAAGGGGATCATTAGTTGAGGAATAGGGCAACTCTTAATCAAGCGCCTTGACTTAGGTAAATAGCACTGGCGTCTAATTAATTGGATTGAGCCTCTCCTAGCAGGCGAAGACTGGGAGAGAAACTCTGGAATTTAAGGAACAAATTGTGTATCACAATCCAGTTAAGAATACCAAATCCTACCATCTTATGTTTTGACATGTCTATTATTTATATGCAAATGCTGTCTTTTCGGTACCATTTCCTTGGAGATAAACTTTATTAAGAAAGTTGAAGGCAGAGGACACCGTATGCAAATGGGGGATCATCAACATGTGGCTGGTGACTTTGGGAATGTGCCGGTGAGAAACTGGCAGATTAGCTGTTTATCTTCTCCTTTTCTCCATCTGGGGAAGCATTCAGATCTAAAGGGCCTGATCAGGTGGCTGTGGGGAACGGCATGCATTTCTGATCAGTGTCCTGTGATGTTTGCTAGGACGACAGAACCCAAACAGGCAGAAGTGATTTGGAACAGCTCCAGTTTATTTATTTATTTATTTATTTAATTTATTTATTTGACTTGTCCCCGCCCATCTCCCCACAACGGGCAGTTGTCTTTTTCATTATGGGTGTTAGATCCCCCTGCGTCCCTTGCCTACAGCATTGCAAGCTGAGAAAGGCCGTTCTGTGCCTCAAGAGGTCAGAGCCTCAACTGGCCAGGCGGCGATGAAAGGAGGAGCTGTGAGAACTGTAATGGTATGTGGGAAAGACCTTGGGAGATGGGGCCAAGAAATGCCACCAAGGGAACGGTCAGATAAGAGAGAGCATAGCCCACAGCTACATAATGGGTGGAGAAAGAGGTTCAGAAGGGACCCTCCCTAATTTCTCGGGCTGTAAAGGAGGTGGGGGGAGGATTGTACTTTCAGACTTGCAAGCTTCTGTTATTGTAGCCTTACAATAAAGTAGAATTAGCTCATCTGGTCGTGGTTCCTGTCTGGTCTACCTGGGAAGGCTGACACCTAGGGAATGGTCAGATAAGAGGGAGCCTGGCCTGCAGCTGGGTAGTGGGCAGGACAAGAGGCTCAGAAGGGACTCTCCCTAGTTTCTTGGGCTGTAAAGGAGATGAAGGGAGAATTGTACTTTCAGACTATTTATTTATTTATTTATTTATTTATTTATTTAATTAATTTCTATAGCTGCCCATCTCGACTAAGTGACTCTGTTGAGTCTTGCACGATACTGTTAATGTAGCCTCACAATAAAGTAGAATTAGCTCATCTGGTCCTGTTTCCTCTCTGGTCTACCCGGGAAGGCTGACAGAATGGACAATGCACTGGATTACCTTTGCTCTCCTCTGCAATCTGAAGGAAGGGAGAAGAGGCAATTCCATGCAGTTGCAGGCAGGCATTTCAGCCCAGACTGCTTGATTCTACAGTGCTCTGGTGCTCTAGCCTGGAGAATATGGGGCAACCTTTCCTCAATCATGTGCTGCCAGCCCTTCAAGGTAGTGCAGGTCAGGAAACAGATGGACTACCCAAAAGGAACTCTACTTTTCCTGAGAATACTGTGGACAGTCAAGAAAACAAACCACTGCATCATTGAACAAATCAACCCAGAGTTCTCACTCGTGGCAGAAACTGTCCTGCTCTCGATGCATGATGTGAAGACCTAGCTCTCTGGAGAAGGCTCTGATGCTGGGAAAGATGGAAGGAAAGAGGAGAAGATGACCAACTACAAGGCGGAGGGACTCAGTTACAGTGACAATGGAGGTACTGTTGGAAGATGTGTAGGATTAGTTTGGGGACAGATCATCCCCCAGAAGGTCCTTCTATGTGGTCATTAAGAGTTTGACATAGATTTGATGGCACCTAATCTTAATCAGTGGGAAGAAAAGTGAGGAAGAGGATGACAGCAGCAAGGTGGATGGACTCAGTTACAGCAGCAATGGGGGACCGTTGGAAGACCTGAAAGACCAGGTTAGGGACAGATCATCATGGAGAACATCTGTCTATATGGTCACTAAGAGTCAACAACGACTTGATGGCACATAATCAATCAATCAATCAATCAGTCCAGTCAATGGTAACAGACTCTTGAAAGCCTGACTGAGTTTTCCCCTGTCTCTCTCTTCACTCCAGTGAATTAGGGTCAGTCTCAGCCTCTCTCACACTTTCACTGTTTCCCAGGCTTAAAACTGTGTGTTTTTTCTTTTTCTGTGGTGTCTGTTGTTTCCCCAAAGGCATCTCCATAGTGTTCTACACTTGCCTTCAACGTTTAACATTTGGGGAGCCTCTCAATCTGTATTCTCTGTGGCACAGCTCCTACCCCAGAGTCGCCCTTCACAAGGTGACACCAGAAAAACCTCTGGCTTTGCTGAACTTCCTCTGGAAGAAGTGTGATGGACAGGCCAGGTTGACACATTCAATCCGAGGCACGAACAGAACAGATTGCAGGGAGGCATCTTAGCGATGTGGCCGCGCTGCCGGTTTTTTTCCCCCCACCTCCAAATTAATTTACAGTAATTGTTCTGCACTTCCAGAAGTGTGGCAATCTAATAATGCATCAATAATGCTTTGTCTCCTTTCAGATCTCTTTTCCTTTAACTAAACCCCCCGTTGCCTTCAAGGTTCCTGCCCTGTTTGGAGGCAAAGCTGAACAGCACTGATCTGTCTAAAGAATACCCATAAGAGGGAAGACTTTTATCTGTCTTGGTTTTACAAGATATTCAGAAATCAGTGCTTGGGAATCTTGGAGCTGCTAAATTTTAATAGCACAACGTTTGAGTGCCAGAGATCCTCAAAAAAATAGAGAGAGAGACTTTTGATGAACATCTCATCTCAGTTGCAGTGAAATGTATTCAACATTTCATCACACCACACACACACCTTCTGTCACATTAAAAAGATGGCGACTGGGTAGCAAGTGAAAGGATGCCTGGGCATCATGGGACTTGTAGTGCCTGCAACCAGCCTTCTGCATCTGACGTCCTCTGGCTCCTTCAGCCAGGAGATTCAGAGGGCTTGGCAAGATGTTGCGCAACCCGGGGTGGACAACAAGCATCTGTTTTCCAGGTGAAGAAACCTACCTGCAGATGCCAAGTGCCGGCTGGGCCTGTGAGCTCCTGGGGACCTCCAGTTGGAGATCTTGAAGCCTTGCTGAAAAGGGGCCTCAAGTCCAGGCACAGAGCCCCTCCGGCTTGCCGCCAGGAGCGGCTGTGGCCTTCACTGTCCTTCCTTGCGTCTTTCCTATTAATAGCCCTCTTAATCTTCCCCGGGAAGCCGCAGCCTTCAATATTTCTCAAGCAAATAAGGCTGCTCCAGCCTTTGCTCAAGGCACTCAGCTACAAGTTGGAATATATTTATTTTCCCCTCCCCCCCACCCCCCTGCCCCCTTCTCTAAGGGGATGTTGTGCATGTTTAAATCTCCCCATCCTAAGCTGAGCCAGCTAGGCAAAGTGAAGCAGAAAGAGACATCTCGGGGCGTCGTTCAGGAAACCAGTTGTCATGGGTGGGCAAAGGGCTGTTTTGCCTTCTAAAGAAATTTGGAGGTGGGGGGGCAGCAAGGAAGAAATCCAAGACCTCAAAGGCAAGAAGGAGGCCACGACCAGCTGTTGGAAGCGGCTTTGGGTTGAATTTGACCATTCGGGAGCAACCTCTTTGCCACAAGGCCAGAAGTTTCTCTCCCTCCCCCCAACACTAAAAGACGCTTTTCATTCCGGAGCTGCCGGCTTGGAATTGGGAATCTCCCTTCCCAAGGGGATGATGCACTGCACGGGCTCCCACATTTCGGCTGTCTGAAAAGCAGGCCGTACAGGCAGCTTTGCATTCAGCCACAGAGTTGAATCTTTTCCACGGATACAACACCACCTATCCTAGGCTGCTATGTACGGAGGGGGGGGGGCACAGACCCATACTCTGTTGAAACTGGGGGGCAGGCCAAATTTTAGGAGGAACCTCCTGAGAATAAGATCTGGGAAGATCTGGGAGCTGGATAGATGGTCTAGCGCAGTGTTTCTCAACCTGACCGCCTTTAAGATGGGTGGACTTCAACTCCCAGCGTTCCCCAGCCAGCATACTGGGGAGTTGAAGTCCACCCAAGGTGTCTGGAGAATGCTGGGAGTTGATGTCCACCCATCTGAAAGTTGCTCAGGTTGAGAAACACCGGTCTAGTGGATTCCTGCCTTAGCAAGCAGTAGACTAGATGACCTCTGTCTACTCAGACGTTCTGTGATTCCCTCCGAAGGGCTTGTGGAAACCTTTCCAACCTGGAAAGTGAATCTCTCTTCCCCCTTTTCCTCAACTGTAGTGATGGGGCCCTTGCCTTCCCTGTGGCAGGGACAACACCAAAGATGGCCCTGCCCTTGGCAAGATGAGCTGCTCGGATGTGGCCATCAGGCATCTGATGGAGGAGGAGGAGGAGGAGGAGGAGGAGGAAGGGAAAGTTTGCAACCGGAGAAAGGGTCTCTTCTGGGCTTCCCACTCCTCCTCTTGCTATTCCCCGGAATCCACAAGCAGTTTTGCCTCTCCGACCCAACTCGCTCTTTCTAGAATCCAGTGGCACTGCCACTGCCCCCCGTTTCTAGCTCCCCCCCTCCATCTCCTGCTTTTCCACCCCAGTTTTCCCTCTGCAGCCTTGCCTCAGACCTCTGGGAGACTGGGGGATCCCTCCTGCCTGCCGTGTGCCTAGATTTGCCTCTGCTCAGCCAAGGCCCAGATTGGGGTATCCTGGGAGAAGAGAGATCCGGGTGATTTCTCCTGCAACAAATGATAGTTAAGGTATTAGATGGTGACAAGCAGAGAGGAAGAAGGAGGTTCTCATTTGGCCCCGTGTAGATGCCCGAGAGAGAAGGACAGACCGACCGACCGACCGACTGACCGACCGACCGATTCTGAGCCAGGCACAAGAAACTCTTTTTTCCCTGGGACAGCTCACGCCTTGAGCTACATCATACCTGCAATTAGTAAACAACAGGCAATTGTTTCCAGCATGTGTCTGCAGTTAGAACTCAGGTCGGTGTGGAAAGAGATGGGGTCTGTGTGTTTGTGTGTGTGTGTGTGTGTGTGTCTGCCAAGGGAGGGCATTTATGTGCATCTTCTGCCAAGTGATTTATCATGTTGATTCTGACTGCCAGAAAGGGTGAGAAGAAAGCTTGGGGCGAGGGGAGGTTAAGCTGCAGGGTGGGTTGCCCGAGAGGCATGGAGGCATCTGCCAGTTGGTATGAAACTTGAGTTTTTACTAATTTGAGAAGTTCTTGGGAAGGGTGGGAGGGGGAGGCAGAGAGAAATCGGTTCCCAGCCAGCTGATGGTCTAGATCAGAGAGGAAGGAATCTGAGCGAGCAGATGTGCCCCCCAAAGGCCAGCTGGGTGTGCCAGAGCCCCCCTCTCCCCCCAGGGCATCTTTTTCAAGGAGGCTGAAGAAGAGAACAAAATTAGCCCTGCTTCTGAAAAGAACAGTGGAGATTTAAAGAGCCGCTGCAGGATTCCCCTTCTTCTTGGCTTCCTCTCCTTCAAAGCGCAGTGAATTAAGCTAACATTTTGGGTAGCGTTTGGTGCTCTCCCCTGTTGATTAGCCGCTAAATCACATTTATAGACACATTGGTTGCTTCCCACTCTTGTATTAGGCTGCTCTGTTGTTCAGGCTGATCTTTCAGAGCCCTGTCAGGGAGAACGTCAGGTCTCACGGACCTCCTTGCATTATTTTGCTAGAGGAGATGTTTAGGCCAACGCTGGGTTTCGCTGTAGGTGAAGGAGAAGGTTCCCTGGGTTTCTCTCCCACACCCCAAAGTGGAAGGGGGGTTCTCCCAACATGGGGGATGTAATTTTAGATTGATTTCCTTCCAAGCCTTGTTTAAAAATGATGGTTGCTCCTTCCTTCAGCTTGCTGGGCCCCGAGGGGCAGCCTCTGCCTCCCATGGAGATCAGGAACGTTGGCCAAGAAATGCTCCTCAGCATTTGGGAGAGGCATCTCAGAGAGGTATCGGACTGCTCACGAGATTGCCTTCTCTCCGGTTTCAGTCTGAGCCGGACACACGTTCCAGACTAGCATCCCAAGGAGGTGCAGAATGAACTGAGACAGGTCTGTTTTCTGCACGTTTCCTTCCACAGCCAATAAGCTTAAAAAAAGAAGTCCAGAAACCTGCTGGATCGGGGCCGTTGAATCTGGCATCTTAGCCAGACTTCAGCTTGCTCCTTCTGGATTTTTCAACAATCTCATTGTGTCTGGTTAAAAAAAAAAAAATTCTTAAGGCACTGACCAGCATGGAATATACACTCCACATTGGGACATGCAGAGTGAGAACTGATGCTTGGACCCCTTACCCTCTTAACTTTTCAATATTGTATAAGGGAAGTGTTAATGAACAATCATGGATCAAAGCCCCTTGGATTGCCTTGGAGGTACCAAATCTCAAGTGAGAATTAGCTGCCTTAATTAGCATAGAATAACCCCCCTTTTAGTGTCACTGGAATTTCTCTTCTGCTTTTAGAGAATCTGGAGTGCATGTTCGTCCTGCTTGGTGGGATGTGGGTCACAAACGGTTGCAGAGCAATCTCTAGGTAGAGATCGTGGTCTACGTAGGAGAGCACGAACCTGCTTAGGGAAAATTGGGGTTTTTCAGTTGTCCTTCTCACCAAGAAATCTAGAATATTTCTTGGTGAGAAGAATACCATCCTTTGCTGAGGCTGCCAAGCCTGGGGACTGACACTTTGCTCAGCATGTTGCTCATCGACACGGCATGCCAAAGAAATTCACAATGGATTTCTTTTCAAGTAAAAGTGCATTAGCCATTTTTAAAACCCTGTTCTATCAAAGAGAGATGCACAGGTCATGGATTCTTCTTGGGTTGGTTTGAAATAAATGATTATCTGTGAGTCTGGCTGGCTCAAAAATCATGCGCAAATATAGAGAAATTGATGCAGAAACAAGTGGGTTAATTGGGGAAAGTTGCATATCAACATATTATGTTACAGCAAGATACCTGTGCGCGGGAAAGTTGCACATGGCAACAGTGATGAGTTTCATTTGCAGTTTTTCTTGAAAAGACAGCTTGCAGAACATTTGATGGACTGACGGAATATACAGAAGAACACACTGAACCGTTTTAGACTGATCTGCACGTCCTTGAAACCAGCCTCACAACTATGGAGGGATTTTAGCTGTTAGAAGGGAGGAGTGGAGGTAGTATTTTTTCCAGAAAAACTTTTCTGCCACACTTGCTCCTTGCCATCGTCCCTCCCTTGGTTAGCTTCTTGCTTTGAGTCATCACTGTTCTCACAATGCGGTGCATAATGGGTGCAATTAGCAGCTTGCTAACCGGTTTGATCTAGGTCAGTTCCTACCTGGTCCATCAGTGTTTGCATTGCTCGAAAGGGTGGGTCAAGCAGCTCTCTGCAGCTGAAACCCCTGTTTCAATATGCGTTTCAATACGCACTTGGAGCTACAATGCAGGTTTGAGCAATTAGTTTGAGGCAAACATATGTTTAAATGTTTATGTTCAAATACATATCATGAGACTGTACCATTTAAAAAATAGGGCATTCCAAATTTCCAGATTTTAAAAATGTGTTTGTGTGTGTGTGTGTGTTTAACGGAATAATGGTATAAAGCTATATAATCTCATGGTTTATATTTGTGTGTGTGTGTGTGTCTGTATGTATGTGGGTGTCTGGGGGGGAAATAAATGGGATTACTGGTAAAAATGTGAAAGATTGACCCAGACAGGAAAGAAGATTTGCTCACAGGGCATCTGTCAGTGATGTGCACCCCAAGCATGTATTTTCAGTTGCCCTTTATGGACAAGGCACGGGAACCGGCGCATGGGATTTTGGTTATGGTAGGATAAAAGTGATAGACGTTGCTGAGGCTCTCAACTTCAGTTCCCCAGGCACAATCTTTTTTATATAGGATAACGAGGCTCATTACAGAGAACTGTTGTCAAGATTATTGAAATAATGTATGAGAATTAGGCTTTAGCAGGTGTGGGGAAAAATAGGAATCACTATTCTTTTCAGGAATGCAGTTGCACTTGTAATCTTAGTAAAAGTGTGGGGTATGTTAATAAAAAGAATGACTGTTTAATTGCTTTCGACATGCTCAATTTTGTGAGTTTTTAGAAGAGTGCTGTGCATGGAAGGCAGGCTTGAATTGGGAGGAGCTCTTGAGGAACAGCGTCGTCTTCTGCTGCGGAAAGCCAAGATGCCCTTCAGAACAGGGTCTGATCAACATTTGCCACCCATCCTAGGACTCAGATGACACTGTGGGCTTCTGGAACCGTTTTAACCTGTCCCATGTTCTTGGTGCTGGGTTTCATATATTCTTTCATTTGGGCATTCCCCCATCCCCCAATTCTTCCTTTTTTAAAAATGGTAGGAGACCTGTGTTGGTTGGTCTATGCAATGTTCTCTCATACTCAGCATTTTGCATGCAGCCTTCTTCCACATACTTCCAGATTTCTTGATGTCCACTTTTAAAACACAAATCCCCATAACATATGCATTTCTGTCAGCACATTTCCCATGCACACTTGCTTATTTTGGACACATCTTTCCCAAATATACACCTTTTGAGTGGAGAATGATGGAAACTCAAAAAGGGCTCTCTAACTGCTTCCTCAAGAGAATTCACTTTGATAGATCATTTTATTTGCATAAAACTTTATGGCAGTTTTTTTTTTTGATCAATTGATTATGTACCGTCAAGTTGTTGTTGACTCCTAGCAACCACATAGTTTTCTCCATCATGATCTGTCCCTAACCTGGTCTTTCAGACCTTCCAATGGTGCACCTATCACCACTATAACTGAATCCATCCACTTTGCAGCTGGTCACCCTCTTCTTCTCTTTCCTTCCACCTTCTCTAGTATCAGAGCCTTCTCCAGAGGGCTGGGTCTTCCATAAGGTGTCCCAAGCAGGATTATTTGAGCCTGGTCATTTGTACCTCGAGTGAGAACTCTGGGCTGATTTGTTTGTTTTGATCCATCAGTTTGTTTTCTTGGCTGTCTACGGTATTTTTAGGAGTCTTCTCCAACACCAAAGTTCAAAAGTGTCAATACAATCTTAATTAGCATAAAACTCTTGCTTTGTCAAAATATAACCTGTTCATTCTGGGATTTTAGCTGCCAAGTCCATGGGCTTTACTGTCTGGTCATGAAGTCCTAGAGTCCCAGAATTGGACGAGGCCATCTATGCTATCAGATCCAACCACCACAATAAAAATCAAAGCATCTTTCACCAATGGCTGCCCAGCTTCTGTTTGAACACAACCAGTACAGGATACTCACCACTACCTTTGTTTTCACTGTCAAACTGCTTATTGGATTTTTATTTTTTTTTTACCTAACATTCAACTGGACTCTGCCTCCCTGTTACTTAAATCCATTATTCTGTGTCTTTCTGGGATAACAGAGAACAAACCTTGCTCTTCTTTCGATGTGACATCTTTTCCAACACTTCAAGTATAAAATTATATGCTGCCCCAGTTACATTTTCTCAAGGAAAGGCATTCCCTGATCCTTCAATCTTTCGTGATAGGACTTATTTTCTAACTCCCTGATGACCCCCATGGGTCTGCTCTCAACCCATTCCAGTTTCTCAGTGTACTTGGACTCTAATTCGTGCTCGTACTCAACAATAATGGTGAATTTTGGAGAATAGAGATTTATTACACACACAAATCAACTATAAAAGAAAACATGTGCTAACAGTATGTTATTTGCATTACGCATCAAACAAAATTGGAAAATAACACCAATAAAACTACTCAAGTTTGGCTAACTGTGGATTTACTATGGAAATTGCATAGAATTTGGCCACTTTCTCAGAAACAGCCACATCTGATAACAAGAAAGATACATAATGTTCACCAGGGTAAATGCATTCAAGAAGAGGGATATTGCAGCACTTTCTCACTGTAATGGTATGTGGGAAAGACCTTGGGAGATGTGGCCAAGAGATGCCACCAAGGGAATGGTCAGATAAGAGATAGCATAGCCCACAGCTGGATAGTGGGTGGGGCAAGAGGCTCAGAAGAGACCCTCCCTAATTTCTTGGGCTGTAAAGGAGACAGTGGGAGAATTGGACTTTCAGACTTGCAAGATTCTGTTAATATAGCCTTACAATAAAGTAGAATTAGCTCCTCTGATTGTGATTGTTATCTGGTTTACCCTGTGAGGCTGACACTCACAAACAAGACTGAGGGTAAGGTGTATTTTGTTCACAGCTATGAGTTCCTGTAGTTACTTGGAAGAGCAAACATTCTTCTAAAGCCAACCTTGTAAAGTCCAAGAGTATCACACTCAGATCTTTCTGAAGTTCAGGGGCCCATATTCATGAATTTGTAATATGTGGAATCCTTGTCTAGGTTCTTAATTATCACTGGAATACCTACAGAATCTTCTACTAGCTGCCAGAGACTCAAAAGTTCCTTTTCAGTGCTGCTTAAGGGAAAAGCTAATGATCCACCCAAGGGGAAGACTACCAACTCTGTTTCCCCTGGTTCGATTCACTCCTTTCCAGTTCTTCCTCAACTTCTCACTTGTCTACATTGGTTGGAAAACACTGAACATCAACAGTGGGTGGGGGTATTCCTCACCTATCTCAAAGCATATGCTTCTACAGCAGTCAGATGCAATGATGGGAGCAGGATTGCATCTGGCTGATGCACTTGAGCTAAACTACAAGGAGGTTTTGGTGAAGAGAAAAAAATTAGCTTGGTTGCTTCAACTAGGATCCAGCAGGTGACAATATCTGGACTCAAAGCTAAGCAGGGTCAGGCTTGGTTAATACTTGGATGGGAGACCTCAAGAATACCAGGGCTGTAGACTAGACTGGAAAGTGGACTAGAAGCAGTAACGGGACTCTGCTTGTATACTCTTCCCACAGAGGCCACCAAAAAGTTGCCCTTGACTCTAAGTGCCTTGGCTAAGGGATGAAAATCAGGGGCAAGCAAATTTTCCACCCATTACATACCTGCACACATATAGACACACACTCACTGAGAGAAGCTTAGCTGATTTCAGCTATGCTGGATGCAAAGAACTCAAGGATGAAAAGGCTGTATTAACAATGATTGGGAAATGAATCGCAAATAAAATGCCCAATAATGTGTTGATATAAAACTGCAGTGCAGCCCCATTTTGAATCTTGGTGCCATTCTAGCTGACCCATCTTGACAGAGATTTTGTGCCTACACTTTAAAATGACCTTAGTGACAGTTGCAGGTTGTGGTTTATGGGGGGAAATAACCTTGAGTCGGTTTTCAAGGGAAGTGGCTTGGTCTCCAGAGAGATTTTAAAAACATTAGCTACAGACCTATTTCAACATATATAAAACCGATGCACCAGTTCAAGAAAATCAACTATTATAATGCTAGTCGGAGATAGCTAGGCGTTCATTCGGTGCTTCTTCAAGGCAGTTTTTAAACAGGCTGGTGGGCCACATTTTTTAAAAAACAGGAGTTATTTCACAAATTTGGCTTGTTGATGTAATTTTTGGTAGTATTTCAAGGGAGCTCTTGCCATGACACAGACACACGTTCCTTCAAGCCGTATCGTCTGAAACTCATTTTTTGCAGGGAATTTTTTTTGGGGGGGGGGAAGGAAGCAGCTGTAGCCCTGGGGGGACCATGCCTCCAGGCCATTGCCACCCCAGGTACCTTCCTCTTTCTTTGTGGGCAGAGAAGGGAGGAGAACACTTCGCCAGCTTTCTCCCAAGGAGGCAGAAATTCTCTGGGCCTTCTGCGCACAGTTCCCAATTTTAGGAACAGATCTTTCTTGCTTCCTGAACATTGGCTATTGTAAGCGCACAGTTTGTGCCTCCTAGTTGGTGGAATGTGGGCACAGCTGCTTGCCTGCCAAGGAACCTCTAGATTAGAGATCCTAACTTGGCCAAAATATGCCCCCAATAGGTGGTACTCTCTTACCGTTAGCAGGAAATGTTGGACATGGCAGATGATGATGATGATGATGATGATGATGATGATGATGATGATGATAATAATAATAATAGTATTATTATTATTATTATTATTTATTATACGTGTATGTGTGAGAGTGTGGAGCAGAGGGGTGAAGAATGTACTCTCTCCCCCGCTCCTCGGAGGAAGAGAGTACATTCTTCACCCCTCTGCTCCACACCATACTGCTCTCACAGTATGCCATCCAACTCTCAACGACTCTGGGTGACTCACAACGATCAAATAAAAAATTATAATAAGGTCAATAAAGCATACAAGATGAAGATAAAAGATGGTAAGTGTGATGAAGCAAAGGGTCCCACTCTCCCTTGCCAAAGGCCTGGGTGAAGAGCCAGGTCTTCATGGCTCTTCTGAACAACATAGAGTGGGGGCCATCCGGATCTTGGGGGGAGCCTCGTTCCAGAGGGTAGGCGCTGCCACAAAGAAGACAGGCTTCCGGGGGCCCAGTAGATGCCATTGTTTAATCGAAGGAACCTGGAGCACGCCAACCCTGCAGGATCGAAGCGGCTGGGCAGATGTTATGGGAGACAAATGACCAGGCCCTGTGCCATGTAGGGCTTTATAGCACCTTGAATCACCCAGAAGCAAACTGGCAACCAGTGCAAGCAAAGCAAAGGGGGTACATGGGCGTACCGAGGCAGGCCCGTCACTGCTCACACCACCGCATTCTGGACCAGTAGAAGCTTCCGGGTGATCTTCAAGGGCAGCCCCACGTAGAGAGCATTGTGGTAGTCAAGCCGCAAGGTGATTGGGACATGAGTGACTTTCTGAAGGCCCCCTGATCTAGGAAAGGTGCAATTGACACATCAGAGGGAGTTGTGCAAGCACCTTCTGGCCACAGCTGACACCTGCTCTTCAAGCAGGAGCTGTGAGTCCAGGAAGACCCCCAGGTACAACTCCAACAGCTCACCTAGTCTGAATTTACAAACAAACCATGTGAAAGCCTTGATTGACCAAAAGCATGTTGGCAAATGGGGGTCAATATATGGGCCCATCTGGTGACATATGGAAGATTTTGCCTTGGAATTTATTTATATATTTATTTAGGTAGGCAGGAAGCGAAGGAAAGTAACTAGATTTAATTGCAGCGCCTTTCCTTTTTTCTTGTTCCCTTTGTCTCTGATTTTTGGGGGCTTCCTACTTCTTTTCTGGTTTCTAAATTTCTGGTTTCTAAATGTTACTTACGCAAAGAGGGTAGCATGATACAGACAGTTGTGCGTACACTATGGCCGATGCGTTGTTTTCACCGCCGTGAAGCGGTATTGATCTGTTGTGCATCATTCTGGAACCTTTACAAAACTCTGGAAGAAGCCTACTTCTGAGAAATTGTGCACGTTTCTCTCTCTCTTTGGGTACATGTGTGTGTCGATAGCAGCTGAGACAAAAAAATGTATAAAGTGCCTTTCTTTTTCTAAGACGGTAGGGATGAAGGGGGAAAACCTCTTCAAAGTTGCCTTAGAACAATATCTTTATAGAAAGTTTGGGGGAGTTTTTGAAAGGCTGTTCACCAAGAGGCATCTGTTTGGGTATATGCTGTAGGAAACAACATGTACATGGAAGAAACTCCGAATAAATATCCTCTGGCTGTAAAGGTTTTAAAATATATCTGCCTGGAGTCTGGCTGGCAAGCGCCATGGATTTTGTGTCATTTGACTGTATTTCAGTAAAGATTTTGCAACCCAAAGTAAGGGTGCCTTGAAGTTTTAAAATCCCTGAATGTCAACAAACCATTGATTCCCTCTATGACTTATATAAAAACTTCAGGAACGTAAGGAAATGCTTCTCAGAGAGAGGTTGGTAGCACGGCATACTCCGAGATTCAGCAAGGAAATGATTTGGCTTCATTTTTTATTTGTCTGATTTTTCTCTTTTTTTCCCCCACCACCGGCCTGCCTTCTTTTTATTGAGAGTTGTTGATAAATGTTCTGGCACAATAGTCTTGGTCTGCCTGGACGTTTATCTTGTTCTGTCCATCGGAATACAGAGGAACAGGCCGGCTTAAAAAGAGACGGTTCACATTCACAGCTGTCTGAGCCATCAAGAAACATCTGCAAGGAAGGGCCCTTGGTTGTCCTGGCGCAGTAATTCCTGTCATTTTTAAGACACTGCGCCATACTTCATTCCTGATGTGCAAAAAAAGAAAAAGAAAAGGACGTCGTTGTTGACACTTTGAATTGGTTCTTTTCCAGTGTTTCTCAAACTTGGCGACTTTAAGCCATGTGGACTTCGACTCCCAGAATTCCCCAGCCAGCTTGTTCTAAGGCAACTTTGGAGCTTGCTGGCTGGGGAATTCTGGGAGTCGAAGTCCACATGGCTTAAAGTCGCCAAGTTTGAGAAACTAAGAAATTCTTGCAATTACTTCCCCTCTTCCCAGACTTCACTCAACCCAGTTTCTGGCCTGAATGTTGCTACCCAGCTAGGGAAACTGCACCCACCAGTGATTCCTACAAAATATAATTGCGCAAGTCCTTCAAGGCCTGGCTATGTTATCAGGCCTGGGGTCCCAGAGGACTGGGGAGATTTTGCGATGGCTCCCGTATTGTGGTTAATATAATCCTCTCTGTTTTGTGTGCTCTTTATTGTTATTTTTTTATTGTGACTGTTTTTATGTATTTATTGTTTTTTAATTAAGTGCTGTATGCCACCCAGAGTCACTTTTATGTGAGGTGGGTGGCTATAGAAATATGATAGATAGATGATAGATAGATAGATGGACGGACGGACGGACACAGAGACATAGATAAAATAATTGTTCTTAACCCTGAAGAAACTATGCCGGATTGCCAACTTTTGGGCTCCCTCTGTGCCAATGCTCTAAGACAGTCCTTTTCTGAAAGGTGCCCCTTTCAGCAAGGGGCTCTGCCCAAAGAATCCAGATGTTTTACTCTCTACACCTCTGGAGAACTTTGAGCATTGGGCAGATTGAAAACGGAGCAAAACTTGCTGCCTTGAACCTTTGGCTTCCTGGATTTTTTCCCTTTTATTTTTGTGAATGTGTATTGTTATAGGTTTTAATTGTATATTTATTGTTTTAACGGGTTGTGAGCCTCCCACTGTCCCCCATTGGGGAGAGATGGGTGGGGGACAAATTTAATAAATAAATAAATAAGCAAGCAAGCAAACAACCTCTAGCAACCTTGGCAGAGGAAGGGGCAGTTTTCTATTCAGCTCCATCAATACTGGTAGCAGCAGGCGGCACTGCCAAAGCTGCCAAAGCAGCAGATCCTGCCCCAAGCAGGGGGCCGGAGTAGATGACCTCTACGGCCCCTTCTGACTCTTCTGTGACTTGGGAAGGATTCTAGCTGGCTGCCAGGTTGTCTGTGCATCTGTCCCTGTTTTCCCCTTTACGTCCAGACCACCAACCAGGAAATCTCCCCATATCCACGGCATTAATTACAGCCCTTTAAAAGAACACCGGATAAGCATATCAGCATTAATTATTGTTTTTTCTGGGGGATGTTCCTTGGCGTAACAAAGAAAGACCTTTCTCAAGTCCATTTAACCAGGAGAACCGACAAGAACCCCCCTTCCAGCAGAGGGGGGGGAATGGGACACGGGGGGGCCAGTATTGCAGATTGGGAGCGAAGGCAAAACAAGTCTTCTTGGGCTCCGGCAGCCCTAATCTGCTCCTGATTGAGATTAATAGAGAAAATATTTTTGCGCACGTTTTCATTAATCTGTGTTTGGGAAATTAGTCTTGTGGGGCGACCTGTGAAAGGTGTTAATTGCAGTTTCACATGCAAATCTATCAAAAGTTTGCGAGAAGCGCGCCCGTTAACCCCCGCCAAACAACAGGCTGTTCTTCCAAGGGACATGCCACAGCTCGGAGGCGCGACTGCATTCTGCCAATTAGGACCTGGAAAAGCTTCCCGACGTGTCACAAATCTGGTCCTTTGTGTGGAATGGATGCATTTTTGAACACTTGCCTGGAGCTGCTGGGTAGAAGCCGAATCTCCACAATATTTGCTTTCTCCTGCTGCACAAAATCTCATAATTGCTCATTCGCCGTAACGTGACCGTAATGTGGGCAGAAACTCAGTCAGACAGCTTGCCGTTGCTTTTTGGCCCCCGTCCATGCCAGCTGTCCAGCGCCTGTTCCTGGCATCCACAACGCAGACATGTAAAGCTTTACGTTATTATATACGTTATTTTTGAACCAAATGAGAAATGAGAAACGTACACCCTATCACCAGTGCTTTCATTACTATGTTTTGCTATTTTTCATTCATTCCTTCCAAATACCTTCCCTATGCAATGCACAGTGACCCCCTGTGCAAAAACATTTCCTTCGCCTGGACTCACTTGAATTCTTGAGTCACTTCGCTTGGCTGTGTAATCTAGTGATGTCACACGATTGGTAAGGCTCGCTATGAGATTCAGAACTGGTGCAGCGAAGGGCACCAAGGATGATCAGAGGCCAGAAATGAAGCCCTATGAGGAGAGGTTGAAGGAATGAGGTGTGTGGAGTCTTGAAAATAGAGGACTGAAAGAGGACACAGTTGCATTCTTCAAAGGAAGAAGATGTGGTGGAATGCAGGACTGAGCTTGGGAATAGGGAAGAAAAGAGTGAGATGTTAAGAGGAAACTTTGAGAAAAAACAACTCAGCCCCAGGAAAGAGGAAAGTGTGAGAAAGAAACTCAAAGAAACCCTGTCTTGATTTTGTTTGGTATAAGACGAAGTAGAGAGAGGCTTTCAAGGACTCTGTTCCTCTAACGTGCCACAATAAACAGCACTCCTGGAATCTGTTTCTTGACCTGGCCTACCTTGAAGGGCTAACAGAAGGTCATCTCTTTCATTCCTGAGCTCAGGATGTGGGAGAATGGATTTAAATGACTGGAAAACAGATGCCAGTGGAATGTTAGAAACAATTTCCTAACAGTAAAAGCAGTTGCCCAGTGGAACCTATGACCCAGAGATGTGGTGGGTTCCCCTCTGCTGGGTGTGTTCAAGCCACTTGGTGGCCATCCTTTCATTGGGATTTCTGCACTGAGCAGGAAATTATCTAGACGGCGTCAGCTCTAGCTTTTTAGAAAGGAACAGAAACCAAAGGATCCATTTGATGGTCAAGGACCCCCAGGGCAAACAGTGGCTTTGGGAAGTTGAATGTTCTAACAATTTGGGTGGATTAATTTCCACTTCTTCAAAAACCATTAGTTTTCACTCAAGTGGTAAATATTGGCCACAGTCCTATCATTATCTCAACACAGGCTTGAACACATATACATTGAATATGTGATGTGTCCCTGTTGGCATATAGTGAAAAAGGTTAGGATCATTAAAATGATTATTATCCTTCAAGTGACCTCTGCCTTTGGGCAACGTTGGAGACCATTCTTGGAGACTTTATCTTTTCGGAAACTAAGGAACTGTCATTCATTATTTCTGTCTCCAACCAGCACGCCCTGAGATAAATCTGAATCCATTTCAGCCCCTGTAGAGCCAGGATTAGTGTGTAAAACACGTGGATCTTTAAGAGGGCACTCAATTAAGAATTTCAAGCTGTTGCATGTCTTTTAGTCCTTGTGGTTAGATGCTGTTCTTATAAACACTTATTATCTTGATTGTTTCTTAATTTGTTCTTGGTTGGGGGGTTAAATATTGCTAATTTGGTCTGTGGGTCACTTCTCTCAGAGAAATATGCAGGATGCAACCTGAACTATAGCAATAAAAAGGAGTCAGAAGGCCTTCAACCACCTGAGGACATCTGAGGAGCAAGAAAAACTCTGGATAATGTCAGAAAAGGTGGGATACGGGATAGATCTTTTCCCCTGGGGCAGAAGCCAAATATTATTTATGTCTGGAAGGAAAGGAGAATGAAGACAGTGAGCAAAGAGATGGAAAAAAAACATTCCTGCCCTAAAGAATGTGGGGCAGAGGATTGCCTAGAAATTTTTTCAGCAACTTTTAAGAGGTTTAGTGCAGAATTGAGTCGTATTTTATTATTCTGGTAGTTCCCCAAACACTGCAAAGCTTCACACATTAAGATGGTATGTGCAGAAGGAAGTTTCAATATTTGGACTAGCTTGACTATGCACATATTCTCCAGCCAACTGTGTGTTGACAGTTCCCAGGGGTTTCCCTTGCACAAGTCTAAGATGAAACCCAGCCCTGCATGCTGGGAATTAAGTGTCAGGCTTGTCATGGCTTGAATTTGCTGCTTGCCAACCCTTGACAAAACCAAGAAACAGGACCCCATTTTTTAGGGTGAAGGTGGGATATGAGGGTCAAGTTTATTTGGCTCTGCGACTTACAGTGACATACGCCTTGTGGAGGGTAGAAGTAACAGGTTCAGATATCCCAACAGAAATGTTCCAAAACTGGAGACAAGTTGAAGAGAAGTCTCCAGGCTGTCCACATTTCATGACCTTGTCTGCTTTTCTTCCACCATCTCTTTGGTTTCCTGATTTGATCTGCAAACAGGGCACAGCAGTGGCCTCTTTTTTTTGCTCAGCTGCTGAACCAACAATCCTCCAGCCCTCTGGATATCTTCATATGGAGAAAGCACAGAGAGGTCTCCTTCCCAAAGCAGCCCTTTGTGAATCTCCTCTCACTTCCACCTGGCTTTCCATTGTGGCATGACTGGAGGTGGAGGAAGGTCCCAAGGTGCTCCTGCTTCTGACTGCCTAGTGATTTTGGAAGTTGGCCCACAACTCTGAGGTGGACAAACATGTCCCTCATCTGGAGGTGATAAGGAAGGACCTCTTGATGCCCAATAGTCTTGAGGGATTTATGCCCAATAATCTTGAGGGCTACCAGGATGAAATGTGGTCTGGCAGTTGACCTTTGAATAGTGTCCTTGTGATGATGGTCTATTCCTCCCTATTCCTCACAATAGTCTTCTTGGTCAAATTTGTACGACTTGCAAAACTGTGAGCAATACCTTGGTGAAAAGTCTTCAATTGCACAGCTGAAGGAATGGCTGCTTTTGCTCCTTGGGCATTTTTTAAAATGTACTGGTCAGACTGCTGTTTCTCTCTGACTCTGGGGAGCAAGGGGCTAGGCACCTTCCTGAACTGAGGGCAAACATGAACTGACTTCCAGGGCTCAGGAAACATTGCTGTTGTGATTTATGGCTGTCAGTCTGACTCAAGGCACTGCTGACTTCCATAACTTGTTGACCTCCATAATTTATTTTCCTTTCAAGTCAGGAGACACCAATGTTTCTCCTGGACTCTTGGCAGCACCTTCAGAAATACTCCTGTTCCCAGAAAGCTACTGGGTACAACAGCCTTAACTCTTCTTTCAGGAAATATTTTTCTTCTTAAGCTCAGCCAAAGGGCAGCCTCAGGAGGTGTAAAACTGGTTAGGTTTGTCTCCCATTGCCTTGGAAGGAAGTCAGTGGACAGAGGCGGTCTCTGATCAGCAATGGAGGCAGCAAATGTCTTGTTAGTACAGTTTTCTGCAGACTCAAAGATGGGTGGAGGGCTCTTCAATTCAGCAATGGGAAGGACCCAAAGTGAACCAAATCAAGGCTGTTGGTTTGCTGGTCCTTGTTGGTTCTTCCTCCAATTCTGGTCACCAGAAGATTGTGGAGCTCCCCTCCCTCCTGCACCCTGTTTTCTGCTGTCTCTGCGCACCCACCCACCCCCATTTCTAGGGGGCTTCCACCAGCTTTTCCTCTTTTTCCCCTCCAGCAATAATCCTTCCAAAAGGAATTTAACTCTGCTGGAAGAGGAGGAAAAGAGCTTATTTGCCATCATCATTGTCCAATGTCTAGGATAGCCCTGAGTAGTTGAAGCCAAACTCATGCATTTAAGCAGGGAGTTTTCAAGGTAGTGATCAAAGCCTCTGGAGAGGGAACAAGCTGATCCTTTTTCTCTCCCAGAAATGTTGTTCTAACCGAACTTTCAAGTGATGGATTAACAGAAGGCATTTGCAGTGTGGCTTAGAGTTTATGGGGTCCTGGGTAAGTGTGTCATGGGGGTCCCCCATGGAAGACTGATTTTTATAACCTACCAGGCTGGTATATTTGGATTTTCCAACCTGTGACAAAGTCAAGAAAGTAGAGTTGTAATCCATAAACGAAAACAAGCAACAAAAAGTAAAATTCTGATCTTCATCAATGGCCCATTGATGACTGGATGACTCTAGAAGACTTGAGAAGACACTAGAGGGGGGCTAACAGTGGGGCTTGCTTCCAAGGGGACTGTCCTACTTGATTCAGATTAATCAGCAATTGGTTGGGCAAAAGTGACTTGGAGCCGGACATCTCAAAGGCCAGGAGGTGGGAGGGGAGTTCTACCATCTCCAGCTCATGATCCTCTTCTGTTCAGTGGACCAAGTTAAAACTGCTCAGATGAAGGGGTTGCACCATTATATTGCCATCACTTATGCCTGGGAGAGGGAACTTAACCCACCATAGTGGTGCTAAAGAGAGACCTTTTTCCTTTCCTCTAAGTGGATGATGTGGGTCCTGTGCTTGCTGCAAAACTTTTTTATTTCAATTTATTTAAAAAGTTTTAATCTTCCTTTTCTACTTAGAAAGCTCCTGCAGGCCCGACTTACACAACATTTGTTTGTTCTGTTAAATTTAGAGGCTGCCCAACTTCATATGAAGTTGCCCACACTTTAAAAGTAAGGAGCAATAAAATAAATATATTTAACTGGGTTCAGCAGCAGGAAGTCAGTGCATTGTGTGGGCACCATGACTCAGCACTAGGGTTAGAAAAGATTAGTTTTAAGTCCAAACAGCCCCCACGTTTTAGGTTAAAGTGACCCTCCTTTAAGAGACTTGTTATGTGAACAGAAAAGAGAAGGTTAACTGAGGGTTAATTCTATCACTTTCTGTTGCCACCATGAGATGTTCAGGCCCTTGCAGTTTTTTTGAAAGTCAAAAATATAGGAAAAATGGCATGATGTGATGGTCTATCTTTGTGATGATGAGGAGATAGCCAATTTCCTGGGGACTGATATCCATAGAGGAAATATTTTCTTGGGGCAAGGGGTTGACTAAGACAACTGCGTCCTCTGAATTCTCAGAAGTTCTGTGTCCAAGGTACTTTTACTCAGAGCCTTCCATCCCAAGCCATAGAAGATCTGTGATGGATCCCTGGATTCATCTCTGTCATGTCCAGGTAACCCCCAATACATTTGTGCAGCTGTGCCTGATCTGGCAGCTGCAACAGTGCCATGAACGTAATGCGTGCTCTGCCTATCTCCCATTTGGCCACACAAGGTGCTGAACAGCTACCTACCCTTGGAGTTGCTGTGGAAGGTGCAAGTAATGCCGAACAGGGCTGGGCAACACTTCCGCTTTGGTTCCAAAACAGTGCTTCAGAACATGGGTCAGCCATGCCTTTCTGGGAAAAGATGCACTTGTTTTAGGGAGTTGCCAAAGGTGCGGTATTGTAGAGAGTAAGGGAAATGGACTTGAAAGAGATATGCAAGAACCATTATGTAAGTGAAGAGGGATGAAACATTCTTTAAGTCCAGAGCGATGAGATAACATTTGGAGGTGACTCAGACGGACCCCTCCCTGATCCACTGGGGTATAAGAAGGAGAGGAGGTAAAGCATAGTCAGGCTTGCAAGATTCGGTTATTATAGACAACCTCAATACAGCTCTAGTCTTCCCGTGATTTCCTGGTCTGGTCTACGTAGTGGGGCTGACATATGTTTGCACCCCACATGCTCCAAAGCAGCTTTTGGGAATCAGATCCAAAGCTCTTCACAACCTTGTTTCTCATGAAGAAAATGCCAAGGCCAGACCGTTGGGCTGAGGTCCTGTTACTGTGGAAATTATTAATTGAATTGATACAATTCATTAGAATTATACGTCTCTTGGTTCTAGGAGGCTGTTGGAAGTAGACAGGTGTGCCTGTTCCTCATGTTATTTCTTTAGAGTCTTTAGAGGCACCATCGTTACGTAACTCATTTCTCCCAAAGTGCAATTGGTGGAGAGTCGGTAGCCACTGAACCATCTGTAGAAACTTCTTGATATATTGTAGGACTTTTCAGAAGATGTATGAAATGGCTTTTGGATGCCATTTCTCTCATCCTAATAGGCTGCCCTAACCCTAATAGGCAGCTGCAAAAAGAACAGAATTTTCTAACCTTGTCTGCAGCTACTTAGATTCTCCAGGTATCTCTGTGTCATCTCCTCTTGTTTCCCAAGTGGGACTGGTGGATTAGAAAATCCTCCTTCTCTGTTTCTCAGTTTTGTATGGAGTTCTGGCTTAGTTTGGAATAACTCTTGGCCTGCTCTGATGTATTTCAGTCTTCCCATCACCACTGCTGGCATGGTCCAAAAGCATCAGTAGAAGCCCATCAATGTCTTCTTGCATAGATGGCATCATCACCCAACCCAAAGGATGCCCAAGGAAGTCCTGCAGCAGCTGCAGAAGTCCTAAGGACTGCTCACTTGGGCTTTTCTTTCCCAGAGAGGCCTCTGGAAAGCCCACAAGTGGGACATGGGTCAATACACACACCCCTTCCTGCTTCTATTCCCCAGTAACCAGCCTCCAAAGACTTATACTGGAATGGATATTAAGAGACATAGATGCCATCATGCCAAGATATGACCATCTTGGCCCATGTGTCTGCATCCTAACGTCACAGGGTTTAGGGAGCAGATCTGAGATAGAAAGAACAACAAAGGAAGAAAAATCTAGAAGACCTCCCTTGAATTGGCTTTAGAGTCCTACATGGACCCGTTCTCAAGAGCCTTTACATTTTGACCAGATAGTGGCTCCTGCAGTCATCTTTTCTAACTGGGTCATGGGCTGGCTTGGAGGCCATATTCTCAGAAAAGCCTTTGGTCAGTTGCATTTTGCTTATAACATTGCCCTAATGCTTTGGGGCAGCACCCCCTGTCATGGATGCTTTAATTGGTTTTCCCGTCCCATGCAGAGGGTTGGACTAGATGATGCTTAGAGTCCCTTCCAACTCTACAGTTCTGTGATTCTATCTACCCCCATGAGGCTACCTTAGCATCTACTGGGTTCCCTCACCCACCTCCACCTTTGACTTCTACTTTTTAAGGGTTGTTTCAGTTAATATATGGGATGCGTGAACTACACAGCAACCTCCAATATACAGAAGAGCAAGCCCCATGGGCATTCAACCAACCTTGGTGGGTGACTGGAGCCCAGGTCCTGGTTTGGAAAAAAAAGGTTGTGAAAAAGAAAAAAGATGTCCTCTGTGGGGAGGGGAGGAGGAGGAGATCATTGTGAGCCTTCTGAGAGTCAAGAGGGGGTAGCAGGGAGCAACATCATCATTCTCCTTCTAATAAATGAGCATCTGGGGATTCTCCAACATGGCAACCATGTTGTGATGAAGCCTGGTTCCTGCCATGGTGGTCGTCATGGGAGAAGGCCCCCACTCTCAAAATGTCTCTTGCTCTCCAAAAGTTGACTTTTTAAAATAGACTAAACGGTGGGCAAGTAAGACCTTCCCTCTTAAGGATTTGTGGATTCAGGTTATCAGGGTTATCCCCAGCAGCCATCTGGGTCTCTTGGTCCCAGTCGCCCAGCAGAAGGGTGCTTCTTCCCCAGCAGTCCTGCTGTGGGTTCCTCCCCATGGAAGGGGACTGGTTGGCCCCGGGGGAAACAGAAGACTTGACCCGACGGGATCTTGCTTGGATCCAGCAGGGTTCTTTTCAGCCACATATTTTTTCCGCTTGCTCAGCAGCCTCTGTGTCAGAAGCTATTACCCTGTTCCAGACAAGTCTTGACGAAACAAAGCAATAATTTACGGGATTTGAGATAAGGTCAGCCCAGAAGACAAGGAAGAGGGCTCCGAAGTCATGCCATTTTTCATGCGGCGGAATCGACCGGCGCCGTATATCTTTCGGCAGCAGCTCCCGGACAGCATTTATTATCTCCCATGAAAATGAGCTTTTCAGCTTTGATAAAAAATTAATACAAGTAAAATGTCGACCTTTTGGGCTTCTTATTGAATGTCGAGCTCTGTAGGTTCCTGGTGAACTTTGGTAAATTTCTCCAGATAATCAGAGGAGGTGAAGGCAATCCTTCCCACCCTGACGCCAGGTTTGGGGGAGGCATGAAAAACTTACCTGTTGATGCTATCAGCCCAGCCAGGTGAATATGGGAATTTCACCACAACCTGTCCAGAAAGCCTTTCTTAAGGGCTTTGTTTACTCTCAAGGCTACCAAGGCAGGTGAACCATCATGAGAGACTGGGAGTTTTTAAATTGGAACAGGAAGATTTAATGCAAGCATACACAATAAAACACTGCCTGTTTTTCAGAGATGGGGTGGGAGCTCTTCAAAGGACACTTGAAGGTCAGAGGCTTCACGCACTGGAAACACACTTGGGTTTGAGCTTCTAAGAGGGGCAGCTCCTTATCCAGAAGGCAAATTAGGTAGGTCCAAGGGGGCCCTGATTCCCAAGGCCTACTTCTGGTCAATGTTGGAATGACTGAGAATTCAATAAGACCTGGGTGTCCCCTAGGATCAGATGGGAGCATTTCAGAACTCTTTTGAAAGTCCGCCTCATTCATTCATAACGTGGCTTGGGTTTGACTTCCATGGTGTAATCATGATAGCTCTCTGGTCCAGCAACTGAGGCAGACAGAAGGCTAGGGAAGTAGTGGACTCATTATTGTGCACAGTCTGGAATGGTTCGGCCCATGTTGTGGTCATGTTGACAATCTCCCAAGTGCTGGCAAGCTGTCACTTCCCACCCATGCCCCTCCTCCCCTCTTCTTTTTCCTTTTCAATCAAGACTGAGAAAAAATAATGGGATTGGGGATGGCACCAGCATGGATGGTGAGAGGAGTCTTACTCTCTCTCCCATTTCTGTCACTTTCCAACTCATCATGTGGTTGTAGGAACACCCTTTACTCTACCTTGAGAGCAGTAAGGGAGGGATAGAAGATCTGGGCTGCAAAATCTGCAAGACCACTAGATGGCAGGAGAGGGCTAGAAGATCCTATAATTCTGCTGCCATCTAGTGGTCATCTGAACTTTTGCAGCCCAGATCTGGTATTCCCGGGAGTAACCCTACTGTCAACAGTTCCCCCAACATGCCCTGTGAGGCATGTTATGGGAATAGGCCTCAGTAGAAGCTGCTCTGAACTGTCTCCTTCTTAGGGATCAATCATATTTATGGTGGATAGGCCTTCTGTCGGCCTTGCGAGGTAATCCAGACAAAAAGCACACTCAGAAATACTAGCTCTAACTTTATTGTAAGGTTACATTAACAGAATCTTGCAAGTCTGAGAGTACATCTCTCCCCCCTTGCCTTTACAGTCCAAGAAACTAGGAAGGGTCCCTTCTGAGATGTTTACCACACCCCCATTCCTGTTGCAGGCTCAGCTGCCTCTTATCTGACTATTGCCTAGTCTGTGGCTCTTCCTCCTGTCTCCCAAAGTCATTCCCAAATACCATTACACCTTCCCACAGCTTGAGTGACAAAAAGTATTTCTCACAAAAGTTCTTCAGATGGGGAACCACCAGAACTGCCAAATCAGCATCTGGCTTCCCATGATGGGAATAATGTCAGTATTCCACATTCCCATGATGGGAATAGTATTATTCAGTATTGTATTACAATAATACAATAGTATTATTCAGTATTCAGAATAATGTCAGTATTCCACATTTGGTACGACTTGCCCATTGTGATCTGATTGCCCAGGATGGCTCATATGCCATAACAATCAAACCCTGACATGCCTGTCCACAGGAGGCCAAATTTCACAGCTCATATCCAGCTGTTTCTTCAATGTTGATGACTCAAAGGGACAGCTGACATGCCATAGCAATTGCTGGAAAAACCCCTAATGCCATCCATTCAGCAACCCCATATGTCAAAACCTTCTGAAAACAAGAGCAAAATCTTGAATTTCATTCCAGACTTCAGCTTTGAACCCTCCGGATCAACTTGAGATTTATGAACAGGGATGCTTTAGAATTCTTATTTGTTCTGATAACGAAATGGATCTCCTTGTCCTGAAGGAATATATCAGCCTGTTGATAGCAGAGGACAACTGAAACATCCAGGTTCTTCTTCCACCTGGCCCTTCTTCTTGGCCTGGAAGAACCCCTCATCCCTATAGAAAATGAGAAAAAGCTAGGCAGACTCTGGCAAAGGACAGATTATAGAAAAAATTCAAAAGACTTCCAAGAAAACAATATAAAGCAAAAAGCAGAATGAAAGCAGACAGAGGAATAAAAGAAAACAGGAGTAAAGCAATATGAAGATATGACATTCACCTTTCTATGACGTTCTTAACCAGTGGAAAACCTAGCAGCCATATTAGCAGAACATGCTAAGCTTGATTATTTTTCATCCTGGTTAGATTTTGTTGTGGAGCTTGTGCGAATCCATCCCAATCATTTTTTAAATCATTCAGTGTATTCTGGGAGCAAAGTTGTGCAAATGCAGCCAATGTGTCACATCAAAGTGCTAAAGATCATAGACTCTCAAGGTGGAATGGATCCTGGAGTCTAACCCTTCTTCAGCACAGGAATCAAAGTAATAGGTCCCCCAGTAATTGGCTGCCTAGTTCCACTTGAATGCCTCAGATTTGGTTTCTGGGATCCTGGCCTGAGCTATCTAGATGATGGACAGTTGGCATGAGATGGGTTCTGCTGCCCACGGACTGAGTTTGGTGAAACATGAGTTTCACCAATGCATAGCAGGCCAGGCTAGGAGGGTCTTAACCTGAATCTGGGGGTGGGGAGGAGGAAGCTAAAAGTCTGGACTTCAGATAAAGGAAAGTGGGAGAGTTGCTGAAACGGGGCCTCTTAACCATTCAGAGAAAAAAGAGAAAAAATCATTGGCTGATAAAGTTCACAGCCACCCTTGTTCCTGCAGAGCATGGGAAATGAACAGGATGAGTTTGAGATCTTTGTGCAGAACATCTCATGTGCCTGGGGTAGAGCAAAAGTAGAAGGCCATTTCTTCCAAAGGAAAAGAAGCAACAGAAAGGAAAGAGGAGTCGTCCTTGTATGATAAAAACACCCCGTTTCTTCTCAGAAATACAAACGAATGAACTTGGCAACGCTGAGGGAGCATCTGGGTTAAAATTAATGGAGGAACCAATAAAGGCAATGCAGCTGTCGGGGTCAACTCTCAACCAGGAAGATATGGATGCTGCCTTCCAAAAGCAGATGACAAATCTTTCCAAGAGGCATGAAGTTGTTGTGATGGAAAACATTAATTACCCAAGTTCTCTTGGGAAACAAACTCGGCCAAGCATGGTCCTTCCAGGGAATCCCTGACTTGCCTCACTGTCAGCTTCTCCTTCAGAGAGTGAAGGATCTAAGAGGACCAGCTCTCCTTGACCTGATACGAATCAACAGGGAAGACGTAGTTCAGGGAGTGGAGACATCAGGAACATTGTGAAAAAGGAACAGTGTAATGCTGGAGGTCCTGATTTGAGGGAAATTAAACTGAACATAATCAAACGTGTATTGGACTTTAGAAAATCAGATGCAAAGTTCTTTACTTAGGAAATAAAAATCAAATGCACCGGTATAAGATAGGGAACACCAAATTTGATAATGATACCCATGGAAAAATACCTTGGAATATTTTGTGATTGTGAAACAGGAGTATGATGTAGCTTCAGAAAACAGGGTGGATGCAATGGTGCTCTTCTGAAGACCTCTTCTCTCTCACTCCAGAATAGTGGATTTCAGTTATAGGAAAGCAGATTCTGATTGAATTTTAACTTGGGTGTCCCTCAGGTGCCCAGTTGTGGGAAGAGTTGGGGGTGTGGCTTTTTCCCCAGCTGAGGCACAGTTTCTATGGAAGAGTTTGGGCTGCACATGGACCTGGTCCCCAAGAAGACTCAAAAGAGACTTTGGAACTAAATCTGGAAATCTCTTGGAACTTGGGATGCATTCATTTTCTGCTTCAAAGGCGGCCCCACAACTAATCCATTTATCAAGCCTGATCAAGAGGTTCCCAGAATTTGTATCACTGAGGCCAGGAACAGTCTCTCGATCCATTGTTGTCAGCCTTGCAAGGTAGGCCAGATAAGAAGCACACCCAGGAATACTAACACTACCTTTATTGTAAGGTTACAGTAACAGAATCTTGCAAGTCTGAAAGGACATCTCTCCCCCCTCGCCTTTACAGTCCAAGAAACTAGGGAGGGTCCCTTCTGAGATGCTTTCCACACTCCCATTCCTTCTGTGGGCTCAGCTGCCTCTTATCTGATTACTGACTAGTCTGCAGCTCTTCCTCCTGTCTCCGAAGGTCATTCCCACATACCATTTCAACTATGGGACTGTTCAGCCTTTCCCCTCCCCTCTGAATGCCACAGGGACAACTGAAGCCTCCAACAAGGTGGCTCAAACCAGCATCACCCAAGATGTGTGTTCGTTCTTTCAGAGGCGTGCGGCTCTGCCAACCACAGCAAAGTGCAAATTTTCAAAGCTGAACATCCTTGTCTGAGTTGAACATCAGTGTCCATTCTCTCCCCAGGCCGTGGCTCCAACTAAATCCGGTTCCCAAGGGAAATGGAGCTGCATCACTTCTGGACAAAAGTGGGGAGTTTGGGAATGGGAGAGTCCCCATCCAGAGTCCCCATTTGCAGCTGGAAACAGCTTCATTTGGAAAGGACTGTAGTCTGGCAGGTGGTGTTTCTGAACACCTGTCTGTCTGTCAGTCACTCATGGAAGAAATGGAAGAAAATTCTGCAAGGTTAGGACCCTCCCCACAACCCAACAGATCCCTGGACCCCTCTCGTTGGGGCACATTTGTCCCCTCAGGTATTTCTCATCTATTGTCACTATGGTTGGAGGACTGTGAGCTGGAGAAGGAAAAAATCATTTGACACATTAAAGCCATATGGAAATACGGTTGTGATGCAAAGACCGGTTTCATATTTATTCTCTTTTTGCAGCCATTATAAAAGGCATATAATGGGGATGCTGCAAATTAGACAAGTGTTTTCTTCCTAGCCTGACAATAATAAAATAAGAAGGGGGGAAGAAAGGAGCTGAGCTGGAAATTCTAATGTAAGGAAAAATAATGTTGGAGCTGAGCTGTGACAGGAGTTAATGAAGATTTTACTAGAAGGTTTTCATCATATCAGCAGCAAAAGAGAAAGAGAAGCAGAGGGGGGAGAAAAGAGAAAGGGAAAGAACAGAGAGCGTTAGATATAAATTTGCAGTAAGAAACTGTAAATGTGTTGGCAGGTTGCCTTCACTGCAATAAAGATTGGCTTTCTAAGGGAGGACCGCTAGACTTGCAGCCAATGCCCTGTCCTCTTCTTCTGAATTGTCCTGTTCTCTTCTTCTGAATATTAACTAAAATGCCACCATTAGCCTTAAAAATAAAAAAACAAAACAAGACACCTTTTCCCTTCCACTTTTTAAAATAAGGAACTCAAGGTAACACCGGGGGGGAGGCCAGATGTTTGACTCGCTATCTCACTCACTCACTCACTAACTCCCTGTTTGACTTTAGGTCCCTATTGTAGCTATCTCCCTGATTTGCCGTTGACATTCTGGAATCATGGCATAGAAGGGTTGGGAGGGAGGTTGGAGATTATCTAGTCTGGTGCAAGAATCCATCGCTGCAACATCCCAGGCAGAAGGCTTTCCAGCCTCTGTCTGAACACTGCTAGCAAAGGAGAGTCCACCACCGTCCAAGGCAGCTTCTTCTACTGTGGAACAGCTCTTCTCGTTAGGAAATTCTGTCTGATGTCCACCTGCAATCTTCTTCCTTTTAGTTTAACCCCACAGTTCCTGGTTTTGGACCAATTCTGCTCTGTCTTCTGCACAACATCTTTCCAATATTTGAGAAGAGCTAGGCATTAATCAGTAGAGAGCCAGTTTGGACCTGAATGGGCAAGAGTCAGGCCACACAATCTTTCACTTCTGCTAAGAGGTCTCCTTGCTTCCACCTGTATCAGTTGTCCAAATGGGTCTGTCTATCAAAATGGTATCCCACCATTCATGAAGATCTCAGATTAGAGCAGTGTTTCCCACCTCAGCAACGATAAGATGGTGTATTTCAACTCCCAAAATTCCCCAGCCAGGAATTCTGGGAATTGAAGTCCACCCATCTTAAGGTTAGAGAACCAGTTTGGTGTTATGGTTAAGGCATCAGGCTAAAAATTGGGAGGTGGTGAGTTCTAGTCCCGCCTTGGACACAAAGCCAGCTGGGTGACCTTTGGCCAGTCATTTTCTCTCAGCCCTAGGAAGGAGGCAATGGCAAACCACTTCTGAAAAACCTTGCCAAGAAAACCGCAGGGACTTGTTCAGGCAGTCTCCAAGAATTGGACACAACTGAACAAATTAAAAAGAAAAGTGTCTCTGCAGTCTCCTCCAGGTTAAACACACCCAACACCTCCAACTGCTCTTCCTAATTTGTTTTCCTTCCAGCCTGTTGACGTGTTGATCAATATTTGCCTTCTTAATTGTTTCTTAATCTTGTTTTGGCCTCTTTGGAAAGTGATACCAAGTTGACCCACGGACTCTGCTTCTGCTCCCTTAGCAGACCCCATTCTTGTTGCTCTGTGCTTCAAGAGAAAGGGGACGACATCTGCCCCCCACCCTCTGGCCTAGTGGAATATTCTAAATTCTTAGTGAATTGTGGAAGGTTGTGTTAATCAGTAGACAAACAGGTTCCTATTGGCGGTGCCAGTCCAGCATTGTTCCCTTTGGCAAAGGGATCTTCTCTGTAAATTTGGAAGGTCAAAGTGAGGCAGACATTTTTGATGCCAACTACAAGGAGGGCATAACATCTTCTTAGCGGTAGGCAGGCATGTCCACAAACTGCAAAGGTTAAGATTCTGTAGATCCACAGTGCCTCCGGTCCACCTTCCACCTTCAGGTCCACCCTTGATATACTTTGTGGTCCTTTTCAGAATCAGAGTTATATCCTGTGGTCCTTTTTAGCATCAGAATGAAGCACCTGGGTTCTGGAAGTTGCAGGCTCATTGCAGAGAGAGGGGCAGAGGTGTCTGAAGGATTGTGGCCCCAAAATTCAAGATGGCAGCCACGACGGTGTGAACCGAAGCTCCATTTAGGTTCTGACGTGCAGATGGAGCTGTGTGGCCCCCCTCTTGATTTTTTTCACCGGGGGGGGAGGGGAGGGGAACCAACTAACCCCATGGCTCAGACCCCTCAGGACTTCAACCCATGTCTACGGGCGGGCAGTGAAACCCTTCACCTGTCAAATGCGAATTGAATTCCCCTCTTCAAGACTGTTTCTGCAGGGTCTTCAGACCCCAGAGCTTCAACTTTGCTGTCTGCAGCTTCGGAGGCAAGGGGTTGCCATCGACAAGGACAGCAAAGTGCCCAGCTGTCCTTCCTTCTCCAAAAGGGGAGGGGTTGTGCCAATGGATTTTCACCTGGGAGAAAGGAGGTGGTGAGGATTCGAGGGGGTTTCCTCAGAGGGTTGGCACAGTGCATCTCAGCCGTGCCTCCTCCGCCAGCCCCTCTCCTTTCAGCTTTGCCAGCCCCTCCGATAAGCCAGCCGCGGGGCTGCCCCAAAGAGGGATGATCCCTGTTCCATCTCCCCACAGCTCTCTCTCTGTGCCTTTAGGCTCCCTCCAATTTCCTGACTAAAAAAGCAACAAATATGAATATGTATTAACAAAGTGCTTGATTAATTGCGCTGTTCAGCGTGGATTCATCTTTTAATGATTATTTCCCTTTTTAATTAGAATTTATCTCTACCCCAACCAGAGACAACCGACTCAGAAGACAGAGTTTTTATTCTGCTATCAATTCTTCCCTTTTCCTTTCATGCAGCTGGCAGAATGAGGAGGGAGGTTGTGCAAAAGCAGCAACCAAAAAATCTGATTTATCCTCGCCCCCACCCCACCCTGCACAAGTTAGTTGAGGAGATTCCTTTCTCTTGTCCCCCCCCCCCCCCCCGCCATTGTTCTCTATCTGGATTAGGCAGCTTGCAAAAAAGCTGGGGTGAAAATTCAGGGCTCTGCATTTTTGAGTTTTGTTTGATCTTCTTCCGCCAAACAGCTGACATTTTGGTGTGAGTCCAGTTAATGGAGTGCTCGTAAGGGTTGCCAAGCAGCTCTCTGTCCGTCTGTCTGTCTTAGATTCAAGGTTCAGAAACTTGGTCTGGTTCAGCCACTAGAATCATAGAATCCCAGGGTTGGAAGGGACCTTGGAGGTCTTCTAGTCCAACCCCCTGCCCAAGGCAGGAGTCCTCATACCATCTCGGACGAATGGCTGTCCAATCTTTTCTTGAAAGCGTCATTCGTTCAGAAGGCCCCCTTCATTCCACTTTTAGAGCCAGGTGCCCTCGCAGCCCTGATGCACAGGCACCCAGTTAAAGGCCCAGCCGCTGCATTCGCACCATGGGCTCAGTGGGATTAGTTTGGACTTCAGTGACTTCCTTTTAGCCTGTGGTATGAACCTGGGTCATTTAGTGCTGCAAATGAACAAACTCAGAAAAGGGGTTAGTTCAGTGATCTGTCCTGCCGGGGTGGAAAGGAAACCAAGATTCCACAGTAGCTGTCCAGGAGCTGGGCTGTTGGGGTTGGGGGGCAGCCCTGGGATCCTTGCTGCTCCCCACTCCTTTTCTTACAAACGTCACAGATGCAACATCTTGCCCACCAGAAACAGGTGCAGAAAACGTTCGGTGGCCATCAGCCGCTGTGAGAAGCTGTTACACACACTGCTCCCAGGTTCGGCTTATGGTCGCTCACTCACACACTCACAGCCTGTTGAGGCACGCGGATCTTGTCAGCCCCCCTTGCTTTCTACCTGGGTTTTCCAGATAGGTGTGGCTGGAGCAGACAGACACACAGTCCTGGTCAACAGTGAGGAAATAATTAGGGATACACACGAATCACTTCCAACCGAACACTGGGGGCACAAGAGGTTCTTTGTAATACACGGAGACCCAGTGAATTTAAAGTAACAACAAAACTTTACTGGTTGCAAGGTACATTTGCTCTTTCTCATACACACACACATGTGCTCATCCACACTTACACGTCCTTCCCAACTAGGCTGCCAGGCACTAGCTATAGGGAGGAAGCTGCCAAGTCTGGATCCAAAGGTGACTCAGATGACTCAGCTCAGACAACTCAGAGGACTCCGAGTGGGCGGGCCCTGGGACCCCTTTTATCCCCACAAGTTCTTGCTGGGTTGATTTACAAGTTGATGGGATTGGGGTGAGGGCTTCCATGTGCTCAGGCCCAACTTCCTGTTTCTGGTTCAGGTCCTTTGTTTTTTCCTTAACGACTTGCTTCCTTCTTATCTACCTCCCCGAAGGGATCCCATAGATAAGTTTCCTGGCTTTTGTCCTCTCTGCTTACGTGCCTGCTTCATCTTTAGGTTATGGCAGCTTCAGCCTAGTCTCACAAAGCCAAACGGTAAACTTCAATCTTCACCTCAAGCCTTTTGAACATCATGCCCCCGGCGTGGATGAACATCAGCCTTTCCCTCGGACATGGCATTCACTCTTCAGTCTCTTTCTTTCATCCCTTCCTCTCTTCTCCCATTGCCCCCAATCTTCCCAGTTCCACAAAGTCCTTCCATCTGCAGTCTTCTCACCAAAGCGGTGTGATTAAGCACTTAAATTGATTAATCAAATTTCCAGCGATGAGAACCACTGTCATTCATTAATCGCAGCCGGATTATAAATAAGAGATGGTAGATATAGGAAGGAAGCGTGTTGACAGGCAAAGCATCCCGCCTTGAATACAAATTGCTCCGTTGCATCCAGCAGGTCTTAGCTATAGGCAGCCAAGGGATGCGACTTCCCCAAAGATAAAATTAGATGGAGATTAAAGTATCCCCAGTTTAATAACAATACGCTTCCACAGTAGCATACAAATTGAGGGTCGTGTGAGGAGGTATCTGTTTTGTAGGTAATATGATGTGTGGAATTGCACTATTTGTAGCTCCAGGAAGATTTAAGGAGATGCATTTTGGCCAAGAGACTTCCAGCTGGAAGTCTAATGCTACTTCCTCTTTCGGGCAGGGTTCCAGCAACACACTTGGCTTCGTCACTGAATTAACCCATTTCCTGGCTTAGTGTTATATATTGAACCATAAAGGCACCAAACCACCTGGGTTTGCACAACACACACCCCACGTAACCAACATCTACAGCAGTGAAGCGGAACCGGTTGTGAGAACGCAGCTGTTAGGTCTGTGCGTGGTGGGTTAAGCCTGCTGTATGAAGCCGGCCCACAACTGATGACCTTCACAGGTTGTGATTCAACGTATTGCGTGAACCCTGAGCAGGCCGAGAAGGTTAATCGAACTGGGTTTTTACTAAAAAGCACCGGCTTTTGTGAGCTGAAGCTCACTTTATCAGATGATGCATGGAGCAGCTAGCCCAGTGTTTCTCAGCCTTGGAAACTTTAAGACATGTGAACTTCAACTCCCAGAATTCCCCAGCTAGCAATGTATCCTCTGTATCCTTTCCATCCTCCTCCTTTGTCCCTGAAAAGCAGGGTGTCCAAAGGTGTCCAGTAGAAGTCCCAAGGACATCATGCATATTCTACCACCGTGAAAACAGTGCATTTGCATCCAGCGGTGTCCACAGGAAGACAAGGGGTCAGAGCGGATGCAAGCAGCTTGGCATTGCAGCGCAAGTCCTTCCCGCTGTCCTTCAGGCATTGTGACACCACACGCATCCCACAGGAGTGGAGGTTGTGCAATGTGGCAATGCTGCTTTCATTTTTCTGACAAAAGCTGGTATCGTTTGCTTGAAGCCACTAGGATTCAGGATGCCTGTCACATCATTGTGGTTCTCCAGGATGCCTATCGATGTGTCAGCCCTTCGAGGTAGTCCGGACAGGAACCAAACCATGAGTAGTAACACTACCTTTATTGTAAGGTTATAGTAACAGAATCTTGCAAGTCTCAAAGCACTTCCCCCCTCCCCTGCCTTTACTTTCCACAGATGCTTTCCCCACCCCCATTCTTGCTTTGGACTCAGCCGCCTCTTATCTGACCATTGTCTGAGCTGCGGCTCTTCCTCCTGTCTCCCAAGGCTATTCCCACATCCCATTATAGGATGTCATGTAAGTGTATGTAGTATAATTTACATCATTTGTATCATTTCTGCAATGCCATTATGACCCACATGATGTCATTCTCGCCCCTGAGGACATCTACGGTGGCATCTTCAGAATCCTGGATTGGCCAGGCGGGTGCGTCCAGAACGTAGTGGCTGTTTCCTGGCAGAATCACTGCTTTGACACAGCCGTTTGGCTGTGCACACATTGCAGCTGAAATAGGACTGGAAAACCGAGGAAGGAATTGCGGTCACAAAAAAAGGAAGCAGCAGGCAATAAATAATTGGTACAAACCCAATCAAAGCTACGTGTTAGGTATCGGAGATGGAAAAGGGGCTAGAATTTCCCAGGGCAGAGACGCCAAATAAGTCAGTAACCATAATTGTCAGAGTAGTATTTATTGTTAGCATTTTAGCCCAGCCAATAATTGAAATTTTCCAAGCAGATTTCCAAGTTATTTAAAGCATTAAAAGGATCAGGAGAGCCAGTCGGGGTAGTGGTTAAGGCACCAGGGTAGAAACCAGGAGACGGTGAGTTCTAGTCCTGCCTTAGGCATGAAGCCAGCTGGGTGCCTCGGGGCCAGTTCCTCCCTAGCAAGGTGGCCCTTCCAAAAACCTTGCCAAGAAAATTAGGGATACTAGTCCAGGCAGGCACCAGGCGTCGAGACTGATTCAAAAGCACATGGGGGGGGGGGGGGGGGGGAAGGGTTCAACAAGAATACTCACGGCACTATTATGCTTCCCAATCGAATTGCCCTACTTGGAAGTGAACGTTGCTGTTAAATAAAAGTTGCCGTTTTTATTGCTTGCTTTGGCTACTGCTGTGTGATAGAACCAAGGATCCTGAGCTGCTGGCATGATTTCATCCCAAAGCATGATTTAAAATCAGAGTTTCTCAACCTCAGCAACTTGAAGATGGGTGGACTTCAACTCCCAGAATTCCCCAGCCAGCATGGGGAATTCTTGAAGTCCACCCATCTTCAAGTAGATTAAATGAGACCCTCAGTGGGAGAAAGATGGATTTTGGTAGGCCAGACATCTCTGCTCTGTTAAGAAGTTCTGCTTCCCGGGCCTTGTCAAGCTCTTTGGGGTTGGGGTCCCTCTTCTGCCCCCCCCCCCAGTTCCCAGGTCATTCCAGGCCAATCTCTAGGGCACTTCTCCAGCCCAGGTTTTCTGCAGCCCCCAGTTCCCCACCTCCCCGGAGGGGGGAAGAGCAGCTCTGCCCCCCAGCTCCTCTTGGTGGGGAGCCTCCGCAGGGAAGTGGAGGGCCGCTCCCCCCCCCACGGGGTGAGATTAAACCAATCATTCCTCAAAGAGCAACCGCGTGCCTCGGGGTCATAAATATTTAAAGAACTCTTATTAAAAGAAATACCATCACCAAAGTTTAAATGTTTGATAGATGAAAGCCTGCTTGCTGGTTGCTAGCATGTTGGAGGGGGCGATGGGGGGGGGGCTATGAAGGAAGGCACCAGGAGAAAGGCTTGTCCCCTGCAGTTTTTCTTAGGGAGCTTCCCATGCCAGCAAAGAGATCTGCCTGTTGCATCTTTGGGGCTGCAGCTTCCTTGCCCAGATTTCTGCCTTGCCCTCTCAGCCTGCAGAGCATCAGTCTGTTCACCTCCTGGGGCGGGGGGGCGGAGTCCATGCTGCAGCGGGAAAGTGCAGCCCTCCCATTCACTGCTGACCAGAAAGGGGGATTCAGTTAGTTGGGACAAGGTGTGGGTGAGCCCTTCAAGCCCCAAATCAGGGCCCCCGATGCCTTTTGAAGCAGCTCGTTTTAAGGATGCCTTTCCTTTCCTTTCCTTTCCTTTCCTTTCCTTTCCTTTCCTTTCCTTTCCTTTCCTTTCCTTTCCTTTCCTTTCCTTTCCTTTCCTTTCTCTCTTTTTTTCCCCTCCCCTCCCCTCCTCTCCCCTCCCCTCCCTTCCTTCCTTCCTCTGCATCTTAACTGAAAGCAAACCGAGACCCCCCTTTGAAAAACCAGAGGGTTCCAGAGCCACCCTGATGGAATTGAGGGTCACAGGGATGGTCCTCTCTGGGAGCTGGTGCCCCAAGGTGCCTCCAGTCTAACCCTTGATCTGGTAGATGCCTGGAGGAAGAGAGGGAACTGCAAAGAGACAATTGGGGGGGTGGGGAGATGAAAGCCAAACTGCCGGACGGGCTCCGGGAGCCTCCGCCAGCCCCACCCCAAGCCGGCCGCACGAGGGCCTGGAGCAGGGAAGATTCCAGCCTCGTCGTCGCTGGGCCGCTTTTGCAGCAAGTCAGGGGGAGTCTAGAGCTGCGTGTTGACTTTTCTCACTGAATGTTGATTAATGGAGCAGGCTGCCACTGCTGATGCCTCCCAGCTCCTTTAGCTGACAGGAATGAGGGTAATCTGGTGTTTAAATAGATTTTGGAACGTGTGTCGGTAGTTTTAGCCTCCAAGTCCTGGAGGGCCAACCATCTGCTGCATGATAGCCCGGCTCTCACAGAACTGACATTTTGGATCTGCTGGAAAGACGGAGGCCGCGGCCATAAAATTTGAGCTTCTGTATCTTGTCGGTTATTGCTTTGGATGTTCTTTGCTTTCAGAGTTATTTTGCTAATTTTGGTGAGGGAGAGCCGGGAAGCCCTGTTCAAAATCCCCGCTGTGCTCGGAAGGATCCCTTCTCTGAGCGCTGCTCCGTTCTTACATTCCTCTGCAAAGTGTTCCTGAGTGTAATGTGCAAGCACTGGCTGTGCATCTTGATTATTTGCGGGGAAGTCCTTTTCCCAGGCTGGCAGAGCCAGTTGCAGAAAAAGGGGGTGCTCTACTTTCCCTGCAGAGGCGCAATTCTGATGGATCGAGACAACTCGCAGTCGTTCTGGGTAAATGCTGGATTTCATCCAAGAGCTGGTGTTGGGATTCCAGGGTCAGTAGCTGCTCCTTTAAAAAATGAAAACAAAGCAGGAGATCCATCTCAGGGAATGGGTCAAAAAAGTCAAGGTGGTGGCCACAACCGTGCGATCGAAGGTCTGCTCTATTTTTACATGTGTCCAACCTGTGGGAATGGCCTTGGGAGACAGGAGGAAGAGCCACAGCCTAGACAACGGTCTGATAAGAGATATCTGAGTCCAAAGCAAGAATGGGGGTGGAGAAAGCATATCCAAAGGGACCCTCCCTAGTTCTCTGGAAAGTAAAGGCAGGGGAGGGGGGAAGTGCTTTGAGATTTGCAAGTTTCTGTTACTATAACCTTACAGGAGCGTTAGTACTCATGGTTGGTGCTTCTTGTATGGACTGCCTCGAAGGGCTGACATCAGTCTTACACATGCCAGCCCAAACTACATCATCCATCCAGGAAGGACTAGGAGAAAAGGCTTGAATGTTATGTACCTTCTGAGACACCTGGATGCATCCCTGGGCATCCAGCCTATAATAAGTCATTGTCTCCTCTTGGGAATTCTTCTTAGGGGAGGCAGTGACATCCATTGTGGGGGGTCTGAATACACCATTTCCCCTTTTCCCCATGAGGAGAAAGCCCTGTAGAAGAAGTCGTTCATCTATTCTTCCAGCTTAGGAAAGTCACAAGAGAAAGGAAAGATATGTTGTCCTCCTCTCTGTGTGCTGAAGCCTCTGCTTTGTGTCCCTAGAAGGGACTGTAACCACAGAATTTGGGCAGGAATAACTCCAAAAAGCTCAGAGAGGATTGAGGGTCTCCATAAGAGCATACTTTTGTGGAACCTTCACTTTCAGGTAAAGTGGAAGAAACATTTCTGCAATTTTGGGGGATGTCCTGCAAAAACCCAGCTATTTAGCATGTGGATTTTTTTTTCACTCCCTTTTTTTACGAGAGAGAACTTGTTCCAGATAACCCATCACCCTGGGTGCTTCATTTGGGTGAGGAGTACCCCATGGGAAATGACTGACTGACTGACTGACTGACTGACTGACTGACTGACTGACTGATTGATTATGTGCCATCAAGTTGGTGTCAACTCTTAGCATCCACATAGAGCTAGACCTTCTCCAGGATGAGCTGTCTCTCACCTGGTCTTCCAGGTCTTCTAAGGGTGCACCCATCGCTGCTGTAACTGAGTCCATCCACCTTACAGCTGGTTGTCCTCTTCTTCTGTTTCCTTCCACTTTTCCAGCACCATATATTTCTCAAGGGAGGTGAGTCTTTGTGTCTTTGTGTCTGAAGTATGATCATTTGAGCCTGGTCATTTGCACCTCGAGTGAGAACTGTGGATTGATTTCTTCAACGGCCCAATGGTTTGTTTTCGTGGTTGTCTGTGGTATTCTCAAGAGTCTTCTCCAAGTTGAAAAGCATCAATATTCTTTCTATCCTGCTTCTTCAAAGTCCATCATGGGAATTAGGTTTAGCATAAATGGAACATTAAGACAAATGTTGGATTCAGATTATATGATGGCTATTATTTTAAAGAAGTAAAGTTATCCTCCTGCCCTCAACCTTGGGATGGACATATGGGGGGGAAGTTGTCATTCCCAAGTACCCTCTCGCATTGCCTCTGAGTGTCGGAGCAGGGCTGGTCTGTCTACAACAGATTATGGGAGAGTTGGAATCAGAGTCATTGTCTGCTGGTGGTCAGACTGATGGACTTCTGGAGAAAAGAGAGAAGTGATGTTTTCCCACCCCACTGCATCATTGGAGACATAGTGCCTTCTGCAATTTTGCTGATGGGGTAACTCTGCCTTAGTTGAGTTCTTGGACAGTACAGCCCCTTCCTACGAATGGTCATTCTCTCTCTCTTTCCCACCCCGCTCCACCCAGGATGGGAATTAGAGGCAGACCTGTTCAGGAGGCCTTGTAATGGCATGTGGGAAAGACCTTGGGAGACTCAGGGCCAAGAGATACTGCCAAGGGAATGGTCAGATAAGAGAGAGCATAGCTGGCAGCTGGATAGTGGGTGGGGCAGGAGGCTCAGGAGGGACCCTCCCTAGTTTCTCGGGCTGTAAAGGAGACGGCGGGAGAATTGTACTTTCAGACTTGCAAGATTGATGTGAAACTTACCAGGTAGACCATTCAGGAAACACAACCAGATAAACTAATTCTACTTTATTGTAAAGCTACATTGACAGAATCTTGCAAGTCTGAAAGTACAATTCTCCCCCTGTCCCCTTTACAATCTGAGAAACTAGGGAGGGTCCCTTCTGAGCCTCTTTCTTCTCCCACTATCTAGCTGCGGGCTCAGCTGCCTTTTATCTGACCATTCCCTAGGCAGCATCTCTTTGCCCTGTCTTCCCCACATATCATTACAGGCCTCCTCTTCCCGGATTTCATGCTGTGGGATGTGAACAGGAGGGGGCATGCACATACCCAGATCCCAGATTGTGCCAAAGGTCATGGAGTGAGGAGTCGTTACAGTGCCAGTAGCCTCTGGCACTTCCTGCCTTGGCCAGCTGCTTCAGGGGAAGGTAGACGCAGCCTGGACAGTGCTGGTGGGCAGGGATGTTCTGGAAGGGGGGCCTTGGGAACCCAACGTGGGAGGAACGGAGGGAGGGAGGGAGGGAGTTTCAGAGACAGACAGGGAATCATCACCCTTATCTTAAAGAGTTGGGCCCCTGAAGGAGAGCTGAAAAATTGGGCAAATTCCCAGGTTTTAATGCAGACTTGGTGCTAGGCTTAGTCCAAAAGAGCAACTTGGATCCCACCCAGAGCATTTGCAACCAATTTTGCAGTGTTTGTCACTTGACCAATGACAGATCCGCCTCTGTGCAAACCTTTCCCCCTCCCTCTCCAGAAGCCCCAGGAAGCGTTTGCAGAAGGAAGGGACAAAATTACCCACCCGTGCCTAAGCTTTTTACATTGAACTTGCAAAACTCAATACTGCTGGATTGGAAGCCTGACTGCTCACATTTTAAAGTAGCTGCATTTTGTTGCAGGTGACAGAAAACCTGTTATACATTCAAGAAATGTGTACCTCATGCAGCCTACACACCATTACATGTTTTAAAACGCAGCAGTTCATCTTCCCGGGCCTCATCTATAGCTGAGCTAATAAGAGCTGGGACTGGAAGCTGGTTTAGCCCAGAGATGGTGTTTCATCTGCGCCTTCCTGTCGGTCGGTGCATTTCCCAGCACAGTTTAAAAATAGTGGTTTTGTCCTTTGAAGCAAGCCCAGGAGGTAGGAAGGTGGTTTATCTCTCAACAAACCTGTTTGTGCTTCGGAAGATCATCAGAAGTCCCACCGCTGAAATTTGCAAGGGCACTAGAGATGACGCTTTGGGCTGTTATAAAAGGAAAATGTAAAATAATATAGCATTCTTGAGGATTATTAGGAAACGGCGTAAGAACCCCGCCCCAAATGTATCTCTGATGTGGTCAACCATATTTCAAATATTGAGGCCAATTTTGTTTCTTTCACCTAAACATGATTCTGGAAATCATGGCCAAAATACAGAGGAAAAGCATGAATGCAGCGATCAAGGGCCTGGAGCATTTTATCCCGGGAAGAAGTCAGGCCCGATGGAGGTGCCTAACCTTAAGCCTGGTACAGAAAGAGCACTTCCAAAGAAGTCCTTTGTCTTACATTCAGTGCAAATCTCTGTATTTGTTTACCTGTTTGCTACAATTTTTGCAAACAAATTGTTCCATAGTGCCTTGAGGAAAATGAAATTCAGTCTCACCTGCTGCCATCAGAAGGGCCAGGAGAAGGGGGGCTCTTGGCCTCAGCTTCTTCAACCTGCCAGCCCCTCCCTGCCTCCAAGTTCTTGGGCTGTGGGGCAGGGACCCTAGTGAGGGATGTATCATCCCCTCCCAGCAAAATGTTCCTTTTATGAGGCAGAAGAGAGGGGGATCACCCGGTGTCCTACTTTCCATCTCTATTCTGCTGCCCTTATAAAAGGGTTACGGCTGGAAAAACCAAAGGCTACTCCCTTTGGGATGATCCACAGGATTGTTTCCAGTGGCTTGAGGTCTGCGCCTTTTAAGAGAGAGAGAGAGAGAGAGAAAGTGATGGAGGGACAGAGGGAGAGATGGAGGGAGAGATAGATAGAGGAAGGAATGGATGGATGGATGGATGGGTGGAGAGAGAGAGGTAGAGAGATAGAGGAAGGGATGGATGGATGGACAGACGGAGGGAAGGAAGGAAGGAGGGAGGGAGGGAGAGATGAAGGGTTGAATAGATAGGAGGGTGGAGGGATGGATAGATAGACAGAGAGACAGAGGGATAGATGGAGGGGTGGATATGTAGGAGTTGGGAGTTGGGTGGCATATAAATGTAATAAATTATTATTATTTTATTATTATTTTAGATACATTCTTGACCACTGTTCATGTCTCTCTTTCTCTCCCCCCTGTTTTCCCCTGCCCTCAGTTTTTTTTGCCACTTAACTGTTTTGGTGTTTGCTGAAGTTCAGTAAAGAAACACCAAGCTCTGTTTTTGCCAGCTGAGCAGAGTGACGTCTGTGCTTGCTCTGATCTGGATCTAGAGACTGAGTGTGTGGCAGCTGCAAACAAACCTGGCAATTGTCCAATAGCAGGAATTGTGAGATACTCCCTGGCCAGATGGGTGAGAGGCATTCAGGCCTGCATCCCCTGATCTCCACTCAGGTGAATGTAGATGAACTCAGGAGCTCATATTTCCTTAGACTGCCAAGATGTCCCGGGGAGCTCCTGTTCCAAAGCGTAAGAAGGGGGCTATCAAAGGCAGGTGTGAGATAAGACGGGATGGGCCAAGCCCAACTAGGCTAGGGGCATTGGGCTCCCAACGAGAATGTCCTCTCCTATTTAGCTGGTGCTTTTGGGGCCCTGAAGTTCACAAGATGGAAGGCCCTCTGCATGATGGAAAACCAGGTAGCCAAAGAGTGAAGAGAGAGATTAACGTGATTGATTACATACCACCAAGTCATTGTCAACTCTTAGCGACCACATAGATGTTGTCCATGACGATCTGTCCCTAACCTGGTCCTTCAGGTCCTCCAGTGATCCACCCATCGCCGCCATAACTGAGTCCATCTGCTTTCTGCTGTTCAGCTGGCAAAAACAGAGCTTGGTGTCCTTTTCCTTCCTTCCTTCCACCTTTCCCAGCATTAGAGATTAGCATGGCTGACCCTTAAATCCACGTGGCAGAGTTGGGACACAACTGCAGGACAGAGAGCTCTTCTCATCAGTCGGCCAGGGGTTGGGAGCTGGGACGTAGGACCTGGTTCTCCCATTTTTGGGCCAACGTGTGAGTTACGCTGGAGAGGATCGACCAAGCAGTTCCCTTTTTGCAGTCCCTGGAATACCCTGAGACTGCAAGGGCAACGTTTGGCAGCAAACCGTCTTGTTTTGGCAGCAGGAAAATGGGCTTTTTTCAAGCTGTGCTCAAGTTTATTGGAAGCAGTTTATCCCTCTGACCCTGGTACGCTTGGCAGATTTTGCTCATGTTCTGACCCTTGTTTTTTGAAGAAGTGGGGATCTAAATGGCAAATAGGGGAACGCCTCTTTCCTCTGGATGATTTTCCATTTGACGACTGAGCCACTGACAGCTCCCCCCTCTCGGTTTTAACGTAATGTTCTGCTGGGATTAAGTGCTGGAGGGGGGTCTCCTTCCCTCTCCCTTCCCCGTTGCTGACAGATCTTGGCAAGGCAGCCCTCGCCACTGAACTGTTCTTGCAAAGAAGGATTGCAGTTTGTTACTTAAAAAAAAAAATCTTGCTAATCAGCATCTTTTGTTTTGCGCAAGTGTTTTCTGGGCACTTCATTTGACTAAAGAGATGTTCCCATGTGGTTAACATGCTGGGAAGCCTGTCCCCTCCCCTGTGTTTGCAATCAAGTTGATCTTCGATCTTGTTCCGTCTGGGGTAAAGAGAGGGAGAGGGAGAAAAAGAGAGAGAGAGGCCTATGGAGTCAGCCACAGCCTGTAGAGAGAAGGTGCAAGGGGCTGGCCAAGGGAAGCAGGTTGGATTGGGGTTCAACCGCAACCTTCATAAACAAAATGCTTGTTTCTTTCAATGTGGATACCAGGAGCCTCAAGATCTAGGAGCTTGTCATCTTTGGTTCTTGACGGGGTTGCACTACCCCAGACAGACCCGGTGCGTAATCTGGGGGTTCTCCTGGACTCACGACTCCTGCTCGAAGAGCAGGTGGCAGTCGTGGCTAGGAGGGCCTTTGCACGACTTCGTGTTGTGCGGCAGTTACGCCCCTTCCTGGATCAGGAGGACCTCCGCACAGTCACTCATGCCCTGGTCACCTCCGGGTTGGACTACTGTAATGCGCTCTATGTGGGGCTACCCTTGAAGAGTATCCGGAAGCTACAGCTGGTGCAGAATGCGGCGGCGCGGACAGTTCTTAATGCCCCTAGGAGGGCACATATAACACCGCTGTTGCGTGAGCTGCACTGGTTACCGGTTTGTTTCCGGGTCCAATTCAAGGTGTTGGTCATCACCTTTAAAGCCCTCCATGGCACGGGACCAGGTTATCTGAGGAACCGCCTCGCCCCGGTCATTTCAGCCCGCCCCACTCGGTCCAGCAGAAGGGGCAGGTTGCAGACCCCACCAGTCAAGGAATTTCGATTGGTGGGGTCTAGGCAGAGAGCCTTTTCTGCTGCAGCGCCCACCCTATGGAACATCCTGCCTCCCGAGGTCCGGTGTGCCCCTCCCTCATGGCCTTCAGGAAAGGGCTCAAATCCTGGCTCTGCCGGAAGGCCTGGGGGCCAGAGGGGGGCCCACACCTGTGGAGATGGCTGGTGGGCTGATGGGTTGTCCCCGCCCCAGCATCTTACAGGTTTTTTAGGGCTAAAATTATAGGAGGTTTTTAAGGCATTTTAATATATGTTTTTTAATTATTTATTGATTTTATCCATGTTTGGAGAGACCTGTGTTTTTTCCTTCTTTTTATTATTGTGAGCCACCCAGAGTCACCCATTGGGGGAGATGGGCGGCATACAAGCCTGAAAATAAATAAATAAATAAATAAATAAATAAATAAATAAATAAATAAAATGTGCCAAGGAGTTACAAGGCAGCAGAGCAGGACTTTCCAACAATGGGTGGTCTGTATCCATGGCCAAGATACCGTGTTCTCAAGTTCCTTGCCCCCTTTACTTTTACAGGTAGTCCTCACTGAACAACCACAATAGGGACCGGAAAATTGTTGTTAAGTGAGTCGCACACAATTTTATGACCTTTTTTGCAGTGGTCATTAAATGTATCACCGCAGCTGTTAAGCAAATCACGCGGTTGTTAAGCGAATCACGCGGTTCCCGATTGATTTTGTTTGCCAGAAGCTGGCTGGGAAGGTCACAAATGGCGATCACGTGACCCCGGGGCACTACAACTGTCGTAAGTGCGAACTGGTTGCCGCATCGCAATCACATGACTGTGGAGGTGCTGTGATGGTTGTAAGTACGAGGAGTGGTTGTAAGTCTCTTTGTTCAGCACCATTGTAACTTCAAACAGTCATTAAATGACTGTTCATTAAGTGAGGACTACTCGTAATTATTTTTTTTAAAAGGAAAGGTGGCTGGTTGCAAAGGAAACCAAAGCTGAAGCTCTTACATCTGGGTCTTCTCATTATGGTTATCAAACTAACCCTAACTCCAATCAACATGTCTCTGCAGTTTTCTTGGCAAGATTTTGGAAGTGGTTTCCTGATGCCTCCTTCCCAGGGCTGAGAGAGAAGGACTGGCCCAAGGTCACCCAGCTGGTTTTTGTGCCTAAGGCAGGACTAAAACTCACAGTCTCCTATTTCCAATCCAGCATTTCAGCCACTAGACCAAACTAGCTCTCTGTATTTCTTAGGGAATAAAAAAGGATGCTTTTTGGAGGAGTCCCCTTGCTCAGAAAAACGAACTGAAGCGGGCTGTGGGCAGGAGCAGAAGGGAGCTTTCATGGGGCTCGAGGGGGTGGTGGGAGCATCCTCTCCAGAGGGTGCTTTAGAGTAGGCACCCGTTTTGTGACAGCACCAACAATACGCTCTGAAACCGGAGCAAATTTCCACATTTTGAGACCTAGAAAGTGCGTTAGAACCAAACCAGCCCTGGATGTTTTATTTGGGTGAAAGGTGCCGATCAGACTTTTCTTGGTGGGCTTCAACATGAGATATCCCTGGTCAAGCAGAGGCTCAGCCACCGAAGCACATCCCTTCCACCGCCCGTTCTGCAGGAAGAGCCAGGTAGCAGATTCCTACAGGCAGAGGTGTTCTCAGGATATGCTCCCCAAAGCTTCACCATCTTGACTTTTTGGACCTGCGAACACCCCTGCTTATAGAGCATATATAAACTTCAAAATACTCTGCATCTGTTTCTCTGTTTGATCCTTGAGTCTGAAGACACACCAAGAGCAGGGCCTTGAACACTGCCAACCAGTCCTTCTCTGGGAATTCTTGGTCCTCGTTTGCCTTCTGTGATCTTCTCAGAAGAAGCTTCGGCACTTTGAGATGTTGTGGGGGAGAGCGTGTCTGCTGCTGTTTGACCTCCTGCAAGGCTTAAGCACCTTCGGAGGTCACCTAACCATCAGAAGGCCCAGCTAGACAGTTGGGGACGGAGACAGCACAAAGTGCTGCCCCGCACTTTGGATTGGAGGACACGTTCGGTATTCCTCAGCGGCTCTCCTGGCCCACTTGGGACAGGGTCACCCGAGATGCCGGGGGACAGAGCTACGAAACTCTCCCAGAGAGTAAAGTGGGCCTGAAGGGGCTGCAGGGCTGTCCCCAAGTCTAAAAGCTAAAAAAGTCATGATGGTGGCCACCACAGTGCGATCGAAATTTCAACTGCACTGTCGTGGCTGCCAGTGTGACCCAGTGATTTGCTCAACCCCAAACTTCTTTCTGCTTCCCATCGAGAAGGACTTCTAGTTTTATCATCAAAGCTCTGCCCCCACCCGAAAGCACTTTGCCCCCACCTTGATCCATGTTCTGGTGGGTCTGGGGTTGGCCCACTTCTCCCGTGACGTTGGGCACTGGGTTCCCCCTGGCCCTTTGGTGGATCAGTGGCGTCCTGGGGCTGGTGCAAGCGTGATGTGGCATGGCAGATCTTTGCCCCCTCTGTCTCAGCTGTGAACCTTTAAGAATAGAAGAAGGGACAAAATTTGGGCAGTGGGGCTGTGGCATGCAGTGGGGAATAGGCTCCCTAAACGTAGGCAGTCAACGGTCAGGATCCAGAAGCCAAGCTGCTTTCGTTCCCACTTCTCCTCCTCTTCTCAAGCCGCTGAGAAGGTCATATGCTGCCAAGCTGGAATGCGGGGGCCATAATTTATCCACATGCGCGTATATAAACTTTTTAGAGTAGAGTTTTTTAAGTGATTTGTTCTCTCTAAAGATTGATTTAGCTTCCTATTAGGGGAATTGGGGAATTGCATATGGGGAAAAAAAAAGGCTGAACCAAATCTAGACGGGTTTTGAATGGGGGGGGAAATAGATTTTATTTAAATATATATTTCCCTCTCTCACCGGTGTAATCCAGCTGGGAGTTGTAGATTTGAAAGCTTGTCCAACCCAGGCTTGAATTTCTGATTTCTTTCGCTTCTCCCTTTCACGTCCCCCAAGGTGGTTTCATTAAAGGGAAATCACCTCGGTGTTGCTGTATTCTTTTTAAAATGAGCCACCGCGGTTCGGAGGCCTTCGTGGGGGGAGAGGAATCCCTCTCCTGTTGTAGAGATTCTTCTTCTCCACCCTTTTCCAGAGATGTGGATTATGGGGCCGTTAGTTGATGCCTTCCCATGCAGACCCCCACTGTAGCATCTTTTCATGGAGGGGAGCCCCATTTGCAGGCATCTGAAACCACCAATAAACTGGGGGGGCGGCCCTGCTCGGTTGGGTGAATGCCCGGCGTGAATTTTGAGGGCATTGCCAGAGGGTGCCAAGGGAGCTAGGAATGATCTTGGAGGGGCTTTTTGGACTGGGAAAGGCCCAAGCCAAATTAGGTGTATGCTCCCGAAAAAGATTCAGATTTGAGTCCCAGGATGCTTCCAGATCTCTCTCTGTCACACGTGTTGTCTGTGAAATGCCGTGCTTTGTACCAGTTTCGGCTGGTGCACCAGCTACAGCCCTGCCTGAATAGAGACTGCAATCCCGGCCGTCATGACCTATGGGCTAGATTACTGCAGTGTATTGTACGTGGGGCTGCCCTTGAAGACGGTGCAGAAACTTTTGTTAGTACAAAAATAATGGGCAGATGTCCATAATTTCCATGGGTTCATTTCCAGTCCAAAGGTAAGCTTAGCCTTGGATTACCATCACCCAGTGAAGCTTGAAACCGGGGTTTAAAGACAGTCTTTCCCTAACAGTATTCTAAAATCAACTTTCCGGTGAGGTACGTCTGGCACCAACTTTATCATCTTCTTGGCACCGGGCAAAGGCATTTTCAGACAGGCGGGTGCTGAACTAAGCAGGGTCAGACTTGGTTAGGACACGGATGGGAGACCACTAGGAAACCACAAGAGCTATAAAATAGAGTGGAAAGTCAAAGACATAATTTCTTCCGTATTTGGTGCCCCCCAAACTCCATAGTTTTATCTATGAAATTACCAGGCATTGCGCTTGACTCAAACAGCCTTAACAGCGTGCTTTTATTGTCTCAAGCCTATCATATTACTAATATAATATATATTATTAATATTATACTAATATCTCGTGGCTGGAGCTTTACAGCAGTGCTAGTAAAAGATGCTTTAAGGGAATCATCTTAGTCATCTAGTCCAACTCAACACAGCATCCACTAGAGCAGGGTTTCTCAAGCTTGGCCACTTGAAGATGTGTGGACTTCAACTCCCAGAATTCCCCAGCCAGCATGGCTGGCTGGGGAATTCTGGGAGTTGAAGTCCACACATCTTCAAGTGGCCAAGCTTGAGAAACACTGCACTAGACCATCTCTGACAGATGATGCTCCAGCCTTTATCTGAAGCCTTGCAGGCAAAGTGAACTCACCCTTTCGTAAGTCGAGCAATTTCTCTGATGTCTAGCCCAAACCTCATTCCTTGTAGTCTCAACCCTCTAATTCTGGGCAGCAGAGAAGAAACCCACTCCCACATCTTTGGGACAAACCCGTATGAGAACCTGATTCACTTTTTCTACTTTTCTGCTGGCGGGAATCCCAGTAAACCGAGAACCCCCTTGACTCTCCTTGCTCTCCAAATGAAGCTTTTCCACCCCTTCCCTGTGCTGCTGCCGGTATGGCTAAACCTTTGAAATACATCTATAAGGAAATAAAGTTTAAAATATGTAAAAATATTTGAAAAATGAATATGCTCAAACTGACACAAAGGGTGCTCGTGGGGACAGAAAGCTCCCGTGAATTCGCTGGCTCAGGAGGCTTGGGCCATTTAAATTTTTATGATTTTCTTCAAATTAAAGGGGAAAAACATTTTAAAGTGGTCCTTCGGTGCCATCTAGTGGCAGAAGGCGTGCCATGCCACCCGTGGGCTGGGCATCACGTGGCCTGTCCACACCGCCTTGCCTTAAGAAGGGCGACTCTGGATTGGAGCTTGTAAAAGTCCGCCGAAGGCTGTCATGAATTGATCTGAGAAAAGATGACCTTGCAGAGAATTTTTGGCGCGCTCCAAAATTTCTTTGCAATCTGCAACTCTTTCCTTATGTTGCCCAAAGATGACCTTTCCTTTCGGGCGCCGGCCCTTCTTGTGAGCTGCCAGGAAAGCTGGTGTGTAATTATAGAAGGAAAAAAGGAAGGTGATGCAGAAGCTGAATGGCATTTCAGGTTTTCTCTTTTTCCGAACTGCCTCTTAAAAAGGTAACAGAATCGTAGCGTCGGGGGTCTCAGAGGTCCTCTAGTCCAACCCCAGCTCAGGGTAGGACCTGCAGAAGCATTTCTTTGAGGGCCTCCAGCGCAGGGGACCACACCACGTCATGAGGCAGCCTGTTCCACTGATCAAGGGCTCTCCCTGTCAGGGGAGGCCTCCTAACACTCTTGAGTAAATAAATACAGGTAGCCAAAACCTTGTTGGCTTAATTAGGGGCTGGAGTCCTGAGAGAGAAGCCCCAGAGGGGGCCAAGGTGGGGAAACACTGCTTCTAGGCTGGGGTGAGACGAAGGTAGGGGTCAGCAACCTGTCTAGGCTGGGGGGTGCTTCCACAAAACAGCTGGGATGGGTGGGTGGCTAGTGAGAAGGCATCCATGTGCCCGAAGCCAAACGGGTGAACTTGCTCTGTGCTTCCCCAATTTACTTCCCCCAAATCCAGCTTGCAACCAGATCTCCATGGTCCAGGGAGCAGACACACTTCAAAACCGTTTTTCTTTCCAAAGAGGCTTTGGGGCTGGTGCCAGGAATTCAAGGCACCCGATGCTGGGCTGTGGGTCTGCCATGTGTCAGCTCCCCATTCCCTTTTCCTTAATTAAAAGAATCTTTTTTTAAAAATGAAAGTCGTCTGGGAGAGGTGACACACACGGGGCCTGCAGACAAAGAGAGATTGGCAGACCCCAAAAAGGCCAGGAAGGGGATAGTGGTTGTGAGGACTGGCTTTGGAGCAAGAGAGTTACCAGGTCGGAGCCCAGGCTTTGCCTGTCTGGGCAGGCAGGAGAAGACCCTCCTCCAAGCCATCCCCAGTCCACAGCACAACTGCCCTTCCCCGTCCTGGGAATTTTTGTCAAGTTAAAGGAAAATCATGGACGCGGAGGGGGAGGGATTCCACCCGTCTCTGTCCAGACCATTAATTCTGCATGCTCAGGACAGAATTAACCTTGGCAAGCCTTCTGGAGGGGAGAGTAATTCTAACCATAAAAATCTGCTGATTAAAGCTGGTTTTAGGAATTCGATTTCACTTAATGCCTTGGCGGACAGCCCAGCGTAGCATTAACATAGCCACAGATACACAAGGCTTCCTGTTGTTCATTGTTGGGGGGGGGAGGGAGCCTTTTCAATTAAAAAAATCAAGCTAATGAACCTCCCCCCCTTGTGTGTTTTAAGCAAGAATTCATTTTAAGAACCCCTTTAATAAAGTGCATCAAGAAAGGAGCAGGAGCAAATGCGCTGGGTCCAGCAATCCAGGACACTTGTTACAAGCAAGGGTGGCAGCTATGCCCTGGTCTGGCCAAGCACACTGCCAGTCTTGGGGGCTCAGTAATGATGTCTCTTCCAAAGCACGACTCCTGTCTTCTGAACCAGGCTGTCCTGAATTGGTAGAATCACAAAATCATGTTTGGAAGGGGCCTTGGAGGTCATGCAGTCCAACTTCCTGCTCAGTGCAGGATCTGCTAAAACATTTCAGACAAATGGCTATGCAGCTTCCATTGCTTGCTTGCTTTCTCCCTCTCTCCTTCCTTCCTTCCTTCCTTCCTTCCTTCCTTCCTTCCTCCCTCCCTCCCTCCCTCCCTCCCTTCCTTCCTTCCTTCCTTCCTTCCTTCCTTCCTTTTTCCTCTACTCTCCCCTCTTCTTTCCCTGCTTTCCCCTTTCCCTTCCTTTCCCTTTCCCCTCCCCCCCTCCCTCTTTCTTTCTTTCTTTCTTTCTTTCTTTCTTTCTTTCTTTCTTTCTTTCTTTCTTTCTTTCTTTCTTTCTTTCTTTTCACAGCTTATATGCTATTCCAATCATTCCAGGCTGTGAGCACTAACGTACCATATTCTGTAAAAAACAGTTTTTTAAAAAACACATCAACAACATCAATTTACACTTCCCAGCGAAACTATTTAATAAAACCCCAAACTATAGGAGGGAGCAAAATCCCTAATATGTTTATCCCAAGGCCTATTGGAAAAACCAGGTTTTGATAATCTTTCTAAAACTCAGCAGGGTTGGGGCCATATGATCTCCGGGAAATGCTGTTCCAAACCCTTTAAAATGTGGTGCCAGAACTAGGCCCAGTACTCAAGGTGATATCTGATCAAAGCAGAATAAAATGAAATGGTTACATCCCATGATATGGAAATTATGCATCTATTGAGACAGTATCACGTTTGTCTTTTTTGCAGCCACATCACATCCCTGGCTTATATAATATTCCCCATCCTGTACCTGTGCATTTGATTTATGTTTCCGAAGTGAAGAAATGTGCACTGTTACGTTTTATTTTGCACCTTCAGTCTCTTTCTTTAAGCATCGAGATTGTTCTTCTGTCTGTCTGCTGGAGTAACTCTTATCCCACCCAATTTTGTGTTTTCTGCAAATGTGATCAGCATCACCTCCCCTTTTCATTCATGTCATTAATAAAAAGATTGGAGCGTAAAAGAAAAGCCGGTTTCAACTTCACATCTTGTGTTCTTAATTTCCCTAGTCAATTTCTCTTCCTTCTGCAGAGCAAAATCCTACCTCATCCTGGGTTGTTCAAGAGATAGAAATTATAAATATGTCTAGCTAGCTAGCGACTGCTGTCTCAAGTGAAACCCAGTTCCAAAATCAGCAACTAAGCTGCCTTATTTATCTCCTGAATCTCAGCTCCACAGAGCACACCTCAGCCAACCAGAAATAGGGGGGAAATGGGCAGAATTGTTAGCTTGGAGCACCCAGAGGACAGACTTCCATCCTTCTGCCTCCCCAGCATGTGCAGAGCATCCTGGCTTGCTTAAAATCAGGTCCCCCAGTCTGGGAACAATTGACCTTATATCCTTCCAGAATTCACTGTCATTTTTGAGAAAGAGGATGGTTTTTGTTGCTGGTTATTAAAGACTTGCTGACATAGTAGGCCAAGATAGTGATTTTAAAAAAAAGCTAAGATGTAAAAGGGTAAAAAAAAAGTTGGTGGAAACAGACTTGCTCCTTTTCTCCTTTGCAAATTTGGCAGAAGACGGAAGAAAAAGGAAGGAGGGAGGGAAATTAAACCGAATTAAACCGATCAGAGAAATTAAACTGAAATGGTGCAGAAGGGTGTGGCCTGATTGATTTCCTTAGGACCGAACTTTCAAGTAATATTTGCTTGGGATTCTTGCAGCCTCAGACTGAGATTTAAAAAAAGAGAGAGAGAGAGCGCAATTTTCTCCAGGGAGCTTTTTGCTGATGGAAAATGGCCGAGGAAACATTGCACAAGATGCCACCCATGGGGCTTTCCCCAGGCTCCCCTCTTCCTTGGGATGGGAGAAATGGAGCCATCCTGCAAGTAGCATTTTGATGTCCTTTGAAGGGGTCTTTTTTAGAGCCTGCCTGAAGCCCAGCTGCAAACACTCCCAGCGCCGAAGGCTGGAAGATGGAAAATCCACTGTGAGAATAATTAAATCCTCTTCAGGAACCCCGTGTCCCCCCGTGCCAGCGTAAAGGAGTCAGGCCACTTTGCTTGTGTCAGGAGAACAGAAATCAACCAAAAAGAGAAAGCTGATTGAAATATTAAATTATGCTAAGCAGGAGCCTTGCCAGGAAACCCTGAACAAGCAGATAGGCCTTAATTTTCTCATTATATGTAAGCTTGGCTGAAGTCTCCCTTCTGCCCGGGTGGGGAGATGCGATTACACGAAAGGGATGGGGCGAAGGGAGGAAACCGGCGAGGAATGCTTGCCAGACTCTCCTGGTCCGAGCTCCAAGATTTGGCCTTCCAAGATGCCTGAATTTCTTTTTGGAGCTTGTACCGAGCGGGGCACGTTTTCAACTCGTGGGACACCAGGAGAAAGTAAATTGGCGTCCTGTTTGGTGATGGTTGATCTGCGGGCAGGAATGCCTGGACTTGGCAGCTGAACAAGGCACAGGAAGGATGCCACACAAGACCCGCACACCAGTTGGCGTTCTTGCACATGCCGTGAAAAGTTCTGTCACAGGAGGGGGGGCCTTTTGCACACTTGGTGGTCAACATCTCCTTGGCGGATCATTGAACAAAGGCTGGATAGTCCTCTGTCTGCAATGCATTAGCAGAGGGTTGGGTTGGATGACCTCTGTGATGCATTTCATTTGGTTTTCTCCCAGTGCTTCCTGTCTTTCCTCCCCCTTGCCGTTGGCTGAACCCTTATTAGTCCTCTAAGGGTTAGCTGAGAGCAGTGTCTTTGCAAGGTTGACTGCCTCCTACTCAAGCAGAAACCGGTCAGGTTTCTTCAGGATTCCCTCCCCTCCAGATTTAGTTCCTTCAAGTATGCATTTTCTAAGGAATGATCCTCCTGGGATTCAGATGCGTGTGTAAATGCAATAAAGAAATGAGCAGCACTGACATTTCCTTGCACAAACACTCAACTGGCGAAATCTGTTAAGTCCTGTTGAATTTGTGGCCCGAGCAATAGATCTGGGCTGCAATAGTCCAGATGGCCACTAGGTGGGAGCAAAACCTTCCTGGTGGTCCTATAGAGGTCCTCCGGTTTTTTCCAAACAGGGATCTGATAACCTAACCAAGATGAACCTGCTGAGGTCCCTTTTGCTCAAGGACAGCGTGCTTCTAGCTGTATGAAATCAAAGGACCATGTGATCCTTAAAAAATGGCTTAATTATTCCAAAATAAATCTTGTATCCTTTCTTTTTAGTTTTGGGATGGATCTGGAGTACAGGAACACTCCTGGTTATATTCCATTCCAGGTCCTTCAGATCTCCCAATGGCACACCCATCACCGCTATAACTGAGTCCATCTACCTTTCTTCACTTTTCTTCCCACCGATTAATTGATTATGTGCCATCAAGTCTGTGTCAACTCTCAGTGACCACAGATGTAGATTTTCTCCATGATGATCTATCCCCAGCCTGGTCCTTCAGCTCTTCCAACGGTGACACTGTTACCCCTGTAACTGAGTCCATCCACCTTCTGCAGGTCTTCCTCTTCTTCTCCTTCCTTCCACCTTTCCCAGCATTATGGACTTCTCAAGGGAGCTGGTCTTTGTGTTGATTATGTGCCCTCAAGTCAGTGTCAACTCTCAGCAACCACATAAATAGAATTTTTTTCCATGATGATCTGTCCCTAACCTGGTCTTTCAGGTCTTCCACTGGTGCATCCATCTCCACTGTAACTGAGTCTATCCACTTTGCTGTTGGTTGTCTTCTTCTTCTCTTTCTTCCTATTGATTCCCATTGTGCCATCAAGTCTGTGTCAACTGTTAGCAATCACACAGATAGACCTTCTCCAGGGTATCTGTCCTAACGTGGTCCTTCAGGTCTCCCAATGATGCCCCCATCACCGCTGTAACTGAGCCCATCCACCTTGCTGCTGGTCCTCTTCTCTTTTCTTCCACCTTTCTCAGCATTATGGACTTCTTCAGAGAACTAGGTCTTCACATAATGTGTTCCAAGTATGATAGTTGAGCCTGGTCATTTGTGCCTTGAGTGAGAACTCTGGATTGATTTGTTCTATGATCCATTGGTTTGCTTTCTTGGCTGTCCATGGTCTTCTCAGAAACCTTCTCCAAATGCTATACATACAATTAATAAAAAAAATCAAGCCAGAAAGTGTTTTCCTAATGCAGTGTAAACTTAGCTTTCCCACAGGCCAGGTCTTGGGTTAACAATGCTCTTGTGCCTGAGCAGAGCGTTAGTGGGGAGGAGACACCCCTTGCGAGAACTTAATTGCCAAATTTGTCGAAAGGAAGGCCCCCTTTCAGAAGGCCCCCCTTTTCATACTAGACAATTCACTGATGATTGCAGCAAAGGATTTCCGTTTGAATGATGAGGATATTTGAAGCTTTCTGCTCTTAATTTTAATAATCATAAATAATGTTTATAGATACCGCGATCTATAATCCCGTTGCCTGTCTGGTGTTTATAGGACTTCATTCATTTATCCTCATTAAGGGCTACAGGATAAACTGCTCAACCCATTTGTTTTGCTCCTGTTCCACGCAACTGCTGACACTGCTGAAATATTTCAGCCAGGGGGTCATGGGCAGACCCCTTTGGGAATGGAGAGGTTGTGCTCCTGACCAGTAAGATATTTCTTCTTCTTCTGGTGACACATGCAACTGTGACCCCCAGAGAAATCTTGCTAGCTTTCCTGATCATCGAACTTCCTGAAAGGCATCATCTTGAGTTGAGGGTTTCTGTTTGGGGAGAGAGGGTGTGTGTGTGTGTGTGTGTGTGTACACAAGTAAAGTTCTCCAAGCACTGACCATGAGGTTGGGGGCTATACCTCCTCCCACAGTCTTCCCAATTACATTTCCCCACCCCTGCTTCCTGGTTCTTCAAACCTATTTGTAAGGCATTATCAATTTTTTAGTTGCGATCTCGCTTTATAGTCCTTGACTATATTATTAAACTTGCAAATCCTGTTCTTCCAAAAAAAAAAAAAAAAAGACGAAGGGTCCCCCTCCTTTTTTTGTTTTTCAGATTTATATCTTCAACATGAATTTTATGGCTTTTTTATCTGGAAAATGCAGTTAATTTTTATTGCTGTTTTCACTCGTGTCACCATTATCCCACCAATTGGATTTATTAAGATTTGTTTCCAGATCTTCCTTCCAGTTGAGACAATAGGCTGATGGGGCCCCATTTCCTAGCCCCTCCCATACTTTAGGGGGTCCTGGAGCAAAGAATGTGGGAGTGTTGATGGAGGGGGTATATTAGGCACCTATCCAAGATGCATCTGGTGTTGTATGGATAGTGAGATGCAGCCAGACCCAGGACGTCTGCTGTCGATGAACAAAATAGCAGAAATATGTTCTGTTGACTATTCTGGTGTGGCATCCGATTACAATCAGATTGTAGCCTTGTGATCAAGAGAATCGTTTCTCTCTGTTTTGCATTCAACACACCACACTAGAATATTGCATCCAGTTTTGGCTCTGCATTTTAGGAAGGGCCTCGACAAACTGAATCACGTCCAGAGGAGAGGAACCAGAATGATAAACAGAACGGTTGGTGTTGTTGTGTGTGTTTAGCCTGGAGAAGAGAAGACCTCAGGGACACATAATAGCCTTTGTCAAATATTGGAAGGATGTCATGTAGAAGACAGGGCAGAATTGCTCAAATTGTTCCAAAAGTTGTTGTTGTTGTTGTTGTTGTTAGCTTTTGTCCCACTTGGTTGCAGAGTCCACTCATTTTGGCACTTCACTCGCCTGGTTCTTACAGCAAAGTTATCAGTGCATGTTGCAACAAGGGGTTATGTTCATCAGCTGGCTTGTCACAAAGCCTGGTGTTGATTTGTGCTGGGAAGGAGTGACTGGTCCAAGGTCACCTAACTGGCCTCTGTGTTTGCCCTAAGTAGGACTGGAACCTGAGACTCCCCACTGCTAGTCCAGCACCTTAATCATTCCACCATGCCAGCTCTCTAGTGGCTATTCCACAAGACAGGACATGAAACAAGGTTTAAGTAAGAAGGAAGTCAGCTAGACATCAAGAAGAATTTGTTAATGGTAAGAATTTTTCAGCAATGCAACAAAATGCCATCAGAGCTGGAAGACTCTCCTTCACTAGATATGTTTAAAGAGGGGCTGGACAGCTGGGAAAAGGGGCGTAGTTGTTCTCCAAGACCCCTTTCAATCTTTGTATTCTATGATCCTATGATCCAACAGGACTGGATGGTCATCTGTCAGCAATGCTCCAATAAACCCTGCACTGAGCAGGGGTTCGAGTACGTGATCTCATGCTTCTTAGGTAGAGCCATGGGCCTGGGGTTTATTTTGATGTCAGCAAAGTAGCCTTTAAGAAATGGCAGGTTGGAGGCTATGACTGTTGGGCAGACTCTCAGTTTCTGGACTGGCTATGGCCATCAAGTGCAGTCCTGACTTCTCCACATGATATAGGACAAAGTCCTTGTATAGAGTATTCCAGGCTTATGTCCATGTCACATGCTGTCCAGGGGATCAGGAACATGTTCTCTGTTAACTTACCCCATGAAAAACTCAATAAGGATTCAAGCAAGCCTTGATAGGATGGAGAACTATGCCCCAATCCAGCAAGATGGATTTTCAGAGAGATCAGGGCTAAGGTCTGCATTTCAGCCCCAAAGGAAGAAATTGACCAACCTCAAGGCGAAATGTAAGTGTGGCATCCGACCAATGGATTGAGTTGACTCAGATCATCAGAAATGTTTGGCTCAAACCAAATCCATAGACACAGGCTGATCAGAAGGTCTGAATGACATTGAAGTTTCAGAGCCCTCTGGAAACAGGCAGTTTCTTAACTGCTAATCCTCAGTTTTTGTTGCCAACTTGCATCTTTGTAGAAGAGGGAAGGGTTCTCAGGGGACCAGCTTTTCCTTGCCTTCAGCTCTGCTTGTGTCCTTTCATCCTTCTCCAGTGTCTCTTGGCTCTGGAAGCAAATCCTTTTCAGGACCCAGTCCTACAAGGATGCTCCAACTAACCAAAGAGTAACTGTACTGCTCCACCCCTTGTAAGCCCCTCTCAGCCCCTCCCCCATTTCCTCAACAGGCATGTGCTCGTTGAACTCTTCTTGTTGCAAAGGGCTGGGGCGGTACAGCCCACAGGCTTTTGAGATGGTCAAGTTGATGGTGTGGATGGTCAGGTTGATGGCTCTTTTGGAGTGAGCGGCTATATTAAATTTAATAAATAAATAAATATTTGATGACTGCCGGTTCAGTGCTGTGGCCAAAGGAAGCTAGGTCATCTCACTTGTTGGGTCTGAAGATTTCTGCAGACCGATAAGTGGATGAAGGAATTGGAAAGAGTGCAGAGCAACAAAGATGGTGAGAGGCTTGGAGGCTGAATAGTATGGAGAATAGTTAAAGGAAGAGAAGAGATAGGATAGCAGTCTTCCGATCCTTGACGGGGGTCACAGGACAGAGGGGGTGGATTTTTCCTCTTCAGCATCTAAAGGTGGGACAAGAAGTGGCAGGGGGAGATCCAAACTCAGAACAAGGAGAACTTTCCTGCTTGTGAGAGCTCTGAAGCAGGGAAGAGCCTCCCTCCTGGAGTGGTGGGGGCTCCATCGCTGAAGCTTTCAAGCCAAGGTCGGACAGTCTGGCATGGTCTGAGGATTCCTGCCCTAGCCAGGGGGTTGGACTAGAAGACCTCCACAATCCAACCCTACAAGTCTAGGATCCTCTGTTTGAATGTCATGGAAGCACCATTTCCTTGACTTTTGCTAGATTTGGAAAAACCGTTTAACTTGGGGAAAAAAATGATTCTGCCCCCTTAGCCAAAGGCCCAATGACACTCAGTGCTCCTAGCGCTTCAGGCTGAGTCAGACCAGAATCCTCTTAGTTTAAATTAATTTTAGAGTGAGTCACTCTTTGCTGTATCCTCTGCTCTCAGGAGACAAACAGGATTTTAATTGGCTGCTCTGACTCCCCGTTAATACTAACTAGATTTTCAGACTGGGGGCTATGCCTTTCCTTGCAACCATCTGAGTCGCTCTGCCTAAACCATGTTTTTCAAGCCTTGAGATACTCTTTCCCCAAACCAGTTGTTTGGTGCATGTTTAAAAATTGATGGTTTCATTTCCTCTTCCGTGATTGTACTGGGAACCATGGGAGTTCTATGCAGCACATTACTATGGCCATTCACATGCCCAGCCCATAATAATTTTACTCTGGATAATTGTCAGAATGGCTGAATAAATTTGTAAAGCATTTTGCAGGACAGAAGCTCTCAAGTGGCCCCGGGCCCTTCACTGTTGCAGAAACCTAATGAGTAGGCAAGAGTCTTCTACAGCGGCCAGTGGTGCCTTCACATTGGTACTCGAGGACCTGGACAGGGTGCTCAGTCCTTGGGAGCAATAGAGTTTAAGGGCCTCCTTCTGTCCTTGATCAAGATGATTCACTTCTCTCTCTCAGAATAGGATAGAGAACAGAAGCCATCCTGCAGTCTTTGAATTCCAGCCCCCCATGTGTGTGATGACCCCAAGTGGTAAAATCAGCCTCTCTGCTGCTCTGAAAAAGTGTCCAGACGCTCAAGAAGCCGTGCTCTTCTGAATAGCTCTTCTGAATTGAATCTTCTGCTCCTATAAATACCATTGTGGGGCTTGCTAATTATGATGTCAACCCAGGAAGGCTGTAGCTGATACAGAAATCTTCCCAGATGTCCAGAAGCTCTGTAGTGGTGACCAATTATGTACCTGACCTGGGGGAGACCCTCATGTCAGCTCAGAAGGTTAAGGACTCCAACATCAAGGGTTTATTCACAAGGTCCATTAATGAAGCCAGAAGTTAGAGGCTGAGTATGTTGCAAGAGTTTGGACCATCCTATTAAGACTTGCAGCTAAGGAGAGGAGAGAGACCTGACAGGACAGGGGTGGGTTTAAAAAAAGTCCAAGCCCATCCTTTTATGGGAGTGGCTGCAGAGCCCACCTGAGCCACTTTGAAGCCATCACTTTGTGAACTCCTGTGAAACAGATCTGCCCCTACTACAAGTCCCACATTTCCAGAAGGACCCTGAGAAACTGCAACATCTGGGTGGTGGGCAGTCTAGGGATCAAATCTAGGAGGAGCAGTTGAAGGAGCTGAATATCCACAAGAAGGAAGGTTAGGGGAAGACATGAGGGTAGTCTTCAGGAATTGAGAGGGTTGCCCTTTAGAAGATGAGACAGAGTCACTTCAGGAGAAGAACTAGAATTAGAGGTGGATGCTACCAGGAAGCAGATATTGGAGCAAAGTCATGGCAACACCAGGACCATACAAAGACACTGTAGCAAAAGTTGGGGATGCTACATCTTCAGGCTGTTCCTCAGACCTACTGGCTGAATTCACACAGCACATGCTAAAGACCCAATGATTGTATTCATACAACTTACTAGATGGACTTCATTTTAACTTTGGTTTCTTTCCCTGCTCTTCCTCTTCCTCTTCCTCCTCCTCCTTCTTTTTCTTCTTGCTTAACAAACTGTGTTTGGTTACTTTAGGGTTCCACGTATTGTGCACAGCCTGAATATGACTCTCCCAAGCAACCCAGTCCCCCAGTACATTCATGCTTTTCAGTTGTTGCTCATCCAATCTGGGGTTTACCAACATCTCTTCTACGCCAGATGTTTAGCTTAGCCAAGGTTTTCCGGTCTCATTGGTGCTCAGCCCAAAGAGGAGGTTGAAACTCATGATGATGGAGACAAGATCTGCTGGTCTCACTAGCACCAGGACCTCCAGCAAAGTCACCCACGTCGAATAAACATTCACATCTTGAGAAGATGTAACATCAGCTCATGACTTATGTAGTTTTTCTTTTTATTTCAGCCACAAAGAGAAGTTCTGTTTTCGCAGAAAACTGCTGTATCTTAATCCTCCGGCACATGGCTCTCAATGTTGCTTGTATTCACACAAAGCATCTTGTTTTAAAATATTTACAGCGGGTAGAGCTTGCAATAATGTTAATATTTCAGAACACTTTGCAACACAGGGCGCAACACTGGCTCGCCAAGGCAGCCTTTAAAATAAAGAAATAAATAAGTCCTGTAATAACTCGAAATCCCGATCGTTTTGCTGCTGTTCTGCGGTTGGCCCGGGTTGTGAGAAAGTTGGCTTTTCCTGTTGCAGCATCTTAAAAGAGAATGTCTAGGCGTTTAAAAAAAGTTACTCTGCCAGGGCCATCAATGCTGTGTGGATGTGGCAACATCAGGACAGTGTGTAGTGGCAGCCGAGCAAGATAATGCAATCTTTGCGTGGAAATGTGGTGTGTGACAAAGTGCTCAGAGCAACCTCTAGATGGGCTGGGATTTGGGGGGAGAAAGGCCATAAGCTGATGTTTGCATCTGGGACGTTTGAAGTCCATCGGAAGAGCAGCACGTTGCGGTATTCAAGGCTGGGGGGAGCATCTGATAGGTGCGTTCTGAGGATCTACCCCAGTTTTGAAGGGGGCCACCAGAGTCTTAAAAATGCATCCCTCCCTGCATAAGTCATTGATCAAGGCTGCAGGCTTTTCTCTCTCGTAACTTCTGGGTAGATCCTCCTCTTCTCTTGGGGGTAAGTGGGGCGGGGGGGATGGCCTGCAGCTGCTCTGAAATGGGGTGGGAAGCCAGAGGCGGCTGACCTTTGGGGAAAGAGGAGGGCAACGTCGTTCACACACAACGCAACACTGGGCTCACTTGTCATTCGACAGTGCAGGAACGCCATGCTCCCCTGTGAGAATTTCTTTGAAATCTCTTCTCTCGTGAAAGGAATTTCAAAAGCAGCTTCTCTTTCATCAGACTGAATGGTGACTGTTAGGGAAAAAACAAGGGGAAATTTTCTGCATGGCATCAGTTTCTTTCTTGTATTCTCCTAGTAAGTCTTCCTTCCTTCCTTCCTTCCTTCCTTCCTTCCTTCCTTCCTTCCTTCCTTCCTTCCTTCCTTCCTTCCTTCCTTCCTCCCTCCCCCCCTCCCCTCCCCTTCCTCTCTCTCTCTCTCTCTTTTCCCTTCCCTTCCCTTCCATTCCCTTCCCTTCCCTCCCTTTGTCCTTTCCTTTTCCTTTTCCTCTTCCTCTTCCTCTTCCCCTTCCCCTTCCCCTTCTTTCTTTCTTTCTTTCTTTCTTTCTTTCTTTCTTTCGTGCCATGTGGACAACCCAATAGGAAGTTTCTTTCACATTTCTTGATTCATTGAGCCGAGTTCATTTATATCCCGCCTCTCTACTCAAATAAGTACTCTAGGCAGCTAAGAGTGATTAAAATACAAAATAAAAGTTGTAAAATGAGAATTAAACTCAGGACAAAAATTAATTAGCAATTCCCTAGAGAAGAGATGCATCCATACAGATTTTCAGAAATGCAGAAAAAGTGGGATCCATGTGCAGTTCTCAAGGGAGTGCATTCAATGCCCTTGACAGGTATCATGCACTATATGAAATGGAAATTTATTCTCTTTCCCTTGTGATGAATTCACTCCCTTGTAGAACAAATGGAAATGATGCTGGTTAATTGTTCAGTGGAAGGGGAAATCCACATGTTGGCATCACTTGGTTCTCCAAGTGAAGACACCTGGAGACCAAAAGATTAGAATTTCCAAACCAAATCATTTTTCAAGAAGTTTGATTCCAAATAAAAGGACCATCAATTGGGAGTGGAAATGAATGAAAGAAGGGAATAGATATAGTCAAGTCTGAAATACACCACATGCTTTTTCTGGGACCAGCCTACCAAGATGTTCTTCTGGTGCTCCACAGCCTCTCTATCTATTGGACTATTTTTAATAGAAGCCAAACAGATTGGAAGCCTTCACTGATATCTTTGTAAGAAGGCCACTATCTACTTGGCCCTGCAGATATTCTTTGAAAAAAAGCTACATTTCAAAAGCACTGTTGGAGCTACATCCAAGACCACCACAAAATAGGACATAAGTTAATCGAGGCAGTTGAGAGCATCCAGGCTGGACGCTAGAGAGTTCGTCTTCTGCTGAGATGTTTTGAGATTGGCTAAGACCACCAGGGCCGCCATTTTGTGAGAGCTGTCAAAATTCCCAAAGAATTGTGCTGGTGCCAAAGAAAGTTCCTGTGCTCAGTTTTCTCTGCAAATTTCCACACTGATGGACATTGTAGGAGGAGAGCCAAGTTAGTCTATGGTAGCCCAAAATCAGGAGGAGTTGGGAAGCACCAAGCAACTTCGTTAGTTGGAACTTTCCAGCTAACCAAGTTAACTAAGCTTTCGTGAGCAAACATCTGCCTTTGGATATAATTTGTTAGTCAGAAAAGAGTCCTGATCAATAGATGGTTCTTCTCAAATGTTTTGCTCATCCTCACATGCTGAACAGTGTTCTTTTTCTCTTATTTTTCCTTGTCTGTAGTGTCTGTACGGGTGTTACGTCCACTCCTCAATCATCCCCACGTTCCACCGAAGGTGCTACTGGCTACTTCAGGTAAGTTAGGTGTCACTTGCACATTAGCAAGAGCACCTCTTTGATGGGGGTGGATGGACTGAAGTTGGTCTGGTTCAGAAAATGCTTTCTTTCCTCTGTGGTTGTTCACAAGATGGGTGTTTCCATTCTGACATAGGAGTTTGGCCAAGAAAAATGTTTTTGGTTGGTTGGACATTCATGTGGTTTTTTGATGGAGCGACTAAGGGAGATGTAGGCTGTAGAGCCTGTGGAATTGAACCAATCACAGGGCACTGAATCTTCAGAGCAAAAGTGGATTGGCTGGCCATAATCGAAGAAGGAGAACTGGCCAATCACAGTGCTTGAGTGATGGGCAGATCCCGGACAGTTGAGGTTCTCATGTTTTTTCTCTGCAACTGGTTTGAAAATTTGCATTTCCTTTTATACCTGATTGGTTTCTCCATGTTGGTTTGAACTGAGCTGGGAAGGCGTCCTTCTCTTGCTGCTGGTCTGATCTCTGGTGTTTTAGTTGTTGGTGCTTCAGAAGAAATGCTCTCAGCAGAAGGCCAGGCAAGGGTTACATCCTGCAAAAGAAATACTGCATCATATTTTTAAAAATCAGCTGTTTTGAGAGCTTGCTTATCTACTTACACGAAGTGGCGGCTTACAGGTTTTTGCCGCGTGGGAAGAGTTGCAAGGGTTTATGGCTTCCTAAGCAGTTTTTCCTCCACCAACGGCATGCAGAGAATATGTATCTAAAGGAGGGCTTCCCCTTCTGATTGTGGAAATAAAGAACACCACCCAGGATAGGTGGGACAGGTTGGGTGAAGGTCTGAAGAACTAGACAGGGAAGGAGATGGCCAGCAAGTGGCAAAATGCAAGTAATGCAATGTGCCAGGTGTGGAAACTGGGGGACACAGAAACCACCAGGAGTACTTTCTTGTCCCTGATCCCACCACATTTTTGTCCATTTCCTTCTCTGTAGCAGTGGAGGATGAGAAGTTCTTGTGAAGCAGAATATCCTGCTGTCCCCCCATTTTCATTACTGTTTGATTGATTGATTGATTGATTGATTATGTGCCATCAAGTCATTGTTGACCCTTAATGACCGCATTGATAGATTTTCTTCAGGAGATGATATGTCCCCAAACTGGTCCTTAGGTCTTCCTGTGGTGGCTGTTCTTCAACCTACATAATTTTCATTACCATCTTGTCTTTGGGGAACTTCATCACAAAATTGAGAGATATGTGAACACCAAAAAATAACTGTCTTGTTTTGCATATTGATTTGGAAAGTCTTAACCATTTAGCTTCCTGTTGAAGTGCAAACTGAGTGAAACTTGTCTCTCTTCTTCTTACTACTGTCCTAACCCTTGGAAGTCTGTGTGTGCATACACTGATGGCTGGCACCATTCAGTAATTCACAAATACCCATTGTAATGCAGAGTAGTGATATTTGGTGGGCCCATTCCTGAGCCAAAGGTTTCAATAGTCCATTCTCTACATACCTGTGGCCCCCTCCCCAGGTGAACTACAGCATCCAGTATACCTCAGCATTGGAAAGCTAGATGGATTGTGTTCTGGCTTAGCAGAGGTTCTCCATACTTGGTGCAAGGGGTCTATGATGAGATGGCCATGTTTGACTCTAGTTTAATGGGACGCCCTGAGAGCAGATTAGAAGCAGAGGCTGGTACAGGTAAAAAGAAGATAGATGGGAACCAGTTCTCCAGCCTGGCCCCTCCCCAGGGGAGATGAGAAGTTCTCCCAGGTCTCCTGTGTTGAATTCTAGCCCCATGCTTGCATAGTGGCCAGTGTGTCTTTAGCAGCCCACCTGATCATTTGATAGCCAGAACTCCGGTGTGGCAGCACACTCTGAAAGAAAGTCCAGATTTACTTTGTTCCTTTGATCTCCCTCCTTTGTTCATCCCTGGCCTCCATGTTTCTCCACGTTCCCTTTCCTCATCTTCTCCTGGGAATCGCCACTTCATTTGGCTCCCCAACATCTCCCATTTTTAACCATCACCCCTCTTTCCATTTTTCAAGGCAGTGAAGACTTAGGTTATCGAAGTGGGTGTATGGCAGGTAAATTGGGAAAGATGGTGGTGATGGATATGCAAAAATATATCTCATGGACATAAGAAAGTTTCAGTGTCAGCGCAAAAGTTTAAGCACTCAGAGAGTTTTCTTTGCGGGGGAGGCCCATGTTCCTTGGAGGCCTCTGAGAAACCTTTTTCCAAAGCCCTTGTGCTGCAAAATGGGATTGCTGTCATCAGCCTGGTACATGATGAAAGTAATAAGAGATATGAGGTCCTTCATAAGTGCTTGCAAATTATGATCATTGCTATACTGTTCTCAAGGTTTCTGCCATTTGAAACGTCCTCTGATGCTCCTCTTCTGTGCCTCTTTGCACCAGAGAAGTTATCCATCAGCTTCAGCGCTCCATGGATCTTTCCTTAGCAGAAAAGTCTGCTTGCCAGCTCTTCAGATAGTCTCCCTCTGACAAGACGATTGATTGGCATTCACACAAGCCAAAAGGAGGGGGGGCATTTTGTGAGGGACGACATCAGGCATTCTGCTGAGGGAAGCCAAATTGCTTTAATCAGCCCCCAAGGACAGGTTGTGTCTTTATTATGGAGAAAGTGGAGCTCATGATTCATACGACCATCTTCCTGATGGAAACAGCATCCTTTGATGATGCCCTCAAGGTCACCCAACATGGAGAAGAGAGAGACAGAGAGGCCAAGAATGGAGGCACTCGCTCACCTTCAAATGCCTGCTGAACTCATCCATCCATCATCAAAGCCAAAAGGGGAGGGGGGAAAGGACGGGTCAACGTCCCCTCAAGGACCCGATCCTTGCTGCCCACTTGAGTTCTGAGCAGGGATAAGAAGGACCTTCGGGGTCCATCCTTGGCAAGGGACTTTCCAGCTCTCTAGGACAGTTGCCTTTCCAACCTTCTTGATCGTGGCCATGGGTCTTGCCTGGGCTTGGGGAGGGGGGCCTCACTTGATAAAAGCCCCCACCAGCTTTGGAGTTCTCCATTCTTTTGCAGCATGGAGAACTTCCCACTTCTCAGCAAGACTGTCCTCAAGTTTAGGTGAATGCTTGGATGTTTGCGGTTTTTTGGAAAGAACGTCCCCCCCAAGGATACCTGATTCTCTCCTGCCGTTCCCCTACTCTTCAGGAGCAAAGCCTAATGATTTTCAAATCTAGTCTGCACAGGGCTTCGTCTGTTTAAAATCTATTTTAAAATTATCCTCTCCCCCCCGCCAAAAAGAACTTTCTCCTGTTGTTACCATTTTTGCTTTTTAAAGCCAGTGATTCAGTGAAGAGCTTACTGTACGTACCATGTCTGTAGATATATAGTCAGCTCCCTTTTCACTATAGTGTCTGGCCAACTTTTGTATACATTGGGGGGAGCTTTGCTGCTCAGGAGGCCTCTCTGCACTTCACAGAACCATAGAGTAGGGGGATTTCAGAGGTCATCTACTCCAACCCTTCAGGTCCTTTCCAGCTCTCTGCCTTGGTGTGATTGGCTGGGACTGGGCCGTGAGGATACCTCCCCCACTGGAGTATTCAATCTCTGGGAGATGTCATACCACTTGTTCCCCATGCCACATTCATGCGATGCCACATTCATGCGATGCCACATTCATGCGATGCACGAGTCTGCCATTATAAGCTACAGTTGCCCATACGCCTTTGAGGAAGTACCAGAAAATCAGCAAATCCTAGAGTTTGAAGGGGTCAGTGAGGCCATGGAGTCCACCCCGTGCTCATGGCAGGAGTCTAGATTAAAGCATCCGAGGCAAATGGATGTCCAGCCTCTGCTTGAAACTATCCTGCACAGGATGGATTCTGTCTGACATTCCTTGCCCTGTCAAACTCTCCTATTACATGGCTGTTTTTCCATGGTGTCCGTGGGAGGGAGAGGGTCAAAAGAGTCAAGATGGTGGTGGCAACCATGCAATTGAAGCCCCACCCCTTTTTTTACAGGCATCCTTGACTTTTTTGACCCCCCTTCAGACACACCTACTGCTTGTCAGCTGGATTCTTGTTTCTATCAGAGATCCTGCTGGATCCAGTTCTCCAAAGCCAAACCCTCGAAAAAGTAGGGTTTCACCCTGTCCAAAATGGGCCTCTGGGCCCCCCAACATTTCAGCCTTTAACAGAGCTGCCTCCAGGGCACCTAGGGGATCTGCTCAGGGTGTCTGCAAAACTGAAGCCAGCAAATACAGGTCAGTGTCTGGCCCTCACGGCAACTCAAAGGCGGTTTTTCAAACATCAGGACATGCTCTTATGATGGTCTTGGGAGACAGGAGGAAGAGCCTCAGACTAGGCAACAGTCAGATAAGAGGGAGCTCAGCCTGCAGAAGGAGGGAGGGTGTAGGAAGCATCTCAGAAGGGACCCTCCCTAGTTATTTGGAGAATAAAAGGAGAGGGAGAAATGCTTTCAGGCTTGGGAGATTCTGTTAATGTAACTTTGCAATAAAGATAGATTCACGGCTGGTGCTTTTTGTGTGGGCTACCTCGAAGGGCTAACAGCTGGCTGCAAAGCTTACGCCTTCCCTTGCCCCACTCTCATCCTTGAGGTGCTGGACCCCAAAATCTCCAAGCTGACAGTCCCAACCCAGGCCTCTCAGGCTGGGGAAAATCAGCACCACCTCCTGCCCCACCCCTCAGGATCTCTTTAGGATCCTCCTACAGCAGGGGTTCTCAAACTACAGCCCACGGGCCAGATACGGCCCGCCGGGGTCATTTATCCGGCCCGTCCGCCTGATTGGCCACCGCTGCTGTCTCTCAGAAGCGGAAGCGTCAGGGCTGTGTCGGGAGCTGCAGGCGATGCACGAGGAGGGAGACTGCAGAGCCGGACTCTTCTACATTACAGGTATACCGGGTCCGGCGGCTCTCCTCCTCGTACTCTGCAGGAGGGATCCTCCGTGCAGGGTGATCGGTGTGTCATTCTCCAAGCTGCTTGTGTCATTCTTTCTCCCAATTGCCCACCCCGTTCTTGCAATCCCTCGGAAACCATCTGGTCTTCCCCAGGTCTCATGGGTACAGGCACCCTATTTGGAGAACGGCAGGAGCCCCGTTCTCATGATGCTTCGCGTTTGCATTTTATGTTCCTTCCTGTTTTACCCACACAATGGATTTCTTTGGGAATGTCTTTAAAATATTCCCAATAACCTGCTGCCATGACTAGGTTTTAGTCAACAGAAGGCACTATCAGTGCCTGAAACTTATTTCCAAGATTAAATTCCAGTTTTACAGGGACAGTCCTGATTTTGGGGAAGGCATCCTCGAACTTTATGGGAGGGCTCAAGGTAGAGCAGGCAGAACAGTATGGGAACAAGTGGCCAAAGAAATGATGTCTTTCCATTACTCATCAAGTCTCGGGGTACCTTATGGTGGAAGGAAACATGGGAATGAAGCTATTCCATTATCCATTTTACTGGCTGCTTGATTAGTACTAGTCTGCAGAAATCCAGAATAAGAAGCAAAGTTAGTGTTTCCTGTATCTCTTTGCTGACAACTAATAGATTTTTGCAGATCAGGTCTGATAGCCTTATGATGGAGAGAGTGGTCAATTGATTGTTAGTCATTTATTAAATTAATTTGGCCTGGAAATAATCTTTCACAGAGTGTAAAAGCACAACAGGGGACAGGAATGTTTGGAACTACTTAAAGTTGCTTCATTCCAGAGAAGCTCTTCTAAACATCTTTGTCTCCTTTTTTTTTTCCTGGTAATTTTTGCCTGTGACTTTGGGGAAATTGACTTGTAGATTTGTATACATGTATGCATTTTTTAATATCCGTATATCCAAGTTTTTATTTTTGGAAATCAGGTCAGCCTACTTCTTTGCAAATTATCAGGACCGCAGAAAGCATTGTATTCAGTTTCTGTTTCACTTTTTCTTCTCTTCTGTTCCTTGCATTTATATCCAAACTCCTCTTCCTTGCCCAGACCTGTTCCATCATCTCAAATTCTTTGTTAAGCCATCGCTTAACAACCATTCATTTAGTAGTTATGCTCAGTCCCCAAAGTACAGCTGTTGCAGCACCCCTGCAGTCACATGATCAAAATTCGGGTACTTGGCAGCCCGTCCACACTTACAACCACAGGGGCACTTCAACTCATACTTCCTCATACTCTGCGGGAGGGATCCTCTGTGCAGGGTGATCGGTGGGGTCCAGGGCGCCCTATTACTTTCTCCATTTGGGCTGTGTGGTTGCCCGTCAAGTAGAATGGCCACTGGCACTGACCAATAATGTGGGGGGCAGGGGGCGGGGGGAGGATAACATTTACTGACACTGACCACCAATGCAGGGTGGGGTTTATGTTGGTTAAAATTGTTCTTTATTTTAATTATTGTATTTTTTTTCCTGGTTTTTTTGTACTACAAATAAAATATGTGCAGTGTGCATAAGAATTCATTCATGTTTTTTTCAAACTATTATTGTGAGCTGCCCAGAGTCACCTGTTGGGGGAGATGGGTGGCATACAAGTTTAATAATAGATAGATAGATAGATAGATAGATAGATAGATAGATAGATAGATAGATAGTCCGGCCCCCCAACATTCTGAGGGACTGTGAACTGGCCCCCTGTTTAAAAAGTTTGAGGACCCCTGTCCTACAGGATCTCTTCAAGAGCGGAGCCCCAAAGGCAAATCGGATGCAGCATTATTGGAAGCCGTTCTCAAGCCATCATTTAAGCTTGTTTGCTTAAAACTGCACTAAGACTTTTGGGACATCCTGTGTATGAACGTGGGCCCCGTCCCAATTTGGGCTTTCTTATCTACAGACATAGATCTCTAACTATTGATTTACGGTAGTGTTTATAATTTTATCAGTGATTGCACTCTGAACCAAATATGTTCAGCTTAAAGTTCAATAGGAGTTTTGGGGGGTCGTTTAGGGAAAGGATTTAAAATATTCTATAATGTCACAAGTCCTTAATGATATCCTGGAGCATACCAGTCTTTGTGATAAGTTAGATCCGTTGTTCATCCACCCATACCTAATCATCTGTATCTTATTTCCTACCTTTACACATTGTGCATTTCTTTGCACTTACATTCTTTAAAAAAACATTTTTTTTTTAAAGAGTTGAGCCAAAAGGTGTTTTCCCAACCCTTCCCCAGCAAGGACGTCTTTTTTTCCTGGAAAATGTTTATTCTGGGCCTTCGGATGCTGGTGTCATATCGTGATGACAAAAAACTCACACTCAGCTATTCAGAAACAACAGCGGTCGCATTCGCCAGGCGCCACACCAGATCATTTCCATAATCCACGACAGCCAGATATAGCATTAAATAGGCATTTATGTTCATTCCTTTGCTTCATGGGAACATCAGGCTTCTGGTTTGTTAGAGCTGTAGTAGTTCAGTGTTTATTCTCTAAGCCACAAGAAAAATGGCATCTAAATCAGGGTTTCACGACCTCAGCAACTTTGAGATGCGTGGACTTCAACTCCCAGAATTCCCCAGCCAGCATGCTGGCTGGGGAATTCTGGGAGTTGAAGTCCACGCATCTCAAAGTTCCCAAGGTTGAGAAACACTGATCTAAATCTTTCATTTAGTGATTCCTGAACTCACTTGCCCTTTCTTAATTTTGTACCCTCTGGGGAAGAGGTCTCAAACTAAGCAGAAATCAGTGGCACAGCCCCTTCAGCTCAGCTATGGAGCCTGTTCCTAAAATGCAGCCTAGAATCATTGAGCCGGAAAGGACCTCCGAGGTCATCTAGTCCAACCCCCGCTCAAATGAACCCACCACTCTGTTTTTCTCAGCCTCACTTGCCTCTTTGGGGGTTCAAGTCTGACAGTCATTAACTTTCCACCCCCTTAATTTCCATGTTCATAGTGGAAAGGGGGACAGATGCTGGAACTCAACTTGTAGACTTACACCAGGGAAGAAAGAGAGTTTGAGAACCCTGGCAAACATCTTCATGTCCACGGGGCGGCTGTGAGTTAGGTGGGCCACTGGTGTGTCTCAGGATGAGGCCTTAATCAGAATAACTGCTGAGTCCATCTCCCCCTGTTGCATATTCCTAACTGACAAGCCCTAATATCGGAGGCTGAATTTCATTCATTGGAAACCAAGTTGTGGTTGAAATCATTCAATTCGCAAGATATGTTCAATGGCAGTTCAGCGGCCGTAGTGGCAGGTTCCTACACCGGGCTGGGGGCTGGACTAGTTGCTCTCAAGATCCCTTCCAGCCCTTCCATTCTATGATTCATAGTAACAGGGCTTTCATTACAATTAAATTTCTAATTCTTCAGCATCCTCTTTGGTTTGGATGTTTTAATTTCATCTTTCGACTCTTCCTACACTTTTAGCTCGTGCAAAGTTTTAATCATCCAGAGTTTCTGCAAATTTGTCCTCCCCATTTTAAAGGGGGGGGTGTATTCCTTTTTTCTTCTACTTTGTATTATCTTTTATTATTCTTTTTCAAATCTTAATAAAATTATTGGAGAAAAAAGAGTTTCTGCCAGCATGTTTGCAGAGAAAGGATGGCGGGGGGGGGGGGGGGGAACGACAGTCCCAAATTGAAGGTTTGCGTATCTCACTAAACCAGGGTTTAACTCTGGCTGGGTTCACAGAACATGTGAAGCCCAAGATCGAACCGGCTACCCTGAGGTGGGGCGCAGTGTGTGAATTCAGCTTCTATGCACATTCACGGAATCATGGAAGGGAATCTGAGAGGCCTGCTCGTTTTCCCCCTTCTGAGTATAGGATCTGCTAAAGAATTCAGGATGGATGGCTATCCAGCTTGGAAGATCCCCAATGAAAAGGAACAGAACACTTCCCAATATTTTTCATATGAGCCTTGCTCCTTCCTCCTTCTCTCCGCACTGACGGTGTGCGTTTGCGTGGCTAAAAACTTCTTTTTTTTTTTTGCTTTCCAGCGCACTGTGCAAAAATGATAAGACCATGATCAGGGTAATAAACCGATATAAAGACAACCCCGTGCAATGCAGGGGGACATCTATTAGTGTCTTGAGGGCTTCTGTTTCTTTCTCTAGAAAACAGGAGAGAAGATGGGAATTGAGCAGCCATGCAGCCAAAATCAGGTTCTCTGATCTTAACAGTTTTTCCTGCTTGGGATCAAATTCTTCTCTGGCTGGAGAGATTGGTTGGGGAGGGGATAGCATCCCAGAAAACTGCACCCCTTCTAATTTAAGCCTTGATGGATGATTTATAGTTTTGATGATTAGACAGGATAGATTGTAGAAAGAAGAGAGTTATGTTATAACCATAGAGTAAGAGGTAAATTTAGAATTGCACTTACAACTGCTGTAAAGAAGATCGGAAACTACGTCTTTGTATCTTGTTTCTTTCTTTTCTATTCTTCTTTTATCTTTTCTCCCCTTTCTTGCACTTTTAGCTTTCCCTTTGATTTCTTTCTTTTTCTTACTTTATATTACTTTGCCTTAGTTTTTATCTTCCTTTCTAAAAATCTTTAATAATAGATAAATCATATTTATATATTTCTATAAATAAATATATAAAATAATTTAAGCCTTGATGGGAAGGCTGAAAAAAATCCAGCCCCTAATTAGGTTTCTGGCACTCCCACATATCCTGGAGGGTTTGTCAATAACCCTTCTTAGCAGGGACCGGAATCCCAGTGACTGGATCCGGTTTGCGTTGGGTCCTCTCTAAATGCTTGGAAAAGCTTCTGCTTGTCGGCAACCAGGCCAAAAGAAAAAGGGGAAAAGCAGGTTGCAATAAAGGAGGTAGGAACAGATCTGAGAGCATGTTTCGGCAGCATCAGACTGAATAATGGAAAGCACATCGATATTTACAGCACTTAACGCAGCCAGGAGTGTGAGCCGACTTCACTGCCGGCTTAGCTGAATGGCAGAACCCAGCCTGCTGTTGAGGATCCAGAAGAGTTTGGGGGCTTCAAACCCTCCAAGTCTTGGGGGGATCCAGTGCGGTTTGAGCTCACCCGGCATCACGTAGCAGCATTGCGTGCCTCGGGCTGCACAGATCTGCAGAGGTCCTCCACAGCTTAAAACAGACATCGCATTTAGCATGGATGACGCCACCTTAAAACTGGACAGAGTCTCCCAAATGCAAAGATTTCTTCTCAACTATACATTCTCTTTGCCCCACTTCTGCCTCAGTTTGCAAATTCAACCCGAAAAGTCAGCATGAAAATTCAGATCGGTAGATTGCATGCATTTGTCCCAAGGTGCACCCTGGGAAGTGGTCTTTCCCTAAAACAATGGCGGTTGCTGTGTGCGTGTTTCCTTCCCTTCTTTAGTATGGACAATGCACAATGATTGGCACACTTAACCAATTCAGATAAAATTAGTGGCTGCAATTGAACAACAATTGAGTGTCCTCTTCGGCGAGAGGTTGCTTTAGTTTTGAAGGCTTAGCAGATTGTTCAAACCCATCCATTTAGCGGGCTTATGGTTCAGTGTTTGAGTGATCCTAGAAAATGGTTTCAGCTTAGTAGCCAAGCTAAATGCATTTGTGCAAGTACACACCAGCCTTTTTGATGCACATGGAACTTGCAGTGCATCTCGGTGGGAAATTCTGAAAAGTGGAGACTTTGAAGGGTGGACAAGTGTGTTTTGGTTCTCCTACAGATTCAGGATGTGCAAAGTGGGTCAGCTAATATGAAAAGTTAAAACAAATGGATTTGTCTTGTATTCCCATCACACCTGTTTAGGGTTTGTGTAGAAACCTTGCAGGAGTTTCTGGCATTCATATGTTGAATCCCGTAGACATCCAGTGTGAGATCATCTTGGTGGTTCTGCTTTTGTTGGAACAAAATAGATGGGAGAATCTCTGCTGGAACTCCAGGCTAGCATAAATGAGAGATCCACCAATTTTTTCTATGTGGGCATCATTGCTAGTTGTGAATGCTTGCAGGAGTACCTGTAAGGGGGTAAGCTGGTTAGCCCAGCAGACTGTCAGTGTTCAGGAGATGCACCCACTGGGTGCCAGGACGCTGGTCTTACAGATTTATATTCTAAGAGACTTGCCCTCTGCTCTAGAATTTAGGAAACTTTTTATGCAGCACCAGAGCAAAGTCAGTGACTTTGTCCCATTGTCAACAATTCCAGTAGACTCCAGTAGATCTTTAAAAGCAGTATTTTAGCAAAGAAGTATCTCACCTTCATTCTCTCATTCACACAAACCATACATACCCCCCAAAATCCTACTTATTGTCGGCCAAGCAATCAAAGGGGGATGAGAAGTTTGGAGATGATCTTGGATAGCTTGGAAGATGGAATTTCCAAACATCTCCTTTCTTCCCTCTCTTTCTATAGGCAGTGTTGAACTACCTCAGTATTGTAGCTTAGATTGTAATTGATTGACAATGCATCTTTGTGGGCTTTATTAGGATGTTCCAGTTTGGGCTTGTAGGACGACCATGCCATAACCTCAGGGAACACAAGAAACCTGCTGGAATGATGGCTTCCAGAATTCTCTGTCCCTTCACTGCCTGGTACATCTTGGAATATCTCTGTACGTCTTGTGCTTAAGCGTGCACCATCATATATCATCTTCAGCAAGTGTAGCACTTCCACCCTTTAATGCCATTAACTTGTTCTCTAACACTGGCAATGGGATTCAGAAGAGTAATCAGGTTTTTTTAGCCATTCTTTTCTTGGAGGACTAATTAGGTCAACTGGGACAATTGACTGGTTGGTGTTGCCATTGGGTGTAGTTAGTTTAGTCTTATGTAAGATATTCTTGGGATTAGCCCTCTTCTGGCCTCTGTACCATATCTTCCCTCTCTTGACCCTCTTAAGAATATTGTGGGAATTTTTATGTTTTGTAATCCAATGCACTAATGGAAACAGCTAGTTTGGATTATTTTGTTCATTTCATTGGTTAGATCCATATCTATGTACATAGCACTTGCTTCATTTTCCCCCATAACAACCACCCTGTATGATTGGTTAGACCTGGAATCTGGGACTAGAATCTGGGTTAGTCCTCCACTAACATCCTTACCACCATTGTACTAAAGATCCCAAAGCAGTCTCCCACAATTACCTCTCATGTTATCTGAGGAGCACTGGCTAAGACGATGCTCCTCAGCTTGCATCTCACCCTGGATCCTTTCAAGTTGAGAAGAGTGTGATCCCGAAACAAGGCCAAGGGCAGGAAGGAGGAAATCCAGAAATGAGGAAATGGGGAATGAGAAGGAGTTGCAACGGTGCAGCTGATATCGTTGAGCTGGAGAGCAGATGATGCCAGCTTGGTCTTCATGTGTCCCTCTGGAGCTCCTCAGCAAAAAAAAAAAAAGGATAATTCTTCAAGCATTAAAACTCTTCTCCTATTGGCACACCAGAACCTTTCTTTTGGCCTGAGGCTCAGTGGAAGAGCTATCCTCCCCACCCTCCACCCCCCAAAAAAAGATAGTGAAAAGTCCACATCATCGGTGGCAAGCCTTAATTTCTACCTCAAGGGAGGAGACCACATTACTGTGCCATAAAAGAGGCCATAAGGGTGAACACAGCCTCTCTGTTATCCATAAAAGTATCATAAATGCATATGTGTCTGTGGGTAGCTTCCATTACAATAACTCTACCCCCTACCCGTCTTCTCCCCTTGAAATCATGGTTAGTAAGTAGGCAGTGGTCATATATGTCTGCCTGATGTATAGGAGGGCGTTAAAAGCTCTTGTGAACCTCGCCAGTGGCTATCTATTATGGCTTCATAACAAGGCGGAAAGAGCTTTTCAAATGGGCACCTTGAGTGTAAATGTTGACGACGCAGGATCTTAAATGGAGCTGAACTGTTGATTTTTGTCCCCTTCACATTTCATCCCTTTAATTATTTGTCTTTTCAAAACTATCTTCTCTGCTCTCCGCGCTCGGCCACGAAGGCAGCCACAGAAGTCATAACAAAGCGAGGTCAGTAATGCCTTTTTCCTTGACAAGAACGCAAGGCAGCCGGGCCAGGAAATGAATTTCTGAATGCTCGTTCGGGCTCTTTTATAAAAAATCGGTCCCCCCTCGCTCAACTGTGTTGGCTATTTGATTTGAGTGCCGGGGAGATCTTTTATTCTCCCACAACAGGGCTTGCAGGAGCGAGAGGGCGATGGTGGCGAGGGACACATTTCCCGAACAAGGCAGCGCATCGGGCAGAGAAATCGCGGCAGTTGCCATCGGAGTGTTCCGGCAAGGCGTTTCTCTATTTACAGATGGCACCAGCTTAGCCGTGCGTTCCAGCTTAGTGTGCAGGTGGGCCCGGCTCGTGCGGTTTGGTTGTGTATGAATTATGCTGTTTCCCTGAGAAGTGATTTTAAGCACGCCTTGCCAGGCTCAACAGGAGATAGCAGTTGCCAACTGTTTTCCAGGGCAGAAGAACTTTGATATTAACCCCTTACCATCGGTGGAATTTGGCTGGTGGCACACCGCAACCTAAGACCCCCTTTACGATGAATAATCCCTCAGATCAGAACCAGAGGAAGGCCGCTGCCAACGTCACTTCGTTTCGGTTTTAGGTATGGCCGAGCATACCCCAAGGTTGCTAGTTGGCAATTTCTGCCCTGCTTTGAAATAACAGCCTTGTAGTTTTAAGCAGAGTTTAACAGAGACGGTTGAAATCTAGTGTGGGCTGTTCCTGTTTCAGGAACAGGCGAGCCTGTTGGCAGAACATTGTTCTCCTGATGCAGAATTGGTAAGCTCCACAAGGCTTTTTTTTAAGGTTTTTTTAATCACATCTTTAATTGTTTTTATAAATAACTCAGGGTGGTGAACATAGCTAGTACTCCTTCTTCCTCCTATTTTCCCCACAACAACCCTGTGAGGTGGGTTGGGCTGAGAGAGAGGGACTGGCCCAAACTCGCCCAGCCAGCTTTCCTGCCTAAGGCAGGACTCGAACTCACCGTCTCCTGCTTTCTAGCCTGGTACCTTAACCCCTAGACCAAACGCTCAGTCCAACTGAGAGCCAGCTCTTATTCTCCTCCCCTGGATTTTTCCTGGGAGTTTCAAATTCTGAATTTACCTCCCTTTGGCAACCAGTTTCTTTTTTTTTCTTTGAGTCCTGCGCGTGCTGTTCCAGGCAATCCTGCTGCATTTCTCTGCCAATACACTTGGAGCTATACGCAGAGTTGAGAAAATTCGGCAAGCGAGGGATGGTTGAACCAAGTTTAGAAAGATTCAGAAGGCTCTCCAATGTACGCGTGCAGAAGAACGGAGAACCCCCCGCCTGAAACGCTGGAAAAACTCTGCAGCCAGATATTATTTAGGATAGTTGTCTAACTCAGTACAAGGTGTTTCTCTGTTCCTGTATAATAAGATGATTTCCTGTTGTATTTTCCAAATGAGGAAAATTCAATACATGCAAAGAGAATTGTGTTCCTGTGATCAAGCTTTCCTTTCTGGATCAGCTTGCCACTAATGCCAATGCAATTCCAGAATTAATTTTAGAAATCCTCCTAGTTCGCCAGAGCCAAGGAGAGTAGAATATGGGGCAGACCAAAGAATTGTCAAAGGGGAAATTCACCCATTCTGAATGCATAGAGTGAGTGCAATACATTGAGTATCATCGGTTGGCCATGTCTGGGTAGGACTCCTGTGGTGACAAAGGAAGTAAGGGAGAAATGCTTTTCTTCTTCCCTCCAGACCACCAAGATCTTCAGCCCATGACATCAGCAGTTCTTCCTCCTTCCAAAAATTGCTTTGAGGCACACTTGTATTGTCTATGCTCCCTCCCACCGACAATCAAATGGATTGATTGAAAGGCCAAGTCCATCTCCACGTGCGCAGTGGCTACTGTTTGTCCGCACAGCCCTTGGTGAAGCTCTGTGATGAAAGCAGCGCAACTGTTTGTGTTGGGTTCTTCATGTTCTCTTGAGTTTGGTGGCTTGGTTGTTCACAAACCAGCTTACCAAACATCAGCAAGGAAACAACTGAGCTCAGAGCACACCAAGAACCCAAGACGTTCAACCCTGACCTGCATGTATTCTCTATCCTTGGGAGAACTGTGTTTTTTTTACACATTCCAAAATGTGTGTAGAAGAAGGAGCAAAAAGCGGGTGGTTCCTTTAGCCAAAGATGATTTTCATTGTTATTCCAAAAATTTCCTGGCAATCTACAGTGACCTGTCAGAATTAACAGGGCCGAGCTCCTTATCTCGGAGCATAAAAGAAGAGAAACCTCACAGAAACTGAATTAGATGCTGATGAGTCCTTGGAGGTGAACATTATTAATTAGAGTTATTATCCCAAGCTTGTCAGCGGACTAATGCTTTGCAAAGATGGGAGCTCTGGACGATCCGTCAGCATTGCTAAAGAACTGCTTTGCAGTGGGGGGGAAGACTTAAGCCAGGGGCTTTGGATGCGGTCTTTCTTTGCCAATCTCCCCTCTGGGGCGGTGCGGGGGGAGCAAGCAAGGCACAGAAGGAGCTTCTGTGCATCCCTGGAGGCTTTTAATCCTATTGCTAATTCAAGTCTGGTTGTGTTGGATAATCAGGAGGAGGGAAGGAAGGGGATGCAATGGTATGTGGGAAAGACCTTGGGAGACTGGGCAAAGAGATGCTGCCTAGGGAACGGTCAGATAAGAGAGGGCATAGCCCACAGCTGCATAATGGGCGGGGAAAGAGGCTCAGAAGGGACCCTCCTTAACTTCTCAGGCTGTAAAGGAGATGGGGGGAGATTTGTAGTTTCAGTCTTCCAAGATTCTGTCAATGTAGCTTTACAATAAAATAGAATTAGCTCATCTGGTCGTGTTTACTGTCTGGTCTACCTGGGAAGGCTGACAAAATCTGAACCATTTTCCCTCTTCCTCCTCATTAATCCAGCTATGACTTCTAGGCAGCTATGAGGACTATCCTTCTCACCCAAGATGCAGCCACATTTTAAACGAACGGGAGAAAGGAGGGGAGCATTAAGGCAGAGTGAGTCCGAGGCACTTCTGCAGCTGTTGATGCCTGCTCTGTCCCTTTGCCCTATTAATCCGCCCTTCTGAAACAGTCCTTATGAAAATGTGCATTTAAAATCCCATGTTGAATGTGCATTCTCTTAAAATACATATTTCCAAATGTCATTTCCCAATCCCACTCTTCTACCATTTCAGTGCCTCTCGGAACACACATTTCTTAACCTGCTTTGATGCTGTTCAGGCTGAGAGCAGCATCGGAAGATGGGTGAGCTCCAGTGGGTAGCAATTTCATTCCACAAACCAGTTTGGATATGATTGCTCTGAAAGTGCCAAATTCAGATTCCTCCAGTGCCCCAGAGGGAAACCATTATAACTCCTGTATCGGATTTCTGTTTCTTAAGGGGAAAACTTGGCACATTTCTCTCCAAAGAGTGTTTTGGATTTTATTGCTATCTTCTAGGGTATTAGCCAGCCCTAGAAGATAAAGGTAACGTTTTGATGCAATTCATGAGTCTAGATAAGGATGCGTGGATAAATCCAAACCTTGTGGAACCTGGTTGTGGGAAGATTCCATCATAAATCTGCTCTTTCAAAACGTTTGCATGGGTCGCTCGTTAAAAGGAAAATGGCAGAAAGTCAACAGCTGTTTTTTAATGCATTTTTCCTTAGTATTTGCATTTTGCAGGCGATCGTTATCTCTGTAGCATTGACACAGCTACGTGGTTTTTCAGCAAGAATTGCATGGCAAAATCCAAAACAAAGACAGATTCTGAGCTGTCTGTGTCCCCATCCTGGTAGCCATCCATTAATTTAAACTGCAGATCAAGCAAAGCTATCTAACATCCCTAGCTATTGAAGAGAAATGCAGAGTTTCTGATCTGATTACGTAGCTAAAATCTGATACGTAGCTAAAAGATGGGGGGGGCGGTTCTGGCTGGACAGCGGTAGTGGGAAAAAGATCTTGGAATAGCAGTTAACTGAGAACAAAGTACTATGAGCCACAAATATGATGGGGGCCTATGATATGAAATGAGGAGACGCTTTTCCAATACCTGAAAAAAGGAGAATTCTCCTTCATTCCAGACTGCAGAATGTGGAATAATGGTCTTAAATTACTAGAATGCACCAGACTAAATGTTGGGGGTAACTTTCTAATAGTAAGAGCAATGGGGGAGCAAGGACAGTCAAAAAAGTCAAGATGGCAGACGTGACTGCACAAAGCCCCACCCCTTTCACAACCCATGTTAAAAAGGAGGCGGGGCTTCAGCCACCCAATCATGGTGGCCATCTTGATCTTTGGGATGCTCCTTGCAGATGTCCCTGAAGTCAACAACCCAGAGATGCAGCGGGCTCTCTTTTGCTGGATGTGTTCAGACAGGAGATGGGCAGCCGGCAATGAGGGGTAGATTCCTGCATTGATCAGGGGCTGGATTTCATGTCCTCCAAGTCCCCTTCTTGCTCGAGGTCTGTGATCAGCCCTCTTGTGATGTTCTGGTTCAGGCAGATGTAAAGAGGCGCTCCTTCAAAGGCCAGGAACAATTCAATGCAAGGGTATGTTTAAAAGGAAAAGTGTCCTTCACAACACTTGATCTAAGTTTTTTATTTAATATTCTCTTTAGATCCCCCCGCCACACACACACACACGAGATAACAGCAAGGAAAATTCCATAGTTGCTGACTGCATCGTGCAGAAATTAAATTCCCAGCCTAACTTCATTTTTGCAGCAATGCCTGCTATCCTATCGTGATTTAAATGCACACGGAAATGTACCAGGCATGGCACAATGCAGTCCTGAATGTCCAAGGCAGACCAAGGACACATCTGACAGGATCTCTAATCAGTCCAGGGTCCAGGTCCTTGGCCTGTAAGCTCTGTCACCAGCAAAACAGATCCCTGCCTTTCCTTAGCGACCCTGCTAAGAGGTGACGGGAGGCTGGGTGGCTAAGTCTCTCCTCTTGAAAGAGAAGGTGGTACACCTCCTCCTCAAGAAGGTATCAGTTGACCTGACTCTTTTGGATAATTACTGACTGGTTTAGAAGATTGGCAGATTTGCAGTTACAAAGAGCCCAGGAGGAAATCAGTTATCTCAGGCTTTCTCAGTTGGATTCAGTCCTGCGTTGGGTGCTCTGGTTGATGACTTTTGGTGCGATTGAGATAGAGGGAATGCAGTTCTGCAAGACATGCTGGATCTCCCAGCCACTTTCTATATGATCAACCATGGTCTCCTCAGTACCATCCACCATGAGATCCTTCTTGGCCAGCTGCAATGGTTAGGAATCGGGGAGGGTGTCTTGAGCGGCTCTTCCTCCTGTGGCTGGTTCCCCTTGATGGTAAAAAGGGGAGAGAAGTCACATCTGCAAGCACTGTGTTGTAGACACTCCAGAGCTCAACCCTATCCTTCTGCTATTCGACAACTACATGAAGCCATTGGAAGAGGTCATCCACCAGCTTGAGGTGAGCCACCATCCATAGATGGTACTCAGCTGTTTTTCTCCATCCTGGGTCAGGCACCAGATGTGGTGTCTGGAGGCTGTCCAGGTCTGGATAGGGAAGATTTAGGCTGAATCTCAGCAGGATGGAGTGGCCGAGGGGTAGAAAATCAGCTGATTCCAGAGACAGACCATCATTCACTCTGGATGGGGTGCATGTCTTCCCCCCCAAAAAGTTGTATGTGTTAGCCAAGTTCTTCATGATGAATTTGCACTGCTCATTCCAACCTGAAAATCATGAACTGTGAGAGGCTGAGTCCAGTGGGATCTACTCCGGTGAATCAGCTCATCCCTGACTCTTTGCCAGAAAGAACAAACTTTAGAGGAGCATCTAGTAGATTTCTGTTAAATAACTGGCAAGACAGGAAGAATGGTTCCAGTTCTCCCAGGGTTATTTTTAGCCAGTTTCACTGTTGCCAGCTAAACATGTCTCTGAATTTCACCCAGAATAGAACGTCTGAGTAAATTGAGTAATTCTTGATCAGCTTTCAGGAAAGGAAATAAGGATGCCTTAAAAAAATGAAGTTAACTCAGCTACAGGAGTTGACTACCCCACACGTCCACAGAGATATCTCTTAATTTGGCCAAATGTGTTAATTTATTAGCTTTCTATCTCTCAGTTCCTCTCATTCAGGTTGGCTGGTACCCTCCTGGTAGCCTAGCGACCAAACTCTGAGAAAGTTGGTTTTGATGGAGAGGCCAAACATTTGAATGTAGAGTGCTTTATTATCCACCTTCTATGTTTCTGAGCCTAACCCTCACCATCATAGTAACGTAGCTTTTCTCACTGTGAGAATCAGAGGCTGCCCCAGCAAAACTCAGGGGGAAGCAAAATCAAACCAATGTGATTATACTAATTAGATGAGGAGGAGGAGGAGGAGGAGGAGGAGGAGGAGGAGGAGGAGGAGGAGGAGGAGGAGGAGGAGAATCAACTCCAGGGTGGGTTCCTGGACCCAGTACTTGTTAACATTTTCCTAAACAACATGGATGAAAAGGTGGAAGGAAAACCTATCAAATTTGGATGCAAAATTGGATGGGATCAATAATATCCTATTAGAGATATTATCCTATTAGAGTTATCTTATAGAGGGCCAACATTCAAAACCACCTTCACCTATTGGAGAAACAGACTGCCAAGAAGATGAAAGTGAGTAGAGAGAAATGCAACGTTCTTCACTTCATCACACTATCAAGCTATTCCCCATCCTACATGTGGGTGTAGGATGGGGATTAGCTTGATAATAGTATTTTTCTTGATAGTAATTTTATTAAAAATTACAACTACAACAATAAAAAACTAATACAAACTAAAAAAAAAAAAGGAAAGCATAAAAAGGGAAAATAGAAGGTGCAGAAAAGAAAAAGAAAATAGAAAGAAAAATAGAAAAGAGCCAGGTTACTTGCAGGACCATCTATCCCCAGTCATTTCTGCCAGATCTAGCAGCTGTTCTTGGTCCCCTGGTGAAGTAAGGTCCCCTGGTGGGTCCCAGGAAGTCTGGCTCTCTGTCACGGTGGCCCCGTGGAACAGCCCCCAGCAGGAGATTCAGATGGCCCCAACTCTGTTGGCCTTATGGAAGGCCGTGAAGACCTGGCTTTTCCCCCAGGCCAGGGTGTTAATGGAGCCCAGCATGTGTGGGGATGACAGGTGGGTAAGATGTTTTTAACCATGCTGGCTGGGGAATTCTGGGAGTTGAAGTCCACTCATCTGAAAGCTGCCAAGGTTGAGAAACACTGCCCTGCAGTGAAATGGGCAAATGAAGGTGCCAAGCTGCACCCGGGGAGTGGGTCGCTTGGCCTCTCGTGCAAGGGAGAACTTGACTCCAAAGGCCCCCAGATCCAACCCTCAGAAAACTAGTTAATACTTGCATTTGCTCTCTGTCTTTGCCGATCAGATTCGGCTTAATGATATCCCTGCAGAGGCCATGAATATTCCCAATGCCACTCCAGATGTTCGGGTTTTTGGCATGTGCTCTGGAAGGCAGTCATGATGTTTATTTACATCACAGCAGAGGAGGGCTGTGGATCAACTTTAGAACAGGCCTCCTTTGCAAATCCCACAGAATCTCTTGGGACAGGGAATGCTGGTAAACATAGACTGATGATCAGGCTCAATCGAACGCACATCTCTATTTGAATTTAGAGAAGCAAACAGAGGAAAGATTTCTCAATGGCTACTCATTTATGCATAGTTCTCACTAAGCAATAACAGCTGAACAACTTTTCCAGGGCAGTGGACCTTCTGAATGGCTGATGCTGGTTTTGTTGACATCATCATATACTTCATTCATTTCTACTTACCTTAGAATCATAGGTTGGAAGGAGCCTGGTCTTCTAATCCAATCTCCTTAAGGCTTGGGAATATATTATTTGATTTCCTCCTGAGAACTATGACCGTAAACGTAACAGTTAAAAACACCAAGACAATTTCCAACAAAGCTCCATTGAACGTGTTGCCAAAACACATCCTAAAACTGCCTTTAGCAGCTTTCAAAAAGCCATCAGGGAGAAAATGAGGTGTACTTCCTTCAGAAAAGAGGTCCAGAGCCAAGGGGCGTCCACCAAAAATGTCCCATCCTTGATCTTTTAAAGTTCTGAAACCATTCAAGATGTTAAAGGTCCTCACAGCATTTTGAATTGTACTTGGAGAAGGACTAGAAGTCTTGGCAGCTATTTCAACCAAATAGCTTTGTATCTGAGCTAACATTATTCTTGGATATTAGAAATTTCTGTATACTCTTGAAAGTCCAGCAGATTCTTCTGGTCACCACAAGGATGTGAGCATCTAAGATCAATACTGTAAATACTCTCTGGGGAGTCCAGAAATGGAGAGACTTTCCATAAAAAACGCGTCAAAATTGGAGTCCTCCTCTCTCTGAATTTGACCAAATTGCTGGACCAAGGGGAGTGACAGAAGGTCTACCTCCTTCTGCCTGTTTCATTAACATTAAAGAATAGAAGCTCAAAAAAAAAAAGGTTGGGTTGCTTCAATGAGCAGAAGTGAGGTACATGCTTATATGAGCTCCAAAGCATGTCTTCCAAATCACGATAGCCCTATTATCCCCCTATTCTGACCCTGTCCAAGGACAACCTCAATGCGTACAAAATCTGTTAGGCTTCATCACTCAGTCAGGTGACAGAGAACACAGGTCACCAAGGCAGGAAGGGACGGGCTGCTGGAAGAGCCAATTTCGTGTCAGTGTAGTTTTCTGCTGACTGAAGGATGGGTGGAGAACATCTCAGTGGAGCCGTGGAGAAAGGCCTTTGGTCTGATCCAGGCACAAGCATTTTTTGCATGTTAAGCCACAAAAGTGAGTTTGCTGTTGAGCTTGTAACAAAGCTCCTACAGGCACGCCGAGGGCTGAGGCTCTGCTCCTTCAGGCTGCAAGGCTGGTTCTGAATATCAATGGAGGAAAAGCTGTCAAGCTGATCACGTGGCGGGCAGAACATTAGCCAACCCCCTGAGTCTGTGACAGGCCTGGGCAATAAATTTTGTTGTGGACATCTAAGGCATCTTAAAGTAGACCCTGGAATTAGGCCTAGCTTTGAAACAGGGAGATTCTGGTTAAAGATGTCCTGTTTTTCAAGAAACAATGACATGGTCCTGGCAGGACCTGGGATCAGCTGTTAATTGTCCCCCCTCCTCATGGGGAGAAGCAAATGAATAAATCATTCTCCTTTGTGTGCTTTGTAAGGCTAACAAGAAGCACCGTCGCCAAGGAATTTCTTCGCATTTCCACACGGAGTTGTGGTTTTTCCCAAACCCTGCTCTCTTGCTGACCTTTCACAAGGGAGATTCCACGGGCAGGTTCTTCTCTTCAGGGCCAGAGAGGACCAAAGATTTCCAAAATCCTCCTTAAAAATGTTCCCTAGGCAATTAACCGAGATATTTTCAAGAGCAAATAGCCACACAAGATCGTTTGATAGATTCTATATTTTGAGATGCTGATTTGTGTTGGGATGGAAGGAAGAGAAATAAATTAGCTATGTGTAAAATGCAGGGGGACTGGTGGGAAATTCAGTAAAGTAATTGACTCTCATCCAAGATTGGCTTTAAAATTCCTGTAAAATTAGCATCATTTGGAGAACAGGTTGGGCAGGAGCTTCTCTGGATGCCTAACACCCCTTACCTAGTTTAGAAACCACAGGACTGAAATGGGAATCTATATTTTCAAAGAATGGCTTGTTCATCACCGGTCAAGCAGCCGGTGGAAAATAAATACCTTTGGATAGAGAGCGAGAATTTAAACCAACATAATTTCATTATTCGGCCTCTTTTTAGCTCTCGCTTTATTCTGAGCGAGAGCACAGCATTTTAAACAAAGCCCCCCATGTGATTTTCTGAACAAAAGAGGACAAGATGATTTTATCAGGAAGAGAGCTTGGAGGGGAGGGGGGTCTCAAGCAGCCCTTCGCTGGGATCCAGATGGCTCGCCCTGCTGGTGAAGCATCTCAGGGACTGAGTGCGGTTGCCCGCTGACCCCATAGCCTTCCACATCAGGACACAGCTGTAGCATTTGGCAGGTTGTTCATCTTCTCTATGCCCCAGATTGGAAGGGTCTCATCCCCAAAGAAGCTTTACAGTGAGAGATGTCCTGTTGGTGTCCAGGAGGAATGTCCTGTCAGTGAGAACTACGAAGCCATGGATCAGCCTGCCTCCTGAAGTTGTGGGTGCTCCATCATGGGAGGGTTTCAGGCCAAGATTGGACAGCCATGTATCTGGGATGTTCTGAGGATTCCTGCATTGGACAGGGGGTTGGACTAGCAAGACTCCAAGATCTCTTGCAACCCTATGATTCTATGAGGTGGAGAGCAGAAGGACATCACAGCACCTTGGAGACTTCCTTCAGATTCCCTTTCTCTGGATCTCTGCAGGCTGGGGATTTCTGGGAATTCTGGATTTGCTGTCTGGGGAATTCTGGGAATTGAAGTCCACACATCTTCAAGTTGCCAAGGTTGAGAAACACGGGGTAAGAGTGTTCTGTCTCTCTTTGCTGCCATCTACTGATGGTTCAAGTGTTTGCAGCCCAAATGCAGTAGTTCTTCCTAAAACAGATGGGTTGACTTGGCCTCAGCTTCAAGTCTCAGGGAAAGAGAGATAAACTGCGGTTGGTGTCTGAGTTTTCTTCTCTCGCCTAGTCGGAATTGGCCCCCAGACCGAGATCTCTGCAGATGCAGAGTGTTTCCCTCCCTGCCACTTCTCTTGCCCCTCCACATTTAGCCGAGAAACGGGGAATCTTTTTCTGCGCAATGTTCCAGGGACACGGAAAAGAGGAGGGAGGAACGCATTTAACATTCTGCAGGTGTAGAGACTTTGTTTGGCTTCCAGGTAACCACCTGCAGTTCCTAAGAAAACAAAGCGGAGAAGCAATTGCAGTGCAGAGAGATTATGGGATGGCAGGACTGGGTGGGATGCTGGGCATCAGCTTCTCGCATGCAAGCAGAGTCTCAGTTCTTCGGCCCCCGTGGGAGGAGAAGGGAGCGCCCCCTCTGCCCCCGGACCCCCTGCATCTAGTGTCCCAACACCCCAGCCACGTGGGGCGCAGAGGGCAAGATTCCCAGGACAACGCCAGGTTGCTAATTCCCCCCTCTCGTTCCTGGGGATGCTTTCCTGCCCTCCTCTTCCTCAGCCCGGCACCAGTCACCAGCCAACTGGCAGGAACCCGATGCAGGAAATAAACCATCTTGCTTTTCTCTGTTTGAGCCCAGGGTAGCATCCTTAGGCAAAAGCGTGTCTCCTCCCCAGCAATCCTTGTGGGGAACAGTACCCCCTCCCTGCTTTAGCTTCATTTCTGGGGAGGGAAAGACTTCACAGCAGGGCTACGGAGTGGTGGGGATGGAGGGACCAACGTGTTTTCTAACCAGAATGCAGCACGAATTCAGGCTTGGCCTGAACCCTGAACCTAACATCAGGTCTTCCTTCAAGGTACAACCTGGAGTGTCCACAACATGTGGTCAAAAATTGCAAGACAGAGCGATTCAAGCTGTGCTTGTTTTTTATTGTGTGCCGCCTGACCGTGGGTCCCTGGCATAGAGAAAGGGTATGGGGATGGCATGAGAGGGAGGGAGGGAGGGAGGGAGGGAAGGGGCGCCATGACGTTCCTCCTCCCTCTCCCCTACATCTGAGATCTGTTAATCAGGCTGTTTCTCAACACGGGGTTTAGCTCGCTTCCGAAAGAGTGCTAGACCCATATTCAGAAACAGCCCAGCTTGACAAATCACTGGTTGACCCGTCACTGGGGCAACTTGAAACGGGGCTAGCCCAGCCAACCCAGAGATTGGCCTGCACTTTCCCACCCACCCATTAAGAGAGCATCTTTGTGGCTGCTTCCCCCCCACCCCCAGCAGATGATGCTCAGCAGCAGGGGAGTCAAAGGAGACCCATCCATCGCTTTCCTTAACTTGTCCTGCATTAAAGCTTTAAGGGCAGCCTCCCTCCCAGCCTTGTGACTGAGGCAGAACCAGGCTTACTTGTGGGGTAGCAAATACGTGCTTTCTGCTGGCTCACATGACATTGCTTGAATGTGGTAGCCCCATAGGTTAGCAGAGGGGTTGAGCATGTTAGGGGAACCAGGCCACCGTGTGAAGTCATAACATAGGGCTGTGCAGAAACCACAGTTCTATTTTGTTAATCTAGGCTTAGGGTTTTGTGTGACCCAGCCCCTGTGTCCAGTTTCTTTCAGGCAGATTTCAGACGCAAGATGTTCAGGTTCTGCTTGCTATTCCCATGAGGCCTCACGGCCACGCGAGGACTTTTGGAGACTAGCATCCTGCTTGTGTCCTTGATTTATCGGGGGAGAGAAGTTGAACCAGGACCAGGAGGGAGACAAAGATCTCTCCTTGGGAAGGTAGAGCACAGAAGTACAGTCTGGGTTTCAACGCTTGATCCATCACACTTCTTGGAAAGGAGCAAGGGAAGCATTGAAGGGAAATGGACCCAGTGCCTGCCAAGGACGCCTCCATGGGCGGCACCACCCTCGGATCTGGGACTTGGGTGCAACAGAGGCGTTGCCATTTCACCATTCCTGCAGCGTGAACTCCTCTGAACTGAGCCCCAGGGATGACTGCAGGGATGCGTTCAAAAAAGTCAAAATGGTGCCCACGACCATGCAAGCAAAGCCCCGCCTCTTTTTATAAGTGTTGTGGGCACTAAAAGGAGTGGGGCTTTGATCGCATGGTTATGACCACCTCCTTCCTGGAAGGCCTGGGGGAATGGTTGAGGCCTCACCTCCCAGGAGCCACCCAAGGATCCATTTGGGGCCAAGGGGGATGAGCAGGACTAACAAGAATAAGATGCTACAAACAAGCCAACAAGATCACCCCCTTAGCAGTCTCTGACTATCCTGTTTTCTCAAACCAACTTCCCTTCCTTGTAAGTCTTGGAGTGCTGATCCATTGAAATTTCAGGAAAAAGAATGGCTCAAATATTATAAAAACAATATTTATCTATTTAGAACACTTACATGCCACCCATCTAACATACAAACTCTGAGCAGTTAACAACAATCAACAGAAACAATGCAGTCAAACTGCTATAACCCAAACAGAAAACAAAATTAAAATTAAACAGTACAATAGCCAGGGCGTTGCATTGCAAACTCACCAACCCAGAACCAAACTTACATTGGGCTGGAGATCACAGAGTCTGGCTGTCCACCCAGAATCGACTCCTGACCATCCCCAGTGGATTCCTTGAGTCATTCATTCAGTTTGTACACCACTGTGATCTGCTAGGACCTCCACCGGTTAGCAATGCCCAGACATAACATTAAAACATCCACGGTAAGAAATAATTTAAGGGGGGTGGGGAAAGAGAATCAAATTAAATGGCAATGAATGCAGCAAAGTAACCCCCAAAATCCAGACAGGATCCTTCCAGTTAACCAATGCTTTTCGGAAGAGCTGCCTTTAAGAAATGAGACGGAAGGGAGGGCAAGTCTGACCTCCAAAGGGAAGCCGTTGGGCTGAAAAGCAGTGCCGCTGGGCTTGGGTCTCCTTTCTTCATGGAGGGAAGTAGACACTCTGGGACAATGAAGGTCCCAAAGTGCCAGGCCATACTGGGCTTTAGAGGTCAACCTTGTTGCACAATGACCTCGGTCGCCCCTCATCCTGTGCAGATCCCATGTCAATTCAGGGGGCCCTGGTGTCCTGTGGTCTTCCTTCAGCCTTTCTGTGAGATTATGAACAGCTGGCACACTGAAGTGATTCCCCATCTCTCCGATTTTAAGGCACTGTTTTTTTGCCGAAATGCATCCCATAAAAATTTGATGGGCTGCTATCACTCAGCAAAATCATCTTTATGAGGATTCCACCTCTGGAGTATTTTCTGGTTTTATGACATCCTTTCCCACTGTCTGCAAATGAACTCTTCGCCTGGGAAGCAGTTTACGGAGAAGAAGCTGACGCGGCTTCTCCCCCACCTGCACTTTGGCATTGAAGGATGCTTCTTTTAGGCATGCATTCCCTGGCACGTCACTGTGGATCTTGTCACCGTGGAGGCTCTTGTGGATCCTTCCCCAAGCTGGAGACTGCACTAGATCCTCTAAGATCCCTTCTAGCTCCATCCTTCCCCAGCATGAGAAAAGGCATCCAACACCTGGCAAGTATTCCCCCAAATATTTTACCTTTTCAGTGAGAAGGACTTGCTTAGCAATTGCACGTTTGCTGAGGCAGTAGAAGATTTTTCTTCTTGTTGGACCCATCTCTGAGCCTCTGAATTGGAACCTGTCTGCCAGCTCAGCCTGGCCTGGCCTGGTTCTTTCATGGTGTCTCGTCATCCTATGTAAAGTGGCACACAGAGGTCACACACCCAGGGCCCCAGGCTCAGGCACTATAATGGTATGTGGGAAAGACCTTGGGAGACGGGGCAAAGAGATGCTGCCTAGGGAACGGTCAGATAAGAGAGGGCATAGCCCACAGCTGCATAATGGGAGGGGAAAGAGGCTCAGAAGGGACCCTCCCTAACTTCTCGGGCTGTAAAGGAGACAGCAGGAGAATTGTACTTTCAGACTTGCAAGATTCTGTCAATGTAGCTTTACGATAAAGTAGAATTAGCTTATCTGGTCATGTTTCCTGTCTGGTCTACCTGGTAAAGCTGGAAGGCACAGAACCAGGTCTTCAAAGCCTTATGGATGGCTAGCAGGGTGGGGGGCAACCTACCTTAGGAGGGACAATGTTCCAGAGGGTGGGTGCCATGGCAGAAAAGGCTCTTCTTTGATGCCCCACCAGCCAACAATCCTTGGCCAACGGTACTCACAACATGCCTCTCCTGCCAGATCAGGTTGGACAGATAGAAGCAACCAGGAAGAGACAGTCCTGTATGCTCCCATGTAGGGCTTTAAAGGTGACGACCACACCTCGAATTGCACCCAGAAGCAAACTGGTAGCCAATGCAGCTCGCAGAGCAGTAGCATCACATGCACTGAATAACCAGCACTAGAAGAACTCCTTTCCAGCCATTCCATTCTGTGATTCTATGAAATTACAAAGTTAGACAAACAAAAATATTCCAGATGGGAAGAGCTGTCCCACAATGGAAGAGGCTGCCTTGGGCGGTGGCAGACTCTCCTTCGCTGGACATGTTCGGTCAGAGGCTGGAGGGCATCTGCCTGGGATGCTCTAGTGGTGGATTCCTGCACTGGCAGGGAGTTGGACTGGAAGATCTCCAAAATCCCTTCCAATCCTCCCATGTTATGATTGTTCCTTTACTTAGAAACTGAACTAGGATTTAAAACCCTTCCATGAGGACCTCAGGTTGACCTGCTCAATCTGGCAACAGGTTTCTTGCAGAATGCTGGCATTGGGAGTTTTTTCCACAGATTCACCAATGTGCATTTTTCATCCTATTCTTGGTTCTTCGGTCATGCCAAAGGTTACTCCTGTTTTTCATAAGACACGGGTTTCCCTCCTGCCTCCTTTTCATGATGCTTGTTCACCCACAAGTTGCTGGCAGAATCTGGAAGAATAAGGAGGGTATTCTTTTGCCTAAGGAAGAAGAGGAAATCACACTCATGGTTTTCCATTTAGCTGAAGCATGGGAAAGTAGGAAGGCTGGATTTACAAGGCTGAACAAACCTTAGTAGAAAACACATTGCTAGGATTCCAAACCTCCATGGTTGGGTTGCCACATTAAGCAAAGCAACAAACATCTAGGAATCCAGCAAAATTTACCATTTGCAGAGCAGCCAATGAATTTATTACAGGAAAACAGCCAACATTTCCATTCATTCCATAACTGGAGAGGCAACATCCGTAGCTGACCTAGGTGGTTCTTCCAGAGGAAACATTAGTTACACAGCTTGTCCTGCCCATCTGTACTTTTGCTAGACAATTCCATGTTGATGCTGCAGCTGCAGCAGTTCCAGAGTTTAATGGGAAGGTCTTGCAGAAGCTCCTGATCATTCGGTCACTGATGTCCTACAGCCAGCCCTTGGTCAGAACGTGCCCTCTGGGATCTCTGAGAGCTTTCTTCCTGCCCTGCTCTTCTGTTCTCAAGACCTGCAAGGGGATGGGCCTCCAGCTTGTGTCAATTATCCTCTTCTTGGGGTAATGATTCCTAGGTGGGACTGGGAGCTGGGAACCTTGAGTTGAATTCTATTCCCTCTTTTCCTTAATTCATGGTTCTCTTATTCTGCTCTCTGCTGCTGCTTTGAAGGACGCTTCTGACGTAATAATGAGCTTTAAGCTTCAAAATGGCTTTGGGGAACCACTGGGGAGGGCCTGTGCCTCTTGAAAAAGCAACAAGCCAGTGTGATGCCAGGGAAGGCGTCATCCTCCCTCTACGACACTCTGAAATTTATCCTCAAAGTACCATCTTTTTCACATGCAAAGCAGACAGTCTTGCATGAGAAATCATACCCAGACAGACAATCCCTACTGGCAAAGATTCTGCACCAGCCACAAACTTCTTAAGGCTCAGAAGCTGTTAAACCAGTTGGCTTCTGCCTTGAGGTCAGCAGGGATCAAGCTTGGGGCTTCGTGCTGCTGGCGAAGTGTGTGTGCAACTTCACCATTGAGAATATCCCAGTTTCAGAACTCCGAAATCAAACCTTTGTCACAATCCTTTGTTCTTACCATTACTCAAAAGCGAGAGACAGTTCACTTTCTGGAGTTGTTTTTGATGTGGAAGCTGCAACGCTGAAGATAAGAAAGAAATTGACTGACTCATTGCAGTGAAATGTGGTGACGACCACTTGCTTACTGCTTTTTTAAAATTTTATTCTAAGAGTTAATATCTAAAATTTTAGACAGCCAGTTTGGTGTTGTGGTTAAGGCATCAGGCTAAAAACTAGGAGACCGTTTTAGTTCTAGTCCTGCCTAGGCCCAGAGCCAGTGGGGTGACCTTGGGCCAGTCACTCCCTTTCAGTCCTAGGATGGAGGCAATGGCAAACCACTTCTGGAAAATCTTGCCAAGAAAACTGCAGGGACTTGTCCAGGCAGTCTCTGAGAATTGGACACGATTGAACGGATTAAAAAAAAATAATCTAAAATTTAGACCAGGATCTGCAACTTTTGCTAGTAATGCATGTCAGGGGCTTCATTTCAGAAAGACAGGCCTGCAGACTTCCCATGGGGATTCATGGTGAACTAGACGTCTCCGAAGGAGCGGAGACAGCATTGTGGTGAGATTTGGTGACCGGGCGGCAATTTCCGGCTGGCTTAAATCTCTCCAGATAAAGGAGAGATCATGAGATTGTCCACTTGTACTCCAGACAGCTGCTCCTCGTGAGTAAAGTTGCAGGAACTGAGGCTTTTGTGGTCAACTTGTGAGTCAAGGGATTTCCACCAAGTTCACAGCCGCAATGTAGCCTCTGTGGACCTAAAGCTCGGCTAAGCCTCATTTCTTAATCACTTTTGGAATTTGCCTCTTAATTGCTTTTCAGCTACTAAGAACCTTCCAATCGACAAGTCTTGTAATACGCACCGGGTGAGTTTCCTTTAACCCTTAGCGAAAGAAGTTTTAAAGATAAGTTTAAGAACAAAAAGGTGTGGGTTTTTTTGTTTTTTGGAGTAAAGAGCAAAGGGGTGATTGGAGTATTGATTTTGGAAAGTTATAAATGGACTAAGGGTCCAGATGGATTTGAAATAAGATTTTGAAATTAATTAAAAGAATCTTCCCATGGGAAAATGCTGTTTGGAATTCTTAAAAGAAAACATGGTAAGATGGGAATTTGAACTTGGACGCTAGAGGGAACTAGAAGGAACTAAAGATTACAATTAAGGGAGAAGAACAGCTTTTAAAAGAAGTTTTGGAAGAGGAACAAGTTCTACCGGACAAGATTGAGATTGATCTAAAAGTGGATTTAAAAATGACAGGTTACAAGAACGATATGGAAAAAGATGCGATTCTGGATACACAAATGAAACTGGCTGATGTCTTAATAATTAAAAGGATATACAAATGGGAAGCCAAAAGAGTGACTTGGATAACTTTCTTATATTGGATTTACAAAAGAGTCCTGTTAGAGTTCTGAAGGATTTTCTGAGAAGAGATGAAAAAAAGAAAAGAAAAGAAAAGAAAAGAAAAGAAAAGAAGCTCTATTACTTGAAAGGATTAAAATATAAAATGGGTTTATTTAATCAAGATTAAAATAGATACGTTGTTATTTCTGGTAACACTTAATGGACTTTTGCTGATCAGGACTGAATGAGGAGGTTTTAAAGATTTGTTTATAGATAAGAGATGATATATAAAAGGAAGGAATATAAAGTGGGTTTATTTGATCAAGGTTAAAATAGATAATCTCTGGTAACCCTTTTGCTGACATCAGGACTGAAATGACAAGGTTTTAAGGATTTGTTTATAGATAAGAGATGGGTTATGGGAAGAAGAGGTTGTTGTATTTCAAGAGAAGGTGATAAGTTATTAAAATCGCTTATACTTGTGACAAAGAGAGAAGCCACTTCTTTATATATTTCTTTCCTTTTTCTTTCCTATATTCTTTTTTTTTTTCTTTTCTATTTTTCTTGCACTTTCTATTTTTTCTTTCATACCTTCCCCAAGACCAGCTCTAAATTCCTTTACAATGTATATAAAAAGAAGTTTCTTTTCCATTATGTTAACAATACTGCTATAAAAACAGATTCCTGCACTGGACAGGGAGTTAAACAAGGTGGTCTCCAACATCCCTTCCCAGTCTTATATGTGATGAGTCTATGATATTTACTTCATTTAATTTAATTTGATATTTTATTTTTATGCAGGCCTGTCTTTCTTTTTTTATAATAATTTTATTAGACATTACAATTGTACAGATAAAAACTACAAAAAAAAAAAGAATATAAGGAGGGACTTGGACTACGCAGTGCAGAGATTGAGGGAAGTGTGAGAAAGAAACTCAAAATAAGCTTGTCTTGATTTTGTTTAGCATAAAACAGGGCAGAGAGAAACTCCAGCAGGCTTTCAAGCTTATGTTATTATTCCCTGTAAAACAATAAAGTAACATTCTTGGAATCCCTGCAGGGTCTGTTTTTTGGACCTGGGCTACCTCAACGGGCTGACATGCACATTCTCTGATATCACATATGTACTCTTTTCATACAGCCTGCTTAATCAGATTTAAAAACAGTGGTCACACAATCAGCCTGAAACCAGCTAGTCCATTACCAAAACAAGAGTTGCTTCTAACAAAAGCATTGTGTGGGCAGGAGAAGACAGCACAATAAATTTAACCTTGACTTCATATATATACATAAAGATTTCACATATAATTTTTATTAAGAATTTTGATTACAATAGCAAAATCTAATACAAACTAAACTTAAAGAAAGAAAAGAGAATAGAAAGAAGGAGTGAAAAGTTCAGGGGAAAAGAAAAAAGAAAGCAAAAAGTAGGAATATAATAAAGAGAAAAAAATATATAAAGAAGTGACTTCCAACCTTCATCCCAACAAGTATAAACAAATTTAGTGACTTTTCACCCCCCTCTAAGGTAACCAACATTTATCTCTTCATCCCATATCCCATCTCTTATCTATCAACAAACCCATAAAAAAAATCTTTTCAGTCCTGGTGTCAGCAGAAAGTCCATAAAGTAACAATATATCTCATTTTAACCTTGATCAAATAAACCAACTTTATATTCCTTCCTTTTACTTCTAACAGTCTTAATCTTTAGTTCATTCAAATAGTGTCATAGGATTTGATTTCTCTTCAGTTCTTCAAGGCTTTAACAAGCCTCTTTTATAAATTCAACAGGAAAAAATTAACCAGGTCACTCTCTTGATTTGTTATTTATATTTTCCTTTTAAACTTTAAAACCTCAGCCAGTTTCTTTTGTAGATCCAGTGAAACATTCTTTTCTAAGTCATTCTCTTGGCCTGTCAGTTGTAAATCCACTTTTGATACCATCTCTATCTTGTCAGATAAAATTTGTTGTATATCTGTCATTTCTTCAATAACATCGTTTGGACATAGTTTGTCCACAGAAGCAGACATCGTTACTGACATTGTTGATATTGTGACTATTATTTTCTGATTCCATTCTTCAAAAGTCTCCTGCAGTATTTTTATAGCATTTTGCATCATTTTGTAAGTTTGTATATCTTTCCTCTACCTAAAATCTTTAGTCCCCTCTAGTGTCCAGTTTTTGAAATCATGGAATTCTTTATCTTTGTTATGTCTTGTAAAAACCAAAACAGGACCTATTTTCCACATGAAGCTGTTTGTTCTTTATAATTAATTCCAAAATCTTATTGTAAAAATTTCAGTATTCCAATTTTATCTGGATCCTTAGTCCATTTATAACTTTCTAAGATCAAAATCTTATTTAGCTTTTTGCTGTTTATTTCAGATTCTTTAAATTGTTAAGCATGATTAAAATATTCTTTTGTTCAAGATTGAAGGCAGACTCACCCAGCATTTTCAAACTTGTCATTCAAAGGTCTCTAATAGCTTAGAAGTAGTTAATGAGCAATTTCTGAAAGCGATTAGAAAGTGAGGTTTGTGAACTTAATGTCCTTTAAAGGTCTCCGCCATGGTTGTGAGCAAGATGGCTGATCCTGTTGTTTCTCAGCACTCAACCCCATGGAAAAACACTGTCCTGCATTTCCTTGCAAGGAGCAGCCATCCAGAGCACATGTGGGCGATCTCCCATCCTCTCCTTATCCAGAGAGGTTCTGAGGAACCAGTCCATTCACCAGTTCCTTGGTTCGTTGCCACAGTTGTTGGATCCACCTTCGCAGACCTGTCTTCAGTTCACCATACCTCCCCCAAAGAGGTCTTGCATTTGATACCCAGCAATCACTGGAATTCTTTCATAAGGATTTCATTTGCTTTTCTATAATAAATCTACTTCTCAAAGTTTTGTTAGCCTTGAATGCCTGGTTGGGCCTTTTCCATACTAGCTTATCAAGAGAAGCCAGACAAAAAACAGCAGATGCATTCACACAAGATTTTAAACTTGCTAGTGTTAGACTTGATTAGGTCTTTGGAGCTTAGGGTGTTGTGAGAATTCAGTGTGTTTGGTTAACTGAAAGTTCAGTGGGTTGTGTGAACCTAGGAAATGGGTGAATTCAGTGAAAAGGCTGTGTGTATTGTGTGAATATAGTCAGTGAGTCTGATATGCAGTGGAAGTTGGAGAGGCACTGAACATATGCCACTGGTGGACAGCAGAATCTGAGAATTGTTGGGGATCATGTAGTCCAGCATCTTGCTCGCTTAGATTTTGCTCCTATGCTTTAAACCAGGGTTCCTCAACTGTAGCAACTTTAAGATGGGTGGAATTCTGGGAGTTGAAGTCCACCCATCTTAAAGTTGCTGAGGTTGAGGAACCCTGCTTTAAACCAATTTCTGGAGGCAATTTGGTTACCATCCCAGATTTAGAAGCAAACTTTCTTTTTATTGACCGTTCTTTGAAATGTGCTAAGATGGACCTGTTATGGAATTATCTAGAACTGTCCTAATGTTTTTCAGAACTTGAAATGTTCAGTTCCTAAATGCCTTTCTCTATGAATTGGAAGAGGAGAGTATAGGCAGGTTGAAGTCCCAAACTGTTCACAAATGAACCTTCTTTTTAGAAATCAGATTTTTGCAGGGTAGGTGGAATTTCTTTCTCTCTACCAACCAAGACACAGACCTTGCAATTTTATACCTGAAAGTGCTTGGTCCAGTGGTTGTGTAATCTATTGGAATGGACAAGTCAAAGGTACTGGCCTGGAATCCAGGAGTTCTAGCCCTGCCGTGGGCACAAATCCAGCTGGGTGACTTTGGGCCAGGCACTCTCTCTTAGCTTTAGAAAATAGGCAAAGGCAAACCATTTCTGAAAATGGTTCAGAAACCTGCCAGGACTTGTCCATGTAGTCACCAAAGGCACCAAAACAAGATGATATAACAAGAGATGGTACCCAAAACAAGAGGTTTCCACATGAACTGGATGAGATGATGGCATTCAGGTGGAAAAGGGATGTGAGAAGAATACTAAATATGACTGTCCATGTTGGTCAGAAGTTGTAAAAGTGGGTGAGAATGGTATCACTCTGGAGACAACAGAGAACAAGGTTCTGGTCACGGTGCATGTCCTTCCCTGATTCTTCTGGGATTCCAGCCTAACTCGGCCAGCTAGACCTCGAGTTGGATAGGTATGTATGGGTGGGTGTCTTTTGTGTCTCTGTGTGTGAATGAGTGAGTGAACAGCTTAATTCAGAAAGCCAATAATCAAAGTCATAAACCTGTCTTTGTATGTGTCCTAGTTTTGGAATCAATAAGAACTAGAAGTAGCACTGGAGATGTTTTAAAGAGCCTCTTGGCCGTCTCCATGTGACAAGGGCAACAGCGCAGCTTCCTATTCTCCATCAAACATTTCTCAAGGACAGTATGTTTAAGCGTTGCCTCCTTTGGCACATTTCCTCAAACCATTCAAGAGCTCCATAATGTTGAGCATTTACTTCAGCCAAGCCTACTGTGGATGGCTCCTCATGAGAGCTGTGTCACCCCACAACTCCCCCACCCATCTTTCCTTGCTGTGCCCAAAGCACTGGAACCTTGTACGGCTGCCTGCCTATTACATCTCAATTCCTCCTCCAGACCTTTAGGGTGTGTCAGTGATGCTGCTTTGATGGAAGGACACAAGGAAGTCTTGAGGAATATCTTGATGAAGGTCAAAGAAGAGAGTGCAAAGCCAGGCTTTTCAATCATAAAAGAAACTATAATTATATCAATTGGCAGGGCCAATCTATTGTAAACAGGTGCAGAAGAAGTTGTCAGATACCTTTTAGATTCAAGGACTTTCAGGGATGGTGACCATAGACATGAAATAAAGAGACATCTGCTATTTGCAAGAAAGACTATGACAGATCTAGACAATATACTGAAGTGCAAAGATATCACTCTGACAACAGAGGAATGTATTGCCAAGGCCATAGCTTTCCTGGTTGTCACATATGGTTGTGAAAGCTGGACCATCAGAAAGGCTGAACAACGAAAAATTAATGCTTGAACTGTGATGCTGGAAACAACGGCTGAGAATAACTTGGACCGCAAGAAGAATAAATCATTTTGTACAAGATGCAGTAAAACCAGGCTGTGCTAATAATGAAGCTAAAAACTTAAACCCTAATGCAAAAGCAGGAGTCACTGGAGAAGACTCTGGTGCTTGGAAAAATCAAAGGTCATTGAAAAGCAGAAGGCAGAGGATATCTTGATCCTATCACTGAGGACATCAACAGGGATTTCCAAGAATTCAAAATAAGCCCTTCCTGAAAGACAGCTCTTGGAAAGTGATGTCCCTTAGGTCATGAAGAGCTGGAAGCAGGGGTTGGTCTTCAGAAACGATTCTCAATGAAGGAGTGGGGCAGATTCTAATTAGGTTGGATGTGTTTGGGCTGGACATATCTCTGTCCCTGCTTGTCCCACGGATCTTGGCTCAGCCCGCAGTGAGAATCAACACTGTAAAAATGGCCTAGAGGGAAGGGGGGCTCCTGCTGAAATCTCACACTCTGAAAGTTCAGAAGAAAGCCTCTGCCTCCATTGCCCACTGCTTCCTCTTCACCCTGTCCTGCCCAAATGGGCTACAGCTCCTGCCTCCTCTTTCTGCCTCCAGTAGACCTCCCCAAGAGCCCCTGATCTTGTAAAGCATCTCCAGGGTACAGACAAAGCTGGGGAGGGTAGAAGGGGAGAGAGGAAACGGAAGTTCAGATGATGGAGGAACAGAGTGCAGTTGAAGGGCTGGGAGACACTTTGGAGATCTGGAAATCTGTTGGAGGGGAAGATTTACAAGATGCCACCCCAAGACCTACAAAGCCTCTGCCCCTCGTTGCTCTGACAATCAGCAAAACACAAATATCTACTCCATCGTCCTCTGAAAACACACCTTGAATTTGTGTATGGTGAACTTTGGTGGCCCCCCATGGCAACATTGTGAGAACTCAACCCAGCCCTCACAAGGGCCTTGGGACTTCCAACCAATCTCCTCTTCATGCACACAACTCTTGGCATGTGATTTGGCCCATAACTTGCTGGCAGCTGTCTTCAGACCCAAAACATGAATTCTACATATGACATCCCACTTTACGAGACAGCACAGAGGAAACCCAGAACCATGAATACCACCAGCCCTGCTTGACCAACCTAAGGAAGGACCCTGATTTGTGTTTTTTAGCAATCCTGGGTCATTTGAAAGGTTTTTAAAAAGCCAAGTTTTATGGAAGAATCCTAATTCAAAGGCTACAAAGATCCACTGGCTTTTGCTCCTGAACAGAATTTGTGTCTCTTTGCAGAAGGCTAAAAAGTGGGAGCTTTTGAATATCATTGCTGATAAAAATTTAATCCCCAGGAAGAAAGAATTGGTTTCCTTCCGCCTTGTTTCTCCCACACACACTTTAAGGAGACCTCGTTGAAATTTCTCATGTAGAAACATATATAATGTCACTCCTCCACTTCTGTGCACCCCCCTTTCCCTGTTTCTTTTTTCCAGCTGCTTTCTATGCAGAAATACAGTCACACACACACACACCCCTCCCTGTTAACAGCTTGCTTCTGGAAAAATATACCTGTATTCTTGGCAAAGCTGAATTTCCACTGTATGATGGATCTTAGATTTGGTGCGTCATGAATTTCTAAATTGTTTGCAGGACCAGTTTTGGTGCATCATAGATTTCTAAACTGTTTGCAGGGCCCAGGTGTTATCGTTCATGGCAATGGGACCGTTTTTGTTATTTTTGTTGTTGTGCACTGGTTTTACTCTTCTTTAGCTGGATTATTATCCATAAGTTTTGAAACAGCAAAGGATTCCTGAGTGCTTTATAAATTAAGGTTGTATTATAGTTGCACCCAACAGTGCAGCTATATTTTTAGATGGTGTCAGAGTTTCTATTATAAACCCCATTTTTCAAGGCTTTATAACTCAGCTATAAAACTTTCAGTGTGAGTGGAGACCTGGAATAGACCAACTGCATCTTACGCTTTGAGGAGAGGAAAAATATTAAAATCTCTTGGCCATATAATTGGGGTGTGGGTCTGTATGGGAGAGAGAGATTTGTTGCTGTGCCAGGCGAAGAGAGATTTCTCCTCTGCCAAGTGGTAATCTGCATTTGTAATAATATACCATTAAATTTGCCTGCATAATGGGAGAAAGTTACTATAGAATTTGACTGTTCAGTTTTCTGGGGCTAGATAGATCACATCCTGGGGATGTGAAGGAACTTACTGATAGCGTAGCCAGATGCTGATGTATTCTGTTTGAAAAATTGGGGGGAACATGGGATTATCGCCCAACAGAGAAAAAGAAGATCCAGATCACTCAGGAAAGGGAAATCAGATGCAGAGGTGCTGGGTGATAGATACCTAGCTTGGCGATAGCACTTGCGAGAATGGTCTGGAATAGTGGTTGATTGCAACGGAATATGAGAGCCACATGAAATGTCTGCAAAAAGAGAAAGGCAATTTTAAGCTGCACAGGAGTTAAGCTACAGTGAGTTTGAAATCACAAGGTGGGATAGTTCCACTCTTAGTTTCACTCTTCCTTGGGGTTAGGGTTTCCCACAACTGACCTTTTGAAGGACAATGCAGGAGGAGGAAGAGAAAGAGAAAGAGAAAGAGAAAGAGAAAGAGAACGAGAACGAGAACGAGAAAGAGAAAGAGAAAGAGAAAGAGAAAGAGAAAGAGAAAGAGAAAGAGTGGTGAAGGAGAAGGAGAAAGAGAAAGAGTGGTGAAGGAGAAGGAGAAATAGGCTGGTCTATGACCATAATATAGATTGGAAGGGAAGGGAAGGGAAGGGAAGGGAAGGGAAGGGAAGGGAAGGGAAGGGAAGGGAAGGGACTAACCTTAACCTTAACCCTAACCCTAACCCTAACCCTAACCCTAACCCTAACCCTAACCCTAACCCTAACCCTATAGTGCCCAATTCCAAGAACCACCCTTTAAGGAAGACTCTTAGCCCAAGACCAAAAAATGGGTAACTGAGATAAGCAGAAGTTTGCAGACCGAGAAGAGACTGAGAAACTAAGTAGGTTTAGCTTGTACAAAATATAACTGGAGATGTCAAAAATGAAGAAGGCCAAGACTTGTTTTTTAGTTTTGGGGAACGCAGGACACTGAAAAATGGTCTTTAGTTACAGGAAGGTAGTTGAAACTTGTAAGAAACTTTTGAAGAGTAAGATCAGTTTGAGCATGGAACCAGTGACCCAGAGAGGGATGAGTTGTTCTTCCCTGGACATGTTGAAGCCCAGTTACCTATCTGGGATATTTTATTTTCGATTCCTGTCCTCAGCAGAGAGTTAATTGCTCTAACAACTTGGTGGCCCTTCCCAACTCTGTAATTGGTTGACGATGTGGCTCTGTCTGATGAGGACTTTCCCTTTTCCATGCAGGTTTTTGAAGCACATGCTTCCCAATGTCACGTGTGAATGAAACAAAGGTGCATTTGGAAAAAGGTGCCTGGTGGGCCCTGTGTCAAATCTAGGTTTCCCTCTCTTTATAGCAGAGGGAATATAGCAACAGCCCCGAATCAAAAATGCAGGAGGAGAAACAAGGACAAGAGAGTAGGGATTTAGCAGACGGGCAGCTCGGAGAATGGATGATACCCTGTCCTGGCCATAGCTTCTTGCGTTCTGTCCCAGCCAGGGGTGTCCATGGGCAGGGAGGTCAAAAAAGTCAAGATGGTGGCCACAGCCAAGTGATGGAAACCCTGCGTCACTCTCTGTGGAGACCCATGATCTCAGTTCCCTCCAGGGCTCACTTGCCACTTCTGAAGCCTTCTTGGTTCCCTCTGCAGTGACTCCCACAGGGCAGCCCAGCTGTAGGGAGATGGGAGTCCATATACTGGCAGAGTGAAGAAGGAAGCCAAGATCCAGCCTCTCTTCTTCTTCCCTTTCCCCTTCATCCTGGAAATGCAGTTCTCTAACTTCATTAAAGTTATCTGGGCCTGCCCCAGAAGAAGCACCCTCTAAAATTTCATTCCAGGTGCTGCAAAGAATCCATTAAAAGCAGACTTTTTTCTTGGTTTATTTGATAAGTCATCTCAAATTAGTCTTTGGAGAGGAGTTTTTTGGGGAGTTTTCTCCCTTATGCTGTCCAGTGTTATGAGTGCTATGTTAAGAAATTGAGCTGTACATAAAACACACAGGGCTGGTTTCAGAGATCTTGGCACATTCTAAGTTGGAAACTGTACCCCTGATCCCAAATCATCTGGCTCCAAAAAAGAATCAATATTCTCTAAGACAGAAGAACCAACCTTCCTTCCTTCCTTCCTTCCTTCCTTCCTTCCTTCCTTCCTTCCTTCCTTCCTTCCTTCCTTCCTTCCTTCCTTCCTTCCTTCCTTCCTTCCTCAGCTTAAGATGACACAAAGCAGCTGAGTATGTTGTGGGTACAGGACCTTGGCAAGGAGAGGTTCTACCTCCAACAGTTTCGTGGGCTTTGGCAGGAACATGTTTCTAACGACAAAATTGGCCTCATTTGCCAAAGAGCCATGCTCAAGTTCCAGAGAAGACTTTGCACTCCTTTGATTATGGTCCCTGCTGTAATTGCAGCTGCAGCAGCAATCTTTGTGCCTAGGGTGTCCTGCAACATAGAAGCCACCTTTCCTTGCTGCGTAATCCCTGCCCTGATCTTAGTTGAAAGCAGGCGAATTCAGTTGGTGGAGCACATCCTCATTCACCTCTGGGCTGAGTTCTCCCTATCATTTGGAATCGGCTCTTGTCATTTTTGTGTGTATGTTAGAACAACTCCTTTACCCTACAATACATGCTCAGATTTGGGAAGGGAAGGCAAGCTACTATAAGCACAAACTTCAGTTCTTCTTCTTCTTCTTCTTCTTCTTCTTCTTCTTCTTCTTCTTCTTCTTCTTCTTCTTCTTCTTCTTCTTCTTCTTCTTCTTCTTCTTCTCCTCCTCCTCCTCCTCCTCCTCCTCCTCCTCCTCCTCCTCTTCTTCTCCTCCTCCTCCTTCCTCCTTCTCTTCCTCCTCTTCCTCCTCTTCTTTCTTTTCTTCTTTTTTCTCCTCCTCCTCCTCCTGATCAAGCTATTCTGTTAGTAGCCTACAGCTCATTCCGTGGAAAACCAGCTCTCCTTCTGCAGCCATTAATTGACTGCCAGCTGCAGTTCCGTCTTGGCGGATTTAGGGAGAGAACTCTCTCTCTCTCTCTCTCTCTTTCTCTCTCAAAAATCGGAGACCAAAAAAGTTATTTCAAAAAAGCATCCAAAAAAGAAAGATCCAGGCTTACTGAATCCTGCTGCATCTCAACCCTTGGGGAAACTTTATTTTTTAATGTTGCTGTACAGGAAGAAGATGAAAATGCTTCATTAGGAAGCAGTATTGTCTGTGTCTGGATGGGCTCCTAGAGGACTAAATTAGGAGAGAAACATCTGTTGCATTCTTTCTTTGTTTTAGTGCTTAATCTGCCAATAATTCTGGCCTTTGCTGCCCTTTTTAATGTGTCCCTTTATCCTAAATATTAAATGTGTTTTGTTCATTAACTGCCATCACATTGCAGCCTTCTGGCAGGGTTGTCTCAAAGATCAGGGAGTGACAAAGTAGGACTATGTTTCTACTTGCCCTGGGGGGAAACTAACAGATCAGGGTTTGAGTTGGCTCAGTTTGTTCTTTGGGGATATACATTGGCCCCAAATTTGGGGATATCTGCCAAAACAAACCCTCTACTCCTCTCCCCTCCCCTTCCCTCCTCTTTCCTTTCTCCTTCTCCGTCTCCTTCTCCTCCTCTCCTTCTCCTTCTCCTCCTCCTCCTCCTCTCTCTCTCCCTCTCCCCCCCCTCCTCCTCCTGCATTGTCCTTCAAGAGGTCAGTTGTGGGAGACTGAAGACTGCTAGTTCTCCAAGCAACTCTTGCTAATAAAGGCTCCCATTTTTCGTCTTCCTCTGTTCTCTATACTTAGGCAAAATCTCAGCACTTCACTTTAGTACATCTTAGTTAGGCTCGTTATGGTTGTTTACAGTGACTTAGCTGCCTTACACGATTCCAGCCGCTATGGTGGGAATGCCAAAATGAATTATTCATTTACTAGATTTGAGCAAGTTGTGCAAACCTCATCATGGCATCCTCTTTCCCATCAAGTGAGTCTACCCTGACTCACCTGACCACTGCAGGGTGTTGCAATGGGCCCCCCTGGTTTTCACACATAACAGCACTGAGAGAAGCCAGATGAATCAGAGCTGGGGCTGTGAACTAAAACCTTTCAGATATAAATCTCTCCTCAGTTTGTATCTTGCTGGGTTGAGCAGGACCCATACAGGAGATCCAAGGATGGTGGTTTTCCAGAGTTGTTGCCTTATAGGTAGGTTGATTGTGACAAATAATCTGTCCTTCGGCCTTCTTTCTTGCGAAGTTATGTAGGTTTGTAAAAAGGCATGGGGGTGTTGCCTACCAGTCTCTTGGGGGAAGGGAAAACAGGGACCCATTTGCTCTCTTCGATATACTTTTGAAGGAAAAAGAGTCCAGGAGGTTGTCTGGAGCAGGCAACACATGTTCTGTAGATGAGACAGTTTTCCCATCGATAGGTAGATCCCTACTTTCAGTTCCTCCACTGTGCAGGAAGAGCAGCACTTACACCTTACTGAAGGAATGATTGAGAAGATTCCTCGTAAAGCAGGTAGAACAGCTGGTAGATCTTCCTGGGTGTGGGAACTTGAGCACTGGCAGATGAACGATAACTTTGATTTTCTCTGAATTGAATGCTCTCCTCTGTGGCTCCCACAGGCTCTTTGTCACCAGAGATGACAGCAATCTCAGCCCATCTGTGATCTGACTCTTCTCCAACCCAGCAGGGCTGGGTTAAGGGGGCTGCATTGCCCCGCCAAGGAGGGGCTGAGCAGAGCAGTGGGGAGAGCAAGTGCACAGAAGCAAAGAGGCTGACCCCCATGTGTGGCTTGGCGCTTAGAGACAGGCCAGTCTGGGTCTACTGAGATGGGCAATGCAAGCCAATGGGATTTGCAGGCAGGCAAGTCTGCCTGCTAAGATAGCGGCTGGGCTGCGGGGAGTCACTCCTAAGCAGGATTTTATTGCACAGTGCCTTTTCGATCCAGTGTGTTTCTTCTAGATGCCTCTTTCATTTTTAATTGACGTCCTCCCTTTCAGATGCCTAGTTTTCACATCTCGCTGTGCGGGAATCCATCAGCAGCGTGAATCCAGGAGGGGCATCAGGGCCCTCCAAACCTGGGTGCCACGGGCCCCCGAGTCCCATAACCAGCTCTGGCTAAGAGCTAAGCAGGGGCCCTGGCCTCTGTTTCCTCCGTCCCCTTCCCCAGGCAGGTCTGAGAGCCATGAACGTGCACATGTGCTCCGGCAGCGTCAGTTTCTGTTGTGGAAACCGTGAGCAGCTCCTCTGGGCCTTTGTGTGCCGTGCTCTCCCATCCTCCCCTGGAGAGGGGTCTCATTGTTTCCACATCACATCAAATCATGGTCTGAAGCAGGCAGGGAGAAGATTGCCCAGCCAAAGCAATATAGAGATGTTTCCCGTTGTTATAGCAACGGCGGCTAAACAGTTGACACGGAGACAAGCTGAACGGTTTAGTGCGCGACTCCTGCTCTTCCTTGTCACAGCCTTTCTGAGAATTCGGGAATCCGAATGAATTTGACAAGCGGTGTCAGGCCGCACCAGGGCAATTTTTCCACCATCACAAAGCAGATCGCTCCCCGTTTTGCAAGGAAGATGAGTTTGGGAATTGAACTGGAGACCCCGGTGCTTCTCCAGCGGGCGATGCCCGTGCACAAAATCTTTCCCCTTCTTCTCCGTGTTTCCTTCCCCGCTGCCAAGGGAGGCAGGGCTTTCCCTTGAAAAAAAGATGCAAATTAGCAACCCAAACATGTCAGAAGTGTCCATGGCTAATTATTCATTAGGCACATAATTAGAACAGGGTGATCATGACATTTTAATGTGGTTAATTTTTATATCATCATAAGGATGAAATGCAGCCGCGGGTTGCTGGGTGCCACTGCTGGTCAGGGGTAGCCTGGAAGAAGTTGGGGAGTGCATTTTGGCAAGCCAAGGCCAAGGGCCTCAGACCTTGCCCTGTCCAGACTGACAAGGCAAAGGAAATGATTGGCCTGTTCAGATCGCCCAGTGGGTTGACACCAAGCCGGGACAGCATCAGTCCTCAGGCTGGAAGTATTTCCATCTGGAAAGGTCAATACTGGGAAGGTCAACTCCAAATGAGCTTATGTGGAGCCGAGTCAGAGGCTTCTGGAATTTGGGACAAAGAGACTTGTCCCCTCCCTCGAAATCGGTGTTTTTCAAACTTGGCAACGTGCGGATGTGTGGACTTCAACTCCCAGAATCCCCCAGCCAGCATGCTTTAGGGTGTGTGGACTTCAACTCCCAGAATCCCCCAGCCAGCATCCCTTCCCTTCAAGACAGTTGTGAGCATGGGATCGGTGTGGTTTCCCTCTGTCCTCAGCATTATGGTCTCTTTTGCCAAGAGGGGCCCCAGCATGTCTCCAAGGAGGTGCAGCCTAGCGAGAGATTTTGGGGAGGCTGGAAAAAGATTTGGAAGCAAGAGATGACATAAAGAATGAAGCTGTCCCTGCTCATAAAAAGGTCCCTCAGCCCAGATGGAGAGAAACCTGGGACAAGTGCTTCCACAAGACTGGGAAATCCTTTACAGGTTTCTAGATTCCATATTTACCCCAAGGTAAATCTTCCTGAAATCAAAGAAGCTGTTCTTGCTTCGTTAACCTTGCCCATCAGAGTGGGCTTTGACAGCCTGCTCCATCTAGGCCAGTCAAGGGAGGGCTGATTTGGACCCAGATTAGCTCGTGAGATTCAGAGTGCAACGTCACTGTGTCAACCCTTTGTGGTAAGCCAGGCCAGGAAACAGGCATCCCAGCCTGGGGAATTCTGGGAGTTGAAATCCACATGTCTTAAAGTGGCCAAGGTTGAGAAACACTGGCCTAGAACTACGAAAGGGTTAATGAGAATTCTTGCAAAACTCACCTGTACCTTCCTGTCCTGCTTCTGGGTCAGGTTGCTTCCTTGCAAAGTTTTCTTCTTTTCTGACGCCTGGACGTTGTTGCTGCAAGCACCCTGAAGGAAAGGCCGTCGTGCTGTGCTTGGGCTGTTTTTAGCTCCGTCGCCGCTTCGCTTCCCTTGCGTTTTATTGATCAAGAGGTTTTCTCGGTGTGTTTGTCTGCCATTTTTGTTGTGGTTGTTGGTTTGTTCGTGTGTTTTAATTTAATTGGCCCACGGTGTAACTTGCTGACTCAAACTTCTCAGAGAACGCCAAGTTCCTCAGTTGAGATTTAATCCTAATATTTAGGACACAAACGTCGTATTCAAATTCAGACAGTAACTCGGCCCCCATCTTCTTTTTTCAAGATGCTTGGGAACCATCTAAAACTCTCCAAACCGGGATGCCGTGCTCAAACCCTGAGACCATCACGGTTAAAACTGATGGGCACATTTGCTGCATCGTTCCTACTTGGAAATATGCAGAATGGCCTGTATTTCGAGCTTCCTTGTTAGAAGGAGCTAATTGGAGGAAGATAGAAATATAGATTTCAGAAAGGAAGCTGCAAAAAAATGCAAGATTCCAGGAACATAGGAAGAAGGGGAAATTAAAAAGAAACAAGCCACGGTGACGTTAGGTGCACCATGGCATCATCATGGAAATTGTGGAAGTAGCGTGATGCAATTGATGCAAATTACGTAGGTCATGTCTTTTCTGCAGTGACAGCATGACGTGTGTGATCATTTGTCTCCCTTCTCCGAACACCCACCCATACAGGAAAGGTCTTTTTCCAGCTCCATGCTTCTGAAAAGGATACCCAAATCCATTCTGAAGCAGGCAGGATCTTTATTAGATCAATTGAAGTTTTCCAAAATCGTTGCCTTGAGATCCCATGGGGGTGTCATGGTTCTGAGCAAGTGGGCATTTAGTCAACTCACTTTTCAAGGTTGACTATATCTGGGACGTCATGATAGCAGCCCCCCCCCCCCCCCCGGAGAACATCCACAAAGGCAGCCTATAAGGAAGAATTTGCTCTTTAAATGTCCTGCTGCTGATAGGAGTCTCTGGGGATCTTAAGCAAAAAGCTACAAGAAGCATCACCGAGCCACCTCTTCTCAATGTCCTTTGCAAGTCTTATTAAAAAGAAAGGAAGAAAAATGACTGCTTTTCTTTATCCCTGTTTCTTTGGGAAGGCTCACATAGGCTTTGCAGCAGCAGGATCCGTGCCTGATAGAAACAGCCAAATTCTCGACTTTTGGCTAAGGAAGACGTAGCTTTCTAACAGGTGCACGTAAGCTGATAGCAGGGTTTCTCAACCTTGGCAACTTTAAGATGTGTGGGCTTCAACACCCAAAATTCTGGGAGTTGAAGTCCATCCCTCTCAAAGTTTCCAGGCTGAGAAACACTGGTTTATAGCCTTAGGCTCCCTCCCACATGGCATTGGTGCCATTCCTGAACCTGCGCCAAGCCATGGGGCTCCCAGGCTGTTGTCCACCCAGGCTGAAGCCATTTTCTCCCATCTGGGGAGCTCCAAATGGCCCTGGAGCTCTGCTCGATTTGGGAGATAGCTGATCCCCATTTCTTTGCCCCCCTCTTTCTTTCCCAGCCTCCAAACCAGGGAACCCATCGGAACCCTTCCCCCTGCAGTTGGCTTCCAGCATCCCCTGCCTGTTCTCACGGCCGGCTTTGAAATGCTTTGGAGCATTTGGGGAATTAAAACGACATCAGCCAACATGTCAACAGGGATTCGTCACAAGCAGAATGATGTTTGCTCATGCAGATTGTGTGCTTTTTGCACACATATAGATACACACAGAAGGATGTTGAGATTCTGCAGGTCCCTTTTTCTGCTCAGTTTATTAAGATCTGTTTTGACTCTTATGAAAACGGGTCTTTTTACTGAAAAGGAAGCTGCCAAACCATCCAGCCTGCAAACTTCTAAATAAGCCCAGGCTGGTTGCCTTCATTAACCAAACAATCAACGTGGAAAAAATGAAAAACAAGCCCATCTGGTTCCATTTTGTCAGCCTTCCCAGGTATACCAGACAAGAACCACGACCAGATGAGCTGATTCTACTTTATTGTAAGGCTACATTAACAGAATCTTGCAAGTCTGAAAGGACAAATCTCCTGCCGTCTCTTTTAACAGCCTGATAAGTTAGGGAGGGTCCCTTCTGAGTTTCTTTCCCTGTCCATTGTGCAGCTGTGGGCTATGCCGCCTCTTATCTGACCGTTCCCTAGGCAGCATCTCTTCCCCATCTCCCAAGGTCATTCCCAAGTATCATTACACATTTAGCCAAAGGCTGGCAAATGTCTGGTGGTGTGGACATGTGCTTCTTGTGCTTCTTCCACCTTGGTCTTGTGCTTCTTCCACCTCCTTTATGATTGGAAGAGGCCGGAGCAGGGCCTGCGTCGCGCCTGCTGCAACTGAATGAACAGCCCATGGAAGAAATTGGCACTGATTGTCATCCAATTAGTGGTGCCAGGCAGGGAGGTGAAGTCTCCTCTCCCCAGAGCCAAAGATGGGGTGTTGGAGAAGATGCAACAAGGAGGGAGAGTGTGCACTGAGTCTGACCATCAGCTTTTCTGTCATCACTGGCCCCTACTCACAGAGAAGCCAGAGTGAGGCATGAAAGTCTTAAGAGGAATGGCTGGATCAGGGCTGTGTTGATGAAATCTTGGGCAATTTCACCCACGTTTCGAGAGAGATAAGGTGGTGCGTGGGCAGGCAGAACCCCAATAGTGCATCGGTGTTTGCAAGAACAGGGAATTGCTCAGGCAGGCTCTTCAACAAATCACCCCAGAGTTTGTCCTGGAGAGCATGAGAGGGCAACCTCATATACTGCCAGCCCTTCAAGGTAGACCAGACTAGGAAACCAAAGTCATGCAGGCTAATGCTACTTTTATTATAAGATTATAGTAACAGAAACGTGCAAGTCTTAATGTGCTTCCCACCTCCCTCCCTCCCTTCATCTTTGTGAGAACTAGGGACGGTCAAGCCTGAGACGCTTTCTCAAATTATATTTCTGCCTTGAACTCAGATTTCTTTTATATTGTTTTGGTTGCTGCTCTTCCTCCTGTTCCTCAAGGTTATTCCTACTTCTCATATACCCCCTACTATAAAAAGTGAAGCAGGCAGATCTGGGGTGGGTGTGCTGTCCTCATGTCCTGCTGTCTGGGGGACAGGGAAAGGATCACTGGTTCCCCCTGCCCCAGGAGCAGGAAACCAGCAGCCTTCTGTGTGTGTATGTCCCTATCTCCATGATTGCAGATAGCAGTATTTATATCATAGCGGGCATGTGGAAGTATGTGATCCATATACTTTTCAGGAATCCCATGCAGGTTTCAAGAAGGGGGGAAGTCAATTTCCAACCCCCTTCTGGGTTCCCCTACTTCCTACCAGATGGGGAAATTCCTTAGGATCAGTGGAAGGAAGATGAAGGGAGTAAGAGGAGGAAAGGTGGGTGAGAGGAAGAACCTGTAGCAAATGGATGTACAGGTCATCCTCGTTTAGCAACTGCCTCATTTAGTGACTGTTCACAGTTACAACAGTGATGAAAAAGTAACTTTGCGACCAATCTCTCATTTACGACCTTCACAGGTTTGTAGAGCAAAGGAAAGCTGGAGTCAGATCATAAGCACAGTTGTGGTTTCATTTAGCGACCACTTTGCTTAACAACTCAGTTGCCGGTCCAATTGTGGTCACTAAATGAGAATGACTTGTAGTTGATTGCAGCTCTGTTCACCCATGCATGGGTGTGCAGTCCCTGACCTGCAGCTCTGCAATGTTCTTTTGGGATCATAAAGAAGCATATTAAGTCATAGCAACAGCGGAAACAGAAGGGTGATGGCAATTATTCCATTGTCTTTAGTCATTGCCATAGAATGGATGGGTTGGAGGGGACATCTAGTCCAACCTCTTGCCCAGAGAAGAATTCATCACTACAGCATCCCTGGCAGATGGCTATGCGGCTTCTGCTTAACGACCTCCAGCGAAGGAGATTCTTCAAGGCAGCATCTTTCATTGCTGAAAGAAAGCCAATGCTGATGATGCAGACTCTGATTGAAGAAGAGCTCTTTGCACCCTAAGCCCTATGTTCCTCCCTGTTGAGAGAGCAAAAAAGGACACAGGGGCACTTTCTCTCTCCCATGGGATCCATAGGAGACATTGGAATTGGTTTGTCTCATCCATCCTTATCTCATCCAGACAAGAAGGGAAGCAAACTTGAATCCAATCCTTGTGGCTGGGCTCACTATGGGAGGAAGGGCCAGCAACTGGATATCCACATCTCTCTTTCCCTTGTTCCCTTTAAGAGTCCACCTGGACTCTTTTGAGAGAGCCACCTTTTTTAAAAAAAGGGCCCAGCTAGGAGAAGACTCTGACGGCAGAAGGAAGAGAAGAAAGTTGGCTAGAAAGGAACTGAAGAATCCAACAGGGAAGCAGCAGATGGATAAGTTAGTGTTTGTGATGGAAGAGGATGTTGGTGGAGGACTCTGGTATCCTAGGCACATGGAAGGAAAAAGAAACCTTTAGATTGGAAATCCCAAGGTCTCTAGAGATGAGCTCAGGACCATCTGGAAGACTTGGGTGCCTAGCTGCAGGCTCTTCTAAAAGGCCCAGGTGTATCACATGCAGAACAGCCCAGTTGTTAGCAGTGACACTGAAGCTGTGGCAAGTAGCACAAATTCTAGCAATGGCCTCTTTGAGGATCTGGACTGACAAGACCAAGCTATGTTGAAGGCTGACCAGGCCAACCACGGCCACCTGTGGACACCTGGATGGCCAGGTCAGCAGCTGCAGCCTTCCAAGGACATGCTTGGAGAAGACAACCTCCTTTTGTAAACCACCATAAACCTGTTTAGATTCGATGGCATACATCTCCAATAAATGGTAATAACCACCCCACTGTCGGCAGGCCATGGAAATGACTGGGGTAGCATGCTTGGAAGCAGATGCCCAAAGTGGTAAAAAAAAAAAATTAGGATTAAGAAAAACTAAAGCAAAGCAACAAGTAGTCTAAACAAATAGGATTTTAGAACTACAGAATGTAAGAGTTATAAATGGTGGAATCAGAGATAAGATAAAACAGAAGAGAGATAGAAAATAGGAATTAGAAAACCAGATAGTTATATAGTATTTGAAGATAAGGAAAGAGAAATGAAGGCATTTTTTTTAGAAATAGTCTTTTATACAATAGTTAGAAATACAGTTATAGTGCTGTTTAGTTGATGTAAATTATTACAAACTAGTAACTAAGGTTTTTGAAGAAATGTTAATTGTAATGTTTTACCCTTTCATGCAATTGTATATATATTTTTAAACAATTAGAACACTTGATTTTGTCTCATAAAAGTCCTCTATCTAAGGGGTGTCCTTGTCTCAGACTAGTGCTAATTCATATGTCAAAGTTGCAGTGATGATTCAGCCACCACAGTCTCTTGAACTGCCTGGGTCAGTTGGGCCCCCTACCCACAACCCTTTGCCCCCAAATGCTGTGTCTTTCCTGCTGCAGAAGGAAAAAAGGATATGGGCACACAACCTCTATGATGCATTAGGAATTATGGGAACAATCACTTTGTCACCTGCCCGCTTGTCTCATTGCTCAGGCAAAAAAAGATGAGCATCGGAGTCCAAAATTAGCAAAGGGGGTGCATAGGCATGATGAACCCCAAAGAACATTGGTGGGTTCCTATCACATATCCTGCCCCCCAAATAAAACTTATGATGGCTTAATGGGACGGGCTAGCTCACACAACAGGCAAAGATGGACTACAAATGGTCCATCTGCTTTTAGTCCTATCTAGATTATTAGGAGAAGGTTCCTAAGAATGCCATGGACAGCCAAGAAAACAAACCAATGGATCATTGAACAAATCAACCCAGGGTCCTCACTTGAGGCACAAATGACCAGGCTCAAATTATCCTACCTCAGACACATGATGCGAAAACCCAGCTCTCTGGAGAAGGCTCTGATGTTAGAGAAGGTGGAAGGAAAGAGAAGAAGAACAAGATGGATGGACTCAGTTACAGCGGCAATGGGTATACCGCTGGAAGACCCAAAAGACCAAGTTAGGAACAGATCGTCATGGAGAAAAAACTAACTATGTGGTTGTTAAGAGTCAACATCACCTTGATGGCACATAATCAATCAGCCAAGGCTATTAGTTGAACCCAGTCCAGAAGTGAAAGCATTAGTTGTCAGCAGTGGTACATCACAAATGAAGCAGCCTCTACTTTTTGTTAGCCTGCTAGGCAGATGGAGAGTCAGGCAAAGTTCTGGGGATGGCTTCAAAAGAATTCTGCCAGAAGGAGAAGGAGAAGGAGAAGGAGAAGGAGAATGAGAAGGAGAAGGAGAAGGAGAGAATGTAGACTTCCTCTTTGCAAAAACAAAATGTTGGCTTTGGGAGGAGAACTGCTCCAAAAAGTAGAACCAGTGGATAGAAGTTACAGATCTCAACTACGACAACAGAACAGACTGTTTCAGGAGCTTGTCTGAAGGTTTTCCTCAAAGACTGAGCTACTATCCCGTTGTAATAGATCCCCTCAAACTCTCAAGCTTGACTCCTACAATACACTGCACTGAGTTCCTGAGTTAACTCATTTTCAGGGTTTACAGAATACACTGAACCGCAAATTTACCAAGCAGGCTGGGTTCATACACTGTACAGCCAAGGTTAAAGCTAGGAAAGTTTAGCATCTGCTGCAGCTGTGCCTATGGAACAAATCCAGTTTGTGATACCCACCAACTAGAGGGAAGTTGGTAGTAATCTACATATGTGTAATACACAATTACACATACCCAGGAAATTTGGTGCAGGGAAGAAGACTGTAAGTTGTGAGGTCAGAAGGAAAGCTAATATGAACAGTAACTTCTTGGCAGTGATCAGAAACAAAATATTTGTTGGATGTGATACTGACATCCCCTTTCCCCAGATCTAGACAGCCTGCTTGCCAATTGTTGAGGATGCATCCTGATATCAGAGCCTCCATCTCATCCCTCAGCAACAGGCTGAGTCAGATCATGGTGATCTGGCAGTAAAGGGGTGTTTTTCTTTGGAGGACAGAAGAAAACTTCCTATGCAAACATTTGGTATTGCATGGAGGAGGCATCTTTGAAGGCTGCTGACCGGCTTGAATCCATTTGGCCTCAGCAGGACTATCCTGTCCCACCCAGCCATGGAGCTCCAGGTCACCATGCCTATTTTAATTGTGGCTACCAGGTCCTGGTTGCCTCTCTTGTACAGTTTGCCTTCCTTTGGAGAGATGGGGAATATCAACTTCATGGAAGACCACAGAGTTGTGATTCCCATCAATAAGCTTTGTGCAGCCAAGGTACACACACACACATACACACCATGCCAACTCAGCTTCCCTTGCCTTCACTGCCTCATATCTGCCTGCCATTCTCCCCCACTGCAAAGCATCCAGGCCCAGCACAGGTCCGGTCCGGTCCCTTCCCTTCCCTTCCCTGTTCCTCTCCCTTTTCTTGCCCTTATAAATAGAGCTTGCTGTTAATGCACAGCAATCACTTGAATTTGTCTGGAATGGCTTTGTTAGTTTTGCAAGAGGCCCTTATCCTTGAATGTCTGTTTGCACCAACTTCCTGTTCCAGTGTTTGCCAAGAGAAGCCAGACTTCTGGTTTGATCAACTCCTCCCACCTGACTCATTAAAGTCTTTTAAGAGCAAGTCTATAAATCTTAGAACAAGAATGTAACATGAACAGATAGGCTCATGGGTTATTGATACTCTCACAATATTATTCAAACTTTGAGCATTTATCTCAAAACATATAAAGGATCCAAGGGATCCAGTACTGACTGCATGTGATCCCTCATATCCTATTGGCATCCAGAGATGGTACTGCAGAAATTTCATGGCAAATTGGCCAATTTCGGACAGTGTATTTTTTGTTAATCTTTTAGTTTCAAAATGAAGGCTTGAAATGGAAATGGAAGGCTTTTGAGAGGTAGATCCTGTCTATTCCCACCCTTTAAAATTTTCAGAGATTTTTTTAAAAGATGATCCCAAATTGTACCACTGAGATTGTGGCACCAAAATTCCACAGCAGAACATCGAGCCATTTGGGGGATTTGGGTGGGATTAAGAGTGAGAATGGAAGAGGTATTCTGCTTCTCTTCCTATCCCATATCTTCTAAAACAGTGTTTCTTAACCTTGGCAAGATGTGTGGACTTCAACTCCCAGAATTCCCCAGCCAGCCTGTTCTAAAATGTTAAAAAAACAGGCTGAAAAGTTTTGAGCCCACCCCATTTGATGACATTATTGTGACCTGGTTCAGTCCTCCAGAAGATCGGGAGGCAGTGTTGCAACCCCCATTGGCCACCTCTATCCAATACCAGCAAACTAGCAGTTTGGGGATGGGGAAAAGAATTTCTGGCATCTTTGCACTGATCTGCTTTTCAGCAACAGTAGTTTGATAAACTGGCTGTACTGATTGCAGACTTCCATATAAACTCCCCAGTGTTGAAGGACAATGTTTTCCTGAAATGGGTGATTTCTCGTCTATGGGGAATGCCTCTCCCCTTTTTTCTGAGAAATTTAATCTTGAGTGCCTGATTCCCATGCAGGCTTATTGGCCAATGAGATCCACTCACTTTTCAGCTACAGGACCAGCAAAGAGTGGCTTAGTTGGGAACAATCCAGTCCTGGTTGACTGTTAAAGGCAAGTAGGTGGGAAAGGAATAGTCTTCTTGGCCAACTCTAGAGAGTAAGGGAGATGACCTTGACAGAGATAGGCCAGGTCTGTACCAAAGTGACAAGGGGAAAAGCATGGCTTCTCTTCAAAACAAGCAGAAGGTATGTGAAAGCAGTTCGGGCAGACCCCTCCCTAATTCACATGAGTATGGGGAGGGGGGAGTAGAGCACAGTCAGACTTGCAAAATTCTGTTACTATAGCTAATATTAATAAAAGTCTTTTTAACCTTCCTTTGGAATTGATTTCTTGATTTGGTCTACGTAGTGGGGCTGACATTGACACAGATGCTCCTCAACATCTTAGCAGGACCTGGACTGGCTAGGATGGAGCTGAACTGCCCGGGGGAGAGATCAGGTGAGAACATGTGAGAGGCAACTGCCCCCTTGGAAGAAAATTACCCATTCATTCAAAGTTCTTGGAACACTGAGGGCCAGTGTTTAAGCAGATGGCGACTTCAAGTGCATCTTCTAAGTTTTCCCGTTACACTGAGCACACCTAATTAGCACCAAGCTTAGTCTATTCTGCTGTCAGCTCTTGTTTCAGAGGAGATGACCATCTGATATTTCTAGAGAAAAACCACAAATGTGGCAGTTTAAAGACTTCTGTATTTATTATGGCAGGTGCAGTTGTTGGGGGCAGGCTAGGACTGTAAGTGAAAATGTCAGAAGGGAATGAAATGTTGGGCTCAGTGAAGCTCCACCATGGCAGTTCTTCCTTTGCGTTTGCCAACTGAGTTCTCAAAAGACCGTGTTCTTAATTGGCTAATGGAAGAGGACCTTCAGTTTTATTGGCAACCAGTATTGTTGGCAAAATGAATTTTCCTGACAAAAGGTGTATCGTTCCTGGTGAGGCAGTGAAGAAGCCCTGCAAAAAATCCCTGGTGTTTAATATTTGGATGTTAGCTTGTAAACCTTCTTGTGACCACCATCTTTCTTCATCCTCTGAGCTGTCAGGATTCATCCATCCTGATGCTTTTTCTTTTTTTCTGCCTTCTTTCTCAGCTGAGTGTTTGGATGGCATTCGGCAGCAGTGAGCAAGGGAGATTGGGAACTAATCTGATCATTTTTTAATTTTGCTCTCCTCTCTATGCTCAGGAGAGGAGAGACAGACTTGAAAGGGGGGGAAAATGCTGGATGTTACTTCAAGATGGCAGGTGGAAGTGAATTCCTGGCTGCTTTATCAACCATCATGTTCCAGAGCTTGCCTCCTCCAAAGCACTTGGCCTCCTCAGAAAGGGAAACTTTAGGATTTAATCCAGAGAAAAAGTGTAACAAGCAGAGTTTGAGAAGGTAGAGTGGTGGAGTGATGGAAGAGAGTTTTTAAAAATGTACTGCTGCAGGGCAGGGCAGGGCAGGGCAGGGCAGAGCAGAGCAGAGCAGAGCAGAGCAGAGCAGAGCAGAGCAGAGAAGAGAAGAGAAGAGAAGAGAAGAGAAGAGAAGAGAAGAGAAGAGAAGAGAAGAGAAGAGAAGGGATGGGACGGGACCTGGGACATTTCTGCTTCAGAACATGTAGGGGCAGTAAGCTACGACTCTACACCTAAGCCCCCCACATGCGCAATCTTGAGTGTCCAATTCAGGCCTCTCCCATTCCTTTACGGCACGTCTGTGGATCCAGCGGTCTGCAGTGGTTTCCTGTCGCTGCAGAACACTTTGGAGCCATTAAATACATTGTGCAGAACTTCCAACCCAATTAAGCACTAATATAATTTTAGGTACCTCATTAAGTCTGCCTCTCCCAGTGCTTTGGGGCTCCCTCCTGCCTGGCAGAGGAGCATCTCTGGGCTCCCCACCATGTGCTGACGGTCATACCTGCCTCCTCTTTTCATGGGTGCCTGTGAAAACTGAAAGAAAATGTCCACGGCCTGGAGCACGGCAGTGGAACATGGCGCTCGAGAGCTTAATCATAAACAAAATAACAGACTGGGAATTCATTGATGGCTGGATTCGTTCAGAAGTGCCTTTCTTCCAAAATGTAATAAAAGCGACAAATTGCAGCAGCATGCCGCTGCTTTGAACCTGGGAGCTTTCTTTGTCGAGAAATGAGCTGCTCTGTGTGGAGCTGAGAGGAAAGGCAGGGTGGCGGAGCCCAGGCGCCTTTGTCTGCCGTAAGGGCAGGAGTCTCCTTGCATCTGGTCCTCCAGCACTGGGGAAGATCTGGGCCTCTCCTAATCTGAGCTTCTGCACACTCTGCACAACAGCTGATGCCTCTGGGATGCCCCTTCCCTCCTGCCCCACCTCTCTCAGCTGGAGATGATGATGATGATGATGATGATGATGATGATGATGATGATGATGATGATGATGATGATGATGATGATGATGGATGCCATCAGACTTGCTTGAGTTTATGGATCTCTCTTGATGGAGTAGCTGGGGAGGGTTGCTCCACAGGGGTCATTTTACTCAGCAGTCATCCCCCAGCTAGGAGAAGTGGTGTGAAAGGGTGTGGTGGCTCCTTCCAATCTTGGTCTCCATCCCGTACAGCATTTTGTTCAGTTGTAAACCAGGGTTCTGGGTTTGTGTTTTTGCTTCAGCTGCAGGACCTGCCACCCTTCCCACCCCAACCTGGCTCTGTAGACACTTTCTTCCATCCTGGCCTTTGATGGATGCCCTTCAACATACAGCTCTTGCAGAAGGATCACTGCCCACCTTGGTCCAAGCTACTCAGCTTAACTGACGCCTCCCCAGAGGATCCCCGATCCTGATTGCTTTGGAGGCTGACTTTTGCCATCTTTTGACTCCCTTCCAAGTTCATAATTCAAATTCGCAACTCATAATTAAAAGAGGAAAATGAAAATCCCAAACGATATGCCCTTCCAGGCAATGTAGAGGCGGGAGTGCTTCTTCTCCTCAAGTTCTTCCCATGCTGCGCAGGGCTTAATATGTTGGGATAAAGTTTTGCCTAGACTTTGGGTGATGGGCCATCTGACAAGCAGCTTTCAATCTCTTCCCACTGTCTCAACTGTCTGGTATGGCATGAGAAGTTATAGAATCAGAATGGAAGGGAACGTGGAGATCTTCCAGCCCAACCCCCTGCCCAGTGCAGGGATCAAAGTCATCTGCTCCTTGCTCTGGTTCTAGTCATGGCTCTGCCACAGTGGCTCTTTTCCTTCTGAAACAGTCTTGCTGGTAGGCATCTGCCTCTCTTTCACCATGCCGTGCAATTATCTGCAGAAGTGAGAATTCATCCTGAAACAAGTGAGCTTGGAACAGCAGTCCATCCTCCATCATCTCCATCTGAGCACGGATGGATGCTCAGCTGGGTTACACACATGCTTTCAGGTTGTTGCACTGACCGCAAATTGGCTGCAATTGATCAAGGTTATTTTGCTTGTTCTCTGGAAACACCACAGCAGCTGTTGTCCACGCGCACCAGAATTTTACATCAGAGAAGTTGCCAGCTCCTCCCAATTCTCTGTGCCTTCTGGAAACTGGCTTACTCCCAGCCCACCGTGAGCTCTGCTCTTTCCTAATTGCCCTCTTTGGTTGTTGCCCACTGTGTCTAAATCAAATATTCTGCTGGAGTTGTCCATCCCTTTCTGGCCACCAGCTGCGTGATGGTTCAACTCATCTGATCTCCTAAGGTGGGTTGTCAAAGCCTGAGGCCCTTCATGCAGAGTGCTCATGGGCGTCCTATTATAAACTCGCTCCACAACTTCCAAAGCAAGCCAGGGTCAATATTTGGCCTGGTGTGGAGCCAAAGCACTGGATTTGCATGTTGGGAACTGACTCATGAGCAGGAGGAGAACGTGGGCCATGAGAAACAGAATTTGGTTGCACTCTCTTTCCTTGGCATTACATATCTATTATACAAGAATCACAGAGGCTCCTGCAGGCCCTGGGTTCCTACAACACACTGGAAGTACAAGGAAGACCTCGGGGAAATCAGAGAAAAGAAGAATCTCATTTTTTCTGGCATTAATCATAATAAATGTCTCTTGTTCAGGCAAACAATCGTTGGTGAAAAACAGACCTGTGAATTAGAAATATTTCTTATAAATAGTTCCCCTTGAAGCAGAAGAGTTGGAGTGGAGAAAAGGCGGGGGAATAATTTGCATGTTTTACTCAGCACCCAAGGCTGGATTTCCAGAAAAAGTTGCTTCTCCCAGGAGAAAACAGTTTCTCTTCCCCCTTTTCAGGAAGAGAGAAAAGTCAGCATCTTCCTGAGGCTCAAAAACCTCAAGATGAAGTTGGGGAAGGAGGAACTTGGCCAAGTGGAGCGCAACCTTGAGTAGAATCTTTCTTTGCTGATGCCCATTCAGAAGGCCCTGGCAGCTGTTTGTTGGACTGCCCACGATATGCCCCCCCCCCATGGGAAGGACACAGAGGTCCAACTGGCCCCATCTGCAGGCATCTCCAGCTGAAAAACTCGCCTGTGTAGTATCGAGTGCTTTGCAGGTAGCTCATGAAGAGCTGTAGAAGGCCTTTGCCGTGGAACAATGAGACTGTGCGTGGGGACAACTGTTCATCTGCAAATATCAATACTTGTAAGCCAGAAAGGTGGAGAGACTATTCTTGCTGAGAAGCCTCAGAAAAACCAAGCTGGTTCTGCACCAAGGAGGTGAAGCTGGCCCTGATGCCTTCAGACGTACTCCCCATGGGCACCTGTGTGCATTCCCACATGAAACATCTTTTCACCTTTCATATATGTGCTTTCGGGCAAACTAATATTCTAAGCCCACCTCTGCAGATTGAGAATTCTTGGATGTTTGGCTTGAGAATCAAGCGCTGGGGCATTCTGCAACCGTTGGGTCCTTGGACAACCCTTTTGTGGCAAGCCCTTGCTGTCAGAATAGAGGTATCCAAACAGTGTTTATGTGTCTATGTGCCTTTGAAAGGACCCCTGATAATCAAATGCTTAAAATGCATGCAACGGGGATATTGGGGAAGGGGGGGGGAGATATTGTTTTGAGTGTCATTGATCAAAGCAGCCTCTGTTGTAAATAATTAAATGCACAAGGAAGACATAAAAACAGCCAGCTGGGTTCCCAGTAGCGGTAAAGAGGAGATCCACAATGCGGAGGAATGGGACCTCATCGACAAAGACGTGATTCCCAGCCTCTGTAAATCTTTTCTTTTAACCAAGGGGGAAAGGTTGAAATTCGGCATTTTTCTCAGTTTTATTTTTTATGAGGGGCATCAGAGAAAGGACCAGTGGGTGTTGGGGGGGGGGTGGATAGGGGGAGGGGGAGGGAGACAGAGTAGTACACACATTTCTCACGCACACTTACCTTCTCTCGCCTGCGCTCACAAGCCCAGCCTGTATCTCAGCCTTTTCTGACAGTCCATCAGTCTCTGGGCTCTGGGGCTGCCCCACAGCCGAGAGGAAAGGAGGGGCTCTCTCCGGGGGAAACAGGGAAGAGATTTAGAAGAGGCCCCATTGCAATTCTTGAAAAGCCCCCCCCCCCCCCCAACTCAGCCCAGGCAAGCTTTGAACCAACGCAGGCAACAGGAGGAGAATGGCCACCAGAGATCCAGATAGCCCAGGGCCTCTTAGCCTTTCGTTAAGGCTGTGAAGACCTGGCTGTTCCCCCAGGCGTTTGCTCTGCTGGGGATGTGGCTTTTTGTTTTAGGGGGTGGTTGTTTTAACCCAGCTATAGGTTATACGTTGAGATGGTGGTTTTAATCTCTGTAGGCTGCCCAGAGTCACTGCTGTGAGATGGACAGCTCTAGAAACCATTTAAATAAAATAAATAAATGTCTACAGGGCACATCAAGGTTTGATGGCCATCTTGACTTTTCTGACCCTATCCTGTGGACACATCCTATTCTACACTGCAGCCTCCTTCAGGGTCTTCTCCCTTCCCTGGTTCCCTGCTCAGCTTAGGTCTAGACCAGCTTAAAGCCAGTCCTGGGTTCACCCCTCACACTAAGCTAAGTCTTAATGTGGATGGCTTGGTTGGGCTTAGAGGGATGTGTGAATTCACCAGTGGTTTAACAACTAAGACTGCACATGAAACCTGGAATCACTCCAGGCTTTATCCTTGGCCATCTCTTCCTCCTGGCTTTGGGAAGGATCTCCCTCTGCTTTGACTGGAACATTTTCCATGTCTCAGGTCTTCTGCTGTAAGACAAACTTCTAGTTCTTCAGATCAGTGTTGGAATCTGGGTGTGGGCAGCCTCTGGCAGTTTATCCTTCCCATAGCACCTTCATCCTTCTCCTTGAGGTTCATGAACTTGAGCAAGCAGGCAGATCCGATCCACATCAGGGGTGAGGTAGCTCAGGATCTGAAACAAAGCAGGGTGATGGTGTAATGGTACTGTATGTGGGAAAGACCTTGGGAGACTGGACAAAGAGATGCTGCCAAGAGAACGGTCAGATAAGAGACGTTTAGCCCACATCTGGATGGGGGGTGAGGCAAGAGGCTCAGAAGAGACCCTCCCTAGTCTTTCGGGCTGTAAAGGAGATCAGGGAGAATTGTACTTTCATATTTGCAAGATTGATGTTGGCCTCGTGGGGTAAACCAGATAAGAATCACAACCAGAAGAGCTAATTCTACTTTGTTATAAAGCTACATTAACAGAATGTCAATTGCAAGTCTGAAAGTACAATCCTCTCCACTTCCCCCCATCTCCTTTACAGCCCAGGAAACTAGGGAGGGTCCCTCCTGAGCCTCTTGCCCTGCCCACTATCCAGCTGTGGGCTATGCTGTCTCTTATCTAACCTTAGCAGCGTCTCTTTGCTCAGTCTCCTAAGGTCTTTCCCACATACCATTACAGGTGGGGACTTGGGGTCCCCTCGGAGCTTTGGAAGGCCAGTGATGAATGCCTCCAGCATGGCGTCCGGGAAGGGGAGGTTGGGGGTCGGAAGGGGTTGGTGAAGCTCTGTGGAGGAAGAGGGGGATCAGCAAAGCACTACCCACCCACCGGTCCTTTCATTTTTCATCCAGTTCTGCATTTGTTGATCTTCTCATTAGGGTCCATGTGGGAGACTTACTGAGGCTTTGGGAAACGAGCAAAGTGCCTTCGAAGCAAGGCAGAAGGCAATGGACCGGCACGGGGGATGCTGGGGGAGGAGGAGAACTAAGATCCTTTTTCTGCAGTATTGTGCTGATACATCGGTAAACACCGACATGGTGAGGCTCTTGACAGCGCGCTGGAATCCCACGGAGAGTTTTTCTCCTGGTGGCAATTGTACGCATTAGCGCCGCGGGTGCGTGTCCACGAAGGGCAGGGAGCACAGATAAAGGAAGCAAAGAAACAGGGCGTGCACAGCCCACGCGTTACCTGGGTTCCCATAGCAGGCTCATCAGGTTAAAATTAACTGAGGTTAGAAGATGGTGCAAATGCCTTTCGGTAAGCTGATTAAGCCTGTTGGAGTAATCCAGCCATCCTGGGCAGAACCCACGAGTAGGGGAGGGGAGAGAATAACTGAAGAGTTCTCATTATTTTACAGCAAAGTCTGATTTAGGAAACTCGTGGAGGTCATTTGCCATTTCGAGGCCAAGGGGAAAAAACAGAGATTCCTCTCTAGATTGGAGCATATTGTTCCAATGGATAGCCCTTCTGGGTTAGGACTCGGACTGAGATTTCTCTTCCTGCAGTGGTACCTGAGCAAAACAAAAGAGACTCTGTGTTTGTGTGTGTGTGTGTGTGGCCAATGTTTGAGAAGATTGTGCAATGCAGAAAGACACTATCAGGGAAAAGTGGATTTTGTAGCATAGAAAGTCCCCTTTGAGCCTTTGGAGCAGTGTTTCTCAATCATGGCAGCTTGAAGATGTGTGGACTTCAACTCCCAGAATTCCCCAGCCAGCCTTTCTGGCTGGGGAATTCTGGGAGTTGAAGTCCACACATCTTCAAGCTGCCAAGGTTGAGAAACACTGCTTTGGAGTGATGAGGATCTTCCATGTGTATCCCTTTAATGTGGGGAACGACGGTGATGCTTCACAACACTGTTCTTATTTGGAAAGCCCAAACATTTCCATAAAACAGTGCCAAAGAAAGGAGGCCCTTTCATTTCCTTCTGAGCGTTTCTTCTCCCCACTGTTGGGGATTTAAGTTCCAGCTGATTTTTTTTTAAATAAAAAAAATTAAAACATGGCTGGAATGATTTAACGTGCAGAAATAATGCTCACTCCTGACCAGCTGTTTGATCAGTTGCGGGGGTGTCCATAGGTTGAAAAAGTCAAGATGGCAGCCACAATGGGGAGATAGAAGCTCTACCTGGTTTGTAGGTGCGTCTATCACCTCGACTTTTTTGACCATACCCTACAGATACCCCTTGAGGGATCAAAGCCTTGGAAGTGGAAGGTTACCATGTTTGGGTGGGTCTCCTTTCGATCCGTGAAAGGGCGGTGGAAGCTCATGAAGCTCAGGAGGGATGGAGACCCATCCAAGAGAGGTTGCCAGCTCCACAACACCAGGAGCTGCCATAGCAGGTCCAGATGGCAGCGAGTGGAGGAACCACAGCTGGCTTTCCAGGCTGAGAGTCAGCAGCCCTCAAACTGGCACTCAGATCAAATCAAAGTTTATTGATTAGCCCTAAGGCCTTATCAAAATAACAATTAGACAGTAAATAATTAATAACTGGCACTCAGAATAAGGTCCAAGGAGACAAACCATTCAAAGATTCAAGCCTCCGCTTCCTTTTTAAGCCCCACGGCATCTCAGGATTGTAAAACCTGGGTCTGGATTGTAACCTTTCAAGGGCCAGCGCAAGCGATGAGATTTATTTATCAGGAGAACGGGGCATGCAAACGCTAGAGAATCCATATAAATGATTGGCAATCAGAAGAAAAGAAAGATTGTTTGAAAACAAATGAAGGCGTTTTGCAGGGCAGTTGCTGTTAACGGCCACGTGGGTGGAAGGGACAGGGGAGTCCAGCTGAACAAGCTTCTGCCAATAGTCATCTTCATAGACCTCTGGGAGAGGCTGTGATGATGTCATATGCGATGTGACACCCTCGCACCAATTTGCAGTGTCCTGACGCACCAAGATGGCTCCAGACCTGCCCACCCCAAGCCCCCAACTGGTCAGGAAGGATCAGAGACAGCCTGAGACTCCAACCCCATCTTAATCCTCCTCGTCACTTTTGCAACCCCCGTTTTTACAAAACCTGCAAGGCCCGGTTCTCCCTAATATTTTTTCAAGCCTTGACGCGGCCGCCTCACTTGCACGGTGCGCCTCTGTGCCGCGTACAATAAACCCAAAGACCTCAGAAACAGCACAGACAGTTCGACCTACAAAGAGATCTAAACAGTTGATGGGCAATCCGACCCTCGGATTTATTGCAGCTCTTCCCCAGAGGAGCTCTAACCATCCTGGCCCTGATGCCAAGCAAGAGCCAGGGTTTTAATGCCTTTCTAAAGGCCTGCAGCGTCAGGGCCACCTACATGCTGAGGGAGAGATCGCTCCAGAGGGCAGGCACTGCCATCAAAAGTCACACCTCCTAGGTCCCCAAAAATGGCATCGTTTCAAGGAGGGGACCTGTTAGAGCACATGGGGCAGGCAGATCCCATTGGGACACCATTTATAAAGGGCACAAGCCATCAAGCCTTGCCTTGTGCCTTGTTCAGCCCCCCAGCCCCCCAGTTCAAGCCAGCCATGACAGCCTCACCCAGACACAAAAATACACAGAGCGGGGGCGGAGGGGGGGGGCAGGCTCTGCACTGCAACCTCCTAGCATTAGATCTCTTTTGAAATCAGCCTGGCTGCAGAAATGCCACCCTGCTCTCCTTTCAGCATTAGAACAACTTCTTAGCAGAAATGGAAGGGGGGGGGGGGTCTTCTCCCCATAAAACTGCTCGCAGGCATTCTTTCTGCAAACAACCATCCCGTGCATGTGCCAAAAATGTGGAAGGCAGGGGGCAGCAATGGATTTTTGTTTTGTGGAGTCCTTGGTTCTTTTCTTGCAAACGTTTCATTACCTGGCTAGGTAACATCTTCAGTGCTAAAATGGGATGAGGTTTGCTCTCTATTTATCTGCTGTGGCCTGCTTTGCCAGTGCTGGTGGGGGGGGGGGGGTTGCTTTGCTCCTCTGGTAGTTCCTTGATTAGCACATGTTTGCTGCTTGATTGTGTGCCCGGTGGTAACCTTTGCTTATCTGGGTGATGATTGCTGGTGATTGATTGCTGGTGAAGCAATTTCTGGTCTTTTGTCTCTTTTGAATTGATGCTGTTAATCTCTATGTGTCTGTTAATTGCTGCCTTGTCTGAATACCAGGCTTCCAAGAATTCTCTTGCCTATTTGGATTTGGCTTGGTCTAAAATGCTGACAGTTTCCCAGTCAAAACTGTGGTTGAGTCTGTCCATGTGTTGTGCAATGAAGGAATTTTCATCATGTCTTTTGACTGCTAGTTGGTGCTCGTGGATGCGCTCTGCCAGTCTTCTGCCTGTTTGTCCTACGTAGTGTCTGTTACAGTCCTTACACTGTATGTTGTAGATGACTCTGTTTTTTCTTCTTGGGCAACTGGGTCTTTTGGTTTACTTAGGATATTTTGTAGTGATTTTGTTGGTTTGTGTGCTACAGAGATGCCATATGGTTGTAATAATCTGTTGGTGGTTTCTGAGATGTTTCTGATGTATGACAGTGTGATCCTTTTCATGGCTTGTGTGGGTTGTGTTGTAGTAGGTTGAGTGGTCGGGCACTTTTTGATAAAGGTACGTGGATATCCATTTTGTTGGAAGGTGTTGTATAGGTGGTCTTTTTCCTTTTTCTGCTGTTCTGGGTTGCTGCAATGCGGTTGCGCTCGCTTGAATAACGTTCTTACACAGCTCCTCTTGTGGGAGGTCAGGTTGTTGCTTTGGTAGTGGAGTACTTGATTGGTGTGGGTTGTCTTCCGATAACCTTGGGTTTCTAATTTCCTGTTGTTTCCTCTGCTGATGAGGATATCCAGGAAGGGTAGTGTGCTGTTGTTTTCTGCTTCTCTGGTGAATTTTATTCCTCTGAAGTTGTTGTTAATGGTTTCATGCCCCTGATTTTTGTTTTATTCTGGAGGGGGGCGAGGGGGGGAGTTGGTGTCTCAGGAGCGATGGTAGTGTGAGTGGCATCTTCGGAGCCGCCCTGTTGGCTAGGCTTTGCTCAACTCTCCAAAGTTTAGAATTCAAGCTTCAAACTGCTTGCAAGATGGAAAAAGAGTGGAAAACCTGGGGGAAGACCCCTTTCGCCTCATAGGAGATATTCTTTTGCAACAAAACGTAGTCAAGTGGATGCCTTTTTTAAAGGGTTAATCCACAGATCTGTGCAAGGGCGTTAATGTGGAGTTCTTGGGGGTCTCTGAGCTTGGCGGTTTGCTTGCAGACGTTTCATTACCCAACTAGGGAACGTCATCCCTGCAATCATCACCGCTCACACAGATCATGATGTTCCCTAACTGGGTGATGAAACGTCTGCAAGCGAGCCATCATGCTCAGAGACCTCCAAGAACTCCACACTTCAACCCTGAGCTTCAGAGATTCTTTTCTGTTGGAAGGGCAAGGTGTATTTTGAGACCAGCACATCAGTAATGGCGGTATCCTTTAGACACCTCTTTTCCCACAGTGTTTATAAGTCTCTCCCACCCAAAAGGAAAGGTGCTCAGATTAAATGAGGAAGTTCTTGCCTGTCAGTGGCTTCATTCCAATTTTGGACAGGTTGAGCTCCTCCAGGTCCACCATCTGGGGTGCTCCTGGGCTCATAGCTGCTGATCGATGGAGCTGTGAACTGAAGGGCCTTCACCCAGCTTCAGCTGGTGTACCCCTTGTGGTTTTTCTGGCTGGGGAGATCCTGGCAAGTGATGCCCAACTTCGTCCCCTTGTGGTTTGACAACTGCAACACCCCCCTGCACTTTGCTGCCTTTCAAGACAATTTGGAAGTTAGTTCAAAATGCATGACCGGAGGCAGCAGCTTCAACAGCACTAGACCGATGCTGCGGTTGATGGCTGCACTGGTTACCAGTTTGCGTCTGGGTCTACTTCAGTGTAAATCGCCTTCAAAGTTCTACATGGCTGGGTGCCTCAACCCTCTTTCCTGGCCACATTCAGACCATCTTAGGGAGGGCTTGCTGAGGGCCCCACTCCATGAAACAAGGTGGGAACCCACTGATGTGTCTTCTCCATGGCTGCCCCCAAATTCTGGAGCCCCTTGCTCCCAAACACCGGGTGCCTTTAACTCCTTGGCCTCTGACTGTACTTTTCCACTGGCATTTGGCTGCGGAGAGAGGGAGGGCTGCTTTAATTGAGTTAGGCTGAGAATCGGTGTATTTTTAACCCAGGAGTATCTTTGATGGTCAACCTCGAGCCATTTATAACATTTTGGATGAACGTCTTCCTTTGCAATAGGGAAGGAACGCTGCGCTAGGGAACATTCAAAACATTCAGCTCCATTTCGAGGGGGTCCAGATAAAATTGGGGTAACCTTGTTGGCCCTCTTGTTGTCACTAGCTGGAAAGCTTTCCCATTTCCCCCCATTTCCCTCTCTCTCGACCCCTAAAATGGTTAAAATGCCTCCCACCATTGCAGAGAGGACAGATATTAGCTATTGTCTAGCTCCTCCTGGAGAGTGCCTCTAGGTTTCTCTGTGATGACTTGGGGATTCACTTCTGTGCAGTGATGAATAAATGAAGGCCATACTCATGGGGAGTTATTATCGTTTCCGGAAAAAAAGATGAGAGTTTTGCCTTTCCCCCATGAGGAACACCGAGCCCACATATCTTCATTCACACATCAAATGCTGCCTCCAAAATTCCGCTGAAGTGTCGGAAGGCTTTCAAAGCTCAAGCGGAGAACACCAGATTGTATTTACACAACGTGCCGAACCACACCAGTTACAAACACAAGCAGCTAAAGCCACACGAGTTAAATTTAGTTTTTTTAACTTCAGTTAGGGTTTTATGTTTGAGGGACGTGGTGTTTTGTCCGAACCCACGTTAATGTATCACGGAGTGGTGAAGGGGCTGACCTTGAGAAGATCCTGGTTTAATTGTCACGCTACCTTGGTAGCTCACTGGGGGACTTTGGGCAGGTCACATTCTCAGCAGAACCAGCCTCAGAGATCTGTTATTGTGGGTGCGAAGGAAGCTACCTTAGCAGAGGAAAAGTTGGATATAAATGTCAACTCCTAAGTTGAGGCTAGCAAGACCTTTAGGGCTTATCAAGATTCGTGATGGTTTGGGGTGCATTGGCAACCTTGGGTTATCACTGAAACTCATCTAAAGCAGTGCCCCAGCAATGAACTGGGTTTTCCTGCCTCCTGCGAATTATCAGAGAAATTAGAGATATTTCCATAAGACCTGGACGGGTTTAGATTTGCCAGGTAGGAGCTCCGAACCAGGGACAAGACCCAGGCAAGAGCTCTTTGTCAGCAACAAGCTCGACATAAAACACTACACACACACACGCCACAAACCACACACATCCAGCTGCCCTGCCTCCATCTGAGCCCAGCAGAATAATATCTGCCGATTCTGAGTCATACATCTTGGTGGGTGACAAATCACTTTTTAATTGCCTCAAGGAAGAAATCCATTAGTCGTCCCTTTACGTGAGAATCATAGTAACGTTCAGCTAAACCCAAGATGGATAGGAGCCTGGAGTCAGTGGGGCTCCATGAGACCTGGGGGGCTGCCTCTAAATTAAGCAAGGATCCCCCCCCCAGCCACCACTGGGAGGGAATGTCCTCAGCGTTAGCCCCCAGATATCTTTGGGGGTGTCCCACGCTGAGTCTGTCATTGACAGATTGCAAGTTTCTGTGTGTGCTGCGCCATTTGACCCGACTGCTCCAAAGGCATTTTATGCTTTTCTTTAGCCATAAGAGGGGAGCACAAATCTTAACCTTTCTTCTTTCCTCTTGCATTTCTCCCTTCCATTGTTTCCTTCCCCCCCCCCTTTTTTTCCCCTACTCACATCTGTAACTTTCACCATCGCTCCATTCTGGATCCGCTCGGGAGCTCATTATGTTCTGAAATATAGGACAAATTAGATTTTTAGATAATTACCTTAAATGATTAGGCTTATGATCTCCCTGATTAGTCAGAAATTTAGGAGGAATCGTGAATTTTAGATAGGATAATTGGAAATTAATTTTTGTTTTCGGCCGAAGAGGATGAACAGAGCTGTTCTTTTCTTTTGGTCTAATTTAAAAAAGGGGGGGGGGGGATCGCGTCAAATATTTAGCACAACTTTTCCGGCGGCCTTTGGGGGGCAGAGAGGGCCCCTCAGGCCAGGCCAAGGAAACGGGTTTTGCTCCGCCGGTCGCAAGAGCTCCTCTGGCCTTTGGCATTTGAAAAGGCGCCGGGGGGGGGGGGGGACCATGGCTGGCTGCGGCAGGGCTCTGGGGCTGCGGCGGGGCCATGCCCGCCCTCCTCCGGGCTGGGCGAGTCCGGGCCCGGGCCTGCAATGGGGCCAGGGCGAGCGCGCTCGTCCCTGGCGGAGGGGCGGTGGGGCATTCGGCCGGAGCGCCCGCGGGCGCAGCCGCTTCCCAAGGCGCAGAGGATCGTGCGGATCCTAGCTGGTTTCCCGCAGCAAGGGACCGGCGGGAGCGCTCTCCTGGGGCACTCGCTGATTTTCTGCCGGAAAGATCGCCCTGCTCGGGTGATCTCGCTCTCTTGGAGGGCGCTGGAGCACCAGGACGCAGCCCGGCGCTTGCAAGAGGAGGGTGGCCGCGTCCTTGAGCGCCAGCCGAGTCAGTCCGAAGCCCCCCTCCCCTCCGCAAGGACTTCCCAGCTATCTGGTTCCCGCAGTGCAGCGCGGAACAGGATCTGCCCCCGCAAGTCTCCTTAGATCCCCATCTCCTCCCCAGCATCGGGGAGGAGGAGGCGGGTTGGAGGGGAGAGAAAGTTGGGGGGGGAGAGGGCAGGGTGCAGCTGAATGGGCCATCCTCCCCTTGCCATGGGGCAGCCCCTGAGCCCAAGCCCCCCCACAAGCCAGCCCCTCCTTGTTCTGCTCTCTGATGCCGGACCAGTAACCCCTTCCCAGTTCCACCAGTAACCCCTTCCCAGTTCCACCGTGTTGTTTCCACCACTTTCCAGATTGCCGTATCAAAACGGGACTTTCCCTGCCCCGGCTTCCCTTTGATGGCCGGTTCTGTCAAGACCAATTTCGCTCCGCAGCCTGCTTTCTTTCTCTGTCCTTCTGATCACTGCTTCAATTGACTTTTCCAAATGTCATTAATCTGTAATTTCAGGGTCTTCTGAATTTAATCATGTGTTAATGCCTGGGTAATTGGTCGGCCGGACAGAAGTAGGGACCGTGGAGGGAGCCAGTCCAGGGGGCAATTTCTCTTTTGTCTTTCGGGCTAGGGAATGGTGAAGTCAAGCAGGGAAGCCTCTCTGTCCGGTTGCTGGGGAGCATCTGGGTGGCATTACTTCCCCTGAGGCTGACTCGATTCTCCAAGATGGCTTTGGGCTCTGTCTTGGGAGAAGATGGCAGATCTGACCGCGCCACAAACAGCATTTGGATTTAAGTGTAATGGTATGTGGGAATAACTTCGAGAGATGTTGGGGGGGAGGGAGATGCTGCTTACGGAACGATGAGATAAGAGGGGACAAAGCCTGCAGCTGCATCACAGGCAGAGAAAGAAACTCAGAAAGGATCCTCCCTAACTTATCAGGCTGCAAAAGAGATAGTGGGAAATTTGTACATTCAGACTTGCAAGATTCTGTTAACGTAGCCTTACAATAAAGTAGAATTAGCTCATCTGGTCGTGGTTCCTGTCTGGTCCACCTGGGAAGGCTGACATTAAGTCTGAAGGGCCCCTCTGGACCTTCTGAACACCCATCCCAAAACAGAGAGGGAGAAACTGAGACTGGCGGCAAGGGCCAGATCCTCAGCCGTGGAGTCACATCTCCATCGGCCAGGAGGCACCTTCCGCGCATGAATGGGATGAGCTTTTGGTCCTGGCAGTGCTGAGCATCATAAAGAAAATCAGCCAGAAGATGTTATGACATCTAAGCCTGGAACGGCCTTTGGTTTGGGGCACTGTTGTCCAAAATGCCTTTGCCTCCTCTGCGCCGGACCTTACACTGGGGAGGCCCCGTGGAAGAGAATAGCAAAGCAGTTCCAAACCAAGTCTCGGTGGGGGGTGCATGCTGTGAAAAAGACCCTGTGGTGTTGCAGGAGGGGGGCATAGTTAGCTTCAGGGAAATGATGATGCATGAAATACGGGCTTCTCATTTGCATAAGGGGGGGAGGCAAAGGCATCAAGGGAAAGCATATGAGTGAGGCACAGAGGTTGGAATCAGCCGTCTTCCTTTTTGGGGAATCCTCCTCCCATTCTAAAGAGGATTCTCTGTCGAATTCTACTCAGAGCATTACCTTGTGATTCCCTCCCCCCAGAATGTTGCCAGTGGTGCTTCCACTCCAACCAATGCTGGGATGCCCACCCACCACCTGAAGTCATTAGCCTCCAGCCCTTTCTTCTCCACCAGCAAGCTCCCTGAAAAATGTTCTGCACGCATCAGTGAGGATTCCAATAATCTCCGCTCAGGAGGCCTCGCTCTCGTGATCAGCCTGGAAAAGTGGAGTGGGGGGAGTTCTGCAGGAATGGGTCAGGGTCGAGGAAAAAGCCGGCAGGGCAGATGGGAAACCCCCCTGGCCTGGACTGTGGGATGGTGTAGAAGGTGAAGAAGAATTCCTCTGAATACCGAGTATGTGCAGGGAGCCGTGGGGCACAGCCCACTCGCTTCCCTATTGACCAGATGACCCCCACCTGGTGCAAGGAGAGAGCATCAGTGCTTGTGGAGAACAAACTGCAGACATTTTTCACCCGTCTCTGCTTTCAAGGCCATCCATGTCACCATCACAAGAAGTCCATATGTTACTTGTGCCCTGGAGTGATGCCTTCTTAAAAGCTGGGTTTTCTAATGGATCTTCTCAGCCCAATACTTTGGGGCATGAACGATGATGCCAAAGAAGGAAGAAATGAGGCAAGGATGGCATTGCCACACACCCCCCTCCTCCTCCAACCCACCATTCTTAGGAAAGAGATGTTATGGGTGGTATACAATGCCCTGGGAGTTTTTAACACACCGAAGTGTGAAATTCCAGTCTTCATTAGGAAGCAGGTTGGAAAATGGTGACTCTTTAGCTTCCGGGCATTCAAATGAAACATCACTTCTTCCTTGTGCTATTTTTATCAAGTTTGCATCCACTGGAGGTAAATGTCAAACCGTTTGTGTCAAAAAATAAAGTATCACTGGGAGTATTTTCTTTCTCCTGGGAAGCTGGGGGGGGGGGGGGGAGAGAAAGAAAGTTTGACACAAAGCTGTGCGGAGAATCAATATTCCAGCTGGTCCATTTTCACTGCAAAATAGAATCCCTCTCTTGTGTTGGCCAAGGAGGGGAATCAAAAACGTTGAGGCATCGCTGGACAAAGTTTTAACCCCATTTCCTTAGTTAAATCAACAAAATAATTCCTAATAGATCATAGCAAATGTCATTTTGGATAGAAACATGGTTAACATTTTATATGCCTTCTCCTGACCGTAAGGACATTTATTTATATACCCTCCCAACCTGCACAAGGATTTTTTTGTTCTGTTTTGGCTTCTGTGTTGATCTGATTTTCTTTTTTATTTGTAATTGTTTTGTTCTTGTTTTATATTGGGTTTGGCATTTGGTTGATTGACAGTTGTTTTAATAATTTTTTTAAAAGTTACTTTTTAAGTTCAGTCATTTCTTAGCACGGGAGGATCATGCCTCAAGATCTCTAGGTATAACCTTTAAATTGTACAGAGCACAGACTTTCAGGGTTTCCAGCGGGGATCCTTTCAGTTAAACCTGGAGTTGCTGCTGGGCTTCAGACAGGATCCCACAATGGAAGGGAGTAGTGTTTGCAAAGTATTTGAAAGAAATGTTACAGGCATTCCTCCTGAGAGCATTAAAATAACTGCATCTTCCAGAAGGTTCAATGCACCTACTGATTTTCCAGTTATCTGCACAAGCTGGTGCAACTATGGCCACTTTGCTTTGCTGGCACTCCTAACAGAAGTGTTTTCATGCAGAAAGGAAGAGAAATTCTTCAAGGCAGCCATGCCAACTGCCTCCCTTCCCCAAGGACACAGCTGCTTTAATGCTTCAAGGAGGACCTGACGGCTCCAGAAGAAAGTCCATCACATTCATCTGATCGATAGTAGTGAAGGGACCTCCCTGCTCCTCCACCTTGATAGTTAGAGGAATAACTCTCCAGAAAGCTATCAATTACAACCAGGGAGTTTTTGTAGCGAATTGTCCAGCCTGTCAGATCAAGAGGATGGCTCGCCATTCCAGTTGTTGCAGACCGAGTGCAGAGCGGGGGTCTAGAAAAGGCAGGTGGATTTGGTGTGCTCCCAAGCACATTTCTTTGCATGCCCTGGTTGGAAACCACAACCCTTCCTCAGCCACCACTTTCACACACACTCCCTGGATGCGGTTGACAATGAGCTGTATATCAGCAGAAGAGCCGCCGAGGGAGGCATCCGTGTCAGAAAGGTCGCATTAACAATTGTTAAGGCCTAAACACCAAGTGCAGTTTAGCATCATGATTAATTGACTAAATTGCATGAGCTCTGGCCTGTCTCTGAAAAGTTTAATGAATTAGTTGATTAGTAACAGAAAGTTGCTTCGCGGCAGAAACTCCATGAAGGTTACTGCCTCCCCCCCCCCCCAAATATGACAGGCACAGAAGAACCCAGCTTGTGTTAACTTTGAAAGCATCCACATTCTTGCAGATGCAGGGAGGAAGAGGGGGAGGGATTTTTCGGGGTCCTCAATCTTCCTTTGCCTTGACATCCATGTGTTCATTTTTTCCCCCTACATAAGACCATGTTCTTTGTTTATCATGCTTCCCTCCTCCCTTTTTTCTTTTATATATCAGAGGAAAACTGGTTTGTCCCATTTTTAATAGAGAGTGGGAAGAGAACCAAAGAGCTAGACGTTTTTTGGTTTGGATGTAACCGGGTCACTTAAAGACTGACTCTGTGTGCATTAAGATGCTAAGCCTGATCAGTTTTAATCTGGGCTAATTTGGGGGGGGGGGGGAGGAGGGAACAGAGTTGGCTAATGTATGACTGTGCAAATCTGGAAAATGAACTAATTTAGTAACCAAGCAAAGCCTGTTCTGCAAATTCAGCCAAAAGAACAATCCACAACCCTCCATTTGGGGGTTAAGACTGTAAGGTTGGCTGCTGCCTGTAAGAATTTGCTTCTGTTATCCAAATGACTTAAGATAACTGATAATTTAGTTAAAGCCTCATTATGTACCCCAAACAGCCTTATCGATAACCATTTATTCTTGGAGGGGACCCCCCCCAATCTTTCTCATAACTATAGAAACGGACAGGGGCTGGACAACGGGGGCTGTTTGGAACAGTCACAGGCATTGTCAGGAATGGCAAATAGATTTAAGGGAAATCTAGCGCATTACGAATAACGTGATCACGACTGGAGTGGAGCGCAGTGCAAATCTCCCTTTGCCAGAGTTATTGCAGAACATTATTGATTACGTTAAGCTCAAATGTTCTTCTCAGTTACACATTTTACTTAAATCTGGTGCTTTAAAAGTGTGGCCCGTTTGCACAACGCTGTGGCCAATACCCAGCTGAGCGGGCTGGCATTATTAGAGCATTTGCAGAGATGGCTGAATTACTCCTCCGCTACTTCCAGATGTGTAGGCGACTTTCATGGCAGAATGGAGGCAGGCTGACAGCTGCATCAGAAATCTTTGGAAGGTAGATACCAATTCCGTCTTCTTTGTCCTTCCAACAGTCGCAACAATAGTCTGGTATACCATGTTCAACTCTTTGAAGAAGCATCTTTGGCCACCTCCACCTCTACCAGAGATGTTCTGTGTAATGGCTCATCCTGTTGGCCATCAGTCAACAAGAATTTTCTGACTGGCAGTGGACAACCGAGGCCTGACCTGGGGAGGAGAAGATCCATAAGCAAAATTCTGCTAATGAGTAGCTGGGCTCACACAATGCGCCAAACCCAAAGCACAGATTAGGAAAACAAACAAACTCTATGATGGCTTAAAGCAATGGGCTGGTTCTCCCAGAAGGGCTACAATTCTCAAAGCACACTGAAGCCCAAACCTCAATCCCTGATTGAGCTTTGTCTAGTGTGTTCCTATAGCTGTGGAAGTTCTGATGTCAATCCCATCTTGAGCAGGACCAAGTTTCAGAAATGGGCCCTGCGAGAATCTGAGTGAAGTTGAGAGCCCTGGATCTTCTAAGGTGCAGCCCTGGATCCCTGTGGTGGAGGGTCTTTCTCCTGGCTTGGAGAAAGAGGCTGAATCTTTGTCAAGTTCACCTGAGAAACAAATTTGTTGACTAACAGATAATTAACAAATGAGAGGAAAAAAACCAAACAGAATAAAACAACTACAGGTAGGCCTTGTTTAGCAACCACAGTTGGGACCAGCAACTCCATTGCTAAGTAAAGCAGTCGCTAAGTGAGAAATCACGTGACTGCAAGTATGCTTTCCTTTTCCCCACTCCCCTGCCCTTGGAATGCCCACCCTGGCGCTGGGATAATTGGCAGGAAGGGAATTCATGTTTGTATTTACATTCATTGGAGAGGAAGGGACTACAAGAGAGTAAGCAGGCAGACAATGGGGAATGCATTCAATTGGCGTCGGCAGCCATGTGTGCGCTATGCAAACAGCCTGGTATATTCCCCATTGTGTCCCTGCTCCTCTCTTGTAATCACTTCCTCCCCAATCTCTTCACTTTGGGAGGGAAGAAAAAAACGGGTCAGGCACAGGACAGATTGCCTACAGAGATTGCTTGGGGGTTTTTTTCTCCCCCACTCCTTACTGGTTTTAAGGAATCTCTCTGCTCTCCACTTATTTTTCTTACCCCCCTCACCAGGCTGTTTGCATAGCTCATTCGCAGCTGTCGGTGCCACTGCATTGCTTTCAATGTGTATTTCCCATTGTGTGCCTGCTTAGTCTCTTGTAATCCCTTCCTCTCCAATCTCTCCGCTCTGCAAGGGGGGGGGGGAGAAAACCAACAGGCCAGGCACAAGACCACACGTACTGATTGTAATGGCGATCACGTGACTGAGGGACGCTGCAAAGGTCATAAATGCGGGCATTGGTCGTAACATTATTTTTTTAGCAGCGTCATAACTTCGAGCAGTTGCTGAATAAGGCAGTCAGTAAGCAAGGTCTGCCTGTAGAAGAGAAAAAAAGGAACTCCCCAAACTTAAAAACTCAGAAAAAATTAAAGATACTGGTACTAAACATCTAATACACAGAGAGAGAGAGACATATATATAAATAAAAGAAATTACTGTTTTACAAAAAATACCTTATAATACTAAACTATATTATTGTCAAATAGAAAGTGATAAAAAAAACTACCTAAAAATGCCACTCTGTTTTTGTAAAATATCATAAAATCCACACCAAAGAAGAACATACTGCTTTATTCTTTGATTAGCTGAAGATATTGCCAAACTAGATAAATTACACGTTTCCAAAAGCCAATTCTTCATATCCAGAATCATAACCCTTTTCCAATTTCTCAGTATAACTTTTTTAGCACCCCCCACCCACACCCCATGTCTGGCGCAACAGTCAGATTCCAAAGTTTGGAGATATAATTCAACATTGCATGAACCTCGTTAGCATTTAGGGAAGAAAGCTCCATAACAATTCGACGGTTGAAAGTATGTGCTTAGAAGGTGTTGGGCTTCCCTTTGCTGCACGTGTTCAGGCACAAGTTGGCTAAGCTCTGTGGGGGAAGGCTTTAATTAATTTAATTTAACACTTCTGGGAGGTTTACAGAGCTCTGTATTATGGACTAGCCTCCCTTTGGAGATTAGGCTGGCTTGCGGATATTTCAAAAACTCCGGAAAACGGAGCTTTTTCAGAGAGCCTTCCCCAGGCTTGGCGTTGCGGTTTTCCTTTTGTCTGCCCAGACTTTGGGGGCACAGATTTGGGGACAGCCCTCACCCCTTTTTTCTCCCTTCTGTACTCCTGATTTTCCAAAGTAGGTCATCCGACTGGTTCTTAGCAGCCTCCTTGGAACAATAGAAGCTGTGTGAGGACAAAAAACTAAAGATCCCTCGAAAGGAAAAATAATGTTCTTTCTGTCACTGATTTCAGCCTCTTCTTCTCACAAAAGCTTCCAAGGGAACTGACGATAAAACTCTGAATGCCAAAAGAAGCACTGAAGGACAACAAGAACATGTTTAACAACACAAAACAAGAGAAAAATAGGAACAAAATTGGCAAACGGGCTAGAATAAAACCCATCCGTTTTTCAAGAGAGAAAAATTGTCCATCTAGTGCCAAAAGACCACCTGGGCCCAGAGTTGAGTCTCCACAGGGTGGTCAAAAGAGTCAGGATGGTGGCTGTGATGGTACACTCAAATCTTTGTAATGCCGATAAAAAACAGGCAGTTCTTCAATTGCACCGTCACAGCCACCATCCTCACTCTTTTCAACCATGCCTGGGGACGCCTCGGCCACCACTCAAAAGGTTTCACAGCTGTTGGTCCCAACTCTCAATGCCGCAACGACACCAGTGACTCCCACTGGAGATCAGGCTGGCAACCTCTTTTCAGAGCTCTCAAAAACTCCCAAAACCAAACTGTGTTGGAGAACCTTCCTCCCATTTGATGTCGCCGTCCTTATTTTTCCTATTTTTATGGTAGCGATTTTGTTGTAACGTTGCCTTCTTGTTCCTATTTATTAATGGCAGCTTTTAAGAATGTCCTGTGGAAGTTTGTAATATTTAACCTATGCAAGCCGCGGAGAATATTTTTGATTGCAGCAGGATGGAAATACCTTTAATAAATAAATAAATGGATACATACATGGAAATCTCTGGCATGTAGGTGAGATGATCGGAAGATCAAGCCCTCTCTAAATTAGGGTTTTACACTTACTGACTTTTTCCACATGTGCAAACACGCACCCTTCGATCTGTTGATGCACCTTTGAAGAGGTTATCCATTGTGATGGTATGTGGGAAAGACCTTGGGAGACTGGCCCAAGAGACACTGCCGAACGGTCAGATAAGGGAGGGCATAGCCCACAGCTGCATAATGGGCGGAGAAAGAGGCTCAGAAGAGACCATCCCTAATTTGGCTGGTGTGGATCTTCCGGGCTGTGTGGCCATTTTCTGGAAGTTCTGTTTCCTAACGTTTTGCCAGCATCTGTGACCGGCATCTTCAGAGGGCAGGAGCACAGACAGGAGCAGTTCTCTCTGTGCCGAGGATGGTGTGACCCTTTTGTGGGTATTTATAGAGATCTGAAGGGGAGGGATTGGGGGGGATGGGGGGGGTGGGGGGGTGGGGGGGTGGGGGGGTGGGGGGTTAATGAGTGGCTGCTTGTTTTGGTATCAGAATATCTGTGTATCTTCCTGTGGGTTAGGCAGGGTTGTTTCTTCTATTGAGTTGTTAACGAGTGGCTGCTGAGGGTGATTAGCATGTTCATTGTGTGAGCTTCGCATGTCCTGGTGGTTGAGCTGAGTTCGTTGACCTTTCGACAATACATCCCTAATTTCTCGGGCTGTAAAGGAGACGGGAGGATCGTATCTTCAGGCTTGCAGTATTCTGTTAATGTAGCTTTACAACAAAGTAGAATTAGCTCTTCTGGTTGTGATTCCTGTATGGTTTACCCTGCAAGGCCAACATCCAGCTGTTCCGGAGCCAAGGGGATCAATCCATCCTTCTTCTCTCAGCCTCAAGTCAATTCTGGAACATGGAAGGCCAGAAGAAGTTCTGGACTTGAGTCTAGCACGCATGGACACACATCCCATGTAAACTTGTTTAATAGCGTCCCTGAGAACTCATGCACGTTTTTGTAAGCATTTTCATACTTACAAAAACTTCCAGACATTTCTGTACATGTTTTCCCTCTCATACAGTATGTGCCTCCTTGGGGGTGTGTATTTTTGTAGTGACGTACTTTTTTTTTTTTAAGAACTCCATTAGAAAATGCATAGAAGTGTGAAAACTGATGGATAATTATGTTCCTGTTTGCATATTAGCTTAGGAACTGCAAATTACATTTGAATGCATTAAAACATGAACAAAACCAATTCCCCTGTCTTCCCTTTCTTAAAATAATCCCAAAAGCATGATAGATGGAGTGCGACTTTTCTTTTCCTGGTTTCACATTTGATATCCCCACTCATCCTGACTCTGGGTTAGACATCCAAATTCTGTACCGCAGGAGCACCCTAAAAACATATCATTTTTTTTTTTTAATTTAAAGCTTTCTATTGATAGAGCAATCAGCGCTGTAGCCCTGTTTTAGCGACACATCATGATGTATTTTAAGGTTTGCCTGTCGGAAGCATCCAGAGTTAAGTTTCAGGTGCCAGATGGGATCCTTTGGGAATCAGGGAAAGGAAGACAGTGTTGGTTATGTTGATTGAGGATGATGGAGTTTGGAGTCCAGCAACTGGAGGGGGGCGCCAGATCCCTATCCAAGTGGTACTTCCAGTTGGGTTTTCCCCCTTCTGTGAGGCATTGTTGTGGGGCACATCTCTGGGGCGCATCCCCGGCCTCTTGTTCCCAGCAAGACTGAACCCATCGCTCTCCTGCTGTTCTCTGTGCAAAGAGAAATGAAATGTGGGGCTGGAAGAGCCGTGATGTGGTCAGCTGCGCAGAGCCAGGCTTTCCTCTGGCATCTGCAAGTGCCAAATGCAGGCAAGGAGAAGCTCCTTCTGGGCTCCCCCTGGGAAGCCACCACCATACCCCGAGGGATCCTGGGGCAAGCGTCCCTCGTTAATTTTCCACTGCGGGGCTGCTTAAGCGCACAGAAGCTGCGGGAGTCTGGGGCAGCCCCCTGAACCGGCAGCATTTCCCATCTTGGTTGCAGATCCCGAGGCCGGATCCCGAGGCCAGAACTTTGCGTGCTCAGCTGCTGGACACCCACCATTTCTTAGTGCAGTGTTTCTCAACCGTGGCAACTTTAAGCTATGTGGACTTTGACTCCCAGAATTCCCCAGCCAGCCTTGCTGGCTGGGGAATTCTGGGAGTCGAAGTCCACATAGCTTAAAAGTTGCTAAGGTTGAGAAACACTGCCTTAGTGGGAGCCAGGAACAGACCCTGAGGCCGTGCAGTGCAGAGCAGAGCAGGGAGAAGCCCCTCATTTTGCCAGGAACAAGCACCACCCCCACCCAGGAAGCTCCCTGGACTTTCTCCCATCTCAGAAGAAATTGCCTTTCGGAGGCAATGGGGATATCCCCCTGGGGCAAGATTCCCACTTCTCCTCCAACTCCTTTTATCAGCTGTTACACAGCCTCCAGACCTGTCCACTGTGGAAGACTGTGGAAGAGTCCCTTTGTCAAGTCCACACCGTCCAACTCCCAGTTCTGAAGCATTCTCATGCAACCAGGCTTGGTTCAGAAAAATACTTCTTTATTACGTGGTACATGTAGCTTGTAAACAGAACATTGCTCAAACTAAAGCCTTGGGTAAACTTCCCTCTATTTATCCCCCCTCCCCTTATTGCCTGGCGTCCGAGTCTTCTCCACCTGGTGGTGACCTCTTCCTTCCTCCCCCTCCCTTGCGGCAATCAAGCCAGCCTAAATTGCCCATATATGGTTAAGCTCCTTCCCAGCTCCCATTACAACCATTAACAGCAAACCCCCCCCCCTTAGTTACAAGTGGCAGAAACAAATCACTCCAACTCCCAACGACTGCAATATAATGGAGAACAACAACAGATCGGTGATGCAGGTTCTGACACCCTTAGGTGAGATGGGCGGCCATACAAAAGGAATGGAGAACAACAACAGATCGGTGATGCAGGTTCTGACACCCTTAGGTGAGATGGGCGGCCATACAAAAGGAAGGAAGGAAGGAAGGAAGGAAGGAAGGAAGGAAGGAAGGAAGGAAGGAAGGAAGGAAGGAAGAGGGAGGGAGGGGAAGGGGAAGGGAAGGGGAGGGAAGAGTGGTTGAAGATAAAACAGAACTAGTCTGTAGCCATCCTCTCTGTCATCTCCCTGGGGTGAGACCTTCCCCAGCATTTTTCCCACCCCAAGTCTGCATTCAGTCCTGATTGTACCAAATGCCTACACTGGAATCAAAGGTCAAATCCGCAGGGAGGGGCCCAAAAAGTCAAGTTTGCAAGCCCCACCCTCAGACTGAAGGGCTACTCCTTTTTTGTGTGCCATGTGACACATGTAAAGAGAGGGCAGAGCTTCAGTCGCATGGTCATGTTGACCCCTCCCTGCAGACACCCCTACATAGAATGGCTCTGCTTCCTTCCCTGGATCATGGGCCCTCCATGAGGAAGAAGAGGACCCAGGTTCCCGGCTGGGCCATAGAAAATTCACCCCGTGGCTGAAAGGCACGCACGGATTCGCCTGGTCCCCAAACTCGAGAATTCTTGCCCGGGAAGCGTATGGACATTTGGCCCCTGCAAGGGGAACATGGGGGGAACGGGCAAAGCCGTCCAGGATTTCAAGCGGAAAAAACGACAGCGCGGCAGCCCTTTTGCCCACAGAACTGACGTTCTGCCATGGATGCCATCTCAGCATATTACAATGTCAACTCTTCTTGTTTGGCTGAGCGGTCATTACTGGACCCCTGGCTGCTGGTCCTGGGTCATCCTTCGCCAGCCAGTCCCCGTGTTTGAATCAATGGGCCGGGCAGTTCACAGCAACAGCTTATATTATTTTATTGTTATGTTTTTGATTTTTTATTTGCTTTCCTTTGCTTGATTTTCTTATTTCATTTCATTTTGTTTTAATTTTTCCTTTGCTTTTCCTTTCCTTCATTATTTTATTTTATTTTATTTTTGCTTTGCTTTTACTTTACCGTTTTTTACTCTGTGTGTGTGTGTGCGTGCGCACGCATATAATATATTTCCTTATTTGCCTTATCTGCCCCTCCAGTCACAAACGACTCTCAGCAGCTGCTTCTTTGCATATCGCTCTGTTCATCAAGGTCTTCCCCTACCATTATGAAAAAGTCAATCCCTGGCTTTTACGGGGAGAGGGAATCTAATCCTGCTTTATGCTTAGGAAGACGTAAACTCATATTCTTCTCAGACTGGTGCCATTTCAGTTGTGGTGGGAGGGGAGGGCTCCCCCGCCCGGTCAACCTGCTTGAAGACTTCCAGCCCCCGAGTTGTTTGATTCTGCCTTGAGTTCATCCTTCCAGAAGCAAAGCCTTCCCACCACACCGCCCACTGGGGAAGGTATTCCCGGGACCCCCTTCTTTCCCACCAGGAGCTGCTGCTCCTCGGCATGTCTCCCATGCTTCCCAGCCCCGTTACTCTCCTGGAGACCATGCCTCCCGCCCCCTCTGACGTCTTCCCTCTCTTTGCTCCAGCACATCCACTCTTGCGGGCAGGATGAGAAAAACGGGACGTGAGTGGTTTAAATTAGGGCTACGGGATTAAGCACTTTGAGCTGATTAATCATCAGCCCTTTAACTGAACATTCCCACTGAAATGCATTTGCACGTTCCTCAGCCTCAGTCAAAGCACGTGGGGAGTGCCGAGGCTATGACCTCTGTGGGCATCCAGGGAGTCGGGGGGTGGTTGCAAAAAGTCAAGATGGCGGCCACATCAGTGTGATCGAAGCTCGCACATTTTTTTTGTGTTGTGCACACAACAGGTAGAGCGTAGATTGCACTAAGGTGGCCACCATATTGGCCTTTTTGACCAAAGCCCGTTGACACCCCTGACCCGTTTCCTGGGCCAGCATCCTCCACCGAACTACAAGCTTGCCAAAGGCATCACAAAATAATACAATCACAAAACAACACAGTAAGCTGCACAAAACAAGCCCATGTGAACCGAGCATGTTGTGTGAACGCAGCCACTAGGTCTTTTCCTGAGGCGTATTGCGTGAACCCAGCCTGCAGGATGCAAAGTGAAAGGAGAGAGGAACACAGCTGGACAGCTGCTCTTTTCAACCACAGTAGCCTGGCCTGATGAGGAAACAGGAAGCTGGCTTATGCTGACAAGCCATAGCCCCACCCACCATGGTGAGCTTGTGGCTTTGGCACACCTCCCCACCTTCCTTCCCCTCCCTGCAAGCAGCTGGAGGATAGGAAGAATCACCGTATTGTTCCTCAAGGTCTTGCCAACCCATAATTGGCCATCACAGCCTTGCCCCCATCTTATCAGTGAGATTTTCTGGGGCAATGTTAGAATCCTAGGGTTGGAAAAGTCTTCTGTACGATACCCCTGCCCAGGGCAGGAGGCCTCAGCCCAGACAAATGGAAACCCTCCAGTGATAGAACAACCATCAACAGTAAAGGAACCAGCAGTCAAGACATCTGCCGTAGACTAGCACTTGGTAGAGAAGCCATGAAGGCCTTGGAGGAAATATTCAGATGCCATGAGGTGTCCACGCCTACAAAGATCAGAATCGTGCAAGCCATTGTATTCCTTAGTATTGATGCTTTTGAACTTTGATGTCGGAGAAGACTCCTGAGAATACCGTGGACAACCAAGAAAACAAACCAACGGATCATTGAATAAATCAGTGTTTCTCAACCTTGATGACTTTAAGATGTGTGGACTTCAACTCCCAGAATTCCCCAGCCAACAGTTCTTTGAGGCCCAAATGCCCAGGCTCAAACTATCCTACTTTGGACACACGATGTGAAGACCTAGTTCTCTGAAGAAGTCCATAATGCTGGGAAAGGTGGAAGGAAAGAGAAGAAGAGGACAACCAGCAGCAGAGGGGACGGACTCAGTTACAGTGGCGATGGATGGGGACACCCTTGGAAGAGCTGAAGGACCAGGCTGGGGACAGATCATAATGGGGGATATCTATGTGATCACTAGGAGTTGGAAACAACTTGATGGCACATCATCATCAGTGATGGAGCCCCCACGATTCAGGAGGGAGGCTTCGTAGCTCTCGCAGTCAGGAAATTCCTCCTGAATTTGGGTTTTAGGGAGACGGATCTTCTCCAAGCCAAAGATCTCAAAGGGGCAGCTGATCCGGAGGAGGAGGAGAAGAAACTTGAGAGGCTTCCCAGGAGTCCTCGAAAAATATCCCCCGCCCCACACCTTTGGATACAGGGGAGATGATTCGTTCCACTAATCCCCCCCCCCCCCGGAAGAGCCCCTTCTGCCTGTGATTCATTGCAGTGGCTCGTTCCCACTGCAGGGAGTCCAGGGACAACGCTCCCCCCCTTCTTCTCTAGTCCAGCCTCGTGAAAGAAAAAGCGAAGGCGCCGACACGTGTCTCCTGCTGCGGGTTCAGACAGATACCTCTCCCCCCGCCTCCTCTGCGTACCCCCCCCGTTGGAAAGTGGGGGACCGTAGAAGATGCCGCCTGGATGTGGCAAGATGCGCTTGCGGACGTTTAAGGCCGAGGCGGAAAGGAGGGGGGGCGATCTTTGCTTGGGGAAGATCCCTTCCCTGCATCCAGCGGGGGAAGCCCCCAGTCGGAAACCCGCTTGTGCAAGGCTTTCCGGGCGGGGGGGGGAGTTAATTCGGTCTCCGCCGCGCTTCGCTTCGCTCCCTCGCCGAAGACGCAGCGCCCCCTGGCGGCCTTCGGGAGCAGCACGGCGCCGTCCGGCCCGGCGGCCGCCTGGCCTCTCTCGCCGGGAAGTCCAATTCCCCTCCCGCGCCGGCTTTTGCCTCCTGTTTCAGCCTTCGTGCTGCCGCAGGGTCCTGAAGGGGAAGCCGTGCACTATCTGCGCGCGCGCACACACACACACACACGCACACGCACACGCTCACCCTCCCTCCTTCCCCTAACCATCCAAGAGGACCGTGCAAGGCAAAGACGCGAGTCGCTGGATGGCGCAACACCAGACTGGCAGCACCGGGCAGTGGGTGGGTGGCTGGCATTGGCCCATCCGGAGAGGAAGGCCAGGGAAGAGCCGTGGCAGAGGTGAGATGCACCACCACCTGCAGGGGTCTCTGGCCCTTCCTGACCCAGCACAGCACCCTTGGCCAGCTCTGGTTGCCCCGGGGCGAAGGGTAGCCGGGTGGCAGCGAATCTCGGGACATCTCAGCCGCTGGTTTTTCCCTGATTATCGTACGGTCCCCAAAGGGTGACATCTAGGCCTGTCCAGGTCCAAAATGGCATGCAACTCCAGCCTTGGCTTCATCTGCAGGCATCTGTGATTTTTGTTGGTAAGGGCTAAGAGAAGTAGAATGCATAACTTGGGTTTCCCTTTTTTTTAAAGGAGATTTTAATAAACTCGTAGCAATGATAAGCAGGATCAGCAGGAGAAGTTAATGGGAAAGACGCTCAAGGCGGGCGAGCGTTCCTGAAGGAAAGACTGAAAGACCGACTGCAAAGATGAAACGGAGGGGAAATCGTGAAGACCGCACCGATGGAAGTTCGCTTTGGACAGAAACGGGGCAGGGGAGGGGTCTTCACCTGGAATGAGTTTACGTCTTTCGGGCTACATGAATTGCACGTGCTAAAGGAAATGGCTGATTTATGTATTTATGTTATGCATAAATTAACCTTTATTTTATCTGGGAAATCCTGAAGAAGTCCAGATGATTGGCGGGCAAACCCAGGGAACTAGCAACCTGATCTGAGAGCCTAGAGCAGAAAACGATTGATTTGCAAAGCCCGTGAAAACAATTGCTTTCGTTTTATATTATTTTATTATACTATTGGGCAATGTTTAAAAGCTGCCCCAATCGGTTACCCTTCTAAACCGCCCAGAGTCACTGGGAGTCGGGTGGCATATAAATTTGGTCACACAGTCAGCCAGATGTTTAGACTGGATTTGGTATTTTTATCCTATTATTATTATTATTATTATTATTATTATTATTATTACTTCTGCCCCACTTTATATACGGAAGTGAGAATTTGTGCATACAAGAAAGTTGAGGACCATGTCAGGAATGGCAACGTGTGATCGGTGGTGCTTGCAGGATGTGGTCAAAAAAGTCAAGATGGCAGCACAGCGGTACAACCGATGCTCCGCTCATCAATTGGACAAGAAAGTTGGGGCTGGAATGGCATTGATTAAAGCCTCAAAAAAGAGAGGTAACCATCTGCAAGGATAGGTGTAGAGAAGTGCTGAAACTGGTGCTGGCATAAGACTTTCTAAACATATTTCTTTTTTTCTTATTGCAGGCCTTTCATTTCCTTGGCATTTTAGGCCTTATTTCTTTTTGGTGCTTTGCATACTGCTGTTTGCCCCAAAGAGAATAGCACGATGTGTGTGTGTGTGTGTGTGTGTTTCTGTATTTCCTCATTTTGTTTGTATTTGTTTTGCTCTACCATCAAGAGAATTAGGAATGAGAAAAGCTGGGATGACAGAGAAGAGAAAGTTTAGTGTGTGGCGTATCAGTGGATTAGGGACCAAGATCCTCAGGGCCTAAATTCCCGTAGCTGCTCAACTTTTTAACATCCTTCATGGCCTGGAGCCGATTTACCCGGAGGCCGCTTGAACACAATCCCAGTTATTTTCCATTTGGAAAAGGATGAAGGCTTGTTCCTTTCTGCTACGGAAGGCAAAACAGACTCTAAAGCAGTGTTCTTCAGGCCATTTTAAGGTGTGTGGACTTCAACTCCCAGAATTCCCCCGCCAGCATTCCCAGCCAATTCTGGGAGTTGGTCCACACACCTTAAAATGGCCAAACGCTGCTCTAAAGGACTTAAAGTGCAGTAAAGCAGATTTCAGGTGAACATCAGGAGAAACCTGGTGATGCTAAGAAAATGGGACCAGCAGTTTCCTAGGCAGAACGGCCGGCCATTCCTTCTCCCTTCTCAGAGGCCCTTAAACTGGACTGGAACAGCAATTTCTCTTTATAGATATAAAGAGAATTTAATATTTGTATTAAATATTTTTTCAAAGGAAGATAAAAACTAATACAGACTAATATAAAGCAAGAAAAGGAAAAAGGAAAAGGAAGAAAGAAAAGAAAGAAAGAGAAAGAAAGAAAGAAAGAAAGAAAGAAAGAAAGAAAGAAAGAAAGAAAGAAAGCAAGCAAGCAAAGAGAAAGCTAAAAGTGCAAGAAAGGGAGGAAAAAGTAAAAGAAAAATAGAAAAGAAAGAAAAAAAATATAAAGCGGCTTCCGATCTTCTTTACAGCAATTATAAGTAGAATTCTAAATTTACCTCTTATTCTACATAGCTCTCTTCTTTCTATAATCTATCCTGTCTGATCATCAAAAGCATAAATCATAAAATTCATTTTTTTCTGTTTCACATAAAAAGTCTATAAGGGGTTTCCAGTCGGCAGTAAATGTAGAGATGTCTTTTCTCTGATCAAAGAGGTCAATTTAGCCATCTCAGGAAGTTCCGTCACCTCCACCAACCCTTCCTCCATTGTGAGTAGTGCCGAACCTTTCCACCTTTGTGTGTACAATAATCTCTCTGCATTTACGAAAACAAAGTTCCATACCTTTTTTCCAACTGTTTGTCCATCCATCCCAAAAGAAAAACTTCTGGCCTCAATTGTATATTAATCTTTAAAATCCTCTGAATCAGTGTATGAATTTGAATCCTGAACAGCAACTTCTCAACCACAAGTTAAGCATGAGCCAGCAGTGTGATGCAGCTGCTCAAATGGCCAACACTATTTTGGAATGTATTAACAGGAGGTAGAACCCAGATCATGGGAAGTGACTCTCTTGTTGTCTGACTGGACCTACTGGGAGTCCTGTGCCCACTTCTGTTCAAACAGGACAGGGACAATTGGAGCAAGTTTCAGAGAAGACCGCCAAGATGGTGGAGGGTCTGGAAGCCAAGCTTTTATGAGGAACGGTTACAGAAAAGAAGACCAAGAGGAGATCCGATAGAGGGCTTTTAATATCTGGGGGGGGGGGGTCACAAGATAAGGAAGCGCATTTATTCTCTGTTGCTCCTGAGGGCCAGGACCTTTTAAACTACAAGGGAGAAGGTTCAGGCTGAACACCAGGAGGAATGCATTGACTTGATGAGCTGTAGCCAGTGGAATAGATGCCACAGGATGGGGGACCCATGCTGGCTGGGGAATCCTGGGAATTGAAGTCCACACATCTTCAAGTGGTCAAGGTTGAGGAACACTGGACTAGATGACCCCTCTTCTAGCTCCACGCGTCAGTGAACTTCCCCAGCTAACCTTCTACAGCTGGCGAACTTTTCAGCTGCGTTGTGCCCTCCAGAGATTTGAGCCCCCTCGCCACACCTCCCAACCCAGCCAGGCCCTCTGAAGTCTGACCCCAGAAGGGTACTGGTTTGGAAAGGGCTGGACTAAATGACCTCCGAAGGTCCCCTCTCCTTTGAGGATCCCACTCTGGGCTCTCCGAGGTCATTTTTCGGCCTTTGCAACATCATCATCCCCAGCCGGTGCCGGAGGTGGGTCTCGGTGAAGATGTTCTGGTGAGCAGTTTGCAGTTTCTCCCAGTTCCACACTGGTTCAGACCTGCCTATCCCAGACAGGATCTATAGATCCCTGAGCAGCTTGCAGGGAGGGGGTTCAATTCTTACATAAAGCTTGAGTAAGTTTATTAGGAATGCATGGATTCAGCTTGCACACCCCCCATCAAACCTTAAAGTCAGGGACGCCTGGCATTTCCCAGCATGCCCTGCTGCAAATTTCTATGCCGGCAGCTCCAAGTTGGGGGTGGGGGGAGGGGGAGCTTGGCATGATTTAGCGTCTGCTGCTAGAATTCAGAATGCCCCCCTGCCATTTGCATGCCCGCTGAATCCGGGCTGGCAACTTGACTTTGGTCCTGTTCCCAAAACGGGAATCACTGAACAACCCCGGAGTTGCGTTCACTCAGACAAAGCAAATTGAAACATTGATTTATCTATTTGTTTTGCAAACAGCACCAGTGGCTTCATTATGTAGCATTCCTTGGAGAGGCCCTTCCCTTGGCTTGGCTCAGAGTGAACTCTTTTTTTTTGCTGCTGCTGTTGGGGCTTAATTGGAGGAGAAGGCAGAGGGGAAAAGGATCAGAGGGGATGCCCACACGAGGGGGGAGAGGGCCGTCAAGGCAGGTTTGCTGAGAGTTGCTCCAGAAGACAGGCAAGGAGTAAGGGGAAGGAGGCTTCAGGTGGACCCCAGGAAGAACGTCCTAGCGGGAAGAACTGTTCAATAGAGGCCATCGGTCAGGAAGGCTGTAGTGGTGGATTTCTGTGCCAGGCAGCGGGTTGGACTGGATGACCTCTAAGGTGCCTTCCGACCCTTCTAAGAATACCTGCTCTGCGTTGCTAAGTATGAATGCGGTTGGGGCTAGGCCTTGGGGACAGCCTGAAAGGAAGTGAAGTTTGGTTCTACTGGAGAGTTGCTAAAGAAGACAAGGCCAAGCTGGAAGGGAGTTCTGACGCCGAAATGGCTAAGCAACTCTATAAACCTTGCTCAATCTCACTAGTAAGAGAATTTTGCTACACAACTGTTTCCCCTGTACAAAACCTGGTCTTCCTTCCTTCCTTCCTTCCTCCCTCCCTCCCTCTGTTGTCTTGGTAGCGGCTTTTCCTCCTGTTCCTCAAGGTTATTCCTTCTTGCCATTACAAGCCCACAAAGCGAAGGGAAGAATCCCACAATGCATGCTAGCTGGGGAATTCTGGGAGATGAAGTCCACAGATCTTAAAGCTGCTAAGGTTGAGAAACGCTGGTCTAGGCAAAGGCCTACACTATTCCCATCCTCTCTGCCCTCCTAAAGGAGGCCGAAACTCCTGGGACTCAGCCTTCCTCTGTGCCCATGGCATTGCAGCATATCAACCCACCCACCCCCCAAGTTGTCAATTCTTTTTCCAGTCCCCTAATTCTGCACCAGTTGAGTCATCACAATCCCACTTGCAGTCCTTGGCTCCAGGGGAATCAGGAAAGGAGGAGGTTAGATACAACGAGGAGACCGTTTTATGCATCAGGAATTTGCACAGCAACAAATTAACATAGAAGCACCCTGCGGACAATCCTCCCAAAATAAGGGCTGCCATTTCTGTCTTCCTGACTGTGCTGCTCAGACGTTGACTACAGAAGTGTGAGAGGCTCCCTTTGATGGGGAGGAAGATTTAGCTCCAGAGCAACTGAGGCATCAGCTTAAAACTGCCCTTCACTGCCAGTGCCTTCATCAAACCCACCCACCCAATATTGTCCTCAGAAGCTATACCGGCTCAAACCATCCAGACCTTCTACCCCATCTCTACCTTTGGCGAGTCCAGATTTCCCTGCTTGTGTGGATCAAAGAAAAGCTAAAGATTTAGAGGCAAATAGAATGATAAAAGAGTTGGAAGGGACTTCCAAGGTCACCAACTCTAGTGGCAATTGCTTCCACCAGACAAGCCCCACTGCAGGAAAAAAAAAACAGAATTTGCTGTCAATTTTAGACAGATGCTTGATGGAGCACATACACGGGGTGCTTCATTAAAGACCCAAGGGTGCAGGGAAGATCACCCAGGAATGTCATCACAACTGACAGTGTGGAAAGGAGGACCTCAAGGGTTATCTGCTATGACCCCCAGCTTGATGTAGGATCTCCTAAAGCATTTCAGACAGATGGCTATCCAGCCTCTGCAGACCTCCAGTGAAGAGAACGTGCCGTTTCACAGCTATTCTAATGGTTGACAGTTCATATTGCCAGGAAATTTGTCCTGATAGCTAACCCGTATCTACTTCTCAGGAGTTTCAACTTACTGATTCTGGTCCTGCCCTCCGGCATGAGTTGAAATAAGTCCACTTCCCTCCTCTATATGACAACCCTTCAGATATCTGAAGACTGCTCTTGTGTGTCTCCAAAGCTTCTCATCTGCAGGAGAAACATATCCAGGTGAAACTTGGTTTCCAGTCCTCTCCCCCTTTTAACAGCCCTCCTCTGAATGCACTCCAGTTCTTAATGTCCTTTCAGATTGAGGTGCCCAAAACAGTACATGTTCTTCCAAGTGGCAGAGTAGAATAGGGCAATCATGTCCTGTGATCTGGACTCCATGCACTCCAAGATAGCCATTGCCTTTTTAGCAGCTGCATGACACTGGCTGATGTTTAAGCTGTGGTCAATGGGAACACCCTGCTCCCTTTCATATGTACTGCTGCCAAACCAGCTCTCCCCCATCTCTATATTTATGCCTTCCATTGTTTCTCCCTAAAAAAGAAGGAATCTCCATAGGTAACACTCAGTCCTACCGGGGTCCCTTCCAATCCAAGAAGTGGTGTGCAAGATAGCAATGTTTGGTTGTCTGGCACATTTTTGGATTACTTGAGATGCAGTCATGTCAAATAATTGGATGTTCTCCATCATTAGCAAGCTACTATTTCAGTTTCATCACTCCTTCACCGAAGCAAGAGTCCAGTTGGACAAAATACAACCAACTCTGTTTTAGGAGCCACGTATCTTTCTCCTCAAAGGCAGAAGAGAACCTCCCAGCTGTAACAAAGCTCTTGCAAGGGTTTGTTCTAGATACTCTAACATCCCTAAAAAGAATGGAGACAGGCATTGTCTCCTAGACCTCATGAATCTCCTTCTGTCAAAATTCTGGATATATTTCTCCCTTCCGGCCCTCCACAGTTACACGAAGGGTAGTAATTTGTACCCTTCCACTGCAGACATATCTTTCCAGTCCCCCCAAATTTCTGCAGTTCATGGCATATCCAGCATCTTTGTTAGGCAAATAGAGAGATGTATAGCAATATGGTGAACTAAGGTTGACCCAGTCACTAAGGGTCAGTTAAGGTGCAATTATATTTATCTCCATCTCTGCAAGTAATTTGGTCATGCACAGGAGGGAGAAAATCATCAAGAAATACATTATCTGAGTGAAAAAGAAACACATCTCCCAGGCCCTTCAGACTAACCAATTTCTCATCTTCCCCATCAGCTTAGTACCCAGTCCAGAGAATATGGCAGTAATGGTGGCATTCTTAGGGCACAAAGGATGGTTTGTCCAAACTTAGATGATTACCTGTTACCCACTACCTCTTAACAGAGGACATATTCATCTTCCTTTCTGCACTTGAGCACTGAACTCTGAAGAATCACCCATGTGGTTAGCACTACATGGTTCTAAAATTCATCAGAGTTGAGCTCTGTGTGACCACTGTGTGACAGTGGCCTCATAATACCCTCAAAAATCCAGTCCGTGAAGCCTACAATTCACGGCCATGTGGATATCAACCACAGTTCTCAAACCTCTTGTATTTGCCTCCTGCAAAGTTGTTATTTCAGGTTGACTCCTCCAGGATCTGTCATATGCTGGAAGGATCTTCACACTCCAGGAGAACTGTGTGCCTCCTTCCAAGGTGGAAAATCCATAGACTCATTTAGGAAGAAATTCAACATTCATTTCTTTTACTCTCTGTAACTCTGACTGTAGGTGCCTCCTTCATGATACAAGAAGCACACAGCAGTTCAAGCGGTCAGAGTTGGGAAGGAGCAGAAAGGTGGTTCCAAAGCAACAAGATGGAACCTAATAATATTCAAGGTTCTAAAGACTTTTGATACCACAGTGAAGCACTGAACAGTCCAGATCTAGTTGGAGAAGACAACAATGACTTGTTCATCAATGAGCAGGAAGATATAAAGTCTTTGCATGTTTTGTGGGAAGATTGGCACATGGAAAATGGAATACATCTGGTTCCATTTGATGTTCCAAGACAGATTGTCCTCTTAACTGGGTCTTATCCATGAATGAAGACTGAAACTCGGTGGTCTGGAAATGCTTTTCCAGCATTTGGGTCCCTCAGATGTTGATCTCTCACCATTGAGACCAAATGGCAATGCTCACACTACTGCAGCAGAGAGGGAGAAGTTCCAAGCCCCTGGCAGATGTGTTTCTTTTCATTGGGGAATCACCTTTATGGCTTCCTCCCTCCTCCACACAACCAAATTCCTTGCAAAGATTGAGACAGAACTGATTGCATCTTAACCTTTGATGCCTGGGTCAACCTTGGGTTCACCATATTCCTACCCATTTGTCTAAGAAAGTGTTAGCCTTGCGGGGTAGACCAGAATAGACACAACTGGGAGTACTAGCTCTATCCTTATTGTAAGGCCACATTAACAGAATCTTGCAAGTCTGAAAGTATTTCTCCCTTCCTCTCCTTTTACTCTCTGGAAAACTAGGGAGGGTCTCTTCTGAAATGTTTCCCATGCCCTTCCTCCTTCTGTGGGCTCAGCTGCCTCTTATATGACCATCAGTAGTCTGCAGCTCTTCTTCCTGTCTCCCATGGTCATCCCCATACCATTACACCAAGATACCAGAAGTGGTATCTACCAGAGAGAGATATCTGGCATTTCCATCATTTCAGCCCACAGCACAGCAGTTCTGAGCCCATATTCTGTTAGCTCTCAAGCAGAGGAGGTCCCTCTACCAGCACAACACCTCTCCTCTTATAAAGGAAATGGCCACCTCTTATGGGATTTGCAGAACAGCGTAAGGTAGAACCTACTTATTGACACTAATTACATATTAGTATTTTGCTACCTCTAAAGTAGCAGGAGGCCTCCTTGTTGAAGGCTTCGTCTCAGATCTGCCATCCTGTGCCAAGGTTGATGAGACATCTCTTTTCTTATGGGGGAAGAAGTCAAGAAGTCCATGGATGGACAACTCTACTCTGTCCCCCAACAGCACTGCCATCAGCCTGGAGATTTATGATGCTTATGTCTCAGCTTGTTCCCTATTAATCCGTGTTTTTGAAGCTTGGCCACTTTAAGATGCGTGGACTTCAACTCCCAAAATTCCCCAGCCAGCCATGAAATGCTGGCTGGGGAATTTTGGGAGTTGAAGTCCACGCATCTTAAAGTGGCCAAGCTTCAAAAACATTGCTATAAATGGTGTCAGGCAAGCAATTCCTTTGACTCTTGGTTTGGAGGAAAGATGAGGAAAGATACCAGTTAAGAGGATAATACAGTTGAGGTGGCCAAACATGTTATGCTTATGGTCCCATTAGTGTCCAAGAATAAAATTCACGGTGGAGAGCAGAAGAGGAGGGAGGACGGAGGAAGGACCAGCTTAATACATTAGCAGAGAAGAGACTTCATTTATCAAGCCCTTGAAAGAGACTCTGCCTCTGCTGAGCCAAAGAGTCTTTGCTCAGTACGCCCAACCATCGGCCTAGTTATTTTTTCCCAATGATTCTCCACCAAAGTGTCTGTAATTAATAACCACTAAACTTGGAGGCAGGCGAGCTCTTCACCGTCACGTCCAACGGCTGCTCTCCAACCCTGCACTTCTAGGGCCACTGCTGCACAGAGGAGATGCATTATTAAAATGCACTTAAAGTCGAACAGCCTCAAATGGAAGAGGCTGGAGACGCTGCATCAAAGGCAGTTTAGCTGCCAACGTCAGAGAGATGATGGAGGGAGAAGTTGTTTACAGGCTCGGTCTGGATGGGCAGCAGAGATGTGCTTGAAATAAAGATGGAGCTGAAACCAAGAGGGGTTGGGGAGGCAAGGAGAAGGGGTAAGATGCTGAGAGTGCATCTCTTCTTCACATGAACCAGGGAACCTGTTCACAGCTTTCATAACCCTCAGTGTTTCTCTTCAGAAGCCTTGAGAGCCACCGAGAAGCCATTCCTTCATCCAGAGTGGACTTGCATTGCATTGGTGAGGAATATTTCAAGGGCAGGGTGCTCAAAGGAGCTGTCAGCCCTTCGAGATAGGCCAGGTCAGGAAACAGCTTCCACAAGTTAGATTGGGACCCTACTTTATTGAGATTGGCTGTCACCACAGAATCTTGAAAGCCTGATGGCATTTTCCTCTCCCTTCCTTGTGCACTCATTCACGAAATTAAGGTGGTCTTTCTCACTCTTTCGTTGTTTCCTGGGCTTAAAGCGCATTTTTGTAATCATCGCCTCTGCCTAGCTTCTCCAAGGTCATCTCCGTGGCTTTCTACAGGAGCTACCACGGGATTGGCACTGTAGTGGTCTGTGAGAATGTCCTTGAGAGACAGGAGGGGGAGGAGGAAGAACAGCGGACTAGACAACAGTCAGATAAGAGGCAACTGAGCCCACAAAAACAATGGGAGCATGGCAAACAATTCAGAAGAGACCCTCCCTAGTTTCTTGGGCTGTAAAGGTGATGGGGGAGAGATGTCCTTCCAGGCTTGCAAGATTCTGTTAATGTAACCTTACAATAAAGGTAGTGTTAGTACTCACGGTTGGTGTTTCTTGTCTGGACTACCTCAAAGGGCTGACAGGCACACTTTGGCATCAGCAGAGATCTTGCAATCTTGCAGCAAGACTTGCTGGTCCACCCCCATTTCAGGCGTCTCCTGTCAACCCGTCTAGGTAGGCCAGACCAGGAAAATCAACTCCACAGGAAGATACAGCTAGAATAACAGAATCTTGCAAGCCCGATTGTGCTTTACCTCCCCTCCTTCTTATATCCCAGGGGATCAGGGAGGGGTCTGTCTCAGTCACCTCCAAATACCTGCTTGCTTCCCAGGACTGAAAGCACGTTTCAGCCCTCGCTGCTTATGTAACAGGTCTTGCGTATTTCTGCCAAGGTCATCTTCTAAGAGCAAATTTTGCAGGTCTCCAAGAGCAATATTATCCTTTTCGCCACAGGTATCAGGAGGTGCCATCCAGCACCTCTTGGTGGCTAAACAGCAGTTCAGTCTCTTCTGTGGCCTGCATCTGTGGCATAAAGGGACGCACGAATACCTTAGTATCTTGGTGGCATCTGTGTAGAAGTTTCAGGAGACTTGGAAAAAGACCAGGGGATCCTAAGTAGGCCCCCACATGTTCCCCACCCTATTTTCAAATGCATCACCTGCCTTTTCTACCCATTTTCCCATCTCCTGAATTAAATTGTAACCCCCTCTTCCCCCACCCAACTAAATCATTTCAAGCTTCAGGTTGCAAATTGCATGCCTGAATCTGCCAATACAGACCTATAAATCTCTCCACACTTAGAAGAGTAGGAAGAATATATCCCCGTCTTCTTCCCGATGAGCTATTTTTATGGGCCAAGCGAAGGAAATCGTTCAAATCTGCAAAAACCTCGCCCGCCGCCTGAAGCCGTCCAAGAGAAAGTTGAGAGGCTTCACTTTTATGGCTGATTGTTTAAGCAGCGCCTGGATCTTGATTCCCCAGAGGTGGGCGATGGGCCAGCTGAGCACATGCCAAGAGCTGCAAGTCTGAGTTCTGAATTACCATCATCAACCTTGCATTTTTTTCCCTTTTCTTTTAGAGCTACCCTATGTAGGTCAGTGGGTCAGAGCAGATTTCACTTCTTCATTCACGGAGCCTTGCCTTTGGCAAGACCAGCACGTGCTGCTCTGTCCCCCCCACCTCCACAAAAGCCCCATTTAATCGCTTTCTGTTTTTTCACTTGCCAGAAATTGGGTCTCCTGGCTTCCGCACCCATCTCAATAACCCCAGGCAGCCCTCAAGGGCAGCCCTCAGGTGGAGAGGCAAGCAAAGACCGTGCCACCAGCATTTCCTCTTGGCAGCTCCATTAATCCCCAAATGTTTCCTCTTGTCACTGAGACAGCTTTTGCCAATTGCTTTTTCCAGACGAAATGGATTTCTAAGACAGATTTTAAAAAGGCTACCCGTTTTGTGGCTCTCCTGGGTGTAGACCAGATGCACGGGACCCAGGAGTGAGAATGATCCAGGTTTCACTTGTAAAGCCCTTGGGGAGGGACTCTGCCTGCTATTTTAGATGCCACATCATAATAGAGGAGAAGGGAGGGGAAGGGAGGAAGGGAGGAGAAAGAAAAAAGGAAGGAAGGAAGGAAGGAAGGAAGGCAGGCAGGCAGGCAGGCAGGCAGGCAGGAAGAAAGGAAGAAAGGAAGAAAGGAAGAAAGGAAGAAAGGAAGAAAGGAAGAAAGGAAGAAAGGAAGAAAGAAGAGGGGAAGGAAAGAATGGAAGGAGGGAGAGGAAGAGGGAGGGAGGGAGGGAAGAAGGAAAGAAGGAGGAAGGGGCAGGCAAGCAGGCAGGCAGGTTGCTCTCCTGTGGACACACTCCAGTTTCTTGAGGCCCTCCCTAAATAAGATGTCTAGTACTGGACACAGTATTCCAGCTGTAGGGAGATGGATCTGGGTGCTAGAGATAAAAGTGAAGGTGAAGCAATTGCCTTTTGATGGCACAGAAAGGTAAATGAATGGCCGACATTCTCATAGCCACCATTACTGATACTTTATACTGGAAAGGGGGTCAGATTTGGACCTGCAAGGGGAGGAAGGAAGGAATAATTTCCCCAAAGTTACACATGTGTGAACATTCACATTCATATTGCTGCCCGCTTTTTATCTAGTCTAGGTTAAAATAAAAAAACAATTGAAACTTAGATAATTGTCCTAAAATTTATGACAAAAATTGAAATGTCCTCTGCATCTACCTTGCCAGGGAGCAGTTTGGTGGCACTGTTTTTCACAGGCTCCACTAGAGTTGCCAGAACAAATATACTCCCCCATTTCTATCACCCAGTGTTTGGTAGAGATCCACAATAGCGACAGTCCAATTATTTGCCAGCAGATTTGGATCCACAGCCTGTCTCATCTTCGTTTTGTGCAGTCGGTGCCACTGGGCTTCATATTCCCCTTTCAAAACCCCAGATCTTTCTATGGTGTTAGAGATTAGCAACTGGTTGCTTACTGTTTGAATCCAGTCTGTAGAAGTCCAGGAAGAAAGTGAGATGGGTGGCGTATAATTTGGATGGATGGATGGATGGATGGATGGATGGGAGGAGGGAGGGAGGGAGGGAGGGAGGGAGGGAGGGAGGGAGGGAGGGAGGAAGGAAGGAAGGAAGGAAGGAAGGAAGGAAGGAAGGAAGGAAGGAAGGAAGGAAGGAAGGAAGGAAGGAGTGGGAAGAGGAAACATGGAGGTTCATATGTGCAGTGGCTGAACATCAGAGGAATTCCCTCTGCTTTCCCATCAGGTGCAAAGCACCTTCTTTGTTCAGGACCATGGAGAGGGTGGGGTGGAGTGAGATGGTGCAACAATGAGATTCCAAGAGGGATAGTGTGGGTGCAAAAAGAATACTTGCAACTAAATCTTGTGTGGTGAGACACTCATACGTGGGCCACTCTGGCCTCCTGCCTGTCCCCAGCTTGGCATCCCCAGTCTCAGTCTCTGTTTTGCATTGTCATCACTACAAATCAAAGTGTCTTCAGCTTGTATAAAATAAAACATGGTTTGAGATGCCCTAGCAGCTACTCCTAACCAAGAAAGCTAGATTCTCACGAAGTCTTACTCGCTGATTTAGGGAAAGAAAAAGAGGGGTCCGGGTACCAGTTCTTGGAAATTTGGTAAACCCTTGGTAGGGGTTCTGTGATGGTCTGTGGGAATGACCTTGGGAGACAGGAGGAAGAGCAGCAATGGTCAGATAAGAGGGAGCTGAACTCACAGAAGGAGGGAGGGTGTGGGAAGCATCCCTAGTTTTCTGGAGAGAAAAAAGGAGAGGAGGGGAGGAATACTTTGAATCTTGCAAGATTCTATTAATGTAACCTTACAATAAAGATAGAGCTAGTACTCCTGGTTGGACTTCTTATCTGGGCTACCTTGCATGGTTAACAGGTTCTTTGATCTTCTTGCTGACTGTCTCCTGAAGGAGTGGGTAGGTGGCCACGTGTTCCCCTGACAGGGAGGAAGGTGCAAATATTCCAGCTCTGTAGTCTTTTGCAAACACCCTCTCTTTTCATATTGATTCTTACCACTGTCTCCTTTCTACTGATAGCACGTTGAGGTTGAGTAACACTGATCCCTCCATTTCTTATTAATTCTTTTAAGAATTTGAGGGAGATAGGGATGGTTTCTGGAGTTAACTTCCAACTTCTATTCTTCCTAGGGTTCTGGAGGGTACAGGCAAAAAGAATTGGATAAAAATACAGCCTCTGTATCTGAAGGCAGGTTTTATCGGGGATAGAGGGGGAAAGATAGAGGGAAGTGAGAAAGCTCTTCTCCTCTCTATGCTGAGAAATGACAGAGGTGGTTAGGTGGCTGTGCAGAAGCTGGATCTCTCTTGGAAGCCCCTTAAAATCCAATCTAGCCAACCCCCAAAGCAAGGCAGAGATCCAACATGTGGAACCAGTAACTCAGAGAGGTGGGGGCCTCCCCTTTGCTGAATGTGTTCAAGCACGGCCAGGCAGCCATCAGTCTGGAGTGCTTCCCTCCTGCATCAAGCAGTGGGTTGGCCTAGATGCCCTCAAGAAATCCCTTCCAATTCTATGTTTTTCTGACATTTTTTGCCAGGGTGTACTAAATTTACTGATCATTTTCTGCCATTTCTTGAGAGTTTCCTTCTGGAATATATACCTAGAAATTGCTCGGAAGAGATAATAAGATGCAAGGAAGGAGGGAGATTTTCACAGCTGCTGCTTTACCGAGCCATGATCATTTTGATGTTGACCACTCCTCCATTTTCCTGAGTAATTAATCAATGGTTTGAAGGTCAGTTAAGAAATTTGTCCAATTTTTTACAAATAACACACACACACCCTCCCCAGATGTTTGAGAAAGTGCTTGCTGATTTTAGCACCTGATGATTCATCTAATGTACAGTGGTACCTCGGTTCACGAACACTTCTGTTCACGAACAATTCGGTTCATGAACAGCTCCAGTCGCAAAATTTTGCATCCGTTCACGAACTCCGCATCAGGTTACGAACAGGATCCGTGGCCATTTTCCCTCCCGTGACACGTGGTTGCGGCTTCCTGTAGGGAGGGGGACTCTCCCTCCAAGCAGTAACCGCCTCCCCACCCGCCTTCCTGTCCTCCACGCCAGAAGTCGCGTCGAGCAAGGTTAGCGTTCTCTCTCTTTGTACTGTACTTTGTGTCATATTTTTGCGGTTTAAAAAAAAAAAAAATGGTTCAGAACGGATTAACCGTAATTACATTGAACCTTATAGGGAAATTTGATTCGGGACGCAATCAAAAATCGGTTGGCGACCAAATTCGTAGGGGTCAGAACGGATTAACCGTATTTACATTGAACCTTATGGGAAAATTTGATTCGGTTCACGACCAATTCGGTTCGCGACCAGAGTCGCAGAACGAATTAAGTTCGTGAACCGAGGTACCACTGTATTTTGTAATAGGGATATTTACGCATAGAAATGCTGACCTGTTTATAATTCTAAAAAATACCTAAAGGGGGGTAGATACAATCAGTACAATATCATCCGCAAAAAAGTTATTTCACAATGCGCATCATTCCCTTCTAATCTAGCGCTAGTGGCTTATATAAGTCCATAAGAGTTAAGTTTTTATTAGATTTAGGTAGGAATCAAATGGGATTTTTTTCCATGACTCTGGGATTTGCTTACCATTTATGATATTATTAAAACGAGGGTGAAGTGGCTAAGATTTCCTGCCCAGGAGATCAGAGTCTGGGTGAGAATTCAACTTGGTGGCCCATCAGGATGTTTGCCATTGAATTCACATGTTTCTGCCCATGTTTCATAGGGTTCTCCTGTGTCCTATGGCTGATGGTGTGCCAGATAGGCCTGGCAGTGCCTGCTCCTCGCTTTGCAGGAAGACCGATCCAGCAAGGTTTGGTGTCCGAATGGAATCCAGGCTCATGCTTAATTGGCCTTCTCCTATCAAAAGGCAGCGAAATGCAGCCCTTCAGAATTGGCTCTGTTAATCAATATCTTTATCTAGGACAAAACGCCTCTCCCCATCACAACCTACTCAAAGAAATTAAATGCACAATCTAATTAGGATGGTGTGTGTTTGGAAAGCTAAGCACTGACAGAGGGAATTAGATGCTCATAAAAAAAAAATTTTTTTTTTTTTTTGCTCGCCCTGCTGTTATGGTTGGTGTTGCTAACAGCTTTGAAGGGTTTTTGCCTTTTTGCAATTGTGTTTTACGAAGAAAGACATGGTTTCCAGTTGGGAGCGGCCCAGCCTGCCATGAAAAAAAGGCACCCTTAGCACCCTTAGTCAAACCCACCAAAGGGTGAAGTGAATGGAGGGAGGTACTGTCAGCCTTCCCAAGTAGACCAGACAGGAACAGGAACAGATGAGTTAATTCTACTTTATTGTAAGGCTACATTGACAGAATCTTGCAAGTCTGAAAGTACAATTCTCCTGCCGTCTCCTTTACAGCCTGCAAAACTAGGGAGGGCCCCTTCTGAGCCTCTTTCTCCACCCATTATGCAGCTGTGGGCTATGCCCCCTCTTACCTGACCATTCCCTAGGCAGCATTTCCTCACCCCTGTCTCCCAAGGTCATTCCCACATACCATTACAGGCCCATAGAAGACAGAGCAGAACTGTTCCAAGTTGTCTCAGTAGATGGGATGAGAAACAATGGACTTAAATTACAAGGAAGTTGACTTTGTTTGGATATCAGGAAGAATTTCCCAACAGGAAGAGCTGTTCCACAATGGAAGAGGCTGCCTTGGGAGATGATGGGCTCCCTTTCACTGGAGGTGTTTAAGCAGAGTTTGGGCAACTGTTGGGGGATGCTATAGAAGTGATTTTTGGCTAACTGGTCTTCAGTTTCCCTTCCATTCTAGGATTGTGGGCTTGATGAACAGTTTTTATCACCAATGCATGGCTGGTCTTGAGGATTAATGATGGGTGGATGTCTCCAGGCATGGATTGGCTTGGCTCAGATTAAGTAAAGCAATACCAGAACGCATGAATGCATGCACGCACAAGCACAGAGGGAAATAGCTTGATTTAATTCAAAGTAGTCCAAACCTGTTTAGATGCCATCACACCTCTGGGCAAGGATGCAGTTGATTCAGTTCTTGCCTTCATTTTTTTCCTCCCCCTTCTGTCCCCTCCATATTGCATCCATATCCTACCTGGTGGAAAGCATGTGGAAGGGTTCCTTCTAAACTTCCTACTCCAGCCCATGAAATGCTGAGAAAGGCTATTTCCCAATCTTGTCAACCCAGCAATTAAGACAGGTGGGCCACCATAAAGCCCATGATAGACTGGTAGAAGCTTGCAGTGTCACTTCCCCAGTGTCACTTCCCCAGTGACACTTTTAGGAGAATGCAAAAAAGTTCAGCAGATGCAGTTCTGTGCATGGAATCCCCCAGTTCCCCAAAAGAGGGGTGCCTGAGAAATTCAGGGATGCTCTGAACTGGACTGATCAGCCCTGTCCTTGAATATGGACAACCAAGAAGGGCTGTTGCAGGGCAGAGCAGGTAGATTTATTCTCTGTAGTGCCCAAGGTTAAGACAAGAACCAACAGACGGAAGCTTAACAGAGAGAGATCCAAACTTGAAATAAGGAGGAGTTTCCTGACTGCAAACGCTCTGAAGGAGGGGAGCAGTCTGCCTTCTGAGTCATGGATGCTCCATCACTGGAGGTTTTCAAGCACAGGTTAAACAGCCATTTGTCTTAGATGGCTTGAGGATTTCTGCTCTGGGTGGGGGTGGACTTCCAGCTCTATGGTTCTATGATTCTATGAAAAAGCCCCCAGGTTCACAGCATCAGAGGGGTCTCTTCACCATGGAAAGCTATCCAGAATGGTTTTCTCTGGGAGGGGAGAGGCACTCTGCTGTCTATTTCCTCCTGCTTTTCATTCTGGGTTTCTTTCACTCCAAGCCCCATCAGAATTGAGGAAATGGGGCAATTTCAGCCCGTTTTTAAAAGACGCTTCTGAAATTCTCTTCCTCCAGATTTTTCTCCCAGCTCTGAACTTCCAAGTTAGCCAGTTTCTTTGTGTAGCCAAAAGTGCTTTAGGGAATTTATTTTGCTCTGTTCTTTTAAAAATGTTTGCTGTGGATGTGACACAACTTTAACTTCCTTCAGGCCTTTTCTCATTTTGCTTTATGATAAGGAGATTGAATAGATTGAACCTATTCTAATATTCAAATTGTAATGGTTTTCGGATTGTGTGCCAAAGACGCTAGGCTGGCTGAATTCAGTTGAAATTCTATTAGTTGCAAAATAGATTAATTTGGGGCAATGCACCAAGTTAAAAATCCAGAGAAGTCAAATCTTGGAACTATTCCTTCTGCCACGCTGCCTGAACCATCACTCTTTCCAGAACTCAATTTCCTTCAGTTTCAATTTCCTTTATGTTTTTTGTGCTTCCTTTCCAGCCCCCCTTTCATTTCTTCTCTCTCTCTCCTGATTTTTTTTTTTTGGTGGGGGGGTGGGGTGGAGGACAGCTTCAGACTGTAGGAGAGGGGCTGTTCCTCAGAGATCTGCTGGGAATTCAGTCCTGCCCCTGTCCTTTTCACTGCTTGAAAGTCTGAAACAAAACTTCTCAAACTTACTTGCTTGCTCAACAAAATTGTGGGAATGGAAGAAATGGTATGGGGAGGCAGTTGGGAAAATCCCAGCTCCTCTTTTGCTTTATTTGGAGGGTGGAACAGAGTCATGGATTCCATCCCAAGGACAAGGGGGATCAATAAATAACAGGTTTCACACTTCAATGTGATGTGCAAAGAGGATTGACAAACTAGGTTTGGTTTGATTTGGGTTGGGTTGGGTTGATATGATCTGATTTAAACCAGTAAGCCAAAATCTAGAATCATCATTTGTGGTTTCCTGTCTCATTCCTGTCTCTTTGAGGCCCAGCCTGGGTTTCTGACCAACCTGCAGAATACAAGGCAAGAAAAGAAGGGAAAACAAACCATGATTTGGCCAAAGAAGCCACAATTCTCTCTCTGACTTAGCATGGGGCATGAATTCAATGTAGAGCAATGTCTGGAGCATGTTCAAAAACCTTTTTTGAAGGAGAGAGGAATGTTCAGGCATGTTTAAGAGCTTAGCTGAACATACGGCTTTTGAGGAGTGAAATGATGCTCCTGTGGACTTCTTGAGACAGGCAGGTCTCAACCCACAGCCTTCACCAGAGCATCTCCAGATAGAGGAGACAGGCAAGCTGTCCGTCAAAGAGATAGATGAATAAAAGGGAGATCCTTCTCTTGTAGTCATGGCACAATGTGATCCTGATTGCACACCTATACAGATTTGTAGTGGAAACAGAACTGAGGGATGTGTGATTCTCCCTCCACCTCACCTCTGTCCAAGCAGAATTCCAACTTTGCTAGCCTCTTGGTGACTTGAAAAAGTGAAAAGGGAGAAAGTGCTGACAAAGATGTGATGTCAGAGTCGATGGAAAAGCAGCTTTCCTTGGCTGCTGTTTCTCAGTGGCCTGGCATTTCCACCAAGAGAATCTCCAGCTTGGCCCTTTGGAGAGGAGTTTTTGGACCAGCGTTCTTGGAAACGTGGCTCAACCTGGAAAACAGAAGCTTCAAGAGAGATTAATTGGTTATTTCAGTCTTTTGCAGAGCGCAGTTGTACAGAAACAGAGTTCTCGGGTCGTAAGGAAGTTCAGATCAATTAAAACAATTTACTTTGTTGCTAATGATTTCAGACCATTGTAATTTATTAGTAAGTAAATGCCTTCAAAAGTGCATTCATTTGGCTATAGCACAGGGGGAATCGTAACAAGTTCTTGGATAAATTAAGTGTAGGATTTGGGAACGAGCTTTTATTGTGAAGGGTTTAAAGCCGTGCCTGCCACTCAGCTTTATGGCTTCAGAGTTTCTGGAAACAATTAAAACTTCTAATCAGTTCTTTGGGGCTTTTTAAAGACATGCAAATGAGGAGGTGCTAGTTGCCTTTAATCTGAGCAGGAATCCAGAGCTGAGGAGGAACAGAAGGTGGTGCTGAAATGACTTCAAGTGGCGGTGCCCATCTTGGCGTTGGCCATTCCTCCACCAGTGATTTAAAGGGCTACCAGCCACCTGTTGTCATCACAACCCACCCCCCTCCAAAAACAGAAAAGGATGTCAGCTGGCTGCATCACCCTTTTGCCATAATTTTGAGATTTGTGGACATGTGAGTTATGATAGACAAGGTGATGGGTGTGTTCCCAATTCTGTCCACCCACTGGGTACCCCATCAGGGATGGGGTGGGGTGGGCTTCAGTGCCCTGTTCCACAGTCCTGCGGTCCACCTATACAGAATTGCAGAGATGACCTTGGAGAAGGAATGCAGAGATTGCTAGCAAAACATGAGCTTAGCCCGGGAAAACAGGACAGGGTAAGAAAGAAACTCAAGACTGCCCTGCTTTGATTCTCTTTGGTATAAGAAGGAGAGAAGCAAAAACACAGTAGGCTTTTGAGATGCTGATTATAGCCTATAGCATGGCTGGCTGGGGAATTCTGGGAGTAGAAGTCCACACATCTTCAAGTGGCCAAGGTTGAGAAACACTGGCCTAGATCTATAGAGTTGCAGTATTTCTTGTGAAGTCTGCCTCCTGACGCCCCCTTGGCTTCTTCAGGTGGCTTCATCGGTCCCTTCTTACACTCTCATTTGAGCATGTAACAAATTAAAAATAAAGTGAAATGAAGAAACATATGGGGAGACAGCTCCCGATCATACATGTGCCTAGGAAAACATTTCAATTAACTTAGTGGTGTGAAACAGTTTCTAATTAGGGCAGGGACAATTAGTCACACAGGAGGGCACTAAAGCAAAAATAGCACCAGAGGGGAGGGAGACGGACCCTCGTCATTGTTCAGCCATCTAGATCCAGCAGAACTGAGAAACTGAAACTGACCGGGCAGGGGTCAACCTTGCCTCTTAGTTCAGGGGAGGGGGAGTTATTGAAACTGACCAGTACAGGGAAACTGGCAAATGGTCCCTGGCAAACACACATCTGATTCCCTCATTAGTTGCAGGATGCTGTAATGAGGAAGAACTGGGCTTCTGGGCCTATCCTGACACCATCTTCCCATTATAAAAAGATGCCCTGCTTCTTCCTAACTATGTTGAAGCAGAATCTTCTGCTTCTCTTCTCCCCCAAATGAAACAAGGGGGTCTCTCCTCTTTCTCTGTCTGGTTCAAAGAAGGGAGGGGACTGAAAGGGACTGGGGAAAACAAAGATGACCATGGTGGAGGCTGTCTAGTGACCAGAAGCTTGGGGGTGGGAGAGACACCTCCAAAATATCCCCAAAACACACTTCCTGTCACACCCTCCACAGGTTATCTGAGTTCCCCTCCATCTACCTATTTTGCACACCTTGACACTGTGATCGGATTAAGGGGGAGATTAAGGACAACCTTAGGTTGTTATAATCCATGAGCTGGGGACAAGGCATGGAAGAGAAGAAGGAAAAGGAAAAAGAAAAGGAGAAGGAACAGTGGAGAAGGAGGAGAAGGAGTGGTGGGGAAGGGGAAGGAGAAGGAGAAGGAAAAGGAGAAGGAGAATATTAGTGATGGAATTGTCCCTGTCTTTGGCTTTTTCCACTCAAGGCATCTTACTGCAGAAGATTAATTTTGCTTGCCCATGAGGGCACCTGCTTGCCCAAGAAACACCCCTTCAGGGCTGCTGCCCCTTCCCCTTCTTTTCCTGAGCCCCCCCCCCTTCTCTTATCACCATTTTTGGGTTACACCTCCAACAGGGGTGGGAAATGCATCAAACCTAATGGGGTCTTCCCTGGCTGTCAGCTGGCACCTCTGCAGAGATTAACGGGATAAAAAGGGCATCTTTTGCAACCCTCCTTGGTGCCCACCCCCCCCAAACCTCCGAAGCTGCCAGCGCCCTTGGAGAGGTGAGCACTGGCCATGGGCCAGAGAGCCCCGGGGTGGGTTCTGTTTGCTTGATTCTTGCCGCCAAAAGGAAATTAAAGAGCAATTAGTGAGCGACGGCCGAGTTGCAAGTTAAATGGTTTAAAAGGCAACCATTCATTACTCAAGGCAAAGATGGGGGGGGGGGGATTTGCTTGGCATAAAGCCAGCCCCCCTCCCTGGATGCCTGCTGGCAAATTCCAGAGTTCTGCACCCAGCACATTAATGTACCAGGTAGATAAAGGATTGGTGCACATGTGCCCCCCCACACACACACAGAAGGTTCTTGTCACGTGGACATGATCTGAATTTTAGCTGAAAGTGGAGAGCAGAGGAAGAAGCCGTTTTCCTCCCCCTTTTTCTTTTTTTCTTGGAGAGCATCTCTTTCAAACCTAGGGAGAACAGCTGTATGGATGGAGACCTTCTCAGAGCTTGCATTAAAATAAAAAAAAAAGGCAATAAATTAATAAGCAAGCTAGTCAGCCAGGCAACCTTCTGGCAGAGAGGAACATTCTTTTTAAAAACATTTTTTTTCCACCTCTTCCCCGGCTTGCCAAGAGACATTCGAAAAGTTTCCAGTCTATAGATGCCAGGACAGGACGTAGTGCTTTTGCTGGAAGGGGGGAGTTGCAGGGACTCGCCATTTTAAGAAGTGACATTTGAATGGGGAGGGGGGCTAGCCAGCCCCTTCTGTTTCCCAGGGTGGGGCCTCCCAGCCCCCTACCCGCCCTGAGGTGCACCTTCCCCCCCTTTCAATTTTCACCCAAGAACACCCAGCCACATCAGATCAGCCTTGATCTGCCACGGGCCACCCACGTTCCCTTTTATTAGTTCATTTTTATTGCTCTGAAGGGTGACGGGTGTTTAGTGACAGTTGCTACAAAAATCGTTCACGCTGACAACACTTGTCCAATTGCATTTCCCCTCTCTGTTCCTGAGAGGCCTACATCTGTTTTTCGGAAACAGCCGGTGTGCAAGGAATTTCAGCAACTGGCCAGTGCAGTCACTGAGCTTGATAGAAAACGCAGATGCACTCACACACACACACACACAGAGTTTAGTTCAGTGTTCCTCAACCTTGGGAATTTTAAGATGTGTGGACTTCAGCTCCCAGAAGATGTGTGGACTTCAATTCCCAGAACTGAAGTTTTAATCCTGGTCTAGGTCATCAGGCAGGTGCTGCTAATAGTAAAGAAAACTGCTCTCTAAGCTCATGCAGAGTTCAAACCTGTCACTCTGGTTGCAACTCATTCTTTCACCCTGTCCCTCTGTGTAGCAATCCCAGATATTTGAAAAATGCTACCATATCTTCTCTCGATTTTCTGCCTGTTAAACATACCCAGATAATTTAATCTTCCTCCTAGGGCTTAGTTTTCAGGTCCCTCATCAATTTGGTAGCCTTTCTCTGAATCTGAATCTGCTCCAATTTATTGTTGTCCTTTTTGAACTCAAATACACAGAACTGGACACACTACTCCAAATGGGGTCTGGCCAGGGCTGAATATACTGGAACAATTTCTTCCCATGTTCTGGATTCTGTGTTCCACTTAATGCACCCCAAGATAGCAGTTACCTTTTTAGCAGCCGCATCAAACTGCTGGTTCATGTTTAACTTGCGGTCAACTAGAACACCCAGATCCCTTTCACATGACACTGTCAAACCAGGTCTCCCCCATCCTATATTTGTCCTTTCATTTTCCCTACCTAGATGCAGAATTTAAAATTCTTCCCTGTTAAATTCTGTCCTATTCATTCAGCCCACTGATCATGCTTGGCTAGACCTTTTGAATCTTCTCTCTCTCTTCTAAAGATTTATTTATTTATTTATTAAATTTATATAGCTGCCCATCTCAGACCAGTGACTCTGAGTCACCTCTTCCAGCTTTGTCTCATCTGTAAACTTCATAAGCTTCTTCCAACTCTTCGATCCAAATATCCTGACAGGGCTCAGGATAGAGCCTCATGACCCTCTACTTGATGCTTCCTTCCATGCTGAAATGGAGCTAGGTATGATCCAACTAGGAGTCCATCAAATAGCAGTACCATCTAGCCCATATTTTTGTCGAGCAGAGTCGAGGTGGGAGTACATTCCACACCAAAAATACACGCCAGCGTTAGAGAGATTTAAAGAATGCAATGTCTTTATCTTGTTCTCCAAACAAATCCAGCCAGAAGTTATAAAACATATCTGGTTGTTTATTGAGAAAAATAAAACTACACAAAATACAAGTTTCATGCAAAACATAGAAAAAATCACTTCTTCTCATTTATGTGGCATCCAAGACTAAAACAAAACTTATCCAACTTAAAAGTCTCTAGCCAGCAACTTCTCAGAGAAGAGGTACACTACTTAGTTATTAGTTACAACTACATAACCTATAAAATGATTACAGGATGACTAAAACGCTACTAGTAGTGAAGCATACAATCACCCACAATTTCTTGGAACTATGCACCTCCCCTTAGCTAACTAGCATGAAGACGCCAATAGGTGGCAGTACAAGCGGTATACATGCAAACTAGAAGGCCAATACAGGTGGCATGATCTCTGTAGCCATAACAATGTTGCTTGAAGATAAGCAATTTGTTCTTCTTCCCATGAGAATATCCTAACAATTTTACCATTTTATGAATACCATAAGAGATTCAATCAAAGGGTTTGTTGAGGCCAAGGTACACTACATCTAAAGCATTCCCCTTGTCTACTAAGCTAGTAACTGTATCAAAGGAGGAGTCCATGCTTCTAGGAGTGTTTGTATAGGAGGACTGGTTAAAGAACCAAAACTGTGGCGGTAAATAAGAAATGTGATCTCCAAGGAACCTTCTGCTTTGTAACTGATTCATGAGTGATTGAGAGTGAGTTGTGAAGCATCAAGTTTGTAGATGGCATTGGATAATTTGGGCTGGAAAAAACTTCAAATGGCAAAGAGAACCAAACTCTCCACCAGAGAAGGGTTGGGAAGAAAGGTGCCGGGTCCAAAAGGGATTTATGGGGAAGAAAGTGCTAATGGAGAGGGCAAAGGTAGGGAGAGGAATGTCTGTGGCAGAGATTGGCTGATGACCAAAAAGAAGGGTGGAGTCTACCTCTCCAGGCCCTCTCAAAACACGTATCTGCTCACCTTCAGGATCATCTGACTGTCTCCAAAGTAATGAGTGATTTTACCCACCTTGAGATGGCCCTGGCCCAGCATCAGATGAAGGGGGGAAATTGCTTTTCCACCAGCTCAGCAAAAGATGACTTAAACCTGTCTCACTCATGGGTTGGTGAGGAGATGAGAGCATCATCATCATGGGAACAGAGAGGGAAGCTGTTGTTGTCAAGGTACAGTTGGGTCATCATTAAATACAAGTGGGGACAAGGCTATAGAGTCATTCAGTCACTGCTGTGCCAATCTAACAGTATTTATAAGCATCAAACCAGTGATGGCGGGGGGGCGGGGTATGAAACATACTAAAATCATAGGGAGAAAAAATTATTTAGCATGTGCTTGTGGTAGTAGAAGGATGTCATTAAGAAACGTTCCTCCAGGATCACAGAGGAACAGAATGTGGGCCAAGCCCTCCTTGATTTTCTTGGCCCAAAGGTTCCTCACAAGGTAATGTGTGAACATTAGCATCTACCAACCTGCAGGCAAGGGTTTAGCTTTCCTAGCACCTGCCGTCTTGTTCTTGAACCTGGCCCACCCACCCTGTAAATTTTCTTAAGGGCCTCCATCAACAGCAGGCGGGCTGTTGTCCTTCCTGGCTGTTTCCTCTGGGAGATGTCAAGATGAGAATTTAAAAACCAACAGCTGTTGTTTCCATTTGTCTTGGGAGCAAAGGAAATGCTAGGCTGGAATATTTTCCAGTGAATAAGCCCATTTAGAAAGTTAATGCTAACATTAATTCAGTCCCACAAATATCTAATTTACATCAAGATGACAGCAAGCATCCAACTTGGCCCGGCTGGGGGCCGAGAGACTAGTGGGCTGTCCGTGGACCCTCGCTGGCTTCCTGCCTCTCCCAAACTCCACATCTGGAAACCAACCAAGAAGAGGACCACGATTCCAGAGGTAGCCTGGCTGCAGCCACATGAGTCCTCTGGAGGGACCAACCACATAAAAGTATATTAAGATGTCACACAGCAGTGAAGAAGGCTACCTTTACATTGTCCAAAGAAGCTGGACTTCAGCTCCCATGATTCTCAGCCTGCTGGCCATGCTGGCTGTGGGTTATAGGAGTTGGAGTCTAACAGCTCTGGAGGCTAGCAGGCTTGGAAAGGCTGAATTTGGGCCCAGATGTTCCTGGACTGAAAAGTACTTCTGAAGTGTCCAAAATGCATTTATTGTATTGTTATATAAATAAATGTCTATAACTAACATATAAAGATTCTCAAGTTGGGCATTTAACTTCTGGAATTCATCAGTGATGATGGGTCTCTAGTGTAAGTGATTTCCAAATGGTTCAGAAAAAAATCATGGCGGAGGGGGCCTAATGAGGACTATTAGATATTATTAGGGTTACCATATGGCCAGTATTTCTGATTTTTCTACTATGAACACCCATGCAGCTGGGAATCTGTAAAGAGATAACATGTCTCGGATTGGCTGTTCATGATAAAGGAGGCTAGAACAGCCTCTGTGCAGTTCCCCCAGCCCTGCACCTCACTTGATCTCCTCCAAGGTAGGGTGTAATCCCACCAGCTTTTCCTGACCCCTTGATCTCATTCTCCTTTGCTTTTCCTTTCCACTCCTCTGCTGGTATCTAGAGTTCGGGCAGTTCCCTATCGGTCTCTTTTGATGCCTTTCAGCTGACTTGCCTGCCCCTCTCCCCATTGCCAGCCCCAGCCCAGGATCCAGTCTTCCTTTCCAGTACCTCCCACATATACATCTATCAAAGCAAAAGGTCTAGAGTTCAGTTCTGGGGTTTGTTCCTCACCCCGATGCAGAGGGAGACCTTCATTCTCAGACTGATTGATTGATTGTGCCATCAAGTCTGTGTCAATTATTAATGAACACATAGAAAGAACTTCTCTAGGATAATCTGTCCCCAAACGAATCTTACACCTCTTCCAACAGTGACCCCATTGCCACTGTAACTGGGTCTATCCGCCTGGCTGCTGGCCATCTTCTTCACTTTTCTACCTATTGATTGATTGACTATGTGCCATCAAGTCTGTGTCAACTCTTAGTGACCACATAGAAAGACCTCCTCTACAATGCTCTGTCCCCAAACGAATCTTACACCCCTTCCAACGGTGCCCCCATCACCACTGTAACTGAGTCCATCCACCTGGCTGCTGGCCATCTTCTTTTCTTTCCTTCCACCTTTCCCAGCATTAGAGCTTTTTCAAGAGGTTTTCACATCATGTGTCCAAAGTAGGATAATTTAAGCCTGTCATTCTCAGAAGGGGAAATCTAATCTTGGGATTCTCCACCAGCTTGTTAGCTGGCATCTTAGCAGAATTGCTGCATTTGTCTTGAGGAAGGGAGAAGAACCATAATAGGAGTGCAAAAAGTTTGCTAAGCATAGACTGAGCATTGACCTTGTGTAAGGTTGACCTTATTAATGAAAAAGAATACAGTTGCTCTTGGACAAGAAACAAATCTGTTTACAAGTTTCTTCAGATGAACAGACTTGGGTCTCATCCTCATGTTCCTCTAACCACAGCATGGAGATACTCCATGAATTTTTTGGCTGATCTGTCCACATGATGTGGCCTTCATCCCCATTCCTAGCCTACAGTGGAGGCCCCTTAAAGCCATATTTAGCTGTTCTTGGATTTTTCTTCTTCTCCTGACACAGTTTTTGCCATGGACACAATCTAAGAAGCTTCATCGATGTTAAAATTGAGAACATGTTCAGGTTTAAGGATCTGCCCAGCATTTATTGGCCACCAAAAGCTGCTGTGGTCACACACCCTCCCCATCAATCATTGGGAACCACCCTCCATCCCCATTTTTGTCTTGAATGCTGCTTTCTGAAGCACATGTCAGTTCCTCTGCTCTGCCCTTGACCTGGAAGCCTCGTGCTCTGCAGCCTCTCCCTCTGACTCTGACATCTTCAGTCCAGGGAAAAGCTCCATTTTTACCTTTTTCTTTTCCTGTCCTCTTCACTGAGCAAGGTATTAAAAAGAAAAAGGTTATAGCCAGTAATGAAGGGAAACTGAACTGCCAGCTTGCAATAGATAAGAGCTGGCACCATCTGAATTCAAAAGCTGGATTTCCAGTGGCACCCGCTGTTGATATAAACCTTCAAGCACTTGGTGAATGTCAGCACAGCTTTGAAATTAAAATATCTCCTGTTCTGCTGCATCTATTGTTCCATCACAAGCTCAGGTTAGCTGGTGAAGAAAAGAGTCACTTGGGGCTTCATTTATAACACTGACATTTCTAAGGAACAGAAAGACTGCCAGTCCTGCAGACTTGGCTCCATCTGTTTCAGATGCAAAGTCAGGGTGCCACTGAAGGAGGACGCTGGTGCATCGGAGGACTTTACAGTGGGCCAGTTGGGCACGCCAAAGAACAGCTGTCATGGGAGAGGGACCTCACTGGTGGGACATGAATCAAATCTCACTTCTGGGGAGGAGGATGTCTGGCAGGAGAATCAAGTACTTCAGAGTCCTGCTGGGTTCAGTCTATCTGGTGGCGTACCCAACAGATACCCAAGCCAATAGAATTGTTTTGCTTTATTATCTTCTCCAGTAGCTGCACTTCTGGTTGCAATGCTTGTAGCAGGGCAGTTCCACCAAACTCCTTTGCTAAGGACGGGGCATTGCTTCAGGCATCAGAATCTCATTTTGTCAAAGAGTAAGAAAAGTTCTACAGAAGCAGAGAAAGCGTCCATCTACCGCTGATCCTGGACGTGGGCAGGACGTATAGCTGAAGTATCTTCTCAAGCGATGGCTTGACCACCAGCCCCCAAATCCAAGACCACCTTCCATGGTCTAACTGCTCTCATCATCAGGATGTTAGATGTAGCCCTGTCCCCAGAGTCAACAGAAGACCAGAGCTTTCCCCACTTCCTTCCAAAAGACCTTCCATTTTTGGAGAGTGCTTTTGTGACGGAATCTATCTACGAAGGGGGAGGCGGTGTGATGGAATACAGTAGAGATCTAGGTTCCCAGGAAGGAGGGTGGACAAGAGACAACACAGTCCGGAGCAGGAGCATGCGAAGGAAAAAACCTAAGATAGCCACTCCCTAGAATCTCCCAGGATATATCTATTAGGTTAGCATAGTACAGATTTAGTCTGGCAAAATTTTGTCTACATGGTGTAAGCAATAAAAGAACTGAACTTGGTTGGACTGTTTTCCTGTTGTTCTTGGGTTAGGCCTGACAGTTTTCCTGTCTTCACTAAACAGACCCAGCATCTCAGCTTACCTCCTAGGCCTTGCTTTTCAAACTGATGATGACCATCCGAATAGGCTTCAGTTTGTTTACATCATTCTTTAAAAGTGACTTCCAAATCTAGTTCCTGGGCTTCAGGAAAGGTCAGATTAAGGGAAAACAACATAACATCAGCATTCCCAGTGAATGGGAAACACTCCTATTAATTCAATCTTGGAGAACTTGAGGACAGTTGGAAATGGCCAGTGTTGTGTGCTTGGATGAAGTGGAGGACTCTAGTGTGAAAGGCAGTGATATTGGAAGAGGCTTCCCTGAAGGGTAGGTCAAGACTCTAAGGGGAATGAGTTTGGGGGAGATGATGGGGAGGGGTGTGAAGTCTTTTTCATTCTTTCATGGGATTTTTTTTCACCCCAAAATGGAAAAATGCCCTACACATCTGTTTGTGGCCAAAAATAGTGGTGTAACTTTTGGGTTGCAAGAAAATGTTTCTGTTTGGGTTGTCTTCTTCTGTGTTAATGCAACCTAAAACCACATTTTGCTGCTGCATCATATTATTGATGCTCAGCTTGTGTCATGACAGGCATCCATTACTAAACCATAGCAGAAGGAAGGGAGGGAGGGAGGAAAACTTCTAGGTCCAATTTTCCAACCAGTTGAGAATCCCACTGGTAGTTATACCACCTGACCTTCATAGCTACTTTGTCCTCAAAATTATTAGGGCAGATATTATCAAATACATTCTGAAATTAAGATAAATTGCAACTCTAGCATTCCCACAATCCATTAAGCTGGTAACCCAATTTTTCAAATCAAGCTGGAATACCTAAACCCAGAAGCCAAGTGCCCTTGGAGGCATGCAAATCTTATTGGGGTAGCCAGTGAAAGTTGTGAGCTACTGATATCTGAAACTAGTTTGGTCTGGAGCTTATCAAATCTATTTTAGCTTTCCATAAGATCAAGAATCCCAGCGGTACATGGTCACTTTCCTCCAGCTTTCCTTTGGCTTAATCTCATTTATTAACTCCATCCTATCAAGTCAAGACTAGCCCATCTCTTATTTCCCTCCCTGCTGTCTGGAAGATTTTTGAGAGAGTCTGCAACCAAGTTGGTCTCCGAACAGATATCAGGAGCCTTGAAATCCTCTGTTACCCCCAATAGTTGTTTCCCTGACATATATGTTTTAAAAAATAATTAATTCAGCCCAGGAATTCATGGCCATCATGGTCATCAGGGGCCTGTTCAGATAAGCAGGGATCAGCTGAAGAAGAAGCAATCATGGAAGAAACAACCAAGAAGCCAGCATGGAGAAAACCACTCCCCAGCCAAGTCTGGCAAGGCAAGCTCTCTCTATAAGCCACCATCAAATACCACTCTCTGTTGCACTGATGATGGTTCCTAGCTGGGTAATGAAACGTCAGCAGGGAAACAACCAAGCTCAGAGAACGCCAAGAACCCATCCATTTAGGACATGATAAATCTTGGCTATCATCTAGACTTTTGCACCCAGATACGATCTATGTGCTCACTTTCCTTGCAGTGATGGTGCCAAAATTGATCATAGGTTTGATCTGGAAGAGCACTTCAAAAAAAGTATATGGGGAAGCTAATAGCACCCTGGGATGGTTATTTATTCATTAATACTATGTCATCATTATAAATAATCCCCAAGTGCTCTGCCTTCTTATAACCTGTTTGATATCAAAAGATTTTGGGAGACGATGCAACCAAAAATACCATTAACAAAAGGGAACCAAATTTTAAAGGATCAAAATGAAAAGATTAACTTACCAAGATTTAAACCTTGGTTGGGCATCTAGTTTCTCCTTCATTCCCTGTCGATGATACTTGGCTATTGTTGTAAATAATGCACAATGATAGTTGTCTAGATTTCCAAATAATGCACAAACCCAGATGCCGGGTTCAGGTCTCTTCTCCCATGCTAATTGAAAAAGGCCTGGTTAATCTCTTTGGGCTTGTCCACCAGATTTGCATCCAGACTCTGATTCTTTTTAGCACTTCACTCCCAAATGAGCCCACAAGGCACATTGTATGGATTTGACTGCAATGTGTGCAAAATCAGCTCCATTTTGGGGAGGGGGAAAAGCCCTCGGAATGGCAGGTTCTGATGCAGACTGTTCCTGGGACAAAAATGACAATTTTGACAGCTCCCAAGAGGTCCTGCGGCTTGTCTGTGGCTTGTGCTAGGAATGTGCAAGGTTTTCTCTTTGAGACAACAAATGGTGGTTTGGGGGTCTCTTTGGTCTGTGGGTCAGGCAGCTGGCCAATGAGGAGAAGGCTAGACAGGAAGAATGGCGATGTGGCCCTGACTTGGCATATGATGGTGTGGGAGTCTTTAGAAATAGCCCATTGCTGGCAGGCCTGGTCTCCCATCCAAATGCTAACCAGGCACAACCCTGCTTAGCTTAGCTGAACTTTTTGGAGATTAGCCAAGGTCTGCTAGGTGCTGAAAGAGGAAGATAAATGCAACTTGGTGTGATGGAGGCTTAGTAAGACCACAGCCACGATGGAGATAGACCCATGTATTACAGGGCAAGAAAGAACATATGCAGTAGGAAGGGATGGGAGCAGCAAGAGGTATTAAAAAATTCAGAAACCTGCAGGAAAATGCAAGAAAGAGAACACAAGAAAAAATGGAGAAAGAAATTGAAACTACATCATGATCTCCTATAGAGCATCAAGCCAAGAAAATAGTCTTCCTCCCTTCCTCCCTCTGTCCCTTCTCTGTCCTCCCTTCCTCTTTCCTTCCTCTTCTTTCTTCTGCTCCCTCCCTCTTCCCCTGCTTGCTGGCCCTTGCAAAGGCAGATATGAGGTCTTTGTTGAATAACCCTCCTTCAATTATCCATGGGGATCATGGCTTGTTTTAGAGGTGAGGTCATCCCTTGTTTCATCCAGCCTGGATTAGCGCACCAGAGAAATTGTCCATCGTGGCCACCATGAAGGTTCCAGGCGGCTACTATGCAAGCTATGAAGCTTGTTAAATAAATATATAAATCTTCGGCAGTCCGGATGGATTGCTCAGTGCGTGCTTCATTTTACTGGGCCTCAGTATTACCTCGGCATGTAAACCAGAGCAGATGAGCTTGGGTGTCTAGATCCATCTCAGCTGCTCTTCTCTGCTGACCCACATGTTAGAACCTGAGTCAGAAGGAAGCCTCACTTCCTGATGGTCTATAATGGGCAGAAGGAGTGACCTTGAGGAACAGGAGGAAGAGCCACAACCAAGGCAAGGATCAGATAAAAGAAATCTGAGTCCGGAGCAGAACCGTAATCTGAGAAAGCATCTCAGACAAGACCCTCCCTAGTTCTTTCTCTTAGGAGTTCATTCTCCTAAGATTACTATAATCTTATCATAAACATAGGATTGGCCTGCAAGACTTTGGGTTCCTAGTCTGGTCTACCTGGAAGGGTTGACATGGTGGTATCTTCAGCTCTCAGCTTGACTCAGGGATGACCACAGACTATGGACAAAAAAGTCGAGGTGGAATCAAAGTTCCACTTGTTTCTTATGTGCATTGCGTTAAAGAAAAAGGAAAAAACAGGCAGAGCTTCCGTCACATCATTGTGGCCACCACCTTTGGCATCCTTGAGTCTCCTCGGCCGTGCTGAAGATTCGCTGCCCCCTTCCAGGGATTGAAAGGTGGGAGCTGGTCCTGCACCGGTCAAGGCTGTGTCTGAGTAGGATGCTGCAAACAGGATTACGATAGCAGGAAGCTCACGGGTTATCAGCAGTTGCCAGAAGCGACTGGCGGGAGAACAAGATAAAAGGGATTAAGGCAGCCGGGAACAAAAAGGAGAAACAGTGATTTGCTAATCCAAGCTCTGTGCTGTGGCATCTAGCTAACCCTTCGTCACAACCTGTCCTGCCACCATATTATTTAGGTTTTCTTTGTCCTTCGGAGATATTGACAAGGAACAGATGGAGCATTAAAGACCCATTAAATATTAAAGATCCATTAAATATTAAAGATCCATTAAATCATCATCCCCTAAAATAAATTCTCCCTTATTTGTCCATTTATTTATTTGATTGTTACCCGCTGCAGTCGAGTGATTTTCAGCAGCTTACAATATCATCCAATACAGTGTTTTATTGATTGCCTTTTTCAACTGGCCCAATCAGAGGATTCTGGGCAGTGCACAGCAAGTAAAAGCAATATCCGTTGCACCACCAGATGTGCAGATGTACAGATGTGCAGATAAGCACCCACAGGCCGTCGAGCGAAGCTGGGGAGACGGGTTGGCCCTTGCAAAGTGATCCGCCCCCTAAATGAAGGGGGGCTGGGGGGAAACGGGTGAAAAGGAAAAGTCACCCCCCTCCCGATCCACACATTCACAGCTGAACGGGTAAACTTCACCTTTTGCTCTGCCCAGGAAAATGTTCACACAGACAACCCTTCCTTGAAACGGTGTAATCAAAGGCTCCGCAGGAAACAGCTCCCAGAAAGATAGCAGGACTTTTTTTTAAATATAAAGTCAATAAAAAATGGGCAGAATCACACCACGGTGGTGGCCATCCTGACTTTTTTGACCAGAATCCCAGCTAGAAAAGGAGGGAAGAGGCACCCGTGACCAAGTAGGGAAGGGAAAGTGCAGCGGGGAAGCAGCAAGAAGGACGGAGGCAGATCAGAAGCAAAGAGGGGAGGCTGTGGGGCTTGCAAAGGGTTTCCATTCATGGCTGTGGCAGCTGTGGGGGAAAGAGTTCCCTGTGCCCAACATTCTTGGCTTAAGGGAGCTTATTCTGAGTCGGATCCACATCCACAGCCAGACCTCTTATCCCATCCTTAGCAGCAAGGCCCAGATGGCCAGTTGGGGCTCCTCAAGGCAACCATTTTGTCACTTCTCAAAGTTCTTCCCAGGCCCTCAAGAGGACTAGAACCTTGCCTGAGCAGCCAGACCAGCCTCTGTTGCTGGCCAGTTGTGAGGCTGGGCGCCATCCACCCTGCATATTGAAGTGGGTTGTCCATTGGTAGAACTATGATATTTTGTAAATTATTTCATGCTCACTCTCCTAGACAAAGAGATAACATGATGTACTATATGTATTGCCGCAAAAGATGCCCGGTCTTCAGTTATGTTCGCTTTAATTTACGATCCATGATTCTTCTCTGTCATCCCAGAAGGACCCAGCATAACGACGGACATAATGCATCTAAAACAAGCCACGATGATGTCACGCTCACCACGACCTCACTGCATCAACCTCCACACCCCCCAAACCCTTCAGCGGTAGAAATGCAGACGGGGTGGGCTCCCCTTTGCTAGATGTGTTCAAGAGGATGCTTGTTCTGCATTCCTGTCCTGAGAAGGGGGTTGGACTAGATGTCCTCAAGGGTCCTTCAGCTCTAGGAGTCTGTGGCCTTTGGGAATTTCTTTTCTAAAACTCTCCCGGCAGGGGTGTCCACAGGATGTGGTCCAGGTGGCAGCCAGGATGGTGCAATCCAGTCTGCCTTTTACGTGCAGCGCCATCTTGACTTTTTTGACCACTGAAGACTCTCAGCATTGCCGTTTTCCCTGCCGCTTTCGAAATCTGGACAGAGCCGTTCACAGACCCCGAGAAGGAAGGCTCCCCCTTAACTGGGATTAATGTGGGACACGAAGTGAGGCTGAGCGAAACAAGCCGCCACTGGCGGATTCCCTGAGCCGGTTCCCCCAGGTGGAGCCGGAGGCCCCTGTGCGCGCTCGCTCCGCCGGCATCCATGCTGGGAGGTTCAGAGCCCCATTACACGCCATTATTACATTCTGGATAATGTATATATTTGACGATGGCCGGCCCCATTGCTCCATCTTTCATGAGAACTGGCGTGAGATTAATGATAGAGCCCAAGCAGAAACGCAGTGCCACCCAGCTTGATTTATTAGCCACTTAACATTGATGAAGCTGCAAGCCCCGTTCGCACAGCTGTTGCCGTGGCTTTCCTCTTTATCAGCCCGAGCAGCTTTTTGCATTTCGAACCGCTGCTCCCGTTTGGGGGTAGCGCGAGTCCCTTTGCCCCCTAAAAAATCCTTGGATCAGGAAGCACCAAGTGAGATCCCGGCCCTTTTTCCAAGCAGCTTCTCACATCTCTGTAGGATGTCACATCTGGACATCCTCTGTGCTGGTGAATGTGCGTAAAGCGTCGGTTTCAGACTTACGTTAGCTTCTACTATTTTACTATTCCTTTTGCTTATCTATGATTAAACCCCAGAGTTTTACATTTTGCGGGATGACGTATGTTCACATTGTTAAATTACCTGATTAGAAGCTGAATATATCTTTTCCCTTTTAGATTTAGATACAAATTCTAAAAATTGTAGCCCTAATCGTGTGTCCCTACATGCCATATTGTGTTTATTCACACCAGATTTGTGCATCTGATTTTATTGTACCGTACTATTGTACTTTTCCTCCTTGAAAGCCGGCTGGGTGACTTTAGACCGTCCCTCTCTAACAGCCCAACCCACCTCGCAGGGTTGTTGTTGCAGGGAAAATAGGAGGAGGGAGCATATGTACACTGAGTTGATGAAAAATCAAGGTGGGTCAACCTCATCCTCTCAGCCACCCTTTAAGGAGTGACCTCACCGAGGACATTTCCAGACTTGGAAACTACAAAAAGCAATGATGGTTTCCAAGGTGTTTCCTGCCATCTTCCACGTGGCTGTCTGCATCGTGAGCTGGGGAATGACTTCTCTGCTTCCCCTCTTTCTCTTGTTCTGGATCCGCTCCCTAAAGCAGTGTTTTTCAGCCTAGGCAACTGGAAGATGGGTGGACTTCAAGTCCCAGAATTCCCCAGCCAGCTTGCTTTGAAGTCCACCCATCTTCCAGTTGCCTAGGTTGGGAAACACTGCCCTAGAGTCTTAGCTGGGGCAGTCGAGGTGCCCCAAGAAGTTGGAGGTCTCCCCATGGAAAGTGTGCGCAAGAGACTGTACCCAGTGACTGACTTTTGAATGAACAATTCCATTTTTTGATGCTCGCTATAACTATCTGGTCCCCTGCCCAGAAGCTTTGGAATAAGAATGGAGAGGAATATTTGGGGAGGGGGGTCTCATTGCTAACCCCACCATGGCATTCTCTTCCCAGTGGTTATAATTTGCATTCAGGGAGACACACCCTGTCATTCCAGCCACGGCAGCGTTCATTTTATAGCTGTCAGCTCCCGGGATGGTGGGTGGGAGAGCTAATATCCCAGAAGATAGAAGGAAAATTCAAAAGGATTTTGATTGATTAGAGGAATGGGCTGAAAAGACAGAATGGAATCTAACGGAGACAAATGCAAAGTTCGTTGCTTAGGAAAAGAAAGCTGTGGGCTGGTGTAGGATGGGGGATATCCGTCGTAGCAAGAGTGCTTGTGAAAAAGGTAGAATCATGGAGCTGAAAGGGATCTCAGAGGGCATTTAACCCAACCCCTGCTCTTGGAACAACTAGTTGGTTGCCAAAGAGTCAAGTAAATGCAAGTTACTCACCAACCTGATTGGTCTTTACAAATAACTCATTTTTCCAAGGGCATTCCAGTTATCTCTGCAATCCATCCATCCATCCATCCATCCATCCATCCATCCATCCATCCATCGATTACCTTCCCACTCTCCTTCATTTTGTCAAGTATAATCCATCTTATTCAGTGTTTTTCAACCTTGGCAACTTTGAGATGTGTGGACTTCAACTCCCAGAATTCCCCAGCCAGCATGCTGGCTGGGGAATTCTGGGAGTTGAAGTCCACACATCTCAAAGTTGCCAAGGTTTAAAGACACTGATCTAATCCATCATCTCCTCAAATCATGTGTTCAAATATATGAGCTTTGCTGACCCACACCTTAAGAGACCAGTGAGCCCTTATTTGTTCCAGAACCTTATTTGTTCCAGGCTGTTCATGGGACTCTGCTAGGATTTTTGCGGCCATTGAAATGATTTTCTCTAGGTATATCATTGCCTTCCTCCCTAGCATTAATCTCTTCTTGACTGTAATGTAGGTTGACATTACCTTCATCTTCTGAACATTCAGCATGAATGGAGATTTTTCATTTCCCATTTTTACCTCTCATAATAAGTGCTCTTCACTTTTGCCGAAGAAACTGGTATCGTTGGCCAAACTCAAATGTTTAACCTTCAGTCCTGATTCCAGCTGGCATCTTTTCCAAATTTGCCATTGTTATAATATATTTGCTGTCCAATTGAAGCAGATATGGAGGTGTCTCTGACTTTCCAACCCTCTCCAATTTCAATAAATTCTTGTTCATTGTGAAGGTCCTTTGGAAGAATTCTGTCTCCCCCCATTTGTCTTCCATTGTGGCATGCTGAACCCAGTCAAAGGCCTTGGTGTAATCAGCGAAGCAAAGTTAAACCTCCTTTTTATATTCTCCTACTCTCTCCATTCTCCATCTTCAGTTGACCATCTGCTTGTCATGCAGTTGGCAGGATCAAAGATGCAAGAGCAGCATACACGTCAGCAAGGACTCTCTGATGCTCCACTGAGAGCCATTTTGCGTAGTGGGGAAGATGCTGGACTAGGACCCGCGGGACTCCGCGTTCTGGTCTCCCCTGAAAGCAGGCTGGGTGACGCTGGGCCAGTCGCTCTCTCTTAGCCAACACACCTCTCCAAGCTGTTGTTGCGGGCAAAATAGACAAAGGGAATATTACATCGCCTTGTACCCCAAAAAGGGGTATATGTCTAATAAGTAAAGGCTAATCTTGGGGTAAATAGAGGATCTTAGAACCTGCAAGAGGAATTTCCTTCCCTAATGTAGAGTGAGTTGATTAAGACAGAGTCTCCTGGATGATATAAAACGTTGCTTCCCCGCTGGGCTGAGATGCTGATTATGAGATAAGCTACCAAGAGATTTCCCTTCTCTCTCTCTCTCTCTCTCTCTATATATATATATATATATATAGAGAGAGAGAGAGAGAGAGAGAGAGAGAGAGAGAAGGGAAATCTCTTGGTATATATATAGAGAGAGAGAGAGAGGGAGGGAGGGAGGGAGGGAGGGAGGGAGGGAGGGAGATTTTTACAACAATTTCAAAGATAAACATGAAAAAAAGTTTAAAGAAAGAGTAAAAAGGAAAAAATAGATGAAAGAAAAAAGTGCAGAAAATAATACAGGATGGATAGAAAAAGAAAGAAGTATTTTTAAAGTGCCAACCTCCAACCCTTCATATGGACTACCTTCCATGAAATCATATCCATTCTGGGGATATGGATGGATCCCCAGAGGATCCATTCTGTTCCACCTCAGTTCCTTTGTTCTTAAGATGTTTCATTTATTACGTTTTGTTTCTATTTCGAGGCTTCCTTGGTTCTGGGCTCCTTACGTTTCCAAAATCGTGTTCCTCGTTCTAAAGCAAGGATCTCTTCCGAGTCAAACACCAACAGGGAACAGTCTTCCTTGGTTTTCTCCATCGGTCAAATTAAGATTGCCCAGCCACATCTAAGTTTCATCTTTGATTTAGTTTACTTCTTTCTTTAAAATATATATATATATATATATATATATCAAACTTCCAAAGCAAGATAGTTAACATTTCTTTAGAAACCTGTTATTTGTTTGCAATATTGTGTATAAACTAAATAGCTATATAACTATATTACTTAGTTTTTATGGCATCAGAGACAGTATACTTCATTCTGGTATGAACCCAGCCTGCCTGGCTGGTTTATGATTCCATGGATCATGTGAACTGAAAAACTGGGTTAATTCTGTAACCAGGTGAAGGGCAGCTATAGATCATCTGGGAGAACAGCTGGAGACTTGGAGGTCATTTCATCACCGCCTCCCTCCCGCCCTCTACGCCTTTTCCGCTCATCCATTCAGATCAAATATTGACAGAATATCTCAGCTTGTGCCTCCTGCTGAAAATTGCTGAGAAGCTGAGCGGAAAAGGTTTCAGACACCTCGAGACTCTCAGTCCTGCAAAAATTCCCTCTAGAGTCAGAAGCCGGGGTATCTGTCGCATCCTGAAAACCTTTAGATTCCGGTCTGCATTGACTGCAGGGCAGAAAAGGCTAAGAAAATCTTCCACCCACAGTTTTTATCATCTTCTTTGCAACAGTTCTTTGATTATTTCATGGACGTGTGGTTAAATATTAGGGAATGCTCTCTGTTTTGTAGATGTGTGCAAAACACACGTACAAGGACTTGTGCGTGTACCAAAGGGTTTCCCAAATTTGAACAATGCTTGCCGAAAACAGTACGATGTTCCTTTCTGCCCTGCATTTGACTCAAAAAAAAAAAAGATTATTTAGCTCTTTTCCTGCCTGGGGTTTAGAATGCAGAATATTGATATTCCTTGCATGATGGAGAATTGTCTCTGATGGAGGAGGACATATTGTTTAGAAAAAGCTTATTGAGTGCAGACAAACTAAGACTAGTGCTTGCTCCTCCTTTAACAACTGGTTTCTTTGGTGTCAAAGCATCTTTTGGATAAGACGTTGCGGGAATACGTTACCCGAACATAACAAGACCATCCAAATAACTAATTAACTGAAATAAGCTGATGCAGACAGTTTGGGGAGGCGATAGCTAATTGTTGTTGTTGTTTTAATCACTAGAGGCATGCTTGAATTATACATGAACAGCCTCCAATGTCTCCATTCTTCTTCAGTTTCTATTCTTGATAGTCATGTGGTGCCCAGGTTCAAAGATTGAAGAGGGGGTGGTCTTCTATGTAGCATCTATTGGCTCAGTTGATGTTCCTATGGTTTTCTTCTGATATTTAACCAGCCCACTTCTGCATGGTTGCACTCCAGAATCCGGAATTTTGATGTAGAGGTTAGAGGTTCCAGCTAACTTTCATGGAAGATGAAGATAACCAGTGATCGACTTCTTGTCCTCAGAAGTTGTAGCTTGCAACAGCTGATGCCTTCAAATAAAATGTGTTAGAAAAGGTGCCGCCAGGCTCCGTCTGGCTTCTAGCTATCATAGACTGACTTCTAGCTATCATAGACTGACTTCTAGCTATCATAGACATGGCTCTCCTTCTCAACCTCTCCTCCTGCTCCTCCTCCATCTCCATACATTGCTATGATCTTATTTTCAAACAGTTGAAGCTAACACATCATTTAAGGACCAGGAATCAGGAGAACAGATTGATATTTACATACTCCATAATACAGTGAGTAGAAGATAATTGAAAAGAACCAGCTAAGATTTTTTTTTCACTTATTATTAGTTAAAATGAGACTTGATGTATCCTATATCCTCATTGGTAGCCCAATTTTTGGACACCGTCCTCTTCTCAAGACTGGAAGGAGAAACCAGGGGAACATCTTGCACTCTTTTTTTTTCCCCATTGAATGTTCCTTGTGGCAAGTTCTTCTAGTTTGGGCAGTTGATAGTTAGGGACATGGTTGGGTGTTCTGCTCAAAATATGCCTTAGAAGATAGTTTAGATGCTTTTTATAAACCGCCATGTGCAAGAGTTGTGAGTTGGGTCTCTTAGTCACCCACTCTGAGCCTTAGGCATCAGAGAAATGAAGGATTTGGGGAGAAAAAGAGAGAGAAAGGAAGATGGGTTGTTTGTGGCCAGGCAGCTGCGAAGCTGATGAAGCCTCTGTTTTTCTCAGAGAGGAGGTGAGTCAGCCAAGGACGTCACCTGCGAAGGGGGAGGCGTTCCAGCTCTCATAAAAGCTGATTGGGGTGAAGTTCTCAATGGGCTTCATGAAATAACTGCATCGAGGGCAGTATTAATTCACAATAATAGGACAATAAATATGATACATCTCCAATAATCCCCATTAAAATAAAATGAAGAGAAGCTAGTAAGGAGCTGGGATCTTTCCCTTGCCTTCAGGACCTTTCAGAATTATTTCTAAATGATGGGCTAGCAATGGCTTCCTCTCTCTTCTGTCTCTCTTATCCCAACTTTGGGATAATTTGCTTGCTTTATGGGCCTATTTCGAGACAATACTTCCATCAGAAATGCTAGGAGGGCTGAATATGGCCTTTGATTAGCAAGGGCACCATACCTGGGCCCCCGATCCAGATAGTCCTAATCAGTGTATTTTCCTGAAACATATGGCCTTTGGCATCATTCATAGAAAATAAACAATTTAAATACAGTAATAACACAACCGCTGTAAGAAATCCTTTAAAAGCTCACCATGCTATTACTCTTAATGCTGTCAGTTCAACAGTAGCTCATATCAAGGCTATTGAAAGTTTAAAATGAGTCTAAATCATATTGGAAGATCAGTTAAACATAACCAGGTCTCATAAGATAAACACTGTGTTTTCAGTAAGCATTTCAGGCCACCGTTTCTCCAAGGGTTCCTTTGTAATCTTGCCCTTGAAGACAGGGCAAGTACCTTTTTCAAAGAAATGTTCTGAGCTGTCTTCAAGAGCTGGTGACCACCATCTTCTCTAGAAGAATGTGATGGATTCTTGCTTGAGTTATGGATCCTTCATGGAGGTTCTGCTCCCCCTCCATGGCATGATGAACAAGCTTTCTTTCAGTGGAGGCCCTGGAATAACCTCCCCAGATAGGCACGCCACTATCTTCTCTACTGACTTTTAGGTATCTGACAAGGGCCTTTAAAAAGAAAGAAGAAAAGCCTTTTTAATTTTCTGTTCCTATATTTGGGGGGTGGCACCTACAGACCTTGGCTGATCTTGCAAAATGCTAAGCAAAGTCAGACCTGGTTAGTTCTTGAATGGGAAGCCACTGGAAAATCCCATAATTATAGACTGAACAAACATCTCAGAAGGCATCCTGGCACAAAATTCCAGCCGTATGAAAAAATACAATTATCCTTCCCGGGAGCCATATTCTCTCTACCTAGAAGTATCTCCAGAGCTGTACTTAGACTAGAGGCCAGGCTGATTAGCATCGAAACAAGAGTTTGGCAACTAATCATATTTTACCAGCTTAGAATCTATATATCCCCCGCAAGGCTTCTGCCCCTGCTCGTATGTGATAACTTTAAATTTAGATGCTGTATAGCACTAACTAGCTAACTACTTTACCTTGGCATGCGCCCTGATTTCCATCTTAATATGGGTTACAACAAAGCCATGGAGCTTATTAAACAAAGATGAGATGTTATGGAACTTCAGCATAACTTCACAGCAGCCCCCAATTTGTGCTGGTTATTTCTTTAAGTTACCCTACACTGGTTACTGGGGGCCTTTTTCCACCACTCGTGGAATGCCCTCCCTTCAACAGTTATGGGTGGCAGATATAAAGGAGGCCCTTGCAGCACTTTGTGGATGCCCTTGGGCCTCTGGTGAACACAAATCCCTAAAACGTGTTTTTCTAAGGTGTAAACTCTCTGCAAAATTAAACTCTCCATTAATTCGTGCTCTAATGGAAAAACTGCCCAACCATCCTGTTCAATGTTATCTGGAAGTTTTCTTAAATGGCGAGTGTCCTGAAATCATCTTTTTAATTGCTAGATGTTGTACCTTCATCTTAAGGCTATGTCATATCAAGATTGGTTGATGGAAGTATACAGTACATGTATTAAACTGCTGCGATGCTATTAGAGAGGCCCAGTTTGGTATAGTGGTCAAGACACAAGGGTAGCAACCAGGAAACCGTGAGTTCTAGTCCCATCTTAGGCACAAAGCCAACCGGTGACCTTGGGCCAGTCCCTCCCTCTCGGCCCTAGGAAGGAGGCCATCACAAGCCACTTCCAAAAACTTTCCCAAGAAAGCTGTAGACACTTGTCCAAGAGTCAACACGGACTCAAAAGCCCATGTGTGCGCACACATGCTATTACATTTTGGACTGTATTCAAGTTGTTTTAACTTATATCGTAGTGGTCTTGTACCTTAATGAAGAATGTATGTAACATCCCAGAATGAGAAGAGTCTTCTTACTGTTGCCAACTCCATGAAGTCTCTAGGAATGGCTTGTGCAGCCAACGGGAGTCATGGCTGAGCCTCCTGTGATGGAAAAACCAAGAGGTTCTTTGATTTGGAGCCATGCCGGTCCTTGCATAGAGATCTGAACGATAATCTCAGCTTCTTTGCAAGCCAGCCCAGAATGGAGATGCATCCACCAAGCCCGTTCCCCATTTGGAGACTAAACCTCAGAGCTGCTTTCTCAGCCTCCATCATTCCCAGCCATAATGGCTAATGGGGATGATGGGATGATGTGAGTGGCAACTCAGAAGAAGGGTTGATATCAGAGGGGGCTGATTCCTTAAGAACGTGCTGCACCAAGGTGACTTGAACCTCATACTTGTTCATGGGTAAACTGCATGAAGAATTAGGAAGATGTTACCTAGCTGGGTAGTGAAATGTTTGCAAGAAAACAACCAAGCTCAGAGAACCCCAAGGACTCTACAGAATTAGGAAGGTCTTCCTTCTCTGCTGTCTCTGCCTGGTCCTCATCATTCTATCTGGCCTGGCCATTTTAGGGAGCTCCAACTGTCCCAGAATCATAGGGATAATGATCCATCACCCTATCTCCTCCTCCTCCCCCTTCTCTTGCTGACTCAGGTGGACAGTCCATGGGGTCAACTGGAGAACCTCCCAGTCCAAGCCCTGGCTGGCTATACAACAGAGACAATCATGCAGTGCAACAGCCCTTCCAACCAACCATATTTGGGGTCAGGGGATGCCCCAGTTCTGTGCTTGCTTTTGGGTGTCAAACTGTGGTGTGAAGGCTTCTACAAGAGCAGAGGAGAAGATTGGGGAGGAATTAGAAGCAAAAGAAGAGCAGGCCAGCCTTTGGCATGATCAACCAGGGGTGTCCACAGGGTATGACCAAAGGAGATGGTGGCTGCAATGATGTGTCCAAGCTTTACCTGTTTTTTGTGAGCGTCAACACTCATAAAAAATAGGCAGAGCTTGGATTGCACCATTGAAGCCACCATCTTGACCTCTTTGACTATACCGTGCAAAAGCCCCTGAGCTTTACACAGCAGCTTCACTCCTGCTGTTCTGACCTTTCCAGATGTTGCCTTTCATCCACAGCAGAAGAGAGGCAAGGGGCCGGCGCAGGCGAGGCAGGAAATACAACATCCTTGGGAGAAAGAGCGATCTTACTGGATTTTTATGGCTGCATCTGAGACGAGGAAGAGTGGAAACTGAATCAGAGGATGAACCCAGGCTTGAAAGAGTGAGGGATGGAGAAAGCAGGAGTGTGGAGCTCTGGGTTGAAAGATGAGCTGCAGAAAAGATGCTCATGTTTTAAGAGCATCCTCTTCTTCATAAGAAGCTGCTTTTTCTGAAGCTGGTCCATCCAATTGCTGGTCCATCCTTCTCCCACCATGGTAGAATCCAGCCAAGGTTGGGTTTCTTGACTCTAGAGCAGTGTTTCTCAAGCTTGGCAGCTTTCAGATGGGTGGACTTCAACTCCCAGAATTCCCCAGCCAGCCTTGCTAAAAGCTGCCAAGCTTGAGAAACACTGCCCTAGAGGTCTGCCTCCTTCTGTGCAAGCTGAGAAGACCCGTCTCCAACCACCGCCAGCCTTGGATGGGGGGCACAAAGTGAGCACGGCTCTGCCCTGCCTCCCCATTGATAGCACTGGCCCTTTGCCCTCTAACTAGCCCTGGCTCTGTCTTTTATATATATATTAAGCCTATCTGAAGGACAAGCAATTAATTGCCTCACAGCATCTATTCATTAGTAAAATTTTCTCGTTAGTGCAACTGCTTATTTGCTGCTCTGGTTCTTCCAGCGGAAACAAAGCAGTTCCCGTTCTGCAAAGTGTCGCCGGCCCCAGCACCTCGCCCTCCCCGCAAGCCGGGCTGTGCAATGGCCTTAATGAAACATTCGAGTTTTAATTACACCATTATCCTATTTATTTTTATAAATAATTCCACAGCAGTCATTAAAGTTTGTGAGTTTAGGAACAAATGACTTTCGGGAGGGAAACCGAGGTTTGAGTCTGGTGGTTATCTGTTGTGGGGGCTGCGTTTGGGGCGGTCCGGTTTTTTCTGCAGAATATTCCGCCAGCCCTCAGTAAATACTCCAAGTTGAAATTTTCTTACCGGGAGAGTTTATTGCAGAGGAAGAAGACTTAAGAGCTTCCCACGTCTGCCCCAGGCAGTTTGAGAGGTATTGGAGCTATGCAAATGTTGGGGCTGAGCTGACTGCCCTTCTGATAAACTACTGGGCAGATTCATTTCTTTCTTTTCTAATGCGTATTTAGTGCGGCAGTCTTTACTCCAGAGTAAAAGGCTGAACCCCACCCCTCACCTTCTGGAAACTACATTCAGCCCATCCCTGGCTCTCTCGGCAGCCGAAACCTTCAGTGGCATCGCCGTTCCTGTATTTTCAAGCACGTCCCATCTCAGGCAGCTTGAGAAACTCATGGACTGCTTTAGAGCTTGGCTTGGCTTCTGACTCCTCTTTGGTGGAACCCCAAATCCTGGTGCTTCTTCAGGGCTTTCATGTCCGACCCGTCGATGGCTTTGCTCTTTAAGTATCCAAAATGGTACCTACCCTTGAAATTGTCAAATAATTGGGAAACAGCATTTATATTAAAGGAACAGTTCTCATCATGATCTCCACATTATCTACAATTCAGACAGGCCAAGAGCTTGGTGCTGCTGAAATGTTACCTCCTCCCCGTCCTCAGATCAGTGTTTCTCAACCTTGGTAGCTTTCAGATGTGTGGACTCCAATTCCCAGAATTCCCCAGCTTGGCTGGCTGGGGAATTCTGGGAGTTGGAGTCCACACATCTGAAGGCTGCCAAGGTTGAGAAACACTGCCTTAAATGAACCCAGGAATTGTCTCCTGGAAGAGATCCTGCATGGGTTTAGGGTTACCTGCCAATCTATTCCCAAATATTTAACAGTTGTTCAGTTTGGGACGAATGATCCAGTGTCATTCTTACAACTTCCACTAAAATCTTTATTTAACTTAACTTTAGCTTCCGCTATAACCTTCCTCTTTCTTTCAAACATCCTGTGTTTCCAAACGGTTATATTTCCCTTTCAAACTTTTCAAAACTTTCCCCATCTCTGGGGTTTCATGCATTATGTGACTCTTTAAGGCAAAAAAGCTTCTCCAGATGTTGTTCCATCTTGCCAGGGACGATCGGTTCTTCTTCGTTTTCCCCAACATGCTGCGTTATGCACTTTTAAGAACCTCATTTTTTTTCCCGTGTAGGATGCAGACATTTCTGATAAGAGAACGGATTGGCCATTTGACACTCATTCTGAAAAAACAGAATCGCAGAGTTGAAAGGGATATTGGAGATCATGTTGACCAAATCTCTGTTTATTGCTGGTCTGGAAGTGCTGCTAAAATATCTCTAGTGTATCCGGGAGCTGATTTGCATCCAGGAATCTGGCCATCTTTTCCATTGCCACACAGCATTCCCCACAAGACTTTTTTTCCTGCTATTTTTCTTATTTACTGCTATTTCCAGCCACTGATGCTAGTCCTGTCCTCTGCAGGCTGTCCCATCGCCTGCATTTGCCATTTCAAGATGACAGACCTCCTCTTCAGCTTCTCTTCTGCTGGCTAGACATATTCAGTTCCTTTCCTGCTCCTGAAAGGATTTGCTTTTCAGCCCTTCACTGTCCTTTTCCTTCGGGGAATGTTCTCATTTGGTTGTTTTTCTTTCCAAAAACACCCCACCCCCCCAGATAGAGCAGAAAGCTCACTTCCTTTGCTCTGGATCAGTGCTTCTCAACCTTGACAACTTTAAGACGTGCGGACTTCAACTCCCAGAATTCCTGGCTGGCTGGGGAATTCTGGGAGTTGAAGTCCGCACGTCTTAAAGTTGCCAAGGTTGAGAAACACTGCTCTGGATATATAAATGCAGACTGAAAATGTCACTCGTACTTTTCCCTTTGCAACCCACCACGAGTCTTTATACTTCTACATGCGCCAATTCTTCATTTTATTGATCTTACAAGGCTTGGGAGGTGTCTTTTTCTGTTCTTTTGAGTTTTTTAAATATCTAATGCAAATATATGCATGATTAATTTTATCTCATTAATTTTGGCTGGGTGGGCTGTCTTCTCCAGGTGCTTTTGAGTTTTGATTCTGTCTTTGGTGGAGTTGGTCACCTTGGATTATCAGCAAGTCACAGCTTCATCTGGATTACTTATAAATGGCTCAAATGGTTTCAAGCTTAAATGACATTGCTTTCTCTAGAGGAGTCCATACCAACCTTCAGACTCCAAATCTTATCAAGAGTGGCTGCTCTTCTAAGGCTTGAACTTGAGTCCGGGGATCTTGGGTCTTCTGAAGGCTCTGCTCAGGGTCTGGAAACTTTGCATTGTCAGGTGCTCCTCACCAGCATCAAAGGAATAAGGAACATATTCAACAGGGGAATTGGCTTCCTCTCTGGATCTCTACTGCATGACTGGACCTCTCCTTCTTCACTCATGGACTGCTTTAGAACTTCCCTTGGATTCTGACTTGGTTGAACACCTTCTCTTTGGTGGAAACCCAAATTTCACCTCTGGCCTGAGTTCTGACCTTGCTTATGGTGGACTCTTGAGGGCTTTCCTCCTCTTTAATCTCCTGAATTTGCTCACTGGGAATTGGGGGGGGGGGTCTTTTAGCCTGTGATCCCAAGAGATCCCAGGAGATAGAATTCTGTGGCATCCCACTACATACAAAGACTCCCATGTTTTGACACTTCAGCTTGGTAGCTCTCCATAAAATGTCAAAAGCAAGAAGAATGAGTGACAGACAACATTATACTGCAGGCCACTTCCCTTTGCATCTCACACCCCCCTTCCCAACTCTTTGGAAAAGGTGGAGCAGAGGGAATTTCTTATTTTACTTGTGACGGTCAGGCATTCGGAGTAGTGTTACTGCAAGAGCTGCAGCAAATGAGGGTCTGAACACTGGCCTTTGAGCACCAAGGTGATCTGCACATATTTGCTGACACCAGCACCGCTCGAACCCAAATGGACATCTGTAAGGGTCAGTAAGAGCAAAAGGAACCTTGTTTTTTGCGGGGAGGTGTCAGTCTTTTGTGGGGGGGAAACCTCTTGTGATACCTCAATACTCACATTTCTAGATCCTTTTGTTTTCTAGATGCTCACTTGTAGAAGAGGCTCTCAGTCATGTCTTCTAGGGTATTGGCCCTGATGTCAAGTTGACTGGACCATCTTTTCATTCCTCCCTTTCTAGAAGATGGGAGCAAAATTAGATTGTTTCTCCCTCCTGGCCTGTCATTCTTTTTCCCAGAGATTCCCAGAGGTCTCTGAAATATTGTCCCCAAACTTTGGGGAGTAATTCAAATGGCCTCATTTAAAGCAGCGAGACTCTCTGGGCTGAGACTCCTCGCATCAACACAAGCCTCTTCTCCACTAATCTGGTTTCCTCCTTGTTCTCTCCCAACAGCTGGTGTTAAGCTCTGTGGTTCAATTTTGGGGGTGCCCGCACGGTCAGAAAAGTCAAGATGGTGGCCACAGTGATGCAATGGAAGCTCTGCCTGTTTTTTTAGGTGTGATTGAAACTCTTCCCATTTTTTAATGTGTGACACACATAAAACACAGGCAGAGATTCAATCGCCCCATCATGGCTACCATCTTGACTTTTTTGACCAAACCCTGCAGACACCCCTGGAGTCACTTTTCATTGATCCTCCCATGGCTGGCGCTGGCTACCTCTTCTGTTTTAGTGGCATCCAGAGGAGGAGCAAGGTGGGGCAAAGCAGGACCTGTGTGTGGCTGTGCAATGGGCCAGATGTTCAGGAGATACACGTCAAGTCAGCACCGTGACATCACTGAGCCCATGTTGCTGTCGTGCTGTCATTGTGGTTTGCTTCACGTGCAACACATCCCGGCTGCACCGACAGTAAAATCTTCTGGCATTTCACAAGCTTGGGGCAGCTTGCACAAGCTAGAGTTCCCAGATGTGTCCCTGAAGCATCGATACCCCTCTTCTTCCCTTGCTGTGTTTGACTCTCTCTCATCATCACCAAAGGTGTCTACAGGTAGGGGGTCAAAAAAGTCAAAATGGGAGCCACAAGCCTGCAATCGAAGCATGTGTCACAGTCCCCTGCCGGGCTGTCTGTTTAGTTCCAGCCAATGGTGTGTGTGTGTGTGTGTGTGTGTGTGTGTGTGTGTGTGTGTGCGCGCTTTGCTAACCTTTTCATCTATCACTCCCTAAAACGTCCCTGTAATCTGCTGTTTCCACTGCAGCCTTCTTATTGATGGCTGACATTTTAGTTTTTCCTTTGCTTTATATTTTGTTTAGTATCTACTCAAGTTCTTCTCCTGCTGGTTTAATAGCATCAGCTTTTTCGACTGCATTATTGTTTTATATTTGTCTGCTATCTGACAGACTTAGAAAGGCTGAAAGACAGGTGAGGTCAACACAGACGTTCTCTCCTTCAGCGCGATACTTTCCTCAGTCACCAAACGTAGCCTGGGCCAGTATTTTCTCTCCAAAAATCCCTCGTTTTCCCTGGCTGCTCTTCTAACATTTCTTTGGGGCATTCAAGATTTCCTCTGCGGTCAAGTGTGACGTGTTCCAAAGTTGTGTCCCGATCAGTTTCACTTGTGAGAGGCTGCTGGAGAGGGAACATGTCACTAAAATTAGAAGATGCTCTCTTGGGGTGCATTAAGATGGCTTCACATTTAGACAGAGACAGAACTGCGTCTGGTACAAGATAATATGGAGATTCACAGCATTAATGTCTATGCAAAGTTCTGAGGGATCTCCTTCTGATTATTGGTGGGGATGCACCCCAAAGCAATCTTTGACCTCCTCACTCCTGCGGAAACACGGCCATGGATGGCCACCTATCGCCTTTTGTCTGATGTTGATGTTGAAAGCTCTTGCAGAAATTTTAGGGTTCAGACCCACATCGGCAGGGGACACATCTCAGTGGGAGGGGAAACCAAGTTGGGAAATTCACCCCTGCTTTCCTGAACTTGCCTTGCATGAAAACTGTAAGGGAGGACCCTTGGCCAACCTTGTCACGGAAGCAGGTTGCATGTCGGGGTGGCAGTTTAAGTTGGCCAACTTCTGCTGACTCAAGAGATGCAAGAATGCTCATTAAAGCGGCCGTCCAGCTCTGCCCTTGAAGACCTAAGTATGGGGTTATCCGGGCCAGTCCGCAAACCTAGAAGGTCATACTGCTTCCATAAAAAAGCCTGAAGTAATGAGGAGTGGATTTTTGTGAAGAAAAATGGTGTCGCTTTTTGTCCTCAAGTTCCCGGCTCTAAATTCTAGATGTCTAAGTTCTGTCTTTTGCACTAGGACGATCAATGGATTTCAGGTTCAAATAAAAACAAGATAAATCCTGCAAGTCCAGTATCTCCTGAGAGAGAGACTGAATTTGTCTCTGGACTGAAGGAAAACTCTGCCTTAGAGGGTTTTTCCCCCCCATATGTCCCCATTTCTTTTTTGGCTCAGCAATGCCATCTTTTTTTCCCCTTGATCTTTATGTTTTTTATGTTAAGCAAAGCGAAGCAGAGGCTACCCAAATCTTCTTTCTTCGCTCTGTGACGCTTGGCTCTCCTTCTTTTAATGTTTTGTTAAATTGGACAAATGCCCAAGATGAAGCTTGCAGACAACGCTTAGCCCTTTAGATTCACCCGGTGGGCACTTTGCTGTTGGCACTGCTTGCTGCATTATCCAAAGTCATGGGGAGCACTGAATCTGATGCCCTCAGGCGAAGCAACACTTGTAGAAAAGAAGAGGGAGACCAGTGTTGGTGGGACGACGTGTTAGTCATCCACACAGTTAATGTAGCAGGAGAAGGAGCAGGGAATAACAGACCCATGATATCAGAGCTAGGGCAATTCTGGATTCCCAGTGCATAGGGACAAGACATTGAGTTCCAACATGTGGGCGTAGAAGACTTCAGGAGTGTCCCTCTTGCAAATGGGCAGCAATGCCCTTTGGAGAAGGAGGTAACTGAGTGTCTAGGGATGAAGCCAGGGCTAGTCCAGCCCCGCTGATCCTTCTTCCATGTCCTTTGTCCATTTCCAAGACTGGGCCTAGTTTCTATGAACTATACGTAGTGTCTTGAATTCCTAAAGCATAGGAATCTAAAGGATGGATGGATGGATGGACGGATGGATGGATGATTCTCCATGAGATGAGGGGAAAGTGCTTCTGGGCTGCCCTATTTTACCTGAGAAAGCAGAGGCTGCAGAATTGAGGGCTAGTTTTTCTATGTTAATTGCAGAGTGTCCCGGAATATAGAAGAGTATATCTCAGGGGAAAGGACTGAAGCTGAGTCTACATAACACAGGGATATTTTCCTTCTAATGTATGTCCAGCTGGGAGGATTCAACCAACTTGATTGAACCTAAGATGATGAGCTGCTACAAAACTCTCCATCCCGCCACTTTCCATCTTCTCCCTTTCCGCAGCTTTCCAAAAAGTTTAGCCACAATATCCTTTTGTTTTCTTGAGTTTTCACCCTTGGTGACAATTCCCAAGTTGCTCCAAAATTGGTTGGCTGCTTCTCCCAGAGTAGGAACTTCTGGAGAGAGATTTTCTACCTCCTCTTCCCAGTCGACAAGTCCTTTTCAAGCATAAGAGGATCACATTTCAGCTCGCACATATTTTCTTACGGATCAAAAATGGTAATCCTTTGAGCAATGGCAACGTTTTGTTGGCTAAATAAATAAATAAATAAATAAAGCTCTTGAGTTTGAGAGGGGCAACCTTGCGGACAGTTGAAGGTGAATAAAAAAAGAAGATTGTAATTCTTTCTAGCCAGTTAACTTCTGGCAACTGAGGGATGCTTTTTATTTGAATTAAAAATCATTAAAGTTGGATGCTTGAAAAGGCTTTTGTTTTAAAGCTGTAACAATGGCCTGCTTTCCAAGGAGGCCACTCGTGCATTTCTGCATGTTTCTGTTCTGACGGTAACTCAGGCAGAGAAGCAGTGAGCAGCACGGTCGTACCTTTGGCCAAATCACCAGATCTCCACACTGAAAAGGGGCAGATGTCAGGGTCTGCCCTATATATATACATACATACCTTTGAGTCAGCCTTGATCACAGGTGACTGTCAGAATCCTCGCAAGATTTCATAATAGATTATTATATGGCTAGTTTAAGAAAATGGCTTTTTACATGCTACGGTTCTGCCATTGTAAAAGGAGCGGGGGGGGAGTAGGAATGAGAAACCGTTTAAAGCAGATGGCTCCTTATCACAGGCTCTGGCATGCTCAAGGACATACCAGCAAGGGAATCAGAAGACCAAGAACTAAGGGCGATGAAGGGGGGGAGAAAGTAAGAAAACAGCTTTTGGCGTGCTTTTGCTCAGTCTTAGCAATGCTTTGGATCTGTACACTTATTCTCAATAAATGAACTTTCTTTTGAATCAATATTGGTTGCAAGGAAAGTTACTGGATTTGGGATCAACAGGTGGCAGCTTGTTACATTTTGCTAAGACTCACAGTGCAGACTTCCACCAGGGAGATTGCCCTGTGGGGAGTCCAAAGCCTCATGTTGACCGGGACCAACCAAGCAGCGGGATGGCTGACAATGTAATTGAGGAAGAAGAAGAGAGACCGGTCCCTCCTCCGTCGGAAGTGAAGGTGATAACCCAGGAGGAGCCGGTGCAATCATCACGCCAAGCCCGAGCGGGGCCGAAGGCAACGGCGGCGAAGGGACGGGGCCCTTCGATGAGAGATCGCATGGGGAAATTGGAAGGGCAGATGGGGTCCCTATCCGATGATATGTGAGCGTTAAGGGCAGCAGTGGATCAACTGCTTGGAGGGGGATTTACGCCCCCCACGCGAGAGTCAGCGGCCACACCGGGAGGTACGGAGGTGACAGAGCAGTCAGCCGAAGGTGAGACCTCCAGCGAGGAGGAGGAGGATCTCACACCTAGCAGAGCCAAGAAGAGCCCGATGCAGCAGCGGGGCATATCCATGAAATTCGAGGGAGATGCTGAGCAGCTGGCTTGCTTTATCACCCAGGTTCAGAACTACATGGAGGGCTATGGGGGTCTGTTTCGCAGCAAGGAGGAGAAGGTCTCCTATGTGTCCAGTTTTTTTGAAGGTACGGCTGCAGAATGGGTAGTTGGCCTGCATAGGGCGAAGGACCGGGCTTTAAGGAGATTAGAGGATTTCATGGCGGCTCTCTGCACGTGCTTTGAAGACCCATGCGTGGCGCTTAAAGCACGACGCGAACTGGAAAGGCTGAAGCAGGGGTCCAAGTCGGTATCAGAGTACGCCTACGAATTTCAGGGGTTGGCTCAAAGGCTGCCTCACGTGCCTGAAGAGCTCCTGATCGAGTTCTTCCAGAGAGGCTTGCAACCCGAATTGTTGCAGCGTGTGGTGTGCCGGGGTTTCCCCAAAACCTTTAATGGATGGGTTGCTATGGCCGGCGAAGTGGAGGAGCAATGGCACACCATAGAAGCAAGAACCCGACTTCCGCCCTTACCCGGCACAAAGAAGGCGGCGCCCAAGGCGAAGACCAGAGCACCGGAAAGTAGCCGGAGCTAGCGTGTCAACTGCGGGGAGCCGGGGCACTTTGCTGCTGCGTGCCCTAAAGCAAAGATGGAGCAAGGAGGCAAGAAGGCGGAGTGGAAGGGGCCGAAGTCTTTGAAGCCCGGCAAGAAGGAGTCAGTGGCAGTAGGCAGCGAGACGGGGGCTAAAGCGGCAACATGCGGCGGCGGCAAAACCCGGAAGTTGTTAGCTTCGCTCTCTCTCTGACAGGTGGCTGCTCTTCCAGAGAAAGAAAGCAGCTCATGGGAGGACTCGGAGAGCGAAGAGATGGGTGTGAGTCCCATTAAAATTTGGGTGGAACTAAGGGTGGTAAGGACGAATCGGAGGGCAGAGATACGGGCGCTGATAGACTCTGGCTGCTCCTGAAATCTGATTAACCCCGCCCTTGCCCAGGGTTTGGGACTGTGCTTAAAGAGACTCAAAACCCCTGTGATTTTTACCCAGCTGGACGGATCCCCAGCTGGGGGAGGGCCGGTGGAATATCGCACTGAAGAGCTTGAGCTAACTATGGGGGACCATAGAGAGACTACTAAATTCCTAGTGACTCCCATGGCATGCAACCCAGTGCTTCTGGGCATGAACTGGTTAAAAAGGAAGAACCCAGAAGTGAACTGGGAGGAAAAGATCTTGTGTTTCCCGAAGGAGGGGGGAGTGGAAGTTGAAGGAATTACCGAAACGTTGTCAGATGGAGAGATGGGCGCTGTGAGTGGGGAAAAGGCAGTGGAGGCTGCAACCCAGATTCCCAAGCAATACCGCGACCTGCAGGAGGTGTTTAGCGAAAGGGAGTCAGATCAGCTACCCCCCCATCGTGCCAGTGACTGTGCCATAGAGATTGAGCCGGGGGCTAAATTTCCAAGGAAGAAAATGTATCCAATGACACCCAAAGAGTTGGAAGCATTGCGGGAGTTCATTGATAAGAATCTAAAGAGGGGCTTTATTGTACCTACACATTCTCAAATTGCTGCACCGGTGCTTTTCAGAGAAAAGAAGGATGGCTCCCTATGTTTGTGCACAGATTATAGAGGGCTAAATGCCATATCTGCTGACAACCGGTACCCACTCCCCTTGATGAAAGACCTGTTGGCCCATTTATCCAAAGGGAAAATTTTCACGAAGCTGGATTTAAGGGAGGCGTACTTCAGGGTGCGAATCCAGGAAGGAGATCAATGGAAATCCACCTTTAACACGCCCCTGGGGTGCTTCCGTTATGAAATAATGCCGTTCAGATTAAAAGGAGCGGCGGGGGTGTTTATGCAACTTATAAATGCGGTGTTACAAGAGCATTTATACCAGGGGGTGTTGGTTTATATGGACGATATCCTGATTTACACTGAGACCATGGAGCAACATGTACAATTGGTCAGGAAGGTACTAAAAAAAGCTACTGGAGGCTCAATTGTATGCCAAGCTCTCCAAATGTGAATTTCATAAACAGCAAATTGACTATTTGGGGTATAGAATTTCGCATCAGGGAATTGAAATGGACCCGGTCAAGGTGAGGGACATCCTGGGTTGGGAGGCTCCAAAAACCAGGCGTCAGCTTCAAAGTTTCCTGGGCTTTGCTAACTTCTATCGGCAATTCATACCCAACTTTGCCCAAGTAGCACTCCCACTCACCGATTCGTTGAAAACCAAGGGCAAGGACAAAGCGAAGGCATCAAAACCTGGAGCCCCCTTGGCCTGGACTAAGGAGTGCCAGGAAGCTTTTCTAAGTTTAAAGCGTCTGTTTACGGCTGAACCGATCTTAAAGCACCCTGATCCAGAACAGCCATTTGTCATACAGGCAGACGCTTCAGATGTGGCAGTGGGAGCTGTGTTGTTACAGAAGGGGGTGGGGGGGAGCTATTTCCATGTGCGTACATATCCCGGAAATTTTCAGAAACTGAGAGACGCTGGTTGGTGTGGGAAAAGGAAGCGTTCGCAGTGTGCTGGGCGTTAGTTTGCTGGACACACTTATTAGAGGGATCACCCCATCCCTTTGAAATTTGGACTGATCACAAATATCTAGAAGCTTTGACTGCACCGAGGAAGCTGTCACCCAAGCAAATGAGATGGGCACAATATTTTCATCGTTTTAACTTCTCCCTGAAGTACATTCCTGGGGGAAGAAATTTTTTGGCAGACGCCCTGTCTCGATTGCCTCAACACAACAGCAAGCGGGAGGAAGTAGTCACTCCTGTAATTCCATGTACCCAAGCAGCCCTAAGAGTGGTCACTAGAGCTCAGAAAAAAAGGGGTGAAGAACAACCAGAAGGAGAGTTGTTGAAAAAATTAAATGCCCAGATTGCTCAGGATGATTGGTTTAAAAGCAGCAGCCAATTGCTAGTGAACAAACAAGGGGCATGGTGGTGGCAAGATAAGCTGTATGTCCCTGCAGACGCTAGAAAGTGGGTCTTGCAAAGAAGTCACGACAGCAGAACAGCTGGGCACTTTGGTTTTATGAAAACATTACATCTACTCAGGCGTCAATTTTGGTGGCCAACAATGAGAAAAGATGTAGGGGAATATGTAGCTACATGCCCCACGTGTGAAATGGCCAAAAGGAGAGGGGGCAAACCAATGGGGCTTCTACAGACAGTAGCAAACCCTGGGGCTCCTTGGAAGCAAATTTCCATGGACTTTATTGTAGACCTGCCTGAAAGCAACAAAAAGACAGTTATCTGGGTAGTTACAGACCTTTTTTCCAAACAAGCACATTTTGTGGCATGCCAATCCCTTCCATCAGCCCCCAAACTGGCTAAGTTATTTATACAACACGTCTACCGAGCTCATGGTGTCCCAGAACGAATAATTTTGGATCGCAGGGTCCAGTTTACTGCCAAGTTCTGGAGGGCGTTCCTAAAACTACTGGGAGCATCTCAAGGCTTGAGTTCGGGGTACCACCCCCAGACGGCGGGATCATGTGAATGTCTGAACTCAGTGTTAGAACAATATTTGAGATGCTTCATTAACTACCAACAAGACAATTGGGATGAACTGTTACCATTTGCTGAAGTAGCTTATAATAATGCAGTGCACCAAAGCACTGGCCTCACCCCTTTTAAAATAGCTACAGGACAAGACTTTGTACCCATCCCGGAACTACCTAAACAATCCACTCACGTCACTTCAGTTGATGAATGGGTCCAACAAATGACACAAGTGTGGCCTCAGATTGCTGCGTCGTTGAAGGAGGCCAGAGCAACGTTCAAGAAATTTGCAGATGCTAAGAGAACCCCAGAAAAAGACTGGAAAGTAGGAGATAAGGTTCTTTTATCTACCAAGCATCTTAAATCATTACAACCTTCCAGAAAGCTCGCTCCAAGATTCGTAGGGCCTTTTGTTATAGATAAAGTAATTAATCCAGTTTCACTACGACTACAGATGCCTGCTACCTTTAAAAGAATCCATCCAGTGTTCCACTGCAACCTGCTTAAACCCTATAAAGAGTCATCTCAATGGCATCCCTCCCCAGTACCTCCTAAACCAATGATGGTTGAAGGAGAACAACATTTTGAAGTTAAAGAGATACTGGACAGTAGAAAGCATGAGGGGGGGGGGGGGGTTCAATTTTTAATTCAGTGGAAACATTTTCCCAAATCAATGGGTTGACAAGAAACATGTAAAGGCTCCACATTTAGTTAAACATTTTTATGATGTTTATCCTACAAAGCCTTAACAATTAGAATGGTTATTGTATTATGTTTCTCTTTGCTTTTTCTTTTTTAGAGTGAAGAAGAGGAATCATCTGACTGACATCCTCTTTTGTGGAGGGGCAGCATGTCAGAATCCTCGCAAGATTTCATAATAGATTATTATATGGCTAGTTTAAGAAAATGGCTTTTTACATGCTGCGGTTCTGCCATTGTAAAAGGAGCGGGGGGGGGAGTAGGAATGAGAAACCGTTTAAAGCAGATGGCTCCTTATCACAGGCTCTGGCATGCTCAAGGACATACCAGCAAGGGAATCAGAAGACCAAGAACTAAGGGCGATGAAGGGGGGGAGAAACTAAGGGCGATGTAGGGGGGGAGAAAGTAAGAAAACAGCTTTTGGCGCGCTTTTGCTCAGTCTTAGCAATGCTTTGGATCTGTACACTTATTCTCAATAAATGAACTTTCTTTTGAATCAATATTGGTTGCAAGGAAAGTTACTGGATTTGGGATCAACAGGTGGCAGCTCATTACAGTGACTCCATGAACGAGTCCCTGCAGTTTTCTTGGCAAGATTTTGGAAGTGGTTTGCCCTTGCCGTATCGTGCTGGTGCACTACTTCCTAGGGCTGAGAGGGAGTGACTGGCCCAAGGCCACCCAGCTGGCTTCTTGCCTAAGGCAGGACTAGGTCTCCCAGTTTGTAGCCCAGTACCTTTAACCACTAGACCAAACTAGGTCTCCCTTCATGTAATCTGATAAGCCAAAATGGGATTTGTCTGGGTCCAGTGTAACATGATATACAAGAACAACTATTGTTGTTTGTAAGTCATAATGTGAGCCAGCCAACTGTGTCTTATTCAACAAACAAAGTTAATCAAACTGGGGCCCATGAACGTGGTGAAAGGCAACATTGCCTTTCTGACCCAACACTGAGAATAGGCCAGAAGTGGGTCTCACCCAGAAGCCCAGCTGCTGCTGCTCCTCTTGGAGGTGGGACCTGACCTCACCATTATTCCATCTGCATTTTGTTTCTCCTGCTGCTGTGGCCCCACTGGTCCCCTGTGACCAGAGCGGACTGGCCTTTTTGCCAGCTGCCTACCTGTGTTGATTAACTCAGCAGCTGGGTGTGGAAGTGGTCCCTTCTTCCGTGTCTCATGAGTTTTTATTGCACCCATCAGTCTTTCTCTTTGCTCAGTGATGATGACAGCCTCTGCATTTCTGCCCTCTCCAGAATCCAGATATCGTGCTGGTGCACTACTTGAATGTACCTGCCATCGAAGACTGCGGGAAGCCGTGTGGTCCTATCCTGTGCTCCATAAACACCGACAAGAAGGAGTGGGCAAAATGGACAAAGGAGGAGCTGATTGGCCAACTGAAGCCCATGTGTGAGTACGGCGACGGAGGGTGGGTGGGAGGAGGGCTGGCCACGCAAGAGGGTGGAAGGGTCCTTTCTAGGGCATGTCTTTCAGAAGCCCCTTGAAGGCATCAAGGTGTACTTGGAATGGAGCTGCAAAAACTCTTTTCCTGTAAATGATTTGCTACGGACCATTTTTTATCCCGAGATACAATTGATCCAAGTCAAACAGATGCCTCTCTTTCTAAGCAACAAGGGTGTGTGTGTTTGCGATGCACGGCTAGACAGCGAACAGTACTCTTTGACCACGTAGGGTGTCGGTAATCAGTTCATATGCAAGTGTGTCACCAATGCAGGGCTGTTCAAAGTAGCATGACAACATGGAAGTGTAAGAGGCTACTTTGACACCTTCCTTCAAAGCCTCAAGTGGGGCTACTTGGTGCGGAAAAGTCTTCTGGGCAAGCTCAAGCATGTGCTGAGGCTGCCCATTTTGAAGGCAACATCGCATGCCTTGATGTAACGTGGGCTGCCCCACTCCAGCATCTCCAAGCTTCACTTGGAGGGGCTACAATCGAGGGGTGCTTCGTCAAAGCTCAGTCACTGCCCTTTGAGGCTTCCGTGAGGCCTGGAGAGTAGCACAACTCCTGGGACGTTTCTCCATCTGGAATGAAAAGCATACTTTTAGCAGATCTAGCACTGAGCGAGGGCTGGATTACATGACCTCCGAGGTCCAATTTAGGTTTTTCTGTGCTCTCAACATGCCTCTTCCCCCAAGCTGTTCTCTGTCCTCTCCATTGTTTTGGTGCTGCCAAGAATTTCCTTGGGGTGTTATAATTCGCTCTGACAAAATTTAATGCTAGGTTACCCTTCACTGGGTCCTTCTGATCGTTTGACTCCCTGCTTCTCTGCTGGTAGACCCTTCACAGCTGCCCCTCTCTCTTTGGTCCTTCCCTCTCACCACTGTTTGGAGTGTTGAGACCATTCCAGAGGATCTAGTCATGCTTCATTTGGGCTCTGTGACATCCCTCTTCATAGTCTCTCGGCAGTAGGCTTCAGACTGCAAAGGGCCATAGAAGTAGGAGAAATCTCTCTCCAATGCCAGCAAGGTGCCCTGAGAAGGCAGGAAGCTGTAATGCCAGGTCCCAGGTTTAGCCGTCCCAAACACCAAGACGTTCCTCCAGTTCCACTCTGCTGCTGTGATGGTTTCTCACATGCTCCTGCTGGGCCCCCAGCTAGGTGTGCAGAACAAATGCCTGAACTGCTTGTCCCAGGCTTTGGATTAGATGGGGGTCTTCAGGGTGTGGTCCAGAAAGTCAATATGGGAGCCACAACAGCTTGATCTAAACTCAATCGAACCACTGTGACCACCATCTTGACTTTTTTGACTACATCTTGCAGGACTCCCTCTGGCTGGGAGCCCACTGGAGAAGATCAGCTTCCATACTGGGCTAAAAGTGGCCTATCTGCAGAACCCTTCAGTTTGTGCAGGGTGGCACAGCACAGTCTGCCATCTTTGCCCCCCCCCCAGCTGCTCTCCCCCCACAATTGCTAAGACCATCCTTAGTCCTGACTTAGCAGAGATCCACAGATAGATCCCCCTGCCATCAAAACAGCCTCCATGAATTTCAAGAGGCTGAGACGCATTTGGTCCCCAAAAGCAAATCCTGATTTTTTTCAGGCAGCCACAAGCCCTGAGCCTCTTGCCCAGGTCGCCCCCACCAGAACCAGAAAGGCTAAATTGCCTCCCTCCAAAAGGAAATGTCACTGGTGCTTTGGAGATTAGGTTGACATCAGTCCAAGCCGAGTGCCGCTGCCTGGGAAGGTAACGCGGTTTCGAGATCTGCAGTGCGTCAGGAAAAATGAGGCGAGAATGACACCCAACTGGCCGTAAATCTCTTTTATGCTTTGTGATGTGGGGGGGAGTGCAGGGTTCTGCCCAATTATTCTGCATCTGCACGTCCTTGTTCAGAGTTGCACACCCCGGGAGAGCCTGTTCGCTCTTTCAAAGGGACATCTTGCGTTTCAGCCGGGGGGGGGGGGGGGGGACTTGAGATTCTGCCCTGACCTGGGACGAGAAATGGGGGTTGCTCGGCTGATTACATTTGGGGTGCCCAAGGCGCTCCTCGGCACCAGGCAGACCTCAGCCGAGTCTGTGGCTAAACCCTGAAGCCAGCCCAGGAGCTCCATCCTTTTCCACATCAATCACATTCTACGCAGGCTCCACAGTTTGATTTCCTTGAGCTTCCAGATTTCTCTGTCCTGGATGAGATTTGTCTGACTGAATCTCAGCGTTGCGCCTGGCCTGGCTTCGAGCATTTTTCAAGCATTTCTTCCCTTTCTTTTTACCTGCGGCTGTTTCACTTCCATGGGTCATGAATTTCATTCCTCGGGCTCTGGGAAACCAGCTTTGCAGGTGGACCTGGAGTCAGATGTCCCTCAGCTGCAAAAGCAGGTGTCTCTTTTCGCAGAGGACTTTATGTGGGTTGTGAGGGCCCCTCTGCAACTGCTCAGGAGTCCCCTTTCCAGAAGATGGGCAAAGGCAATTCTCAGTGAAAAGGAAAAATGCCCTGTTTCAGGGTGGGAGGGGGGCAGTTAATGGTTCTTGGCAATGTCCTAGACCTATTGCAAATCTCTGATTGTGTCTGAGTAGACCAGGTAGACCAGACAGTAAACACAACCAGATGAGCTAATTCTATTTTATTGTGAAGCTACATTGACAGAATCTTGGAAGACTGAAACTACAAATCTCCCCCCATCTCCTTTACAGCCTGAGAAGTTAAGGAGGGTCCCTTCTGAGCCTCTTTCTCCACCCATTATGCAGCTGGAGGCTATACCTTCTCTTATCTGACCATTCCCTAGGCAGTGTTTCTTCACCCAGTCTCCCAAGGTCTTTCCCACATATTGCAATTCCTCAGCTCCACAAGGCTAAGGCAGACTGCAAGGGAACAGAAGAGGAAAGTTCCGGTCTCTGTCCCGAGGTGCATCCAGTTTAACTTTCAACCATGAAAAAGGCCGCCAAAGGTGGGGAGAGAGAAGGGAGGAACAGTAGCAAATGAGGACTCAACTTCCAACTTATTTGAGTTGGATTTTCAGAGCAAGAAGGAATCCATGCAAACTGAGCTCAGTCTAAGCTTCCGTGCACTTTGCGTCATTGGTATCTACATTTTGCTTAGATTCTGGGGTGTCCACACAGTTCCTTTTGTTCCGTCTTGAATGAGAAGGAGGCTGCAGTCTCCCATCCAGGATGAGAGCACAGACTTGGATCTCTACCCCTTGACCCGTCTATTGCAAACTGGCTTCGCTTCCCTTTTATCTGCTGCCTGAGCCAGCATAGCTGGGAACGACTGATAGATTTTCACACAGATGTGCACCCAGCTTTCAATATTTTTTACACCACATTTTTAGAATTCTGGAGCCGCTTAATAATCCCAGGTCATTTGGGGGAGCGGGAGGGAGCTGGCTGTATCCTACTGTATTATTGCTATTCCAGGGTTTTCTAACAGTGAAAGAAATCATGTTTTGCAATAAAACTTGTCCTAACAGTAAACTAACATACGAAACAGTTGTCTCTGGAGAACCACAGCCAACTGCTGGAAAATTTGTGCTCGTTCACACACTCAAGTCCCTTCTTCAGAACCACTATTGGAGTATGTGTTTTGTTGTGTGTGTGGGTGCGGCTTACAAGTATTGCTGCAGAAGCTGAAGTCCTCAAAAATGTGGGGGCCAAAAGCTATGGAACAATCCCCCCCTTTTTTTAGATTCACACCTAGTTCCTTACACCTAAATCAGTTGGGCCATTAAGAGAACAAAACTTTGGAACAAAGATGAAAACTCGGGCTGAAGATTTAAAACCAGTGACGGCATCTGGGTGCTTCTAGTGACCCATGCGCCCTGTGAATGACACACAGCGCCTGGAGGCCGTCTGTGCAAGAAGAGAAGCCTTGCTATCTCTAGTTCTGAAACAGGGAGAGTATCATCTTATGATCAGTTTTTGGGTCCTCTTCTCCCCAGCTTCCCCCTTGCCAAAGATCTGGGATCCTAACTGCTCCCCAGGCCAAAATTCAGTTTCCTTTCTTTCATATTTGCCAGTTGGCATCTGTGCCCAACTGTTAATTTATTTCTGTTCGCCTGTAGTCATTCTAACACATGTTCTGTAGGTGCTACATGTAAAATTAAACCATTAGGACATATTGAGAGCGGGGCTTACGAGCATCTGCCCCCTTTTGTGCAAAGGAACCCTTGAATGTTAATTAAGGAAAGGCAACTTCGTGGTCTTTGCAAGGAGACCAATTAAACATAAGGGGCATATCAACAATTTAGAACTGTGTAAGTTAACTTCCTTAAGCACTTGGGTGTAGTCTTCTACCCAGCAGGGTCACCACTGGTGTAAATAAAACACAGATGTGCAAATGCTCTGAGGGAAGTGACTGCTACCTAAGCTTCTTCTGCACCCGTGGAAGCCTTTGTGGACTATAATTGAAATTATTCTAGCTAAGATCAGTTATAGCCTGGGATTGCGGACTACTGGAATCCTAAATTCTTAGGACTATCTTGTCACTTCCCAGGTACATAACAAATTCAGTATTTGATTTATTTATTATTTACCTGGTAGACTTACATCCCACCTTTTTTGGTTGAGGAGCTCAAAGTGGCACATATAGTAGAGGGTGGACCAGTGGTGGTCCTACATCTGTACCACTATACCACACCTCAGAGGCTGGTATGGGTATCACTGAGACAAGAGTATGGGCCCATCAGTTTAACTATTGGCAAAAATTAATAGTTTCCAGGTGCCGGGCACATTTGATCTTACAGGATGGCTATCCGTCTGCTTGTTTGAAAACCACCATTTTGGGGAAGTGTGGTATTTCTGGTGCTTGAAGTCCAAACCTGGTCAACTTTTAAATGGTGGACAAATCCTTCCCAAGACCTCATTGGGTTTATACCCATGAATAAACCAAGATTTTAGCTTTATCCACTGGCATCGGTGAGGAGGAGGTCCAAAAAGTCAAGATGGCAATCACGATCCTGCAACTGAAGCTCTGGATTTTAAAAAAGGCCATCAGTCAGATGCTCATGGCCACCATTTTGACTTTTTGACCCTTTCCTGGACATCCGTGCTCTTAGCTTTGCTGGAAGGAAGAGAGAGTATCAGATCATACATGCACGCACATATCTGCTGATCAAATGGCTGAGACAGCTAACAGACCTGGACTTTTGCTCTTCCCACTTGTGTAAAACTGACTGAGAATGCCCAGCAAATTTAATGCAGCTTTTCTTATGTCAGATTGCGATTTTGCTCGTCACTGCAACGTGTCAGCAATTGACCAGCTGTTGTCTGCAAGAAAATCCACTGTTTGCATCTTGTGTTAGGGGTGAGTAAAGAGGCAGAGAGGCAGATGGAGAGGATCACTGGTCAAAACAAAATATAGAAGTTATATTTTGGTGGTTAGTCTTCCACTATAATCATAGTTCCTAACTGTGGGAGAAGTTTGGAGTGGAACCAATGATTCAGGGAGGGGACTGGCTCCCCTTTCCTGCATGTGCTCCAGCAGAGGCTGGAGAGGCATCTATTAGGATGCTTCAATTTGGACTCCTGGGCTGAGCAAGGTGCTAGACTTCATGCCCTCAAGGGCCCCCTCTAGGATTCCAAAAGGCCTTTACCTGAAGCCAGGGAAATGCCCATCGTTGGCCATCTCCCCAAACCTTGGAACCTAAGATGGCTTCTTAATCAAAGACGTTAATTACAATAGTTGGCCCATTTCAGGTCAAGGGTAGAAGTCAAGCAAGCTTCTTGGATCCTGGTGGAGAACTGCAAGGCTGCCCTTCGTTCTTGCAATGGGTGGCCCCAGCCTCCCTCCCTGCTTCATCCTCATGCTTTCTGGCATCACATGCCCTGGGCCAGCCGCGCCAATGTCCCTTGGTGCTCTGGTTTGTTTCTCTTTGGATGCTGGACAGAATTGGGGTCTCTCCCCCCGCTGATGAAGGAGTGAAGGAGCAAGAACAGCCAAGTGGTTGGCCTGTTTCACTGGAGACTTCCAACTGGCTCTAGAGCAGTGTTTCTCAAAGCTGGCAACTTTAAGGCGCGTGGACTTCAAGTCCCAGAATTCCCAGCCACCATTGCCTTAAAGTTGCCAACTTTGAGAAACACTGCTCTAGAGCCAGAGTTCACATAACAAGACTAACCAGGAAGTTAACTATTCAGAGGTCCATTTGCACACCGTGCTATGCTTGGTTCGGCTGAACCTCTGTTCGTTTTTCCGTGACTTAATGTATTATATGTGCCAGCCTGTTTGATTAGTTTTCTGCAGACTCAGAAAACCGGCGAATTTCAGCCATCTAGTCAAGGAGGCTATGCAACCCTGGCCAAGCAGTTCCTTCTCTTTCTCTGTTTTTCCCCTTCCCCTTCCCCTTCCCCTTCCCCTCCTTCCGTCAGCCGCCTGAGTTTTTCCAAATGCCAAGTGCCATCATTCCACCTCAGCTTCACTCCTTTCCCTCCTGTGCCCTGTTATCTTTGCTTTGAGAGCTCTCCACAATGCTCTGCGGATGTCCTTGGAGACATCTGGTAGCGGAAACAGGATGAGCCATGAAGACTCCAGCCGTCCCATCTGATCAGCGAGATGACAAGGCAGTCAAGTAGTCAGAATCTGGGCAGGAATGGCCTTGGCCCCGTTGGGAACTTTCCAGTTCCGTAGGGCAAAGCAGGTGGCTTTAAGCCCACCCCAAATCAAGGCACGGCATTCATTTCTCTCTCTACCCACCCATCCTGAATTTTTGGTGCAGAAGTTCTCAAACAGCTAAATTATTACCCCATTTTTCCATGTTATGGTGGCTTTTTCAACAGCCACTTGTTCTTCAGTCACAAGCTTCTCCTGGAGGGTTTCTCCTGGCTCTAGCAACACGCGTATTGGGTTTCTCTCCTCGCCTCTGATCAGGAAGGCCCCCACCCAGCCTCCCTTTCAGCCCCTTGAACAGCAGGTCATGTCTGCTTCATGCTTGAAAAAAACATCTTGCAGGAATTTGCAAAAACCTCTGCACTTAGCCCCCAAAATGCGGAGTCTGGTAGCCCCTTGTGTGAGTAACAAAAGGTGCCACCAGACTCTGATTTTTTGCCACCCCAGATTAACATAGCTGTTCACCTACAATGTCGACAACCAGAAGCACCTTACTGAGCCAAGTATCCCAGTGAGAGATGCTGAGCTTCTTCTGGACAAGTGAGGAACAGGGCACCGCTAGCCACCTCACTTTGCCCCCAGAGCACATTATTACCACAAGTTGTGTATAGTCTAGATCAGCGTTTCTCAGCCTTGGCAGCTTGTAGATGTGTGGACTTCAACTCCCAGAATTCCCCAGCCAGCCATGCTGGCTGGGGAATTCTGGGAGTTGAAGTCCACACATCTTCAAGCTGCCAAGGCTGAGAAACACTGGTCTAGATGCCTTCCTGAAAGGATTAATAATTATTGGTTGTGTTTTTATTCTGTTTTAACTGTCCGCTGCATATGAGATGGAAAGCCACCTAAATTTAATGAATAAATAAATAAAACTTGTGAGGCAACTTTTATAGGGCCATGTTTAGCTTTATGGGGAGAAACGAGGGCTGCTCTTGGCACGTGCCTGTGACCCGGACAAAGTTGGGGCCAGAGCAAAACCCTCATCGCTTCTAAAAGAATACTTAATGAATTAAATATCTGAACAAAGGAAATAGATAGTCTGCCTCTAGCAAGGGGCAGCTAGATCTTTAAAAGTTCATTCATCAGTCTTAAATATCTGCCACCCTGGATATGTTTCATTTATAAGGTCCTTTTTCCTAATATGGAAGCTCTTTTTCCAAGTAGTTTGCCTTTGAAATTGCAGAATTCTGCCCCAAAGTTGAGCTCTGGACACACACACACACACACACACACAGAGTTTCCCTGTCTTGCTCCACCAGCGAGTCCAAGTGGCTGGAAAGAGGACCTGATCAGGTGATCCTTTGATTCTTTGGTGTTGGGATCCTCAAAGCGAGCAGGTGAAGGTTCTCCTGCCCCACCAGCCACTTTTCACCTGGGCCTTCCAAAAACAGCAGCAACCTGCTTCTATTGAGGAAGTGATGACTAGAAGGACCTTCTGCCATGGCTCTTCCCAAACATCATGCACGAAGACCCGTGAAGCTCTGTTCCTTTCTCATCCAATCCACCTATCAAAGCTAGATCCATACCTCTGCAAAAGTTGCTGAGTGTCAGGGATCTGTAATTGCAAAGTCCTTGTTTTCTCCTAATTACTCAAAGCATAGACCTGAACAATCCAACATAATTCTTAGGACCATAATCTTGGTGATTATAGAATATTTAAAGGAGGGGATTGACTCTGAACAACAAAAGCTTTCATTTCTTACTAGAGCCAGCAGGTTCCATGTTTCACCAATCAGTTAGCACCATCGTGTGGCAAGTAAGAACATTTTCTATAGGTTTTCTTCCTATAGGTTTTGGAGGGGAAGGGGGAGCATTTTTATTCTACACAGCTGCAGCCTGGCCTGATTCAGGCCCCAACCCTGCATGGCTAGAGAGGAAAGACTGTCCTTCAGCATCAGATTTGCTCTGGGGGCCTCACTTCTCAGGGTTTCTTGCGTGCACAAGGAACACATCTGTCCAAAACCTCGCTTCTGTTTTTGACACAATGTAAATCCAGCACAGTTGTTTTGATTACAAACGCCACTCTTTACTTCCTTCTCCTTCTCCTCCTCCTCCTCCTCCTTCTCCAATAATATACCCCAGATACTCATGCAATGCACAAGATGGGCTTGGAGGAGCCATCCAAGACTGAACCTCAGGAGACAAGGAGGTCTTAAAGTAACTTGGGCACTTGACACATTCATCTGGGACACATTAGGCTTTGCTTAAACCAGGGAGAAAAATCCTGGGACCTATCTATGTGGAGTCCTTGGTGCACTGAAGAGGAGTCCTTCTTAGAAGAGTCCTTCTAAGAGTCTTCTAGACTTCTAAGTCTAAGACTTCTAGAGTCTTCAAGACTTCTAAGAATCATAGAAGAGTCCTCCTCTTCTATTGCAACCTATCTATGTGCCTGAGCTAATCACCTGGAAGATGCATAGGTGACCCTTCCTGGACATCCCAGAGTCATAGCAAAGCAGGGCTCCCGAATTTGGAAGGACACTGTGGAGAATGCACAGATAAATACATGTGATGGTAGGGAAGGGGATGGAGCCAAGATGCTCAGTTCCACTTTGACTCATGCACAAATTCAGCAACTATTGGAGGTGGGAAGCTGGGAGGTATTACAGGAGGAAAGACCTCCAAGGTCCTTTCCAACCCTATGATTCTATGGAAATCTTACCTAAGGAAGGGGATTCCCAGCAAATCAGGACTTTTGCAGACAGTTAGGACTGAGGATTCTGCAAAGCCACAAAGGGGCCTTGCTCAGCTAGGAAGCAACTCCAAGCCAATGTTTGCTGATTTGGGAAAGCTAATCGAGGTCAGACGTGGTTAGTGTGTAGATGGAGGCCGCCAAAAAATACTGAGGTTTTAGGACTAAGATTTAAAAAAAATCCCAGGAGAAGGAAAACTGCTTCTGTATTATTGCCAAAAAACTGACAAGGATGTATCTTTGAAGTCAATATTAGGAATTTAAGCTTTACTCTTAAAGGGAACCTGTTGCAGACATAGAAGCAGCAGAGGGCAATGTTTGGGTCCTCAAGAAGTTGGAAATGACCCACAGCACTTTCCCACTAGTAGGCCTAGAACAGAGCTTGAGGTGGGGAGGGACAGGTTATGTGCAAAGCTAGAGGGAGGGTTTCAATCACTTTTATAGTCTCAGTTGCCAAACCAAGTACTGTATCTCAATACTGCCAAGAAATTATGACATGGAGCCATCGTGGAAGCTGGATCCTAAAGAGGTAGAAATCTAAGCATTCAGCAAATGGTGCTGATAATTATAAGCTCACAAGAAGACTCTCATGTCTCAAGCTTCCAGTTCATCCCACAGTCATGGCCACTAATCAGGTGGTTCAGGCCTTGATCTTCTCTTCTGTGCTCCTGCCTATGGCCTCTGCCTTAGTGCTGTTGGAATCATCACTATCCCACCATTAGTGCATTCTCTGATCCTTCCTATGCTTCAGCCCAAGCTGCCACACAGCAGATCTCCAGCTGAAAGCAGCCAAGGTTTCATCTCCAAGGGTGAGGCTCACCATCGCTTTCCTCATCAGCTTCACTCCTAGCACCCTTCTGGTCCAAACAACATTCTTCTAGGCCTTCATCCTGTAAATTCTCTGCACCCTGTTTGCCTTATTTGCCTCTAGATAATGAGACTTGAGACTCATGAGGTTCTCAAGCATGATTCATAATGCTCATCGGTCTTAATGGCAAATAGCCCCATCAGTATTTTCACCAGATCTTTCCTCCGTATTGCAATTATAGGGGGTGAGTTCTGCAATCCTATTATTGCATGATTCTTGATTATTGCAAGTACGTGACCTGCTCACCACTACCTTCTCAGTCATGACTCATTCATTTCACAACTCCCATGTGATGTGAGCACCTACCCCTTAATCTTCAGGTTCCCCCAGTGACACCAACTGAATCTGCTAGTCCCGCCCTCTCCTGTGCACCAGGATCTCCCTTTGTTTCCATCTGCTTAGTTACCATCTTCTTCCCAGGTTGTCTTTATTCTGGAGCCAACAACTTCCTGGAATGTCTGCTGCCCATGCTTGGCCTTTTGACTGCTTTCCAGCAGCCCACCTCTTTGCCTCCTGTAGCTCTGGATGCATCTCAGGTGCTTGAGCGTCCAGTCCCAATTCTTTGATTTCAGAGTCTGAGTTCTACCTTATTATCTCTGGGTTCCTCTTTGCTTCATGACTTAGTTGTAGAATATCCTACTCAGCATTTTGCCCTTTGAGGACATTGATCCATATGTAAAGCAGTTGTTGCGCATGGCAAAAAGCCCATAAGCTTTTAATTATCAGGTAGATGCAACCAATTTCTCAATTTAGTTCAGACAGAATTCCAGTCATTACCCCAGTGTTTCCAGACTTTTTGCAAATTATCAAGGAGTCTTAGGAGAGATGTTGCTCAGTTCCTTCTATATCTAGGACAATTGAACCTTTGTAGGAGGAAAATCATGTTTTTTTGTTTAAGCATTCTACCCTAACTTTGTTATTGTGGAAGCACCAAAAAGCAAAAGGCATTCTTATTTCCACTCTGTAGAGAAAGAAAGCTGCAGACAGATGCTTCTGACGGGTGTTTCTGTTTCATATCAAGCTTGCGTGTCTCAAGATCAATTCTTTCTCTGGGAGAAAGTCTTTTCAAGCGTTTTCCAGAGGATGATTGCCCTTCTTCACTGAGCAAATTCTTGGTATGCTGTAGATCATGCACTGAAGCTGATTGCAGGAATCATGGCATTCAGATGCCATGCTTGTCTCTATTCCCCCACATTTATGAGTGAAGCCTGAGCTTGCACTGAAGGCTATATTTTGGTAGCACTGGATTATTTCATGAGAAGCAACACTTAGGATCACATAGAAATGCTTAGAAGCACACACACACACACACACAACAATCACCTTGCAATCTACCATGTATTCTTCTGGCCTACAGTTCTGGCGCTGGAACCCGGCATCATGTGGTCCATTCTATCTAATCTTGCAAACATTCTTTGCTAACCTCTTCCCTTGTTGCAGAATAATTGATGCTTCCAAGTGGCATCTTCCATTGCTTTTGTTTTGCCTAGTGTTTGGGAGAAGAGCAAGTTTGGGGTAGTGGTAAAGGCATCAGACTAGAAACCAGGAGACCATGAGTTCTAGTGCCACCTTGGGCACAAAGCCAACTGGGTGACCTTGGGCCAGTCCCTCTCTCTCAGCCCTAGGAAGGAGGCAATGGCAAACCACTTCTGAAATCTTGCCAGGAGAACTGCAGGGACTTGTCCAGGGAGCACCCAGGGGTCAACACTGGCTCAAAGGCACCAAAAAAAAGTGTTTGGGAGAGCTGGCAATAAAGATCATCTCAGATCTATAGGTTCTCTCAAAAGTGGAGTGACGTTATGTAATCAAATTCAAGACTCTTCCTTCTCCACCCCTGTGCAGGGGGGTGCAGATGTGCAAAACTTGCGGGCCTTCTATGTAAAGGAACCATAGAACCTGTGCGACCTTAGGACAAGCTTCCCAGGTTCTTCTTCTGAATTCTACAGAGCCCAGAAGAAGGATAGAATGTCTGATCAAACAAGATGAAGATCAAGGACTGATCAGATATTTCTATATGCAAGGACACCACTGCACCCTTTCTTCACCATCAGGTTCCAACCTTTCCAGTACCAGTCTTGCCATGGCTCTAACGGTTTTCAGGATGGGCACGACAAGGTGTCCAGGAAATTCTCCACTATCCATTTATATGAGGCTATATAAGAGTCCTTTCCAAACCTCGCTTTTCATGAGGCTCTCGTTTGCTTTTTTTATTCAAATCGAACGGCATTTCATATGATTTTCTAAATGATTATTACCTTTGCTCAAGGGTTAGCAGGCAGCTATTTCGGCATTTCATGGTGGTTTTTTTCTGTGTTTTGTTTAAACAAGACATTTTGGGTCAGATTCCAGAAGTTGCAACTCTAGTGCTGAAGTGAAGCATGCGTTCTGAATCTCCGTGATCCCTTGACGGCTAAGCTATTGAAACAGGGCCAACGGAAGAATTAGGGGCAGCATCTTGGAGTCCACGATGGGAAACTCCAGCCCGCATTTATTAGTGATTCCATTCAGGCAGAGCTGCTTTGAATAGTTTGAATCTCTTCTCCCTAATAGCAGTCTAGACTGAGTTGCCATTTATGAGATAAGCTTCTAGCCGGCTTCTCTTTCATTGCTTAGTTGTGCAGGTCTATCATTCCTCTGGTTGTTTTCTCGGCCTCCCCCCAATCACTCACACATATTGAGGTAAAGAAGTCTAGCATTCTTTCAGAATACTTCCATGCCAGTGACCTTTCACTCTGGAATCTGGAAAAGAGGCAAAGCCCACCATCCCTGGGACCTGTCTAGCCTTACCCAACCCTGATCAACCATAGCTTTGAGTAGCAGAGAATATACGCAGTTCAGAGCTGAAGTGTTGGGTTCTTGATGTTCTCTGAACTTGGTTGCTCTTTACAGACATTTCATTACCAGGCTAGGTAACCTCATCAGTGCCTGGGAGAGTGGAGTTTGCTGGTGGTTTATATATAGCACCAGCGATCAATTGATACATGATAGATAGATAGATAGATAGATAGATAGATAGATAGATAGATAGGGGTTTCTTCCTTGAATTGATATCTTACACTAATAGGCAGGGCTTCCTATCATAAGCAGACTTCAACAGAGCACCCAGAAGATGACCACAAGACTCTTCTGAGCAGCCCAGGCACTGGCCAGTTGGGGAGGGGGTCCAAGGTCTGGGGAGACAGGCCCTCCCTAATTGGAACAACTACAGAGTGAACCAAGAGACCCCCATCCCCACCAAAGCTCATGAAGCAGACCAGAGGATCCAAAATCTATCCAGAAGAGTCACCAATATCCAACTAGCTTCTAAAAATAAGGAAAGAGGAACAGAAGTCTTCCTTTTCAAGGAAAAATCTATTTTGTACACATTTGTCTAATAAAAGTCCCATTTATCAAGGAATTGTTTCTCCACCTCTGACTATTGCCATGTCAGTTGGACTTACAACAGTGAGGTATCTGTTGGGCTTCCCTGAGACCAGCTTTCCACTGGCTCTCTTTTCCAGAAAGGTCCTTCTGCAAGATGCCTTTTGCAAGCATTGATGTTTCAGTGTCCCCCCTAGGCCAGGATCTCCTTTGGTAGATGGCCTCCTCAGCCTTATCACAGACCACTTCCCTAGAATTTGCTGTTTGCTTATATGTGTGATTCACAGAAACCACAAAGAATTGCAACCGTGGCAGGAACCTCCCCACTAATCCCCACTAGCGTAGCTCGCTCCTTCTTTCCTCCCTCCCTCCCTTCCTTCCTTCCATGATGCAGGTACAGTCTTGCCAAAAGCCTCCATTCTGGTTTGTTCCAGAATGATAGGTATAAACTCATGTGTGATGCACAGGGGATATCACTCCTTCGAGGTACAGTACATCAGGCAGAAAACAAACCCTGCATAAATTACTACAACTCTACTTTATTGTTATAGTTTAAAAACAGAGTCTTGAAAGCCTGACAGAGATTCTCTCTCTCCCCTTGTTTTCTGAAATTCTTATATCGCCGGCTAATTTAGAATTTGCAGGACAGATCCTGAAGCAGGAGGACATTAAAAGAGATTCCAGGACTGAAACAAAGAGCATCATGTTTATTTAAATTGTCCCCATTAATTACTTACAGCACCCGGGGCCCTTCCTCCATCTACCATAGAGAGCCCGAGTGGCAAGGATGATCTCCAGCATTTGACTCACAAATAGGCTGCTTTCATTGGGCAAATTTTGTAGCTCTGGAACCTCTCTTTTTCCCCTTCTACCCCCAGAGTTGCTCAATTTAGGCATCAGCAAAGGAAGGTTAGATATTAATGAGGTGTCTTATGGGAACTGGGTGCACGCTACAGCAAAAAAGAGAAATAATTATCTGATTGGGGTTAGAGCTGGAAGTTCATAATCTCACAGCTCACAAGAGTAAATAAGAAGAGCTAGTTTGTCTAAGCAGCCTCTCTTCCAGGTGTTAATTGAAAAATGGTCAATCTCAGGACATCCCTCTTGACTAGAATCAAGGTGGGCAATCTCGAGTTTCAATAGAAGAGAATATCTATAGCTCAGGGTCGAACTGTGGAGTCCTTGGTGCTCTCTGAGCTTGGTTGTCTGCTTGCAGACATTTCATTACCTGGCTAGGTAACATCATCAGTGCTGCTGCTGACACCAACATCATCAGTGCTGATGATGAAGACACATAGAGATAAACCACATTTACACATCATTCAAAAGAGACAATAAAAAAAGCTAAGAAGGAAACGAAAAGACCAGAACACACACAGGGATTAATACCAGACAAACAATCAAGCAGAGAACAATACCCTAATCAAGGAACTACCAAGGGGAAAACCACACCCCCTCCAACACTGTCAGGGCAAGCTACTGTATATAAACAAGGAGCAAACCCCACACCCACTAGCGCTGATGATGTTACCTAGTCAGGTAATGAAGTCTGTAAGCAAACAACCAAGCTCAGAAAGTGCCAAGGACTTCACCCGCTCCTATTTTTCTGGGCTATGCTGATATTTACACAGTGACTGATGAATTCCTTTTTCAAGACCATCTCCATACTTCACTATAGATGATCCCAAAGAATCACTGTTATACGTCAGCAACCTCTTGTTTATGGTTTAATGTGAAGAGAACCAAGGGGATCTGCAGAATTGTGGACCAAGTAAACTGTCTCTGGGGGAAGTTTGAAAAAGCCACTCCCTACCCAAGATACCACTCCCAAGCCTCTGGCATAGGATATGGCTATAATGTTGTTCATTTTATGCCAGCTAGGCAATGGTAGGGTAAGAGGGATGGACTTTGTGTGAGAAGAGGCCTTTCAGACCTCGACTGCATATACAATATATTGGAAATAGTGGAACAGGAGATCATTCTGGTTGAAAACTCATCCAGGAACAGTTCTCAGCTTCTCTCCTCTCAGCCTGGGGAAGCGCTCCAGGGTTGTGATAAAGCACTTCTTTTACACAGGATAGGAGGGAAGTGAGAGTGATATGGAAGGATCAAGTTGTGCAATGATAGAGCCTCCCATAAACAGGATCCTTTGTCCGTAACATATTTGTGAAGCTTCCCTTGGCTCAGGTTTACCTGTTGTGTCTCCCTCATCATCACCAGACTATGTAGATGCTGCAGACTTACTCGTAGAATTATAGAGTTGGAACAGATCCCAGGAATCATCTAGTTCTGCATCCTGCTCAGTGAAGGATCTATTAGAACATCCCTGAGAGAGAACCATCATCCTCTGTCTCAAGCTCTTTGGTGGGGGAGAACGTACCACTCACGTGGCCGCCTGTCCCACTGGCTGACAATTCCCACAGTCTGGAAGTTCCTCTCTATCTGAACTTCCTTCCTTGGAGTTTTAACCTTCTGCTCCTGCCCTCTTCACAACCCAGATATGTGAAGGCTGCTATTGCATTACCCCTCTGTTATCCCTTCCACAGACTAAACATACCCAGTTCCTTTAAGGTTCCCTGTAAGACTTCTCATCATCTTGGTAGTCCTCCTCTGAACCTGCTCCAATCTGTCCTTATCCTGTTTGAACTGGGATGCTCAGAACTGAACCCAGGACCCCACATGGGGTCTGACTAGGGCAGAGTAGTGGAACAGATACTGCCCACGATCTGGACCCTCCGTTCCAGTCGATGCACCGCAGGATGGTAGTCGCCTCTGTAGCAGCTCCATCATGCTTGTGATCAACAAGGACACCCAGATTCCTTTCCCCCGCACTACTGTCTCCCCCACCCCGTACTTCTGCCTCACATTTTTCTTAACCAGGTGCAGAACTAGGCATTTCTCCCTGGCCAATTCCATCCTCTTTATTTCATCCCACTGCTGAAGCTCCTTCAGATCTTTTCAAATCTTCTGACTCTCTTCTAAAGCTTTGTATTATCTGCAGATTTTATAAGTGTCCCTTGAGGAGTCACAAAGTTTGCAAATGACACCAACTGGGAAGGATGGCTAGTACTTTAAATGAAAGCACTCCTCTTCATGTGTGTGTCTGTGTATGAGTGTAGGAGAACCAGGCCAGGGAAGAGAGAGCAGAGAGAGAAAGGCAGGGGGGCATCCCCCAGGGCAGCCTCTAGTGTGCCTTTAAAATGGTTTTCATTTTCAGAATTATTTGGAAATGGAAGGGGTCCGGTTTTGTTTTATTAACCTTCCCTTTATAATGGCAGCCCGGGCCCATCCTTTCCTGCTGATTCATTCTGTGTCAGGGATCCGAGTGTGACATGTTAAAAGCCATCCTGGTAGCATTTTATATTCAGCAGTAACAATTCACTGGCTCAAAGGAGGTTCTCTTTCAAAGATGGAGGGGAGGGGGGTGCCGAAGGAAAGTGAGACAATCTGCATATTGGATGTGCCAAGACAGTTGGTAATTTACATTAAGCATCCCCAATTTCTCTCCTTGCAATCTGTCACCCATCAGTGGTTTTTCATTTTATAACCTTCACACAGGAAGGGGGAGCCGGCTCAGCCGCAGCATGGTTTTGTAGCAAGAGTAGGGGGTGGGATTTGCAGCAAAAAAGGGGCATTCTGCAGGCTGGCAGGGTTAGAGGTCCACCATATTATTTCTTTCCTCCCCAGGATGGTGTGATAGCGGGATCTTTGCTCATTATACATAGCTCCATCTCTCATCAAACAGTCCTTGCAAGTTTCAGCCGGCTGTCAAAACCTATCGCACCTCATTTTCCGCATCCAAGAAGCTGCAACCTCTCTCTGAAGTCTAAGGCATCTTCAGAGCATCTAGCTGCATGAACAGAGAGGGACACCCACCAGATGGCTTGCAACCCCCCCCCCTTGAGAGCTAGAAGTAGGGGGGTTGGATGGCCCAACTAGATCCGGTAGGGAGGGTGAGATTTTCTGCAGGGGGAAAGGAACTTGGAGGCAGAGAGGGTTGAACCAAGGACACATGGGCACTTTCCCCCATCCCGTGGCCGTCTCTGCGTTGACGGATGTTGCCGGTCGTCTGGGGGAAAGCAGAAGGAATGCCCGACCTCACACTTTTAGGCTTGCGCCTGGATTATCATCTCTGCAGCCAATTCGTCTGCCTTTCCACCCTAATGCACAGCCCCTGTATTTACAATACAGGCCTCCTGCTTTCACGGCCCCAGGCTGCTCGTCCTCCTCGATTAAGATCCTTCTGTTTCAGTAAACAGGAGGCTTTTTCCTGTTTGAGTCCAGGGACTAATGGAGGGTCTAAAAAACAACAAGTAGTAAATTACCTCTCTTCTCTTCTGCAGCCTTCGGTCCCAAAAGACCTTTAGCCAGAACTGCAGTTTCTGACATATCTCCTTTGGCTTGGAGGTTCCAAATGGGCTGACCTTCTTCCCCATGTGAAGCCAATCCATTAAGGAGGACTCTCTCACGGTTCTGTTCATTCTCTTCAAGATGGGTACTAAGTGCCCACCCTGTGCAGTTTGCCACAGCCTGCCTTCACACGCATGACTGACCCCAACTGACTTCTATGCATGGTTGCTTCGAGATGATTATGGGCGCAAAGCTTTAATCAATGCACTTGTGCACAGAGACAGGACACTTGAGAAACCTCACCTTTTTTTAACTCACATTAAGAAGGCTTTTTCTGCAGTTATTTTTAAGTGAATGCATATATTTGGTATATTGAGAGAATAAACTGTTTTAGTGGGGCTGTTTTTGTTAACTGAATATAAATGTTTAGCAGTTTATGTCTTTGTTTTATAAGCTGCCTTAAGAAAGTGTTTAAGGTGGCATAAACATTTTCTAAACGCCTCGGTGAAATAATAAGCTGGAGGAACCTAAAATTTTAGCAATGAGTGCATGGGAATATTTTTTAGAAATGGTTCCAGTGAATCTGGAATTCAGTCTGAAAAAACAAAGGTTCTGTTCCATTAGATCAGTGTTCCTCAACCTTGGCCACTTGAAGATGTGTGGACTTCAACTCCCAGAATTCCCCAGCCAGCATGCTGGGGGGAATTCTGGGAGTTGAAGTCCACACATCTTCAAGTGGCCAAGGTTGAGGAACATTGCATTAGATGAACAGAGCAAGGTCTCAAACCTCTCCTGGCTGGCTGTACTGTAGTAGCAAGAAAGGTTGGATTGACATGTGGGGCTCCAGAACTTCTGGAGATCCTGCGCACAAGGTGAAGATGTCTAGCATAGCCTCAGATCTGGCTCCAGGCATCCGGCTGCCATGGCCTTTCTTCCTCACAGGCTCTTCTGCTGTTCCATCCACAGTTCACGGCATCAAGTGGACTTGCAGCAATGGGAACAGCAGCTCTGGCTTCTCAGTGGAGCAGCTGGTTCAGCAGATCCTCGACAGCCACCAGACGAAGCCGCAACCTCGGACGCACAACTGCCTCTGCACCGGCAACCTGGGTGAGCAGCAGAAACTGGCTGAGCCAGTTGAAGAGCAGCAAAGTCAAGAATTCAATTAATAGATTTTATTAAAGCAAAAGAGTTCACCCCCTTCTAACTAGTTTCAGATTTTCAGCTGGGGAAAATGTGGAATACGTAGAAGGAAGAAATTTAAAGGGAGAAGCGGTTGAGGAAGGTCAGTCAATATGATGGCTAGATGGGACTTCCAGGTACCTGGAGAGAAATACACTCTGCGCTTGCTCAAGGGCCTCCAGGGCTAGAAGCTGGCTTTGGGCAGATGTGCAGGCTGAACCCTGCTGGATTCTGGTTTGTTATGTAGAGTTGGAAAGTGTCCTGAAATAACCTTGGTCCATGGGGTGAACTGCAGGACCCACCAGCCTCTCTAATCCTGGCTTCGTAGCTAAGAATAGCTAAGTCCTGCACTGGGCAGTGAATTCTACCACATGCCCACCAAATCCAGTTCTAACCTTTAGCTTCTGTGAGAATAAGTAATGAACAGGAGACAAGTCCTGGAACAGGATCATCTGATATCTCAACTCACTCCCATACTGAACCCAGAGGCCCACTGAGTCCAAATGCCCCACCCCACATGGCCCTTGTCCCAGTTCAACTGGTCTTTAGAGGCCTTAGAAGCAGCACTTAGCCCCGAGCCATTAATGGCCTTATCCATTTTATTGCCTTTGTTCAGAAGGTACCAAGTTGGTAGCCAAAGATGCATCTTCTGTTGGTGAATTCCAGTGTTGATGCGTTACACGAAGATGTCCTTCCATTTCTATCCTGAATCTCCCACCATTCAGTCTGGCGCATTACAAGAGAAGAAGAAAAACTTCTCCATAGTCGTCAAACCATGACTAATTTTCTAGACCTCAATCATGTCCACCTAATTCCCCTTTTCTAAGCTAAGAAGCCCCAAAGAGTGTAACTATCTCTTGATCAGTAGCTGGTGATCATCTGGGCTGTATTTAGATGCAGTTTGGTGCAGCTTTCCAGCACAGCCTCTCCTTTGAGGTCCACTGACCAGAAGGAGTTTTCCAAGTACCTCTACAGCCTTGGGAGTGTTGCTTTTGGATCCCTTCCAAGTGACCTTGACATGTGCCAAGAATTGATTCTTCTGTTTATGCCTTTTTTTGCAGAACTGAAAGTTTTACTCCATGACCTGGCAGGCAGCACAGACCCACCAAAGTTGCTCAGCCATAGGACCCCTTTGATTGCCCATCCAGAGCAAGGATTCTTAACCTTTTAACTCCTTTGAGGGTCTGCTGAAACCTACCAACCCCTTCTCAGAAAAAAAAAAACATCAGATACATAGATGGAGAGCAAACCCAATCGAGTCTAGCTTTCTAGACTGGTAGGGATTAACAGCTTGCATGGATATTTAGGCACAAAAGAACCTTTGAGATGTAAACAATGAGTTGACCATGATCAATGACACGCTTTCAGAAGAGAAAGGTAGTTCAGCCAACCCAACATACAATATTCGGATTTTGCTTTAGTTTTAGATTGTGAGATTTATTGCAGTTAGCAAACATTTTGGGAGTCCAGAGGCCATAATTTATTTTGTTGCATGCATTCCTTCTTGAATGAAAAGCTTCATTTCAGTTAGTGAAAATAAAGCTGTGAAAATAAAGCTGTGATTTTTTTTCCCCATTCAAGTTCATGGATCTTCTGAAATCTATTCACAGGCTCCCAAGGTTAAGAACCCCTGATCAAGAGAGTTTTCCCATATGGTGGCAAGGGGAAGTTACATAAGGGAGTGCCAATCTTATGGGTAAAATAAATATCTCCAGGAGAAGACCAGTTTTCTATCTGCAAGAAACTGTTTCTCTTCTTCACCGCGTTGATGAGACAGAAGTGAAAGGAAAAATCCATTATTATAAGGCCAGAGTGGGTATTGTTCCCTGTCCCTCTGGGGCCATGGGGACATGACTGGAGGTGTAAGACACACTTGGGAAAAGAAAATATAAATGCCAGGAGGACCGTGGTGTGATCTCTTATGCAAACTGAAACTCGTGGGAAGCTTTTAAGTCAAGACAAATGTGGTAGCTGGGAATTGGAGGATGCACATCTTCAGGCAGATAGAAAAGGGGAAAATAACAAATGAAATCTTTGGTTCTAAGACAAATTGGGAAAAAGTTCTTTTTCAGGAAAAAGGAGGGACATCTTTCCATCTAAAGCAGTGTTTCTCAACCTTGGCAGCTTGAAGATGTGTGGACTTCAACTCCCAGAATTCCCCAGCCAGCCATGAACTCCCAGAATGGCAACAGCTTAAGATTTTTACTGGCGGCTCCAGTCCCACAGGCTAATCTTGCAAACCCCGTCCGCTTCCCATAACCTCCATGGGGCTCAGAGGTTCAGACTGGCTCACCGAAGGAGGCTGGGTCCAAACTAGGCACGACCGTAAGTGTGGCTGTCACTAACCAGCTTGCTTTAGGCAAAGCCACCATAAAAGGTCCCTCCAGAATGAAGGAGGAGGAGGAGGCCGTCACCTCTCCTCCCCCCAATTCTTTGAACAGCTGGACCGGTCAGCAGAAAAGGCTGCTAAGCACAGATTGTGAGGCTTCGTGCCCATTGCCGTCGCACCGGGGTCCAGAGGCACGTTTTGCCCTGGATGCGTGACCCCCGTGACCCCCATCATCTCCTGCCACGGGCAGTGCATTTCTCTCTCTGCCGCACCACACCATCCAGTCATCTCTCTGCAAAAGAGGTTGGGGGGTTCCAGTTTCCCCACCACACAAACATGCATGTGCATACACACTCACTGGGGTGATGGTTTTTTTTTAAAGCGTGAGGCGGCATGATGGGGGGACAAAGTCAGGTGGCCTCCCATGCCCCATTTTGCCCCTTTCTCACTCCCCTCCGTGTGGCTGAGAGTAGAATGGCAAAAGAGACAGAGTGCCTAGAGTGCCCTGTTCTCATGGAGCCTCTCTGGGACTTTGTGTCACCTTCCCCAATGAGCTGTTCAGATGAAATGGCTGAGCTGGGGGTATTTCTGTGGCCCCAAGCAGCCTGAGGTAGAATTAATCAACTCTTTGTGGCCATGGGATCAGGGCCTTGTCAACCAAAGGGCATGGCCAGTCCCACATACACAACTGAAGAATGCACTTAAGAGCCCCCAAACTCCCAGCGGTGGGCCGTTCCTCAGATGGGGTATGTGGAAAGTGAAGCTGTTTGGGAAATGCACAGCCGGAGGGAAACCAGGGCTGGCTTAGGCGTAACATGTTCAACCATCTCCGAAAAGACCTGTGGCTACGTGTGCCCAGCTGGCTAAGCTTGGTTGTGTAGGTGTGCAGCTTCGTGTGTCTGGGTAGTTTCTCATTCAGTGTCTTGTGCAAGCCCAGGAGATGCATAAATCCAGGAAGTGCGTCAGTGCGCCCCGCAAAACCAGCCTCACAATTGCCAGTCAGGTAAGTTGACATAATGGCCAACCGTCGGGCGCAACCATTCACAGCTCTCTTTGCTTTCCTCTTGGCGCAGGGGCCGGGAGCAGCGTGCATCATAAATGCAACAGTGCCAAACACCGCATCATCTCCCCCAAAGTCGAGCCGCGGTCAGGGGGCTACAGCGCCCACTCTGAGGTGCAGAACAATGACGTCTCGGAAGGCAAGAATGAGCACAGCCACAGCAAATCCTGCAGCCGAGAGAAGAGGAACGGGAAAGTGGCCAAACCGGTGCTGCTGCATCAGAACAGCACCGAAGTCTCCTCTACGAACCAAGTAGAAGTTCCTGATACTACCCAGAATTCTCCTGTCTCCATCAGTAGCGGGCTGAATAGCGACCCCGACGTTGCAGACAGTCCAGCGGTCACTGGGGTCTCCAGCATGGCGGTCGCTTCGGTGATGGGCAACCTGTCCCAGAATGCCACTGTTTTCATGTCTGACATTAGCAGCGAGGCCGTCTACACGATGTCCCCCACCGCTGGGCCGAATCAGCACCTTCTCTCCTCAGATGCAGCCGCCCAAGGGCTGGTCCTGGCAGTGAGTTCGGACGGCCACAAGTTCGCCTTCCCCACTGCCAGTAGCTCCGACGGCCTCTCCATGTTGCCCGCCAGCGTCTCCGAAGAGCTCGTGCTCTCCACGACTCTTGAAACCAACAGGAAGATTCCAGAAACCACCATGAATTTTGACCCGGACTGCTTCCTTAACAACCCCAAGCAAGGGCAGACGTATGGAGGAGGAGGCCCCAAGGGGGAAGGTCTCAGCACCAATATCCGGCAATCGCCCACAACAGAACGGGGGTTCAACTTCAGCACAGCCCTGACCAAGGAGATCAAAACAGAAGACACGTCCTTTGAACAGCAGATGTCCAAAGAAGCTTTCTCCTCGTCGTCGTCATCCAACTCGCTTACCCTTACCACGGCTTCCAGCCTGCTTCCCTCAGGGGGAGGACTCAGCCCCAGCACCACCTTGGAACAAATGGATTTTAGCGCAATTGACTCCAACAAGGATTACTCTTCGGGTTTTAACCAAGCGGTGCAGAGTCCACACGTCCACCAAACCCCGTCCCCCAGCTTCTTCCTGCAAGACAGCAGTAAAGCACTCCCCCTGGAGCAAAACGCCCACAGCAGCCTGAACGATGCAAGCAGCTCTTTTGTCAGTCCCCTGGGACTCCCCAACGTCAAGACCGAGGCCTCCTCCCAGAACACCTCCAACTGCAACGGCACTGTGGAGGCCCGGATCGAGTCCACCTCTTCCCTTCAGCTCATGCAGTTCCAGGCCAACTTTCCGTCCATAGCAGCTGAAGGGGAAGTCCCGATGGAGACCTCGCCGCAGGCAGAAGGGAACGAGAATCTGCTGAAATCAGGGGAGCTCCAGTCCTGTGGGGCGGAGCACTACATGCAGCCCGAGGCCAACGGCGGCTTGAGGAACGGCGGCGGCCTCCCTGTCCTCCAAGGGAACATGGTGCAAGGCCTCTATCCTGTGGCCCACCCGAGTTTGAACAACTCCTCCAACATGGAGCTCAGTTTGGACCACTTTGATATCTCCTTTAGCAACCAATTTTCTGACTTGATCAATGATTTCATTTCAGTGGAAGGTGGGAGCAATGCCCTCTACGGGCACCAGCTGGTCTCTGGGGAGAACACCGGGCTGTCCCAGACGGAGGAGAGCAGCCGGGCGGCCTACAGCCAGGCAGAGATGTGCATCCCTTGTTGCAGCCCACAGCAAGCGAACCTGAACCTCAGCAGCACGGAGAACGGGGCCAGCCCCATGGCCTACATGCACGTCACCGAGGTGGTTTCGGCAGCGGCGGCAGCAGCCCAGGGCACCCTTGGCATGCTCCAGCAGAGCGGGCGCCTCTTCATGGTGACCGATTACTCCCCCGAGTGGTCGTACCCTGAGGTCAGCTCTAGGGTTCTTTTGCTATAGGTCTGAACCACAGATAGAACTGGGGGATCAGGGTTGTGTGGGAGGGTTTTGATCCAACGACACGCACTGTAGTCCTCCCTGAAACGGTCCTGTTGCAAGAACCTCAAAACCCGGTCAGCAGCGGGGCAGGGAAGGGTAAGATTTTTTTCCAACCAACCACCCAGAGTTCCTTGGGATTAAATACCGCTCCAGCAGCGTGCCGTGTCCTGTCAACGCCAACATTGGGGTTGACAATGCCTACTCCATCAGTCCTTCGAGGAAACAAGATGGCAGGCGTACAGTGGTCATAAAACACGTCTCCCTGTTACAAACATGCAGCCGGGGCCTCCCACTCTGGCTGCGGCTGCTGATGTAATGAAGCCCTGCCGGCCCTCTCCCCCAGGGCACGGTCAGTGGGTTTGCATTCAGGCTCTCCCAGACTGTATCTTGCCACCTCAGCAACTGGCAGCAACATCTTCCTGCTGGCCCCGTTAAGCACATTGCTCAGCAGGTGGGAGGGGAGGGGAGGGGAGGGGAGGCAGCTGCCCCGTCCCACCAAGTCCCCTGCAGACAAGAGCCTCTCAGTAACCTCATGTTGGAGAGAGAGAGCAGTGGAGGGTCTTCCAGCTGGCAGGACCCCCCCCCACAGTCAAGTGTTTGTACAACTGCAGCCCCTCTCCTTGTTAACGAGCCTGTCTTGAGCACATTGCTGCTGTGCTGGTTGGTGCCGCCTCACAGCTGGAGGAAAGCACAACCTGGTTGTCTGGGATGGGCCCTAAGCGTACCCTGGTTGGGATGTTTTTAATTAAGGTTTTATGTATTTATATATTTTATGTCTTTAATGTTTGTTGTGAATCGCCCAGAGTTCCCCCATTGGGGGGAGATGGGCGGTTGAAAAATTTAATAATAATAATAATAATAATAATAATAATAATAATAATGTGCGCCAGATTTGTTGATGGCATTCATGCTTTGGCTGCAGGGGTGTCCACGGGATATGGTCACAAAAGTCAAGATGGCCATCATGACGGTGCAATTGAAGCACTGCCTCATTTTCGACATAAGGACAGACCTCGGGAACTGAACTTGTTCTTAAACTGGGGACTACCTGTGTAAAAAAACAGGCGGCAGCAGCATCGCAGCAGCCATCCTGACTTTGTTGACCCTGCCTGCAGACACCCATGCAGCCAAAGGATGAACAGTTAACGGGCCAAAGACTCCCCGGTCCTCCCTTTGCTTCTGATTCCTCCCCGGTCTTCTCCCCTGCCGCTGCGTAAGCCCTTAAGCCACAACTGGATTCACATAACACCCTAAATCCAGATTACCAGGACACCGTAGCTGTGCTCATATTATGTCTCAATAAATCAAACAACCCACACCGTGTCGGCCTAATCTAGTGGGATGTATGAACTCAATGAATGCGTTCTGACATACAGAATAAAAACTTCTTAGGTGCGGCAGTGCTGAAACCCTGTAAAGATAGTTCTCAGTTAACGACAGTAATTGGGACCGTCAACACCATCACTATGCGAAGCAGTTGTAAAGCGCGACGTCATGTGACCGTACTAACAGTTGCAGCAGTTCCAGTTGCTGTTGTTAGGCGAATCCCGCATGGTCACAGCATCCCACAATCACGTGATCGCCATTTGCGATCTCCTGCCGGCTTCCCCATTGACTATACTCATTGGAAGCCAGCCGTGAAGGTCGCAAATGGCGATCACGGGACATGGGACGCTGAGACCGTCGTAATTGCACGGTGGTCACCAAGTGCCCAAATCGCGATCACATGACACGGGGACGCTGTGACGGTCGCAAGTATGAGGACTGGGTGTAAGTCCCCCTCGTTCAGTGCCATTGGAACTTCAGACAGTCGCAGAGCGATGGGTTGCTGAATGAGGACTATCTGTTTTAATCAGAATCTGTGCGATTGCTGCCAGAAGCATCTTCCCACCTCTCCGTCAGCAGAGGGCAGCAGAGAGCAGGCAGTTCGGTCAGGATGCTTTCAGGCTGCTGCACTTCAAGAGGGGTTGGGGGGGGCCTTGCGTGGTTCTCTCACACCTGGGCGAACAAAGGGATCAAGGAGCCACCCCAGCATGCCCTGTCATTGTAACAAAACCGGGAAGGTTCCCCGCCAGCTCCTATTTGACTTTCCGAAGCTTATTTCATTCTTCGTGGAAGCTGGTGAAATAATTTCGTTTGTGGTGACCAGCATGGGGCAATTGGCTTTAATTCTGCTGGGTGAATCTATGTGCAACAGGAATCCCTTTGAGGGCTGTGCACAGGATCAGCTTCAAAGCTGCAGAGGTCACAGAGAGAATCACAGAGCAACATCCCCTGCTCTTGAAAGCAGCTGCATCTTCCCAGGAGCGTACGGTTACCACACAATCCTGGGAAAGAGAGACAGGGTTTCTGGGCCTGCAGGAGCAACGCCTGCACTCTGAAGTACCATGTTGCCTTTGGAGTGGAGTCATTTTGGGGGGAGAAGGGGAAACTGAGGCTCAGAGCAAGATGTCTATTGCACAGAATAAATGGAAGGCAGGGCGGGGCAGGGCAGATCAGGGCACGTAAAAAACAAGCAGAGCTTCAATTGCACCATCATGGTGGCCATTTTGACTTTTTTGACCCTACCCAGGCTACTCCATCCAACTAGTTCAGCCTTTTGACAGTGGGCTTTGGCATTGCCTAAAGTGCTGCCGGAAAATAGCACAGGGATGGCATCATTTTCCATAACAGTAGAAATATTTAGCACTGGGGGGTGGGGGTGGGGTAGAACAGAGGTACAATTCCCAGCAGCCCCAGCCAGCAGGCTACTGGTGAAGGATGCTGGGAGCTGTAGTTCAGCAAATCCCTGCCTTGCTCTGGGTCAGTGTTTCTCAACCTTGGTAACTTTAAGATGTGTGGACAATGTGCTGGCTGGGGAATTCTGGGAGTTGTAGTCCACACATGCTGGCTGGGGAATTCTGGGAGTTGTAGTCCACACATGCTGGCTGGGGAATTCTGGGGATTGAAGTCCACACATCTTTAAGTTGCCAAGTTTGAAAAACACTGGTCTAGGATAACAAGGGCCCGCTTTTCCCCACTCCCACCCCCTTGTATTGCCACAGAGCCTTGCTCACTGCTGCCCCCAGTCCCGGAAGTCCTTCTGAAGCACAACCTCTCCCAGGCTGCTCCTCCGGGCAGTCAGTGCCAGTGGCCTTGCAGGGCAGGACGTGGAGAGGGTCCCCCCGGCTGCTGACCCCATCTCTTTTGCTCCCTCTGCAGGGGGGCGTGAAGGTCTTGATCACGGGACCCTGGCAGGAGGCCAGCAATAACTACAGCTGCCTGTTTGACCAAATCTCGGTGCCAGCCTCGTTGATCCAGCCAGGGGTGCTGCGCTGTTACTGCCCAGGTGAGGGTCTCAGGACAAGCCAGTGGTTGTGGGGGCAGGGGGTGAAGAGGCTCAAAGCCCTGGCAAAGTCACTTGCGTTCAGGTTGTTATGTCTGAATTGTCCTTGGACCACTTGAAGAGCTCTTTCCAACAGAAGGAGCTCCCAGATGCCCTCTGAAACCCACCAGCAGGATATCGATTCCCACAGCCACGACTTATTTCCTGGGCACATTGCCCCCCAGATAGCGCTCCTTGCTTCTTTATGCCCTGCAACCTGCCTCTTAGACACGTGGTGCACTGCCCTTCCAGAGCAGAGGGACCCTCTGGAGGAAAAATGAGTGGTGGCCAAGCAAAGTTCTCCCCACAAAAGCAGGTGGATCGAAAACAGATGGCCGAGATTCAGGGGTGTGTGGATGGCTAGATGGACTCTGTACTCAGCACCGGGAACAAATTGTGGAGAAGGAGCCCTCCTTGGCGCTGTTTGCAGGGCTCCAGAAGAGTTCTGACAGATGGTCTCCAAGACGCAGGTGGACCTGCTCCTGAGTTCAAGGTGCACTCCATGTTTCAGTAAAGGGGGACCTCCTGGTTGATTAAGGCAAGAGGTCCCACCAACCTCACCCAGCATGGGAGAGGTCAGTGGCGGTGGAAGTTGTGACCTAAAATATCTGGAGGCCCTGCCCTGCTAGATATTATAATCCAAGAATAGGCTAGGGAATCCTTCCCTTCTGGTTTTGCTGGAGCCCTTGGCCGCTCTGGATGCCATCAGCCATGGCATTTGTCTGGATCCCCCATTCAGGTCATGGCCTTCATGGAGGATCAACCCCAGGTTATGTAGAAGGACTTCTGCTCAACACCCTGGACTGTAGCTCCTGGGGTCTGATCAGAGGCTGTTCAGGAGCGTGAAGTAATAAGTGTGTAGAGAGGCCCAAGGAACTAGTGAAAGATAGTTCTAAGAAGACAGTTAATGTTCTGAATCAGTGCCCCAAAAGGGCAACAGTGGGCTGGATGAGGCCTAACAACCTGGAACTTGGTCCTGCTCTTTCCTAGCTGAACTCATTCCCACCTGTTTGGACGGGGAACGCATCTCCTTAGTAAATAGTAAGTTTATTGTCGGGGAGTCAGCTTCAGCTGAGTATTAACTACTCTGCCCCTCCCTGGCCAGTTGGTGGCGATTCCTGCCTTCTACAGGATATTGTTCTGAAGCGCTGCTTTTAAAGGTCTCGGGAAACTTCCAAAATGAGCCAGCAGAGATATTTGCCGGCGTCCCCTTCGGAGCACACAATGCAGCGGTTGCACCATTGTGCAGAGCATTTGGGGGCGGGGGGTTATCTTTCCAGCCCACATGGGCCCAGCAGCACATGCACGCAATCTGCAGCTGCAGGGCATGCTCAGAGATTGGCACATTGTCCAGCTCCTCACCCCCGTGCCCACCTTTGCCCACCCCCCCTTTCCCCACATGGGTTAAAGCCCATCAACCTACTCAAGACTGCCAATGTATGGGGTAACCAGATCCCTTTGACCCCCACCTCCCCGCCATTCTGCCAGAGACAACTGCTGTGCAGCTGCGTTTACACACCATGGTTATCTTGGCTCCTGAATGAATGCATGGGGGTGTTGCACAATATGCTAAACCATAAATGCATGAAAAGAATTGTAACCAGCTTAGCACGTTCTGCCAGTGCCAGGCCTTTAACAGACTTGGTGTTGTATGAATCCAAGCAGCGTTTCTGCAAGAAAGAGGAAGCTGGGTTCACGCACCACACCAAGTTAGCCGGTTATTCTTTGTTTTTGACTTAGTGGGATATGGGAATCCGCCACTGGATCTTGTAAACCATGATTGATGGCTTAGTGTGATGTATAAACTAGGGCTTAGGATTTGGTCAACAAACCATGGTTAAAAGAAAGTATAGCATGTGAATGAGGGTGGGACATGTTGCCCCTTCCACGCATGCAGCTCCCGGTGACTTTTATGGGGAACAATAATCGCATCCAAGAGATTTTCTTTTTGATCCAGCTGCAAGCGGGGTGGCAGTGAATTAGAGCAGTGTTTCTCAACTTTGGCAATTTTAAGATGTGTGGACCAACTCCCAGAATTCCCCAGCCAGCTAATGCTGGCTGGGGAATTCTGGGAGCTGAAGTCCCCACAAATTAAAGTTGCCAAGGTTGAGAAACCCTGATCTAGAGGGAGTCTTCCCCCAGCCACTGCCTGCTTCCTCAAGCAGGAGTTTTCTAATCAGACCTTGTTTAATAACCAGTCTGCTGCATTTTGTTGTCAGAGTTCACTCCATTTTATCATGTTCCGTTTCAGTTTTGCTTGCCATGTGTTTCATCTGAAGGGCACACCAAGGAACCGTCCTTACTTAGGGATGGATAAGGCGAAGGACACGACCCAGCTTGTTGCAGGTCACAAATTGTGTTGTTGCGGGGAAGATCCTGCACCGTTCCCATTGCTAAACTGAGAAGGAGAGGGAAGGATCTCATGTTCCCCTTGTGTTTCAGCTCACGACACGGGCCTTGTGACGCTGCAGGTGGCTTTCAACAACCAGATTATCTCCAACTCGGTGGTCTTCGAGTATAAAGCACGGGCATTGCCAACCCTTCCTTCTTCTCAACACGACTGGCTCTCGCTGGATGGTGAGGAACGCATGCCAGGGATGGGGGGAGCTAAGGCAGCGGGCTGAACGCACTTAATTGTGGCTGACATTGAGGCTGTCACTTCTCTGGCCAAAGAGTCCCTCTCCAGCCCACTGGGTGGCGGTTGGCACCCGTAATGGGGCACGCTCTTGACCACCCTCCTTCCACATGGTCTGAGAATCTGGAATGTGACTTGGTGGCAATTGGAGGTTTGCGGTCTTGGGAGAGGTTGGGAGATCTCCTGCTCACTAAGTGACTGGGGGGGGTGTGCTATTTTCTGGAGGGATGAGGCTCATGGGGCAGGCGCAGTGGGTAGGCTGTGCCATGCCTCTGGCTGGGGCCATGATGCGTATTTGCTTTACACAATGGTTATGCCACTCACTTCATCATATTTGGAGTGGCTCAAACTTTGGAGGTTGGGCACCATTTCTGTGTTGTTGAAACGCTGCCATTTCTGTTGCTTATGCTACCAAGATTTGGGGTTTTGTGTTTCACAATGTTGGAGAGCCCTGTGCTCACCTTCAACGATTCTGTCTGCAGTTATAAAAAAGGAGGGGGGGCTGGAGGTAGCGTATGGCTTGGTTCATCTAACGTCCTTAATCAAGTCACTTGAAAGACCTAGCAGCTGCACACACATAGCTTAAGCTTGATTACGTTTGATCTTCATTAATCTACGGTTTGGTGAATTATGTGAATCTCCAACTTTGGATGTCCTGAGAAATGAAGGGAAGGTTTGTGTGAATCCAGCTACTGGGGTGGGGGGGACTGCGTCAGTTGCACCTTTCAGAAGCTGCAAGTGGCCACGCTGAATCCCTCACACTGCAGGATCCTCTGAAGGAGAGCCACTGGCTCCCAGCACCCATTCATCCATCAGAGCAGCTGGTTTTCTTCCAGAGCCTTGAACAGCAGTTGAGCGGGCCAGGGAAACTCCCGGGCTGAGCAGATTTGTAGGTGGAGCCTTTGCAGAGAGGAAGACACTCCATTTGCTGCGCGTTTCCAGCCCCCCCTCGGCCTATGTGTGGCGGAGAGGCGCCAAAGGTCATCGGACTCGGCTGCCCGGCATCATGGCTGCAATGAATGAATTCTGCCCCTTAGAAAGTTCTTTTCAGCTGCAGGTGGGAAGGGGGAGAGGAAGCACCGAGGAAGAACTGTTGCAGGGCAGACGACTGTGGTGGTGTTTGTCTGGAGGTCATCTTGATCTAGGCAGCCACCAGCAGGTCAGTAGCGCAATCCAGCTGCAAAGAAGACAGTGTGATTTTATTCTACATTAATAGAACCCTCTCTCCCGGTAAGAGGACGGACGGCCCACTTTTGCTTCACTAATCTGAAAACCGGCACTGTCTCGTGCTGGGCACCGTCCTGCAGATGAATTGGAACAGATCTGCAGGAAGGCAGCGGAGGCGATCATGGATATGGAGGGTGATGGACCCACCTTCGCCCTGCTAGCCCTCAGCAAGCAGGAGGGATCAAAGCAGGGCTAACTGTAACCGATGCAGAGCTCACATTGGCTGAACGTGAGAAGGGGCTGCTTCAGGAGATGATGAGCCGCTGGTCTGGTTGGGAAGGGGCCTCCTCTCTTGGAGGAGGGTTGTTTGCAGTGCCGAGCGAGGAGCTGGACCACGAGATCCCTCCAGGCCTTTGGAGTCCAGGGATGGAGCAGCCTAAGACGCCTCTGAGCCTCTCCTGGGTGAGCTTCTGAATGGGTGCCGTTCCGAGTATTGCCCAAGATCCGGGGGGTCCGGAAGGCCCGATCCAAAAGTCAAGGGGGTGGCCATGACAGCGCCATCAGAGCTCCACCTGTGGTACATCAAAACAGAATTGCATGATGGGGGCCACCATCTTGAGGGTATTTTGCCCACCCCCTGCAGACACCCCCGCCAAGGCCCAGGAAAGGAAGGGCTACCCCCAGCCCAGAAGGCGTAAAGGCAGGCAGGAAAACAGGAACGTAAATAGAGGAGGAGGGCCAGGTAGCCACTGGCTCCAGGTCCCTCCTGGCCAGAGGGCAAGTGAGCAGCAGTCCTACGCGCCATTAAAACAGGAAAATATATACCAGCTGCTATCTGGAAAAGGGGGGGTCCAGCAAGGGCCACAGATCAGGCAGCTGTTCACTGGCTCAGGACCAGTGAATATATTATTGTGATTCTTCCAGTTGGTCGGAGTTCTTGCAGGGGCTCAAAGGGAGTCCTTACCGCAGCCCTGCGAGGGAGGCCGGGCAGAGGATGGCAGGTCCCCTCGGTCGCAGGCCAGCCCCTGGGTCCCCACCCCGCTGGGGGTTTCTGCCGCGGTTCACCCCCTCAGGCTGCTGGGGAAGGAGGGAGAAGGCGGGGAGCCGCGCGGCGCTCCCTCCACGGCGTCCCGGGGCTCCCGCGGTCCCTCGGGACGGCGCAGCCTGGCCGGCGGGAAGGGGACTGCAGGGCCGAGCGACCGAGGGCAGCGCCTTTAGCCAGGTGGGGCGCGGGGGGGCGGAGGAGGGACGTGGCGGCGCAGCTGCCGCGGGCAGCCGAAACCCGGGGCCGCGAGGCGCATAAGCGCCGGTCCCGCCCCGCGGGTCGTGCGCGCTTCGCCTTCCGTCCTCCTGGCGCAGCGGCCGCGCGGGAGGGCGGCAGCCTCCTCGGCGAGGGGCCGGGGAGAAAGCGGACTTTCTTGGGCCACCCGTACGGCGGCGGCGGCGGCGGCGGCGGCGCTGCTTCTCCCGCGCAGAGGAGCGAAGCCGAGCCGAGCCGAGCCGCGCCGCGCAGCGCCCGAGCCCCGGCGGCCGGGCAGCTCTGGCGGCGGCGCCAGCTGGAAGGGCGCTCGGCCGGCGGCCCCGCAGGCGGCTCCCCTCTGTCGTAATGCGGAGCCCACGGCTGCATTGCGGGCGCGGAGCGGCGGCGCTGGGGGCGGGACCGCGCGGCTCCCTCTCGGCCTCCGCGGCGGACCCGCTCCGGGAGTCCCGCGGCCGGCGAGGCGCGGGGGCCCGTCCTCCGGCCGCGCAGCTCCCGCGGCCCCGCAAGCCGGGCGGCGGCCCCGGCTCCGGCTGCCGGGCGAAAGCGCGGGTCCCCGGCGGGCGCTCCCCCCACGCCGGAGCGGGCTGATGTCACTTTCCGCGCCGCGGATTGGCCGCCCGCGCCCAGGCGGGGCAGCGCGAGCGGGGCTGGGCGCACGGCTGCGGCGGCTGGCTCGGCGCTGCCCTTCCCGGGAGCCGCTCGCCCGGGCTGCGTCCGGGGAGACGGAGGGCGCCCGGCCGCCGCCCCCCGCGCCCGAGCGCGCCCCCCGCGGGCCCGGCCGGCGCGTCTGGGGCCGCCGTGGTGTGAAGAAGCGCCCGGCGAGGAAGGACATGGGGACTTTCCCTCTCCTGCGGCAGCGCGTCCGCCCTGCGCGACGGTAAGACGCGGGGCGCTCGGCCCCTTGGGCGCCCCTGGAGGCGCGGGGCCCGCGGAAAGCCCCTCCCGCGCCGCGGCTTCGAGGCGGCGAAACTCGCCCCGCGCTCGCGGGGCGCACGGCGATCAGGGCGCACGGAACTCCCGCCGAGCCCGTTGGGGAGGTGGCCCGTCTGCGCGCCGCGGAATGGGCAGGGCGGGCGGCGGCGGGAGCGGAGCCCGCGGGGTGCCTTCCCTCCCTCTCAAGGCCGGGGGGCTCTGGCGCCGTGTCCCCGGCAGGCGAGGCAGCCGCTGGCCCTGGCCCGGGTGGCGGCCCCCCAGCGCTCGCCGGGTGCGGGCGGGACAGCTGGACGGGCGGCTGCCAGCTCCATGACTTCGGGGCCCTCCTGAAGCCGCCAGCGCGGGCCGGGCTGGGGTCAGGGCGGGCGAGGGGGGGGCGCTGCCCTGGTCCCGCGCGGGCAGCCCTGCCCCGCGAAGCAGCCGGAGCTTTGGGGGCCACAGGTCGCCACGGCAGAGGCCCCTCATAGCTCCGTCCCTCCCTCGCATCTGCGGACGGGCTGTGAGGGAGGAGGGAGCCCTGGCGGAGTTCAGGGGGCCCCTTCCAGCCTCCCGGCCGCAGGAATGGCCGAAGCGCGCTGGCCTTGCGCCTGCCCGAGCCGCGCTGGAGATGCCGGCGGCGGCGGAGGCGGCCTCGCGCTGCGCTCCTCCAGCAACCTGGGGCGGGGGGTGGGCTTCAAGCAGCTCCCTCCCCTCCCGCTGCAGACTTGGCTGGCACTCGTGGGGGGGGGAGCCAGGCGCACAGCCCCTGCCTAGAGGGAAGCAGAGTTGCGCTGGAAGCAGCCCCAAAGAGCCTTGGGGCGCTCCGGCACTTTCAGAGAAGTCAGAGGTGCGCGACTTCGGAAATTTCAAAAATCAGCACTCTCCTCTTGGCCCCGTAGCCGTTATTTTGGGGGAGTGGGTGACCCCCTCGTGCCTGTTAAAGGCCCTAAACTGGTGATCAGCCTGAAAAAAAAATTGCAACCTGACTTGACTTTTGAAAGCAGTAGTCGGCTTCATCAGATGAATGGACTCAAGTGCACATTGTTACCTGTCTGTAAAGGAGGGCAGTAAGAGAGGGAAGTGAATAATGGGAGATGCGGGCAGTGATACCTTGTTGTTGTTGTTCAGTTGTTAAGTCGTGTCCGACTCTTCGTGACCCCATGAACCATATCGCGCCAGGCCTTCCTATCTTTCACTGCCTCCCTGAGTTTGCTCAGTTTCATGCTCATTGCTTCAGTGATGCTATCTAGCCATCTCATCCTCTGCCGTCCTCTTCTCCTTTGGCCTTCCATCTTTCCCAGCATCAGGGTCTTTTCCAAAGAGTTGTCTCTTCGCATTAGGTGACCAAAGTATCTGAGCTTGAGCTTCATTATCAATCCTTCCAATGAGCAGTCAGAGTTGATTTCCTTTAAGATTGACTGGTTTGACCTCCTAGCAGTCCAGGGGACTCTTAAGAGTCTTCTCCAGCACCACAGTTCAAAGGCATCAATTCTTCGGCGTTCAGCCTTCTTTATGGTCCAGCTCTCACAGCCATACATACCTACCTGTTGATTATTAGTAGTCACAAACTTTTGAGGTGTGGCCAAGGCCTGGTGTTGGTTGATCAAGGCTGTATTCCCCAAACATTTTAGGCCAGACTGCATTCACACAACTTGCTAATCATGGCAAGCTTTCATCTTTGTTAGATTTTTTTCTCATGTATTGTGCAAACCCAGGAAATGGGTCAACCCAGTAACCACATTAAACTTGTAGTGGGACAATAAACCTTGGCCTCTTGTTCAGGTGTACAAAATGGTGTTAAATCTTCTAACTCAGTGAGTGGTAGATAGCCTGGGGGGAGGTGGAAATTTCCCTCCCTCCCCCCGCCCCCCTCACTATTCACTGAAGCCAGATTTGGCCCCATTTATTCTTTTTCCCTACAGCAGTGTTTTTCAACCTTGGCAACTTTAAGATGTGTGGACTTCAACTCCCAGAATTCCCTAGCCAGGCTGTTAGTTGGGGAATTCTGGGAGTTGAAGTCCAGACATCTTAAAGTTGCCAGGTTTGAAAAACACTGTTTTAGAGACTGGCCAGTTTGGCCCATGAAAGTGTAGAGGTTTGCTTTTGTACAATGGCTGGTCTCACCTTAGAGATGAACACATGTTATAAGTCCTACAATAGAGTTACCAGCAGAGTGGGCTCCCGAGCCTTCCATTGTTCCTTGGGTCATTGTGGCATGATTGATGCTTGCAGTTATGAACTGTTTGAGCTGGGTGCACGCAATGGCACACCACCCAAGGTCTGTGAAAAGGAAGCGTCACTGAGCAGATGATCATCATGAACTACCAGGTTGGGCTGCCGATAACACGTTAAACAGTGGGTTTTAACTGGGAATCATTGGTGACAAATGGTGGATTGTTGTCTTCCCTTCTGGGTCTACCTTGCACTAGATTATTCCTGCATGCCATGGGCCCTTTTGACTACTGTTTTCACCTTGTTGGATGAGCACTCTACTTTGAGAAACACCTGATTGAAATCCCTTAATTGTGTGTCCCTGTTTGTGAGAAGATGGGGCAGATAGAGTTGCATTGCTGGATTAGCTGTGAGTAATTTGTGGCATGGTCCATTGTAGAGGTCTGTCATTTTCCAGTGTAAGTTGGTCCTTATAAATCCCTTTCATGTCCACAAGGTTTTATTGTATGGATTAGTCTAGGCTCAGTTGATGGTGGGGTGGAAGTAACTGATAACCAGATGAAAATTTGCCTGGGCTTCCTGTCCATGGGTCCACATAACCAAGATGCTATCCATTGCTGCTTAACCAGGTACAGAATAACAGCATGCTATAGAAGAGGGCATATACTTCAAAAGGTTACAAGCAGTTATAAATCCATGGGTAAAAGAGTGAAAGAGCTGTGGGTCCAAGTAGAGGTTTCATCCATCCTCCCCATCCTCCCACATGCAGGAAATGAAAACATGATTTTGGAAATGAACAACTGGCTAAAAAGAGTTTGTCCTCAAGAAACATTTGGATTCCTGCTCCGTGGCTTCCATTATCAGCATAGGAGATTTTTAGGACATTGGGCTGCACTTCACAAGGGCAGAGAAGAATGTGTTTGGCAAAAGCTTGGTGAACCTTAGGAAGGAGGGCTGTAAAACTAAGCGAGAAGGCAGAGGGACTCAGGCACAAACTCAGATAAGGGTGAGGGAGCCCTCCCTAAGATTGAGAAAACAGGAAAAATGCAGCTCACCAGGTTATCTTAAGCAAATTCAGTCCTCCAGGGCCAGATGAATTACACCATACGGGGTTGAAGGAGCTCACATTCTGAGACATGGTCCCAGAATCGCTGACTGTAATCTTTGAAAATTCCAGGAGAAGACTGAAGGAGAACAAACATAGCTCCAGAATTCAGAAATGGAAAGAGGGAGGGCCCAAAAAAATATAGATTGGTCAGTTCAACATCTATATAGGGCAAGACACTAGACAGATTATGAAGAAGCATGTCTATGAACATTTAAAAAAAGAACACTACCATTACCAGGAGCCGGTGTGAGTGTCAGGAACAAGTAATGCCAGACTCACTTTACCAGATTGGTAGACCAAGGGAATGCTGTAGATGTAGTTTATCTTTTGAAATATTACATTTCTCCTTATGGACCAGATGGATAAATCTGGGCTAGAATTGTACTGCAGTCTGGTAGATTTGAAACTATCTGTGCAATCACACCCCAAAGGTGCTCATAAACAGTGCTGCATTACTCTGGATGACAATATCAAAGTAGAATCCCCATAGCTCTATCCTTGACCCAGCATTATTCCATATTTTTATAATGAGCTAAAGAATGGAACAAAAGAGATAGCTGGCCAGCCAATATTCTGGAGTTTAAAGAACCCCAGGAAAGTGTCCATGACCTTCTGAGGCAGTCTCTTCCATTGTGGAACTGCTCTTCCCACTACAACACTCTTCCTGATATTAGTCTAAAACCTGCTTCCTTTAACCTAAACCGTCTGTTTCATGTTCTGTCTTCTGGGACAACTTTGAACAAGTATTCCCATCTTTTCCATGACAGCCCTTCAGATACTTAAACACAACTATCATAGCTCCATGCAGCTTTCTCTTGCCCCAGATAAACATTCCCAGCATTCTAAGCGTTCCTTTTAAGTTTTTCTTTCTATGGTCCTTAGCACTTGGTTATTCTCCTCTGGACATGCTCCAGTGTCAAAGTTGTTCCTAACATGTGGTGCCCAGAACTCAACACAATATTCTAGGTGCAATTGGACCAATGCAGAGTAGAGAGGAATAACCACATCTCTTGACCTTGATGCTATATAATATTTGTAGTATCTGTTTAGGAAAAAGATCTGTTTTTAATATTCAACCTAATCATAAGCTTATGTGTACATGTGGCAAAAGAATGAATCAGTCTTTCACCCCAAACATTCAAATCAGTCATGCTCCTAAATTCATGAGAGGGGTAACAAATAAAGGGGTGTTAGAAAATTTCTAATGTGGAACTGACTGTTTTTGGGGAAGCATTAAGAGTAGCTCTTGTGAAAAAAATGAACATTGAAGGAAAGAAAAGTAGTGAAGCAAACCAAGAACGAAAGCAGAATGACTGCATGAAAAAAAGGATAGGTCCTGTATGAAAAAGTATTAGAAGAAAGAGGATGTAGAAACTTGGAATAGAATGAAAAGTGCACCACAGATGCCATAGAAGAGTGTAAAGTTAAGATAATGGAAGGATGAAAAGGATGATTGGTGGAAGGATGAAGCCAAAGAGGCTGTAGATGACTAAAACACATGCAGTAACTATAATGGATTTTTTTTAAAAAAATGGTTTAAAAGGGAGGAAGAAGGCTAAACAAGAAGCCTTCAGCCGAGCAAGCAGAATTAAAATTCAAAATGATGGAATGATGTGGGATGAAACCAAAGGGTCAGAATGTTAGAAGGGATATTTTAGTGAATTGTATGGAATGATGATAATATGTTGAAAAATGGAATTGAAACAAATGTTATGAATAAACACTAAATGTTAATGTCCAAGAAAAATTGATGGAAAGGAGGTCATAAATACTATGAGAATATTGCTGGAGGTGCTGTTGGCTAATGCTGGTGGTCCACTAGGCATTGAACTGAACTGCCTGCAAATTCATACAGCAGCTTTGTTTAGGGTTACTAACTCCCTTTTAGGGATGTGTCATCAAAATAATCTCCTGCCTGGTCACTGTGACCAATTTGCACAGTACTTTGCTGACAAAGTTGCTCAGGTTTGCTGCAGTCTTGCCTCTGTATAGGTAGAGTCTACCCTAACTGGAGCATCATGATGCCCTGTTACCTGGGATCCCTTTTGACCTGTGAGCTCTGAGGAATTGGATAGGGTGCTGTCTAGACTGTTCCCTGCCACATGGACATTGGAATCCTGCCCATCCTGTTGTGGCTGTTGTGGGGAATGGGAGGCAGACTGGCAATGTGGATCCATGAGATTGTCAATGCTTCCTTACATGATGGCAGCATGATTTGCCTCTGTAGTCTTGGATAATTGCCATCCAGCTTTCCCTTTTGGGAGAAGGTTGCTGAGATAGTGGTGGTGGATACACAGCACCCTAGAGGAAATGAATTATCTAGACCAATGTTTCTCAACCTTGGCAACTTTAAAATGTATGGACTTCTTAAAGTCCATGCTGGGGAATTCTGGGAGTTGAAGTCCACACATCTTAAAGTTGTTGAGATTGAGAAACATTGATGTACACCTTTATCAGTCAGGGTTCCAGCCTGGGTATGAGACTGAGGCAGCACATTCTCCTGGTGACCTGTGGGGAAACGCACCTCTCTTTTAGACCTCTCAGAGGTTTTTGATGCTATCAACTATTGTATCTTGTTAGACGGCCTGGAGAATCTGCATATGGGGCTTTATTTTGCAGTGGTTCCACTCCTTCCTCTGTGGGCAGTTTCTATCCGTTGTGGTAGGGGAGAAGTTGGCTGGTGGCCCCACTTACGGGGTACCATAGGGTTCGTTATCAACCCCCTGCTTTTTGATATCTGCATGAAACCACTGGAGGAGGTCATCTGACAGTTTGGATGCTGCTGATGTTCTATCCCAGGGCCTGGAGAGGGTGACGGTCTGGATGGGAGAGAACAGACACAGACTGAACCCAAGCAAGGCAAGAGTCCCCGTTCATAAATCAGGATTCTCCTTTGCTGTCAGCGTTAGCCCTGGAAGAACAGGCACTTCCCATCCTGACTTGGAGATCCTTCTGGATTCTCAGCTCCTGCTTGAAGAGCAGGTGGAAGTTGCACCTACGGGGGAGAGAGCTTTGCTCAGCTTTGGCTGGTGCTCCAGTTTCTCCTGTGGAGTAGTGTTTCTTAAACTTTTTTCTCTCAGGACCCCTTCCCACTTTTAAAAATTATGGAGGACTCCCCAAAAGCTTTTGTTTCTATGGGTTATATTTATCAATATTTACTGTATTAAAAATTAAAATTGACGCATTTGCTGCCACTACCGTTTCTTATGATTGTTTGATGGGATTTTAATAATGTATTATTTTTCAACAAAGGCTGGCAAATAATTTTGATTTTGCAGACTCCTGAGTGGGTCTTGCAGGACCCCCAGGGCTCCTCGGACCACCCTTTGAAAAATACTGCCGTAGAGAGTAAGGAAGATTACCTGGGCAGAGATACGTAGGTGCTGTTGCCTAGTCAAAAGGGGCTAAGTTATTTTTTTAAAGTCCAGAACATCCAGATAACATTAGGAAGCGGCTCAGGCAGACCCCTCTCTAATTTGCTGAACTATAGGGAGGGGAGGGATAGCACAATCAGATTTGCAAGATTCTGTTATTAGAGCCGATCTCAGTAAAAGTAGTTTTAGCCGTCCTGTGGAGAAGATTTCTTGCTCTAGTCTACCTGGTGGGGCTGACATGTCCTTTCCTGGTGCAGGAAGATCCACCAACAGTAGCTCGTCCTCTCTTCACCACTTCCACAGGTTACTGCAATGTGCTTTAAAGTCTACCTGGAAACAGAGTCACCTTGTATGAGATGGGCGGCTATATAAAATATGATAAATAAATAAATAAATAAATAAATAAATGTTCAGAATGCAATGACCTGCATCTTAACGGGCACCCAATGTTGGGAGCGTATTAAACCTATATCATTGGGAACATCATAAGTCACCTCGGTAGCTTCCAGAGCTGAGAGTGAACTAGAACTTGGGTCTCCCCAGTGCCAACCCAACACCTTACCCACTATACCACACTGTCTCTCAAAGGTTGCAGGCCATCTTTTGCCCAAATGGGTGGGAGCTTCCCAATCATTCCCTCAGGGTGGGGACATCTCCATGTCCTCTGTTTCATACCTGTGGTCCAGCAGGCCAAGGCTATCCATCCCCTAAAGACACCTGCGTGGCCAGTATTGCCACAGTGAGACTCTGTACAGTAAAGGAAGGCTCCAGGCCCTGAAGGAACCAGCAGTTGTTTCAATGTGGGTTGGTTAGAACACTGCCTCAGTTAAATTATTCTTTTTTAAGTGTTGTCTGCTGGAAGGAGGGGTAAGAAAGAAGATGTTGAAGGACAGAGGGAGAATACTGAAAAGATAGGGGAGAGCTTTAAAGAGAAACTACACAATTCAGCAGCCAGGGCACTCAAGTGTGGAAGATGCAAGGGAAGAGAACATTCAGGGAAAGGAAGGGGCTAAGGGGGGAATTGACACTTCCTGGCATGAAATTACGAAAATCTAAATTGAATGGTCTATCCTGATGCTGTCAGTGGCATGACTGGTCAATGCAGTGTTCCTCAACCTTGGCAACCTGAAGATGCGTGGACTCCAACTCCTCGAATTCCCCAGCGGGCATGCTGGCTGGGGAATTCTGGGAGTTGAAGTCCATGCATCTTCAGGTTGCCAAGGTTGAGGAACACTGGGTGAATGGCTTTTCTGCTGACCGGAAGAAAGATAATTGCTGAAGAGTGTGGATATATGTGTATTCCCTTAACTGTCAAAAGCATTTGCCAGATACGCTGAGACCTTGATGCTACATTGTTCGTTGTTTTACCAAAACAATCCTGCAAATGAGGAGACCCTGAGAAGGTGTTGACTCAGCCTTGGATAGCCACAGAGCTTGCTTGGAAAGGATCAGCTTAATATCATTGTTTTCCTTAATCCTATCTGAATTTGCAGAGCGAAGAGGGTCACCAAATCCCTGCCAGGTTAGAGTCCCTTTGCAAGCCCCCCAAACCAGCCTGCCAGCCGCCTTCTGGTGCCTAAGGCTACCAGCTTTATTCCAAGAGTGGATTATTTGCTGTGAATAGTGTTTTGCTTTCATTTTTCGACCAAAGTATCACAGTCCTTGAGCCCATTTAGGGAGTGGGTAGCAAATCAGGTTGAAGTAGGGTTTGTAATTAATGGAGTCTAAATTATGTGGATTGAATGCGAATGTAAGCAATCGGTACAACCTTGAGATGGTTTGGTCCCACTGAGAGAATGAATGAGAATTGAATTGCAAAAGAAATGCATAAAGGTAGAGTAAATGGTTGGAGAGGAAGGGAGAGCAAGAAGGTGACTGTTGAAGAGAGTTGATGAGTTTCTGAAAAAGAAGGTTTAAAAAACAAAGGCCAATATATGGAACAGTGTATGGAGATGGTGGAATCAAGGATGTATTGCTGAGAGAGAGGTGAACGGTGTTGGTGTAAACTAGTTTTAGCTGCTGTTTCCTTTGTTGCTAGTTTTTTGCAGTGCGTATATATAACAGGGCAACCCGACCTCCCTTTCCACCACTTTGTCCTGAGCAAGAAGACCAGCTGTGGTTTTGGCCCCCAACCCTGCTCTTCCCTGCGGCGCCCCTGACCTTCTCTTCCCCCTCTGTGGATGCAGATAACCAGTTCAGGATGTCTATCCTGGAGCGACTGGAGCAGATGGAGAGGAGGATGGCTGAGATGACTGGAACCCAGCAGCACAAGCAAAGTGGGGGGAACAGCAGTGGCAATGGAGGGAGCCAAGCACAGGTAAATGCCGAATCTTGAAGTCTGATTGTGCTTCTCCTCCCCTCCCTCTTTCACCCCAGTGGGTCAAGGAGGAGCTATCCTAGGGCTCTTCTGAATGCCGTCTCCCTTCCAGGACTTAAGGCGTGCTTCTGTCCCTTGTTTGCACAACGGTTTCTGAATATTTGCTTCAAGACCCCCTCCCAGGCTCTCTCCAGTAGGGCAGGCACCGCAGAGAAGGCACATCTCCTGGGCTGCACCAGATGACAAGCTTAAGTGATGGGATCTGGACTATACTTACCCTGTCAGATCTTATCGGAGAGGCAGAAGTAACCAGAGACAGGCAGCCCTGCAAATAACCAGGCCCTGTGCCATGAACCATTTTATCTCCACCTAAGATAAAACTTTAAACAGGAATTTGAATTAAGCAACAGCATCATCTGTTGACAACTCAAAAAATGACAGCAATGAAATGGGGCTTTATTAACACAATGGCAGCAGTGATTTCTCTCTCTCGCTGCTCTGTTTAAAGCATGGAACAGGTCAGAGAGTCAAAATAAACCAGGGTTAAAAACTTAACAAGCTTCGTATGTTGTGCAAATGGACCTTTAACTACCCTGGTTCGGCGTGTCATGAGAAGTCAGGTGTTACACAGACATCTTGCTCATGTCGGTGATTGCACTGCCACTGAATGAAATGTTCTGCAGAAGATAAAATTCTCTCCACCAGTATTAAGTAGAACTTATATTTTATGTAAAACATTGAAGCAGTGGGAAAGGGAAACATGCATATTTTTCTAGGGTACTTGGAAGAAGAGGGTTTAATTGCCCCTGCCAAGCAAGTGTTCTTTTAGAACACATTGCACATTACATTAAGAGTAGTTAGAAGTAAGTGAACAAAACAGAACTGCCGGGTTTATGTTTTGAGATAAAACAGCATGCATTCATCTTCTTCCTGTTCAAATGCAGTGAGATGTCGGTGCTGGAGGTTAGGAACTGCTGTGCTTTGCTCAAAGAGCCACCCAACAGAAGTTTTACTTTTGCTGCTGCAGATAGGAACAAAATAAATATTGAACCCAGCGGAGAAACTGTCAACAGGGCAACCAACAGAATTGCATTATTATTTCAGCTTGAAATGGGGGAGGGAAAGTGATATATTATAATGCAGAAATGGAAGAAAATTGTGTTTTAAGTTTAGTGCAATCTAGCTAAGGAATGTCACATAACTTATAAATCATTCTAAAAGAGACCCTTGTTTTAAAGCAAAATGCCACTTATTCCACAACAGGTCCCAGAACAACACACCCCTTTTTCTCCATTTTTTTCTTTCCGACTCTGAAGGAAGGCTGAGGGCTGTCACCATCAGGAGTGGCTGCATCCACAGCGTCCACACGCTCTCCTGTTTACACTTTCCCTCCCTGGTCCTTGTGCATGGCTATAGGATGTCCCATGCACTAAAGGAACATCTTCTCCAGACTCTGCCACCACCAGCATAAAACACTTTTCCTTCCTTTGGGCTCTTCCCCGCCCCACGCACTTACTTCACACACGTGTGCGCCCCTTGGCTTGTCTTCCTCAACTCTGTCTCCCTTCCAGTGCATCTCTGAGGCTGCCACCTTGGGGAACTGCTTTGAGAGCCGCGTGGTGGTTGTGTGTGAGAAGATGATGAGCCGAGCCTGCTGGGCCAAGTCCAAGCACCTCATCCACTCCAAGACGTTCCGTGGGATGACCCTCCTGCACCTCGCAGCAGCCCAGGGCTATGCTACCCTCATCCAGACTCTCCTCAAATGGCGGTAAGAGTTGGGGAGGTGGAGCTGTTTACCTGGGTCTTGGCTCAGCTTGCCCAAGGAGAGCAGCTATGCCGAGACTCTGGGATTCAAGAATCTGCCAGTCGCCAGCCCTCCTTCCCCGTGTTATCATCACAGCAGGCTGATACTTTGCAGCTGGTTCATTGCGCTTGGTGGGCAAACCAGCGCGTATACCTGTTTCAAAACAATGCCTGCTTTTTCTTGAGCATCTTCCTACTTTGTGGTGCTCTCTCCCATAAGGAAGTGTGTGTGTGAGCCACAGCCTAGCTGCACTTTCAGGCTCTGAAAGAAATCAGATTCCCTTTTTCTTTGAGCAAGGAGCTTGACGTGTTTCATCTTCTTTTTGGCTCCTTAGCACCAAACATGCCGACAGCATTGATCTGGAGCTGGAAGTTGACCCGCTGAACGTCGACCACTTCTCCTGCACTCCACTGGTATGGAGCAGTGGCCTTGCATCTCTAGCTTGGGCCCTGAGATGCTTGAGATTGGGAAATGGGGGGCGGGGGGTGCATCTCATATTGCTGACATGGGAGCTCATGGCTCAACGTGGAAAGGAGCAGGTTGCACTCGAGCCTCTCCACCTGGGCCGAGCATCCCAACAAATCTTTTTAGCCATCCTGTGGTTTGGCACAGAGTTCAAAGCATGCCTAAGATGTACCAGTCTGACAGCTGAGAGGACCTGGGCTATTGTGGAAGGAAATCCTCTGCACCTTACATGGTGACCGTGATGTCCCAACTTGCTTTCTCTTCCAGATGTGGGCATGTGCTTTGGGTCACACGGATGCAGCTGTGGTCCTGTACAAGTGGGACCGTCGGGCCATCTCCATCCCCGACTCGCTTGGGAGGCTGCCTTTGACCATTGCCCGCTCCCGCGGCCACGTGAAGCTGGCCGAGTGCCTTGAGCAGCTACAGCGGGAAGAGCAAACGCAACTCAGGCCGGCCCCTCGGATCCCATGCCCTTCACGGGAGGAGCCCAGTGGTGAGAACTGGACGGCCCAGTGGCCCAGCAAAATCATTGCCTCTCAGGACCAGCAAAAGGGAATCACCGTGATTTCCAATTCTAATACAGGTAGGTTTTCAAAGGCCTTCTCTGTCCTCCTTCTCAAAGAAAATATCAGAAGGATGTTGGTGGCCATTCTACATTTTCCAGGAACAGGCAGCACCAAGGTCAGCAGTGTGGTGCTCATGGGCTAGGCTCCATACCTCACCAGGATGTATAATTAAAAATAAGAGTTAAATGGGAAGCTGTCCTGCTACAGTACCAAGACCAGTCTTTGTGTACATGGATGTGACCTGGTCAACTCAGAGAAGAACCATGGTTGCTGCCTTGCCTGGGAGGTAAAAAAGGCCAAGTTCACTCAAGGTCTGGATTTGGTTACTCGATTAACCCACTTTCTGGAGTTACCCCAGACAGTGAAGCTTAAACTATCTGAACAGCCTGTTCACCCAACAGGTTCAGCCCCAGAAAACCAAAACTTGTTTAAGGTTAATCAAACTTTACATGTTTTAGTTAAGCATGTTCTGCAAACCCAGTCCTGGAAGAGAAGCGAGCATAACAGGAGCAGTTCCACAGGTTCCTTTCTGGTAAATCAGTGAGGGTTTGTGTTTTGGGCATATTCCACCACTTAACTCTTCCTGGTCCTTCTCTTTAACTACCTCATTTATATCCCGCCTCCCTCCTTCCATGACTCTCTGTCTGTCCCTCAAAAACTATTATTCTCTCTTTCACCCCCAACGACCTTTTACATTCACACACACACCCTCACCAACTAACTCTCCCCACTCCTGACCAGCTCAGATACTTTCTGCACTTCAGAATCTTTCTTTCAGGTGGTATCGACCACCTGATACGTAACACAAGTCAGAAGTTACAGATGGTCCCTGGGGAAGGGCCACTTGCCTGAGCAGGTGGCAATCACCTGTGCTCCTTCCTCCCCAGCCCTTGGCCCTCCCCCATCGTCAGGACGACCCACCTGCCAGTCAAACAGTGGCCAATCCAACAGCACTGGGCAGGAGGCAGGGGAGGAGGAAGAGGGAAGACAAGAGGGCTACCTGGGAGCGCTGCAGCCACAGGCCTCATGAAGAAGAGGCTGAAAAACAAGTCGAATAAGGAGGCAAACTAAGAGAGAGACTGCCCTGATGAGAAGAGGCAGTGGAAAGGAGGCGACAGTTGAGAAAGCCAGGGAGAGGGAAGCGTTTTTCCCTTCCCTCAGAACTGGCCTGAGGGAACATTTCTTCAAGCCATAGATGGAGCCAAGATTCCTCTCCTGAATCTTCAAGGAGTCCAGAAGCCCAGCCAAGAACACACAAGCAGAGAAGATAAAGGAAAATTAAAGACTTGGCAGAACAGAAATAGAAAACAGAAACTGAAAAAAGAGAAGACCAATTGAAAAAGGAGTAGAACTCTGCAGAGCATGAGGGATTAAGACAACAAAAATATAGAAGTCAGCCATAAACAAATCTATTGGAGACCCAGAAGAGAAAGATGTGAAAATAGAGTGAAATTGGACTCTGAAGAACATAGTGTAGACAAAGAGCTTATAGAAAATAGACAGCTAAAATAGAAAACAGTTTTATTATTAAGATTAATTTCTGAACTAAAGGCATTTATAATTTACAGTTCCTTTGTTCTTTATTGGTAAGCTTTCCTTTTGAAAAATAAAAGTCTTCCCCCAGCCATTGAAGGGAGATACGCACCAAAAAAAAAAGGAAGAAAAGAAAAGCAGAACCAATTGTCCAAGTTTCCAGGGCTTCCAGATTGATCCTGGATTAATTTGGTTATTGGTGGTTCAAAAAAAACCCTCTCAAAAATGTGAGAGTCCCTCATTTTTTGGAGAAGGGGAGGGCCCCTAAAGCAGTGTTTTGGGGTGAAGGCACTTGCCCTGTTAAATGTTTTCCCCCTGAAGCTAGAGGGCAGCCCCATGGCTGGTTATAAGACTAACTGGTCTGAAGAGGGAATGAGGCAATTGGATGAACAAGCTACTGGGGAAACCAGTATGTTATGATTTGATGTTTTTATTGTCATCTTGCATTCTTCTTTTCTGCACCATATTGTTAACCCCCAGAAGTCTATGTTAGGGCTGGGTTCAGATATTGAAAACATTGAAATGGTCTTGCATGTCAGAGAGGCTGCCTACGCTGGCTTCACTTTCCCTTCCCCACCAAGAACAATTTTTCTGGGTTAACTAAAGGGTCGCCTTCCAGTCAAAGAAAAACACACTGCTTATCGGAATAACATGTTGGGATCTGAAACTAACACCAGGGATCTCCATGCTAGTTTATTCCAAGGCCAGTAAGCATAGTGTCCCAATTCAGGCAGATTGGGGGACCAGGGTTATCTACACAAGAAAGCCTTGGTTCCTAGCATTATGAAAAGAAGGGAATGTGCCATGCTCGGTGCACAAATCAGGCCTATCGGTTGGAGTTTTTAGTCTGTAAGAACTGCTTTGGGTATTCTGACCCAATCGTGACCCCAAGACGGGAACAGAGCAGGTGTGCTTCTGTATAGTCACTGGCTGCGGGGAAGGGATGCAGACTTGATGTCGGCATAACCACATCCAGGATTGTCCCTGAAGCTGAGCTCTTTCCCAGTCTGTGGAGGAAAGAACCCCCAGAACAACCATCTTCAGCCAAGGGACAGTTATCGCTCTCCACAAAAGCTCACACTGGCTGCCTTCACACAATGTGCCAAGTAGATGAGCTTAAGAGGTTGAGCTTGATGAGTTGCAGCCTTGTGGCTGCATCAATTGTGCAACCTCAGAAAATAAATGAACTCAATTTGCAAATGGTGTGTTGAATGAACCTAGCTAGAGAGAGACCTTCTGACCTGGCTTGCCTCATCTTCACATGCTGGAGGCCGATGACAAGGCTGGCAGGGCCTCTTCTGCCCCTTGGCTGGTTCAGCAGAGAAACAGCAAGGCGTGCTCCATAGACCTGGTTTGCTCCTGATCTTTCCTTTCTTTGGTTTCAGAATTGAGACGGCCTCGGTCTGAACCCTCCAGTTACTACAGCAGTGAGAGCCAGAAGGATTACCCAGCACCCAAAAAACACAAACTGAACCCTGAATGCTTCTCTACTCGGCAGGAGAAGCTTCTTTCCACTGCCCTGAGCCTGGAGCAGCCGAGTGCCCGGAAGCTGAGCTCCAGCACTAAGCCCTCTCTTCCCGAGACAATCAGCCCCAGGCATGGGGTACAGGACTACACCCGGGAGCTGGTCCCTGATCTGGCTGGCTACCGCAGCTCCAGTGGGGTCAAGTGGAGGCCGAAGGAGCCATATCTGGGCATGTCGGCAGTGCAGGTGACCGGCAGCTCTAAGGGGGTGGCTCTGGGGAAAGACTCAGGAGCCCAGCGGTTGCACCAGCGGGAGCAGATGAGCGTGCTGATGATGGCGGACAGGGATGTGGTGGAAGCAGAGTTGCTTTCCTTCCGGGACAGCACAGAGAGCGAAGACTGCTTGCACCATATGGATGATCTGCAGGTAAGCAGCGCCTGGAGCACACCCTGCAGCCAACATGCAGAAACCTCATTAGAAGTCATCCCCCCCACCAGTTTGCCATACTTTCCATTCTTCCTTATACAGGAAGCCCTCACTTAACAACCACACTAGGGACCGGAAAATTGGTTGTTAAGTGAGTCACTGTGAGAGCTAGAGCGGAAAGAGTTAAGCGCATTCTCTTATCCCCAGAACAGAGAGGTAGAGATAAGAGAATGAGACTTGCACCTCCCTGAGGAATGCAGGATGTTTGTCGGGTGACTCTGGGAATTGCTTTCACTCTGAGAAGATTCTGTAACGGGACTGAAGCCAATAAACCATGCTGAATTGAATCTGTACTGTCTCCTGGAGTTTCCTGGGCTAATCCTGACAGTCACCACGACCAGACCCAATTTTACGACCATTTTTACAATGGTTGTTAAGTGAATCACGTGGTCATTAAGCAAATCCAGCTTCTCCAATGGACTTTTTTGCCGGAATTTGCTTAACGGCCATGTGATTCACTTAACAACTGTTGCAAAAATGGTAGCAAATTGTGATCATGTGACCGCAAGGGATGGTGTGACAGTTTGCGATGATTGTAAGTGTGAGTACAGGTTGTAGAGCACTTTTTCCAAGGCTATCGTAACTTCGAACCGTCATTAAATGGTCATTAAGCGAGGACTACCTGTATTCTCCTTGAATCTCCTTTATTTTAATGCTCTCAGTTTCCATAGAGAATAGGTCTGCCATATAGAAACAGCTGATTGCATACTAAGAGAATTGTCATAAGTAGCAAGTGACTGTGCACAACGATTGTGTGTGGCAGCCACATGATGAATGTCCCTTGTCAAAGCCAGTGTTTCCCATATGCGTAGGATTTTTTTCTCCATTAAAATGGTTTTTAGCTTTTAGACCCCCAAAGAGTGTGCTGCTAGTTCAGTTTAATTGTAAACTATTGAATTAACCAAATTTAGCCACTATGAAGCACTTAATCTATTATCTGCCTCCTTGGTTTGATCCACAAACAATGGAGTGTGAAATCTGGATGTGAGAAATATGTTTAGTTGGTTTCCATGCAGGTGTGGCTGGGATGGATCTATAGTCACTAGGAAATCATAGGTTTGGGAAAGACCTGGGTTTTGCTCAGTCCCGAGTCTGCAGTGCAGCAATCTGTTCCATGGTCAACTCACTCCTGTCTTCTTGAGCAACAGAAGACAGCTTTGCTCCTTTCTGCACAACAGTCCTGTTCAAAGGCTTCCATCATGTCTTCCCTCTATCACACTTTCTCTTCTTCAGGCTAAACACAACCAATTCATTTCTCCTAACATGGTTTCCTTACCATCCTGGTTCACAGGATGCGCCCTTAAGATGTGCCCAATCTGAATGTGGTTTGACCAGCCCAGAAAAAGTGTTCAAAGTTTTGTTCTAGTTCAGGTTTCATATATTCCTAAGAAGACAGCAAATACCATTCACAAGTCTGATTTAAAGAATAAATATCTAGTTATAATTAAATTATTAAAAGAGGGGCCCAGTGTATTCAACAGCATTAAAAAATAGTTGCTGGAAGAAAAGCCGCAAAGCTGGATTTCAGCGAGGCTGATCTAGAACCAGGAAGCAAGCAAGATAGACGAAGTTGTTCTGGGTCCCACAGAGGTGGTGATATACTCACCCAGTTTCTTCCAGATGAGGTGCTGGGATGAGTGAGATGTGTGTCCCCAGCAGACCTTGAATTGGGGATCTGAGAAGGGTCAGCGCAGGGATTCAGGGGCAGAAGAGTTGGCCATCATGCCCATAGAGCTGAAGACACCCTAACCCTGAAATTCTTGCTGCTTGAGGGCTTCGGTGGTGGGCTGTGAATAACTGTCCTTGCCTCCCGCAGGTGACCATGATGACTCTAGCAGAGCACATCATCGAAGCCACCCCAGAGAGGATCAAACAGGAGAACTTCGTGCCAGCAGAGGAGGCGTCCCCAGCAGAAAGGACAGACAGTGCTGCCATTAGCACCTCGATGAGCTGGCTGGCCAGTTACCTTGCAGACGTGGACCGCTTGCCCAGTGCCGCTCAGATAAGGTTTGTGGGCTTGTCGCCCAGAGCAGGTCAAAGCTTGTGCTGGTCTTGGGGCTGTGCCAGCTTCTCTGACCCTTTACCAAATCTCACCCTGGGCAGCAGGTGCTCTTTCTTCTCCCTTTTAACCTCAGCCTTCACCCAGAAGGCATGAATGGAACCCAGGAGGCAAATTCACAAGGATCCAAGAGCTCCTGTTATGTCCCCTTTAGGAAGCTGAATCCAAAAAGTTCCAGCCACCGCTGTGTTTGCAAAGCAAGCCCTATGTGTTGAAATAATATTCAAGCTATTCTGTACCTCATGCCCCCTATTTTGTATAGGAGAGCCAGATTTGCCTCTTATGTTGTTTTTCATGGAAGCTGTGAGAACAGAATCTCACAAAAATCCAGGTGGAGGTGCAAGAATCATTTTGGGGAGATGGGAAAGAAGGAGAAGAAGAATTGGTTTGGTTTCTCCTCTGCACCAGTCCTGAGTGAAGCCACAGGTTCTTTTCATGTGCTGGATCAGGAGAGGCATCTTTTGGGGAGTCAGCAGCTGGATACATGATTCATATCTATGCATAAATAACCACTGAACTCCAAGTGGGACAGGGCTTTAATCTACAGGATTGCAGCCATTCAGTAAAAGTAGATGCCCACGTTTCCTTCCCCCTCCTTCCCAGCAGTAACTTGAGATGATCTAACCCTGTTCAGCTCTAGCACCACTCTGAATTTTCCAGTCAAGATGAGTGGAGTTAACTTGCATTACCCAATGTTCTGAAAAAGGTTTGTAATCTGATTAATATTGGGAGAGGAGAGGAGCTGTGAACCTGATCTAGAAAAAGTAGCTGATAGACTAAAAGCCAGGTTCAGAGTGAGTGAAGCAGACAATTCGACATGTTGCCCTTATCTCTATGGCTACAGTGCTCACAAATGGCCAGTCAGGGTTGTACCTTTTGCATGTAATGTTTGGGCAGAACAGACTCTAAAATTTTGTCTCGGTCAGCCCTCATGTAGATCAATACTACTTTATTGTAAAGCTACAGTAACTGAATCCTGCAAGTCTGAATGTGCTTCCCCCCTCCCTCCCTTTATCTTCGTGAGTACTAGTCTTAACTGAGACGTTTACTCGTGCTACATTCTTGGCCTCTTCTATCTCAGACCTCTTCTATCTGGCCATTGCCTTGATAGCAGCTCTTTCTCCTGTCCCTCAAGGCCATTCTCTCTTTCCTCTACAGCAGTGTTTCTCAACCTTAGCAGCTTTAAGATGTGTGGACTTCAATCCCCAGAATTCCCCAGCGAGCTTGCTGGCTGGGGAATTCTGGAAGTTAAAGTCCACGCATCTTCAAGTTGCCAAGATTGAGAAATACTGCTCTATAGTCTCCTCCCTCGGGCTCTGCCAAGGTTAAAGACTTGTTCTTTTTAAATTACAGTTTGACCATTTTAAATCTAAGCTTGCTGGAGTCCAGAGCTGCTCCAAGATGGTGGCTGGAAGGCTGCAGCTTCTTTAATCCAGAAGGGACCATTTTTGGGGGGAAAATACTCCAGAATTACATACTCGAACAATAGGCAATTTTCTTCTTTCTCTGTTTTTCCCTTACACACAGTCACTATGGTGGCTTTCTGCCTTCCCCCCAGCCAGATGCCTGAGAAGGGATGTTGTGACATTGAGCCCCTGAGCATAGCAGCTGTAGCATCTCCTTGGTGCCTCCGAATTCCCCAGCTCTCTCATGGCCATCAGTTGCAGAGATTCCTACAGCAGCAGCCCTCTTACTAGGAACCCATCAGCAGATGGCAGAAACACATGAGGTTTGCTGGGAATAGGGAGTCAACAGCAGGAGGCATTTCCTGGTCTGGATAAGGCATCCACCTAGCCATGGGAGAGCTCCTCAAGGATGTGCCCAAAGCCATGTCAGAGAGAGAAGTGAGCATCCTTCCAGCCTCCGTGCTTCCTTCCATACTAGCTCAGAAGGCTAATAAACGCAGCATGTGTGTAGGAAAACCTTCTAGTGTCCGCTGGGAGATGACAGATGCTTCAGAAATGCTGAGAAAGTTTATTCAGAAGTAGCGAGTTAGGGGGTTAAATTTGCTTAAATCAATTTAAATTATGAGACACCTCTCCCTCCCTCTCTCCTTCCAGCAACGAAAAAACCCTGGATGAAATAGTGGTAAGATGAGACAGAGAAAGGAGCAAGTCTAGAGCAAGGTGATAGGAGGGACGAGAAGGAAGAAGAAAGAAAAGGCTGGTCAGAAAAGCAGGAAAGAAGAGAGAGAGAAGGCTTTGCCTGCACAACAGAAAGGGTTCAATATAAGCTGCCCCTCCTAAACGGCCCCCCCCCGCTCATTCCTTTGCTTTCTCCTGGCTTCTGTTTACAAAGGCCAATGCCAGAGGGCTCTCCCTCTTCCCCATTCATATTCTTCAGTGCTCAGAGAGATGCCAAGTTCATTTTTTAGGGTTTACCTGTTACACCAAGCAATTAGTCAGACTTTTTCCAGTTTAACTTTCATTAAAATTAATTCCAGAAGCTTCTTTGTTTAATTCCTGCAGCCTAATCTGATTTGCTCTGAGGATTTCCACCCCACTCACCCACCCCGTTGTTTTTCAGGCCATTGAGACATTCTGCTGCCTCTTGTGACACTGGTTCGTCCCTCTGTTGCAGAAGTCTGTATGGTGGAACCCTGACCTCTTCCTCTCACACCAGCCTAAGCCCTACAAGCTCGCCGGTCAATGAGATGGCTTTTGAGAAGCCCAGCCTCCCTTCGGCGACAGACTGGTCCGAATTCCTAAGCGCCTCCGCCAGTGAGAAGGTGGAAAATGAGTTTGCACAGCTGACACTCTCTGACCATGAGCAAAGAGAGCTCTACGAAGCTGCCAAGCTGGTCCAGACGGTCTTCAGGAAATACAAGGTGAGTAGCAGTGGGAGAGAGGCAGATGAGAAGTGATGAGAGGATGCTGAAGCTTCCCATTCTCTGGTGTCTGGGGAAGAAGACTAGTTTCTGCCAAAAATGCAGTGGAAGCCAAGTAGAAAGTGAGGATTCATGCTTGTCTCCTATGTATCTAGAAGGAGGCAGCGCCAAAAAGCTCCACAGAGTCTCAAGGCAGGCAGAGTGACTCTTCTGCCAAAGAGTGGGTGCCTCAAGAGTTTTAATGCAAGGTCCTGTTCAAGAATATTTGTGTTACTTGAGATGTTTGCCCTTCTGCTTACCTGAGGGGTAGTGACAAGGGTTCTTCTCCATGTCTTCCCTGCTTTCCATCAGGAACTACCCATAGTGAAAAGGACGTCTTACAGAAGCAAGCAGAACATCTCAGGATGATGCCTTCTGTGAGATCAGTTGAAGCCACTTTGCTTGCTGGACTGAGGTCCCAATCCCAGTGCTAGGAGAAAACCAGCATCTAGGCTGTGGGTGGGATGCATGTCCAGAGTCTAGTTAGGGTTCTCTCGTTCAGATACTCATCTTGGCTGTTGCTTGTCCAGGGTTGTTTTATTTTACTATGCAGATAAACAAAGACTCAACCTGCTTGCCCAGCCAGGGTGGAGACCAGAAACCACCAAGGAACAAGGAGCAAGAGTTGAAAACAACAGATAAATAATAAAGTGCTAAAAACAACAGATTCTGTTCAAGGAGCAAGAAAACCACAGCCCACCTTTTCAGTTCTGTCTAGAAAGGAATATGGTTAAATGTTGTCAGTGGAAATAGATATGTCCTTGGAGTGATGATCAACCAAGCTAGATTGTAAGTACAGTGAGGAGAAGGAAGGAGAAGAAATGAATAGAAGAAGAATGATTGTTCCAAACTGGGTCAGTCAAGGGCCAGACAGGTTTGGAAAACTCACAGGCATGGACAGGAGAGGGAATAGCCATTTTTCCCATCACTCCACAGCAGCTACCTTACCTTTCATAAGACAGAAATGCACAAACCATCAGCTAATCTAGACTTAATACTAACATCATAATTGCGAATCATTTTAGTGATTGAAGGACAGTGTAGCTAACAGAAATGTTTAGTGGAGTCTGGAAAGGGGAAAAAAAGACATGCATCATAGATAGAAAAAGGCTAAGGTCATCATGCAAAGGATCTTGAAGTCAATTGTCTGGATCCCTTTTAGTCCAGATTAGATCTGGATGTGGGATGGAAACTGCATTAGTTGCTCTTGTGGATGACTTCCATCAGGAGTCACTTGAATGGTGGGAGTGCAGGTCTCTTGTTTTGAAGTTCTCTTGGCTGCTTTTGGTACTATCAACCATGATATTGGTTGATGGTACAAGAATTGAAAGTCAAGGGTAATATATTATGGTGGGTCCATTTCTTCCTGAGCTGGCCCTCTATATGGGGTGCTATAGGGCTCAGTATTTAATATCTACATGAAACCCTGGGGGAGGTCATCCAGTAGTTTGGGTGAGTTATCCTCAGTATGCTGATGATACCCAGCTGTACATCTCTACTCAGAGTGTGGAGGTTCTTACCAGATGCCTCTAAGGGCCTGGAGGAACAAAACAAGTTGAGACTGAATCCTGGCAAGACAGAATGGCTATTTAATCCAGCAACCACAGTAGTTGAGGGGCTTCCCCACTCACTCAGGACAGGGTGTGGCTCTCCCTGAAGAAGTAGGTCTGCAACACTGGGGGGCTCCTGGATTCACGGGTCCACCTAGATCAACAGATAGAAGCCATGACCTAGGGTGCCTTTGCATGGCAGTAGCTAGTGCACCCGTAGCAGCCTTTTCTGCGTGGAAGGCTCTGGCAATGTTATTTACTTCCAGGTTGGATTACTGAAATGCACTGTACCTGGGGCTGCCTTTGAAGGCTGCTCCAAAACTGCAGTTGGTGCAGGATGCAGCATCTTGCACACTGGCTGGTCTGAGATGGTTCAGCACTATAGCAGTTATATTGCAGGTGCTGCGCTGGCTTCCAGGAGGAGTCCAAGTGCATTTCAAGGGGCTGGTTTTGACCTCAAAGTCCCTTCAGGGTGTGCACCCAGTAAATCCACTGGGCCACCTCCTTCACATTGACTTTAGCCAACCTATTTGTTCTGCTCCTAAGAGGGTGCTATTGGTACCCTGAGCTTGGAGGTGAAACAGGCGGGGGCAGAGTCCTCATCCTCTGGAAATAGCTCGCCACCCCCAGCCCCAGCCTGAGATTTGGTTAGCATCTCCTTCGGTCATCTTCTGGAAAACTGTTCAAGCCTGGCTTTGACCATTAATATCTGTCTGACAGTATGCTAGCTTAATATTATTTTATTTACCTTACTTATTAAATTTACAGGCTGCCTCAATCTGTGCAACTCTGGGTGGCTTACAAGATACAACAGTAAAAAAGCAATAAACACACAGCATATATAACCCAAATGCTCAGGGACTGGGGATAGAGCCAGGCTCCCTCTTAAACAGGGCCAGAGTGGGAGCTGTATGAATCTCAGGTGGGTTGGTGTTCCTGAGGGCAGGAGCCATGACGACAAAGGAGAGGTTCCTGTGTCCCACCAAGTGACGTTGTTTAATCGATGGGACCTGGAGTGTGCCAACTCTGTCAGATCGTATGGGACAAGCAGAAACTACTGGAGATTGGCAATATGTTATATTGTTTTTAATTAGGGTTACTTGGTCCTAAGGTTTTACTCTTCTTTGACTAAGGTTGTGAATCATCTGGAGCTGTGCAGTTGTGACAATGTATGATGATAAAAGGAAAATCAAGATGAAAATCAAGTTAAAATCAAGACTTTCTAGTCTTGGAACTAGAAAGAATGAAAAATGAGCCAAGGTTGGCAAAAGAAGATGCTAAGAGCAGCATAAAGATATATTTAAATATATTTAAAATACATCTTGCCAGATGAACCTAATCTCTAGTTTTGATGATGTAACATTTTTAATAAAATGTGAGAACGCTGAAGACATCATATAGCTTGACTTCAGCAAAGCATTTGATGGTCCCCTTAGACATTCTGATTAGCAAGCAAGTTAAGCATTTGATGGGTGGCATAACATATGGCTGGTTGAGAAATGGTACTCTAAGCGCGCTAATCAGTGGGTCCTCATCAACCTGGAGTGACTTATTAGCCAAGCGGTCCCAGGATTTGGGCCTGGTGGAGCATCTTCAATGTTTTTATCAATCTGTTGGATGAAAAGGTAGAGGGAATGGTTATCAACTTTTGGGATGTCATAAAATTGTTCAGGTGGACAACATGCATGCTACAAGAGAGGAAATTCAAAATGATAAGTTAGAATAATGGGCTGAAAATGACAATGAAATTTAAGAGAGATAAAAACTTCTCACTTAGGAAAAATGAAACAGACACAGGATGGGGGATAACTAGCTTGATAATAGTTTTTGTGAAAAAGATCTTGATTGTAAACTCAGTATCAGTCAGCAGAATGATGTGGTTCCAAAAAACAAAACCGTTCCAAAAATCAGAGCCAGCCTAGAACATCATGTCTCGATTGTGGCACCACCACATCACCACGAAGGGCTGAAACAAACGATGGGTTCAGAGAAGGGCAATGGAGATGCTCAGGGAAAACTAAGTCTTGCAAAAAAAAATCAAAGAACTGGGACTGTTTAGCCCTGGGAAGAGATGATGGTGTTGTTCTAATGCCCCGTGGGCCATATCTTGAAAATACAGTTCTTCTGAACGTTTCCCTGAAGTGCTTTGCAAATGCACAGCGTTCAGTTCCCCTCCAGGAAGGTGGTTCTTGCGCGCCTGGAAGACACTGTTTCCTGTAGAAGTTGGTTTGGGCGTCCATCACTCCAGTTGCTTTCCTGAATTAGCATCCAGCCATGTTCCCATTTTCCTGCTGCACCGTGGTTCCTTTCTTTAAGAAGCGATTTCACTGTTGTTGACCGCCCGTTCATTCCCTTTTTTTTCCAGGGACGTCCCCTCCGGGAGCAACAGGAAGTGGCTGCAGCTGTCATTCAGCGTTGTTACCGGAAATACAAGCAGGTGAGAGGACCCCGCTGGCATGTTTTAAGAGACCCGCTGTACGCTTGGCACTTCCAAATAATTGTGTGGTGCTGACCCAGCCCATTTGGGCCATGGTTACCTCCTTTGGGGGGTGTTTCTCTGAAAAAGAACCTCCTGCTCTTCCTCTTGGCTTCCTCACTAGAAGGACATCTCAGAGAGATGCAGAGGGGCTTCAGTTTCAGTTCCTTTGCACTAACTCCCCAAGGGTAACTCCAGCCATTCATTCATCACCAGCGCATCGGATGTCTAAAGCATCCATTCGGCCACCTGATCCTTTGACACTGTTAAAAGTTCTCGGTGTGTTTGCAGACCTCACTCGGAAGGGGGATCAGCTGCAAAACTGACCACACTCCCCATCGTCCAGAAGGAGAAGCTCTAGTGCATAATCTCTGCCCTTCCTTCCCCATGTAGCCCCAGTGCACGTAGGGGGACGGTGTAGGGCTCTGGTCCCAACATCCACAAATTTCTGATAATATTTGTAAATGGCTGCATGTAGGTCTCTCTTCCATCTGCTTGAATATTGTGAAGGTTCGGGGGCACTAGGATAGAAGGCTGCATATCGGAGAGAAGATATCCTGGCTGCTTCTCAAGGCCATCTCCCTGGCATGCATTATTCCCACCCTGCATTGTTGATAGCAGCTTGTAGGGCAACTAAAAGGGGACTTCTCAGAAAGCTTGCAGTGTCTGTAGTGCTTTGGGCTACAGCCGTGGTCACCCAATGATTATGCCAGTGGCCTGTTGTGGAGAAAGGAGGAGGGCCTGCTGGCTTGCTTGTAAGGGATGTTTTTGCAACCGCCCTTTGCTGTAGAGTTGTCCCTCTCAGTCCCGATGCCCTTTGAGGCCCTCTGTTGTGTTCAAAGGCAGACAATAAGCCTCTGAAAAATTACAGATTTCCTCACATACGTCATGCTGGGCAGCTGGCCGGAGCAGGGAGGAGGCAGCCTGCGGTCAGAAAGGACTTTTCCTTTCTCCACATTGGAAGCAGAAAGGGGGCAGGTTGACAGTCAGCTGGCAGTGTTTCTCTGGGGTGTGAACTCATCTCAGGGGCCATTCCGTGGTGGCAGTGGCTGTTCTTTTTCACACACCCCTCCTATAACTCTGCGTGCTTTGCGGGAAGAGAGACAGAGCACTGTTCTGCTGGCTCTCCCATCTGAGCACCACCTCACCCCCCGTCCCTAGCAGGGCTCCCCACAGAACTGCTGCTGCTGAACCCTCTTCTTCGCAACCGCCTCCCCACTCCCCACCCCAGTTGCTGGTGATCTTGAACGTGACCGGCAGCCTCCAGCTTCTGTTCGCTTTCAGAGAAGCCCTTTGAGAGCCAGCGGAGACTCCAGAGGCTGCCTCGGCCCTCGCTCTGTGCTGCCGATGATGGAAGTGGCCGACTGTTAACGTTAATCTTGTATTTTCTGTTTCTCCCACCCAAGCTTACTTGGATAGCCTTGAAGGTAATGACGCAATACACCGAGCTTGTGAGCTTTGCACATTCTTTGCAAGCCAGGGAGAAACGTTTGTTTTGCTAGAACACATCTGGACTATATCTGGCTGTGGAGGCTGGGTACCAGCGCTGCTGCTTTGCTATGAATGCCAGCCTGTCCTATAGGGGGAGGAGGGTCCCTGAGCCAGAGACATGCAGCTAGGAAGGTAGGGTGGTGGGGCCTTGGGTGGGATATGCTTCCCTCTCACAGAGCTCTTCAAGCAGTGGTTTAAACAGGACCCCTGTCCAGAGGGGGGGTGGGACCTGTGGGCCCTTTCCAGCTCTCAGCTTCTCCAATTCTAGGCTGCATGAAGGAGGGGAAAGGAGAGGAAGCCAACATTGCTAATTTCAAATGCTATATTGGTTTAGTAACATGAACGTGTCTAACCAGTTGCACCATTTGGCCAGAGCAATAAAGGTTTGCTGTATTTATTTATCTATTAAACAAAATGGAAGACTCGGAGAAGGACCCTCGAGTATTTCTGTGGACATGGCTTTCTGCGCAAGCCACTGCCTCCACTCTGACCTCAGCCAGGCACATTTGCAAGGGTGGGCAAGGCCAAGCTTGAAGGCCAAATTACAGGAATCTTGGATGATTCCACAGGTGCAGATTGATGTTTTGATGCAGCTTGCAGAGAAGGATGGTTTTTCCTCCAAAATGCAATTTGGGGACCCTTCCCCACCCTGCCATTACATTAAACACAGCCAATTATGCTGTTTTTCCAGTGCTGTTTGTCATCTAAGGGGAGGCTACTGTACTGGAATCACTACTGAGGAGTGTCCTGTGCTTTTGATAAAAACCCAGGGCAGCCACTAACTATGCGGTGAACCTCACCTGTTACTTAAGGGTTAGGGTGAGGTTCCTTTTCCAACCCCCAATCCAGCAGGTTGCTTCCCCAATGGCTCCTTCCATGAAAACAGTCTGGTTTCCCTCATTTTATATTTTGGATTGCAGTACAAATCCAGGAAGAGTTTGGGGGCATGCTTCCATCATGTCACCCTTCTTCTTGCAGAGCCCACAAGAAGCCCCATTGCTCGCAGGATCTTTTCTGGGTAATGAAATAAATAAAACTAACAACAGAGTTAGGTGTGTGTCCAAATACCAGGCATTGGTGGCCAGAAACTGGGGCAGCAACTGCATCTGATCCGATTTGGGACCTTCTCCTTTGCTTGGCTCCTCCTACGGGGGACAACTGGCTCAACCTGACAATGTAGTGACTAGGTTCGCATAATAGACTTAACTTAGTCACTTAAAATTCCAGTAACCACATTCACAGAACAGGCAAAGCTTGGTTAGTTTTGACCTTGATTCGTTTTTCGGTGGTAGAGCATAATTCTGCTAGGTTTATAATTCCGTAGCTTTGTTCACAACACGCTTAGTCTAGCTACCAAATTAATCCTATTTCTGGGTCCATACAATGCCTTGAACTGTAACCTAACCCAAAGTGCTGGATTTGTACAACACAACAACCATTATTTGTTTTTCTGCTTATTTATTTAAACCATTTATACAGCTGCCCAACTTAGTATTATTCTGGGCAGCATATGGAAAAAAAGAGTCATCAATGTACAAAAGAAAACTACACATCCCATTAAGACCAATTAGGACAATAAAATGGCAGTTAATCTTACTAGATTAGCATGTTGTCAGAATACAGCCAATAGGTCTTTACTTGGCCTTGTTAAGCTTGTCGTGTGAGCAGAGTCTCTGTTTGGAGCCCACAGGATCTGACATTGAAGAAAAGAGAAATGCGTGCTGCATAAACATTGCAAATATGTATGGTGAACCCAGGTTGTTTAATTGTGGGAATCCAGCCAGTCCTCCTTTGTTAAATGCAGAGGCTGTATGGCACCCTTGGCATCAGGTCTGTTTGTTGAGTGTCTGTGAGAAGAGGCATGTCAGTTCTCATCATATATGTGCTAGTGCCTTGGATAGAGGTTGATGTGCATTTTGGCCCCATGACATCTTCCTCCTCCTCCTCTTCCTCTTCTTTACTTTTGGCCTCATGATGAGGGTGCCCAAGTTGTTCCGGGCCGGTAGCCCCCTCTACCTACTGGTTGTCAGGCACATATCCTGCTCCAGAGCCCCAGAAATGCCATCAGTGTCAAAAGCCTCATCTTCTGGCCTCCTGCCTTGTTGGGTAAAACAGAGGGGGAGCGGGGGGGGGGGGCACGCTGGCCTTTGATTTCTGTAGCTCTACGTCTCCCTCCTCTTTTGACTTAATAAAGCCATTAGTTCTGCATCTTCAGGCCCTTTTATTACACCAGAATTTTTCCATCAAGACCTTTGACTCTGGATTTTTGTAACAAATATCTATACCTTTAGAAAGATATTTACTTGAATTAATTTTAAAAAGCAGCCAAAAAAAAAAAAAAAAGCAAGATGGTTTTTCTGGCAAAACCCAAAATCTGTTTTGGCAGCAGCATGAAATCTGATGAATGTCTTGGCCAAGCTTATAGTGATCCAGATAAACCTTCTTAAGAATGATTGCACTTTCCGCAGAATAGGGAAACATTTTCTTTTTCTCCCAGCAGAAGGATGTTAAGGAGCACATGCCTACTTGGAATAATTCCATAATTTAAAAAATATTTCAGTCATTGTTCTTTAAAATCCTACTTTAGTTTGAGACTCTCCAAAGCATTTAGACAGTACAGCATTAAGTGATGTTCAGCACGGGTGGCTGAGTTGCAACAGGTGAATCTCCCTCCTATTTGGGATACACCCCGTGCTTTTCAAAGGACTTTGTCTTCACATTCTTTAAGCAGTGGAGAACCGCTTCAGACTCAGAACAGTGGGCAAGAAACAGAAGGATAAGATGACTTTATATCTGCAGACATTATGCATTATGCAGTTTTCTGTTCCCTGTAGAGCAAAAAGGGAAATACTTGTTCATTTACTGCAGGGAACGTTCTGTTTGCCAGAGAGTGCGGCCAGGCAGCTTCAGTTTCTTTCTCTCTTTCCTCCCCACCCCCCTCCTGCCCTCTTCCCTTGCAGTATGCACTTTATAAAAAGATGATCCAAGCTGCCATCCTTATCCAGAGTAAATTCCGAAGCTATTACGAGCAGAAGAAATTCCAGCAGAGTCGGAGAGCTGCTGTCCTCATCCAGCAATTCTATCGCAGCTACAAAGAATTCGGCAAGAGGAGGCAAAGTCGTCGGACAGCTGCCCTTGTGCAACAGAAGCTCAGGTGGGCCTCTTTCGGGAGAAGTGCGGGTGGAGAGCTGCTTCTTGATCATCCGGGGCAGACCGTGGCTTCCTTGGAGGGTATGAAATTGCAGTTGCCCTTTGAGGAGCTGACCAAGATCTACTTTAGGCTGCAGGAGTAAAAATAATAACTTCTAAAGCAGGTTCACTCCCAGCTTCTGTGTGACTGACAGCTCCATGGAAAGACCACGTAAGGCAGGAGGAGAACAGAAGCCCACAGATGAAGGAAGAGCAGAACAGTTGTATTTTTGATTGAAATGAAGATTTGTTCAAGAGACCATTCCATCAAAACTAAGGACAGAGAAGTTTTAAGAGATCAAACAAGACCCATGGAGGATATAAGAAACTTGCAAGATCTTACATAAGACAGTACATAAAACATTAACACAACACAATATAGTTTGCTATCAGTGGTTCAGTTGTACCTATTTGTGCCCTTAGTGTGAGAGCAGCCACCAGATATTTAGCCATGAGTACAGTGACAACCTTGTCAAACCAGAGAGGAGATAATGCGTAGTGATTTTTGGTCCTATCTGGGAACAAGGGCAAAAGCAGTTCCTAATGCTGTCTTAAAGGCACATGTTCCATCAGTGCAGTTCTACTATTCACAATCCACAAGGCATAATGTCTCTTCAGGATTTTCTTCCGTTGACCTTCTGTGGAGAGGCAGTTAAAACAAGCAGCAGAATAGATTTGGCAGGGTAAGGGAAAGGTAATCCACAGGCAGACCAACATTCTGCCTTTTGCCCCATTCTTCAGTGGGGAACAAACATGGAGAACAATTATGTTTGAGTTCTTTTAAGAAGATGCCAGAGATGTACTGGAGCAGGAAGAGGGTAGCTTTCATCAAGAAGGATTAACAGGCCTTTTGTGTGGAGTTTTTGAAATCAAATTCTCCTTCTTGATTCCAGTTGCTGGGATCAAAATTAGCTGTCCCATGAGGCCTGCTTAGCTGCTGTGGAGTATGGAGACTGGACCAACGGACTCCTGCTCCTATTGACCATGAAGGATGGCTCTTCTGGTGGTACTTCTGGACCAATTCCCAGAGGTGGTGGTGGAGAAGGAGCAGGAAGATGAGGCTAAATGAAGTCTCTGTTCAGGGATTATGAAACTTCTGATCAGCTGGCTTTGTGCAGCCCACTAGGCTAAATTGATAGAGTTTGGATCTGTTTCTGAGTGGCAAATGAGGTGGCCACCAAATGAGGAAATATTCTTATTTCTTACTTTCAGTGTGATTTTTAATAACCTGCCTTCTGGGGTATAAGATCTTTTAAAATGAATTTCAAGTAATGTAACCTGTTAAGAGACACTAACCAACAATAGTAGTATGTGATAGTTAGGAAGAGTAATAAGGCAGTTAAGATGGGGTAGAGGATAGACCCCACCTGCCCATTTTGTTTCTTTGCTTCTGATCTACTTAAAGTGGATACAAGAATTTTTGCTCTTATGAAAATACAATGTAGTCTTTGAGGTTGCATAATTGGCTAAGGGGTATGGAAGGCTGAAGTAAGCTGGGTCTGCACATCCAACTCAGCCACCAAAAGACACACAAAAAAGGGTTAAAACTCGTAAACTTCAGCATTTTGTGTCAGTGAGGTTTTTAACTGGCCTGGAGTCAACTCAACAAGGTAGACCAGACTAAGAAACCAACACCACATAGGTCAGGACTACTTTCATTGTAACACCTGGTTCACTGAGTTGTGTGAACCCCAGCCATAGAGTTCATAGCAGGGGTAGACAGTCTAAGGTGCTAGCCCTGTGTGCTGTAACTGAACCCCCTTTTATAGTCCCCTTTGCCCCCAAAATCAGCACAGGTTCCCACCCTTTTGAAGTATAAGTTTTAGGGCTTTTTAAGTTTTAATAAACAGTTTTAAAAACAAACAAATCTAGCTCCAGCTGTATGTGTGAGAGAGAGACATCAATTCTACCAACTGTGGCTCTTGATACCCCCCTCCCCAAATGTTGTGTGTTCCTAGTCACCCAACATTTTATTCTTGTCCCTCTTTCTCTCCTCTTCAATAGAAGCAGCCTGCTCACCAAGAAACAGGACCAAGCTGCTCGCAAGATCATGCGGTTCTTACGGCGCTGCCGCCACAGGTGAGGCACAGCTGGCCTTTGGGCTCTCGGGAGCTTTTCTAGCGAGGACTGCAGGCTGGGAGGGCCCAGGAGCTGGCTCTAGGTTTAAGGGACTGCACCCAGCACACTGTCTTCTTCAGCCACTGCGTTGCAGATGGAGAGACGGCTTGGACTGTAGGCTCTCCATCTGCAATGGGAATCTAATTTCATAACACAATTGTGGACTGCCGAAACCTTGCCCAGAACCAGCCCGAGCCCAGGATGGATAAGCCCCTGCATGGAGCTCATGTGTCACAAGTGCCTGCCTGTAGATACCTCATACAGACAGGCCAGAAACACATAAAGAGCTGTTTCAGCACAACATAATGTTCCCTCTCTTAATGGAAATAATTTCCTGTGCATTCCTGAAGGCAAAAGAATAATTTCTTGCCTGTTGTAGAGAAATCTGATATAACACAAACCCTCTTTTCCACATAAAGGTGCTGCTTGGATTTGCACAATACTGTTCACCATGTTAGGGAGAGATCTACCTGATGTATGTTTGCACAACATGCTAATGGTTAGCGTTGACTTTAGTCTTTTTGTGGCAGCAACTGATTTCATTAATTGTTCAGTGCATTGTCCAAACCCAGAAAATAGGTTAATTCCATGACCAAGTGGAGTTTCTGTTTCAACTCAGTGCTATCTTATACACAGGAGGAAGATTCCTATATTCATTTCACATTTCTTTCCTGTTGCATCAGGGAGACACACAAACTGATCATTCCTGACACAACAAAATGTTCAGGAACGAAGCACTCATAGATGGAAGCAGCCCAAGACCAACCAAAGCCCTCCATTTCCCACTGCATGGTCTTGGGCAAATCATCCCCCCAAGTTGATAATGGGGGGCTCCTGGGGAAATACAGGTTATAAATGTAGTAAAATAAAGCTGTACTAGATATATGCACATTCACCAACACGCATCAGGGAAAACAGTTTATTTCTGGGGTCTTGCATGATATACATAACTAGGTCAGCACAGGCGACTAAAGATTACAGTTGGCAGCACAGCCGTGCTCTGCCTGGAAGCTGTTGGTGCTTGAAGTCAGTGAAGTGTAAAGTTTCTCCCTCTCTCTCCCTCTGCCAGAGGCAGGATAGAACATCAGTTCAGGGGCCACTCTAAGCCTTACTTGGCCAGTCAAAAGTTGGGGAGTGTCCAGAACCTATTTTGGAAGGAGAGTCAAGCATTTTAAAGAGTGAAAATAACATCTTAAGCATCTGAGAGGCACCTATTTTCCTTTTAGAGTTCCTAACCCACCCATCCCCATCATAATTTGGCCCCCATGTAATCTTGGGCAACAGAAGAGTTGTTGGTGAGCTGCAGATGGACCCAGACCACACGTTTTGCATCTGTAGGATAGGAATTGACCTGTGAGTGGGTCTGGTAGAAGGTGTCTGGTAGAAGGTTGCAAGCATACAGCAGACCTGGATGGAGTCAGACAGTCAATCTTACTAGGGCCATGTAGTGAAGCAAGTTGGTCTGCTTTTGAAAAAGGACAAGTTTGTGTACCAAATATGTGTTCTGGATACTGGGCCAGAATGCCTCTTTTTTTCCCCCCAAATCTCCTTTGACATGCAAGGATAAATTGCCCCCAAGCCTCTTTTGATCTGTTTCACCTTCCCCCTATGAAGGACCATTTTGGCCAATGCTAGTTTGACGATAACAAAAGCTCAGACAAGCAAGGGTTCCCTTGATCCCTTTTCCTCTCCCAGCAGTGGGATGGTGTGAAGGGTTCTCTTCAGACATGTGATGAGTCCTCCCATTGAAAGCTATCTCTGGATTGAGGCCGAAGGGCCATGTTTAGCCTACTGAGAACTTCTTTAGAAGCAGCCAAAGCATTTCATTATATCTTCTCCACTCTAAACCAACTAAAAGCCACTCTTAAGTGTATATTGGAGGGGAAGGTGCCAAAAACATCACAGTTGAGCACAGGAGGAAGATGAAAAATAGGTCAGGTGGAAATTAAGGATGAACTGAGCATCGTTTAAAACACAGTGTGAACTAGAGAACTGGGGGGAGGTCTGAATTTTGGAAGCCTCCCTCATACAGAGAAGAACATATATAATAAGCATGCATATTGTTGAAAAAAGCTTTATCTTGCTAGGTGCATTAATATTTAGGGTGTTTGATAGTGGGGTATATGTGACAGTGATAGTGATAGTATGATTCCATACTGCATATGAAGCACAAGGATCTGAGCAAGAAAATGGCCAAGGAGAGTAGATGGCAGTGTTTCAGCATCTCAAGCAAACACTTGCATATGTTCAATTCATTGCCCCAGTGCAAATGTGTAGAAATGGAATAAAATGCAGATCTACCATCCCTTCTGAACCTACTTTCCTTGCTGGCTTCCGGAGAAGTGTTCCCTGGCCCAGATTACTGTTCCTTTGAACAGAGGTCAACCAACCAAGAAGTCCTCAGATAAATCTGCAAAGACCTGGCAGGTCTGAGGCCCTGCTGGCTCTGCAGGATAGGGGAGTTCCATGATTTGGCAGCAGATCCGGGGAACCACCACTCTGTTCCCCACTTGCTCTGTTCTCCTGAATATAGTTCCTATATTTAGAGCTGCCTTTTAGTTGGAAATGAAGAGCTACACAAATCCTGCTTTTCCGGACCGATTCCTTGGTTCTGCTCAGGTGAAAGCAATGAGAAATGCTTCAAGCTGGCCACCCTGAAATAGCATTAGCTGATAAATATCCATTTGTAATAGACAGTTCTGGTACACTTTTATTTTAAATTAGTTATGTATATTTTTTTAATGGAAAAATGAGAGCCTGGCATTCTTCTATTGCAATAAATGAGCTTTCTGTGCTTACTTTTGGTTGGGTTATACCCAATACTCTTAACTTTGTGATTGCTCTGGGTAGGTAGAATATGTAGTCTAGACCATCCTTATTTGTGCTTTTGGTGGGTAAAATCATTTTACTTCATGTATTCCATGGGGAATATTTCTGAATTATGCATGTCTCTGTGAGGAAACCTGGTATATAACCATGCCAAGATGGAAAAGTTTGAGAGCAGTGAGTTCCTTGACTTTTTAGCTATTGCCTCCAAAGAGTGAATTGAAAGTAAATGTACATGGAGTATTACAAGATGTCAACTTTGGCTTCAACAGAAGCAAGTGTGGGGATTTAGCCATTTGGGCTAGATGTGTGTCCATCACATGATTACTCCACATTCCATATGTAAAAACAAATCAGAAGGAATAGAGTACGAACGCTTTGATTTGAAAGATGGTTAGAATAATGGATGGGACCAAAGTAGGGAGATGGAGATGAACAGAAGAGCTGAAGCAACCCTCTTGATACTTTCTTCATTCATAGTTAACACTGACTCAGAGGCACACAAAAGAACCTAGAGATTTCCAGCAATTTACACCCATGAAAACGTAAATCAATATTGTAAAACATAGTATCCTAAAACAAAGATACAGATGGTGGTCACCCATCACCTTGCAATTCCATTTTAATTACTTCCTGAAGGTCATTAGAGGAAACACTAAGCCTTGAGAGAGTTTGTTCCATAGCATATGGGCCAAGCATTCTTTGTAAGCCTCTGCCCTCTTTACTTCTCCTACTTGAAGACCACTGATACAGTTTGCTGGGAAGCATGCGTAAGATGGGCCGTTTGCATACGCAGGTACATGGGAACTAAGCCACATTGAACTTTATGGCTTAAAGCCAATGCTTTGAAATGTACCCAGAACTCTATTGGCAACCAAACCAAGAACCATAATGTGTTAATAAGACAGTGTGTCATAACACCTACGTTTTGACTGTGGTGACTCTCATTCACAGACAAGTGAGATGCTGCATTTTGGATCAGTTGCACTTTCCAAGTGGTCCTCAAAAGCAGGCTCATCTAAGGCGCATTGCAATAATTCAAAAAGATGGGGATGAGAGCATTAGTCCCTGTAACCACAGTCTTCTGCTCCAAGTGGGGCTATGACTGGCATACTAGCCAAAGCTGTACAAAAGTCTCTCCACGACATAGCCTCCAGCTGCCTTTCTGACAGTAGCTGTGAGTCCAGAAGGACCCCCAAGTCACAGACCTGCTCCTTCACCCTGGACTAAGGGATGCGCTCTCCCAGTGATTTCAATAGATGCTAAACAGCAGTGGGGAGAGGATTGAATCCTGAGACACCCCACAAATGAACACCCACTGGGGTGACCTCACTTCTCTACCACCACTTTGTCTGCTTAGGAAAGAATGGATCCACTGCAGCATAGTACCCCAACTCCCAACCCTCTCAGGTTGTCCAGAAGTGAGCCATAGTCAATAGGACAGGACACTGCTGCAAGGTCATATAAGACCAGGAGAGGCATACTGCCCTACACAGGTCCCAGCAAAGGTCATCCACCATAGCAGCTAATGCTGTTTCCATCCACTACTCATGCCTAAATCCAGACTGAAAGAGATCTAGGTAATATACTTCCTCAAGGGCCTTCTATAGCTAACTCCCCACCACCTTTTCACCAGCCTTCCCTGAAAAAAGAATGGTTATAGACTGAGCAATAACAGTTTGGGTCAGGGAGGACTCCTTGAGAAGTCCCACTGCTTCCTTTGAGGCAGATGATGGAAAGTGCTGACAGAAGGCAGCATCAAGAATCCCTGATCATCTCCCAGACCTAGCTCATCACTGGCTCTCAGCTGTTGGTAGGAATCAGGAGGGGCATGGGTCAAGTACCTGGTCCTCTCCATTGTGCTCCATAGGCTGAAAAGAGTCCCAGTAATTCCACAAGATGTTGACCCAGGCCATGCTGCAGATTCTGCCCATGAAGAGTCAAGACTACAGGTAGTCCTCAGTTTATGACAGCAATTGGGACCGGAATTGCTGTCATTAAGTGATGCGGTCGTAAAATGTGATATCACATGACCGTGCCTCTTAGCAACAGCAGTTCAGGCGATCCTGGTTGCTGTCCTTAAGCGAGGACCTCACATGATTGCAACTTCCGACTTCCTGCCAGCTTCCCCATTGACTTTGCTTGTTGGAAGCTGGCAAGGAATGTCGGAAACCACAATCACGTGACTGTGGCTAGCTGCAACAGCTGGAACTACGAGAACTGGTTGTAAGTACCACTCATTCAGCACCATCGTAAGTTTGAACAGTTGCTGAATGAGTGGTCATTAAATGAGGACGATCTGTATGGCGAATGGGAGTGACATTAACAGCAATGTGCCCAGGACTGAGTGACAAAAAGAGGCCACCTGAGATACCATTTCAAGTAGTCTGGCTGCCTTCTGATTCCAGGAGTCCCTGAGGTGCTCAGATAGAGTCTTTCTTTCTCCTCAAGTTCTCTGCCTTGCCTTCTCCCACCTGCATTGTTGGTTGTTCATTGCTTTAAGCAGCAGACACTGTGGTCAGTCCTGCCAATCAAAGCAATTCCACTGAACTCAGTGGGACCAGCCCTAGATGACTGCAGCCCGACATGCTGTCCATCATGATACATTGCAGATGGTTGGGTTCAGATGTCTTCCCATCCCCTTGGTGTTCTGTGGAATATTCAGCCTTACCAAACTTTTTGTTTCTAATAAAGGTATTGCCCTGTGCAACTACCTGTATTTTTGTTAGCAAACAAGGTGCTAATCCGTAGGAGGATTCCTCCCCTTGGCTTATGCGGTTTTCCTTAGATACTGAGCCTTTGGTTAAGGGAATTTGTCAAAAGCAACTTGAAGGTCTCAAGTACTGTATATACTCAAGTATATCCCTATTAAGCCTCTGTAGCTGTTGTTAATATTCTCATTTGTGGGACTGCTTATGCAACTAACTCTGTGTGCTTGTGCCTTTTGTACGATCTCCCCATAAGTTTGGTAGAAAAGCTAACCTATCTCATGCACAGAGATATACACACACACAAACCCAAACGTGCCTAGACAATGTGAGCCGAACGAGAGTTATGGCAACCACGTCCTGTAATGTGTTCCCTTTCTTAAGATCCTCCATTGAGCTGACTGATCAATTTACCAATTGTGATTCAAAGGATCAATTCACTGCTGGTGCTTTATTGAGTACAACAAACATTTTCTTGAGCATCTAAGCCAATAATAAGGCATTATTAACTGTACAAATTATCTCAGGTTATAAAAAATGTATTGGGGCTGAAAAGCAAGTGGAAGATAGTTGCTTCCTTTTGACTCTTGGATTTGTGTAATTCAAGGGTGCAAGAATGTCTCCCAACTTTTGAACCCTTTTGCAGCCCTGTTGGTGGTTCATTCCACCCACAGCCAAGCGATGCCTTTTTCTTCCCAAAAGAGCAAAGAATTCTGTAGAAGAACAAATGCATTAAGGGCAGACATTTTCCAAAGTTGTCCCCTGTCACATATGCCAGCTGGAAGTATCACAACTCTCTTCCCTATTTTGCTGAAAGATGGTGGCTGCCAGGTGGACCTTTTCCTTCCAAGGAGAGTCATAAGATCCCCTTTTTCTGACCTACAGGGTCAAAGAAGGGTCTGGGAAATTCTCACCCGCCCACCTTCTCCCACCCCCCTGAAATAGGTTTGCGTCCCTAGTTGCCGAGGCCCATCAGCTACGACTCAGTCGCTCCCATGCCTCTGTCTCCATTACTGCAAAGTGGTCCCTGAAATGCCCACCCCGGCCTAGAGCAGGTGGCCCTGTCCTCCTTCAGCTGGTACTTGTTGGATAAAGGTCTCTGTTGCTGCCTATATGCTAATATATGCTAATAGCTCTTTGCTATTGTTTTGCTCATCTGAAGCCCTCTGGTGGACCATAGACGGTACAAAAGGGTGAGTGTGGCTGCCTGCTGGACTGTTTCTCTTCCATTTAATATATATCTATATATATCTCAAGATATATATATTTATATGTCTCGGTTCTTGCTTTCTGCTTGCTTGCATGGGGGCTGCAGCTGAGGTAATGCCATGAGTTTCACATTCATTGAGTTTCTGAAGCAAAGGACTCTGCCAACTAACTCTGTTGCAGCTACTAACACTGCTGCTTCCTCTGGTCTGCAGTAGTTCCTACAGGTGCATGAAAGGAAAGGGGCAGGGGGGAAATGGATCTGTCCATCCATCATGGGGCATGCTGAGAAATGGGGAGGGAAGCGGGGCAGGAATCGTTCACTGTTTCAGCAGCCTTTGGAGCTGGGCTGGGTCCGCCGTGCCCAGCCAGACCACACGGCATGGCGTTTGCTTTTGTCAACCATGCAGAATATTCATAGCGCCAAAACGGCACACAGCGGGGGCCTCGGTTGTGTTATTGAGCGCTTCCTGATCTCAGGCTAGGGGCTGGGAGTGTGACTGGGATTTAGTGAGCCAGAGAGAGGGTTGTCACCCTCCTTCTGGTATCTGGAGGTGGGGAGGGGGGTTGGCCGGCTGGCCAGACCTGACGTCCATTCCTGAGTTCCAGTGACCAGCTCAAGAATGTGGAGGGGACTTGGGATGGCCTGCAAGGGCGGGGCGGGGGGGGAGAAGCTGCGCAGAGCTGTTGCCAGCCACCATTACTAACACTGGGAGCTCGACTAGGCAGTGCCTCTGGGGAGACCACGAGAGATGTCCATAGCAGAGTCTCTAGAGTGGGGCAGGAAGGCATTTGCTCTGCATGCAGACACCCCCAGTGTCACGCCCTGACATTTCCAGCAAAAGGCTCTCCAGGAGCAGGGCTGGGAGAAGCCTTGGAGAACCGGCTCACCCTCATGTTTATCCATAGTCTGCACATTGCCATATTCACAGGCTTTGTCCTCATTCCTGTTAGGTTTGCCCGTGAAGGGAGTGGCACAGCTAGACATCCCGCAGCTAGCACCCCATGTTACCCTTGGGGAAAGAACAGAATCTCCCCAAGCAAGAGATTTTGTAGAAGTTTTAACCATATTGTTACTTATTTTAAAACCAAGAAAGGACTGCCAGCGTACCTTGCAAGTACATCAGTAAACTGACTGGAGTGATGGCTAAAGTAATTTTGTGAATCTTGTGCTCTGCTCCTTCCATGGTTCTTTCTCCCACTTCCTTGCTAGAGTATAATCTAAAAATAATCCCAAATGGACTGCATCCAGAAGCCCTAAATCTTGCTTGGCTTGCCAGCACATTTAACAAAGTCAATGGTGGGGGCACCTATTGCATAAGCCTGCTATCCCAAACAGTATTCGGGGCAGAGAGAGGCAATTTTAATCTAAAACTGTTGAGTTCTTGGTGTTCTCTGACCTGGATTGTTTCTCTGTAGAAACAATCGGGCTAGGTAAGATTGCCCTGCCAATCTTGGTTGGAATGTGGTTTCTTGGTTGGGTGCAGATAAACTCACCAGATAAACTATCAGGAAAGTAGTAATACCCTTGTCAAAGCGCTATCGTGGAAGAAGCCACACTCCATTCTCCCAAGCACTGATGATGTTACCTAGTCTGGTAATGAAATTTCTGCAGGAAAGCAACCAAGCTCAGAGAAGGAACCCAACAATTCAACTCGGAGCATCTAAAACTGTCACAGGACAACTGTGAGTTAAATTTTCTCTTCTCCCTGGTCAGCTGTATGGTATGAATGCAAATATCTAGCGGGCAAGCCTCGCCAGTCCATCGTCCAAGCCTTCTGCATCCAGTCAAGTGGCTGAGAAAGCAAGGGAACCCTTGCAGAAGATGCCATGGCTGAGATGCGTCTCCTGCTTCCCAGCCCCTGATTGGCTACAGCATCATGGCAACTGCTGACCAAGGGGGAAGGGGCCATTGATTTAAGGTAGTCATGCCCACACTCCCCTGGGTATGGGCTCCCCAGGCTGGACTGGGGCAGTTTGTACTCCTTAAAAAAAAGAGGGACCTTGACCCTTTTGAGCGATGGTGTGCTTCCCGTCCAACTGAAAGAATCATGGCTGGATTAAACTGATGGTGTGCCCCTAACTGATGGGGTCACTTCTTTTTAGGATATTTGTTCTGACAAAAGGGGAATGTATTAAGCTCAGATTTATTTTCCTGTGAGCTTATCCACATCACAGATGGAATCTGGTTTAGTATCCCTGCAGTGGCTCCAAGCAACCATAAGAATGAGGGAGAGCTCTTGTGGGTAAGGAAGGAGGGACAGGAAGGTGGTTCCTCCTAGATTGGATCTCAGCTCAGTTTGAATGGCCTTGGTGACAATCCTCAGGTTGCAGCTTCTGCCAGATTGGTGAACAAGCATCCAGGATATGACTGGGATAAGGAGGTCCATCCAGCCTGCCTTGCCATCCCCGCCATGCCAGTTAGAAGGATTGAAACTCTCAACTCTGCCAGACTGAGTTCTAAGCAGCAACAACGAGCAAGACTGGGAGGAGGGAAGCAACATTGAAAGGAGCATTATTACTCCTTCCCCAGTCAGGTGCCCCATCCCTCAGTCCCCCAGTTGTGCATTTGAAGGTGGGTGAATGGGACAGAATAGGCCTTGGGCTGGTACATGGTCTACCCTGCTGTCCAACAGTTTCCTACCATGAGCAAGTCAGAATGGTCTCAGAAGTGTGTCTTGAGCCCTCCCAGCTTGTTCAGGGGGATTTTGACACACACGTTAAAACTATTCAGGGGAAAAAGCTCAGGACTTGGCGGTGAGAGGTCTCAGTTGGTATCTGGTGCCATTCATGTTGGACCTCATCTTCTGTGTTTGGGGGTGAGGGAGGAGATAGAATCCCACAGTTGGAAGGGATCATCAAGTCCAACTCCTCCTCAGGACAGAGATCCGGATTAAAGCAACCCAGACAGTTGAAATACTGCTTAAATACATTCCACTGAAGGAAAGTCCATGCCTGTTCTCAAGGCTAATTGTTCCAAATTCTTTGGTCTCTCTTCATAGGGCTTACAGTCCAGACCCCCACCCTCCTTGCTTTTTCTGAATCTATTCTGGTTTCTCTGAATCCTTGAAGCGTTGTTTCCAAAACTCAACACAATATTGAAATGGGCTCTGACCAAGGCAAGATAAAGCAGACCAATTGCTTCCTCTGATTTGGGAATTGCACTTTTATTGATTCAGCAGTCTCTTTTGCAACCCTATCTTTCTGCTATCTTATATTCAGCTTGCAATCAGCCATTTGTCCAATCCCCCTTATGGAGCCAGATAACTCCCCCCTCTGAAGCTGTACATTTATTCCCTAAGCAAGTGCCTCTTAAATTTCATTCTGTTATTTTCAGAAGAGTTATCTAACCTACCTAGTTCATGTTGACCTTATATGTCTTCTGGAGTATTAGCTATCTCACTCAATTTTGTATCATCTGCAAATATGATTAGCACTTCTTCATCTAAGTCAGTGAGGGCCAGGGCTTAACCTTGTGGCACTCCCCAATGATATCGCTCTACAGTTTTATGAAGAACTGTTGATAAGCACCCTAAATAAGATTTTTAAACACTTAACTGTCATACCGAGCTAGCTGTTAATCAGAATATCATGGAGTACTTAAATCAAATACTTGGTGGAAATCTAGATACATCATGCATTCCCACAATCAGTTTAGGCAGCTGTGCGATCAAAAGATGAAAGTTAGTCGAGTAAGTCTTGTTCTTGAAGAATCCATACTGACCTCTTGTAATTTCTCCACTGATTTCAAGGTGCTTGTTCACCAATATTGATGTCATCCTCACATCCTCCTGAACCTCAACCCTTTCAGGGAATGGTTGTGACCAGAGTGTGGAAGAACTTGGTATATTCTTTGTCATTAAAAAAATCACCACTTGGTGAGTTCTGGATTAGAAATCTCTCTGATGTTCAGCAGACCAACTCACATAGTTTTCTTCCAGGAAACTGATGGATCCAAACAGTTTCTTGAAGGTTCTTGACACTGTAGGAAGAGAGCCATGTTAGTCCATGGTAGCAAAAAATCAGGAGGACGTCTGGTAGCACCTGCTCTGACTCAAAAGCGTAGTTTTTTGTGAGAGTGTTTTGTTGATTGGGTGGGGATGGGGGCCATCTTAGCAGGCGAAGTGGACAAACCCTAGCTGATGTCTGGAATGTGGAAGTTAGTTACTTAATTCTACTCAGCCCACGTGGTTGAGTCTCCTGAGTTCATTCTCTGAGTGAGTCCGACTCAGTGAGCCATGAGGTGTGTGAGGAGGGGAGAACTTGAGTAACGCCGGGAGGGTGGATCCAGCCAAACACAGACAATCATTGCATCTGAACAGAGCTTTCTGACAGTTTTTCAGGCGATCAAAAACCTATTACATTCCAGCTGGGGAGAGAAAAAAGTAGGATTTATGTTGCAACCAGTTTGCGCAACTCTTTACAGCTAGAATGGCTTGAAACAGTGATGGGCGAGAGGCATTCCGCCGTAAGAGTATCACCACGTAGCCACAATTAAAGTAGTAAACCACATTTTACTGTTTGTAACAAACAATGCTGAGTTTATGATGCCAGGTCTTACAACATCATTGAAGGTGCAGTTGGGATTAGAGCTACAAGTTTGTAAACTGCTGCTTTTCACTACATCCCCAATGGACTGTGTTATCTGAATTAACATTCAAAATGCAAGAACAAATGCATGAACATCTGTCAGCAGCTCTGGACTGAGAGAGACCAAGCAATCCAGGAATTGTAAATCAGATTTGCTTGTTATTTCAGAAAAATAAGAATTGTGCAGGCATTCCCTAATCTCCAGTGAGGTTAAAACAGCACTGGAATGCAAATTTGCCAAGTTCTTTCTTCAGAAATATGTAACCTATACAAGTCCGTATGTTGGTTCACTGATCTCTCTACAGTGCTGAGTTCAAATCCACTTCGGGTTTCCAGTTTAAATCCTTTACACTGAACAGGAGAAAAAAAAATGTATCTTTCAATCTCCACAAAGATCAGGCAACTGAATCCCGCAACATCCTAGATCCTCCACCTCTGATGAGCAGAAACAGATGAAAATGGATATGAAGTCTGTTTATTTACATAGCTTAGGTTTGAAGAGAGACCAGCTCTGCAAAGAAGAAAAAACTCAGCACTGAAACTGAAGAAGCTAGAGATTTCCACATATTAACATTCAGACAGTAGAAAAATACATAGAAGAAATATGAGAAAAGTTTAAAACAAATGCATACATTTAAGCATTTCTGGTACTAGAAAGTGGATAATATAAATCTTCGATCTGAGGTTAAATTTTAGATCCTACTTTTTTATCAATAAAGATAGTCCTAATATCTTGCTTCTTCAGGAAAGAGTTCTGTGCTGGGATATAGCAAAACTAAAGATATGGCAAAAATAAGAGACAAAACATTGTTTAATAGTGGAAGCTTATTTTAACAATCTGACACTTCTTTGAAGTCTGAGAAGTATTTGAGTTTCCCTTAAATCAAGAGCTGCGTGATTCCTTTCTCCCAATGTTCCTGTATGGTATTTCCACTTCCTCAAGAGCATCTTCCCTGTCGATCCATCTGAAGGAGGGCTGATCCTCTTGGATCCTCCACTATCTGAAGGAGAAGATGTCAGGACCACACTTGGCAGCTTGTCTCCCAGAAGGTGGCAGGATAAAGAGGTCAGAAAGGCCAAGTTGGCCACGGCAGCAAGATCAAAGCCACGATCTTGCCTTTTTGATACCCTGGAGCAGTGTTTCTCAACCTTGGCAACTTGAAGATGTATGGACTTCAACTCCCATGCTGGCTAGGGAATTCTGGGAGTTGAAGTCCACACATCTTCAAGTTGCCAAGGTTGAGGAACACTGCTCTGGAGATAAGTAGATGCCTCATAGAATTTAGGTTAATAAAACTAGCATGCTTATTTAAAAGAAAGTAGCATTCTAATTGTATTCAATTTCTATTAAGCACTATTTATCCTAACAATACGCACACTTCCCCATTGGGGTACTTAAGGTCTCCTATCATGAGCATTTAATGTCTCTCTGCAAAATCTGATTTATCTTAAGTATCTTGGAGGCTCATGTTTCAGCTCTTTCAGACAGAACCCTTTCTGGCTTAGGGAGACAGATTTTTATACAGGAAAACCTAAGCAAGACTAAGCCAATGCAGACATTTCACTTTTTAAATAGAGAAAAGAGAAATCTGGCAAATTGTTGGAGGGGCAGGGATTTCCCTGCTTTTGGAAGCCAGGTGTTGAGTAGCGGGATTTGTTTTCATGTTTGATGCACCACAGCAAAATCTGTGGCATCTTGGGGAAAGCAAAAGTTTCCTTTTGTAAAGAGTTATTGATAGTTCAACTGGGCTGTGAAAGGCTTACTCATTTATTCCGTCCATTTAGAGTTACCTGGCAGTTTTTCTTAAGGAGAGGGCAGCTGTAAAATAAGGGAAGTCCCCACCACACCTGAGGAGAATCCACTTCCTTGTGAGTGGAAATTCCCTTAGAGGCCAGGTGCACTGCTGTGGAATCCAAGGGTTGTGCAAAAGTGCCTCTGCCCAGAGTTTCAGGGAAGGGACCGCAGGCAAGGAGAAACGTGTTCAGCAGACCGGAGACTTCCACACTCAAGGGAACACACGTGGCGGTGGAGGTTTCCCAGTGCTGTTCTATCAAGTCATAGCTAATCCTGGCCCACAGATTGCGCTGAGCTGATGTAATTTCTTCAGCTTCCAGGTTAATAAGTTGTGCTTTGCAGACCATGATTGAAGCTCAGGGTCTTGTGCTAACCTGGCTATTATGGCTTATTCAGCGAACTGCAATGAAAGCAAGGCATGGAGTTGCATAATGATAAGCCCAACCAGGGTTGGCAGTCTGCATGGGCTGCTTCCAAGCCCCCTTGGGTCACCACTCGGAGGCGGAAAGTCTCCCCTTAGGAGTATTACTGCAGGAGGACCCTTCCCTAGATGATCCCCCCTCAAGTTGTGGGGTCTCTTTCCTTTCCACCATTTCCTTTTGTTTAACAAAGAAGGCCCAGACAAAGGAGAGGTCCTCAGCTTTATCCTCTATGGCACAGCTGTGGCCAAGATTTCTAACTCAAGCCCTGTGGCAATGAAGGGGGATCAGGAAGGGCTTGGTCGGGGCTGTTGCTGGAGCCCAAGCTGTGATTCTATGGCTGGCTTTCAAAGTGCCGGAACCTGAGTGGAGATTGACTGCATGAGCCTCCAGGTGGTTGGCTACAAATCCCATCATCCCGGATCCTGGTCATGCTGGCTGAGACTGATGAGAGCTAGAGTCTGGTGACATACAAAGGCCACGAATACCCTCACCCTCTTCTGGATCCAGCCATCCTCAGCCATTTGTCTAAGGGAGCCATTGCTTTGGCAGGGGAAGAGAGTCTCAAGGACCTCCTGGTCCCACCCTGAGCATCCCTAGGGCCTGTGTTCACCTCTGTTGAGGGACAGGGCTCTGCTGCCCTCCCCAGGTAGAGCATCACGTAGCAGTGCAAGTGTTTTTTCTTGCTTTATTAGGTATCTGTCAGGAGCTCCTGGCAGCATTCTGTCCTCCTGTTGTCCTCCACAGCAACAATCCCAACTCTGGGCTGAAAGGAAAGGGCCAGCCCAAAGTCCCCCATGGAGCTTCTGTGGCTGAGGGGGGCTTGAACCCAAGTCTCCCCACTCCTGCTCCAGCACTTTCACCACTAGACCACCTGGCTCTTGGGCTGAGAGAGGGAGAGTGGCTTCTGCAAGTTTCTCAATCACTTTGCCTCATACTTGCTCTCCAGAATATCACAATGAGCTTCCTCTTATTTGCACTTGGCCTTCTCTTCTGGATGCAAGACTAAGTTTTGCCACTGAATCCATACCTAAATAGGATCTGGCTAACGTGCCCATGAAAACCCATATCTGGACTTCTCCCTGAAAGGGGTGAGTCTAAATATTCATACCAGCTTTTGGATCTGCTCTTGTCACACCCCTTCTACATGAAGCCTTCTTGCGGCTCTCTTGGTAAGGCTGCTTATTTCTTGGAAAAGAGTATATCATGGTAAGTATCTCTCAATCTGAATGAAGTGCTGGCCACTTATTCCTGAATCAATCTTCCTTCAAAAATAATTCAGAATTTTGACTTGCTTCTGGAGTCAGCACTTCAGCCAGTGGTTGGTTTGGTGACGTTTTCTCTGCTGATCAACTTGTGAAAGATCAGTTGTGCAAATCTAGCAGATACCTTCTGGGAGGTGGCAGCAATCCCTGGAGAAGTCTTCCAGAGATGCAGGATGGGTGAGAAGCCAAGTTGTGGTCCAGTCCAAGAGACGTTCCACCAGATGGATAGGGCCAGGAATGGGGAGAAACGGGAGGGCAGGGAGGAGTGGACACAGCATGGCTTGGGCCCCTCTTTTTCAAAGGAGGAAGAGAGAACTCCAGTCCCGTCACCTGAGACCCCACAGCCATCATAGCTCCAGGGCCAAGAAGCCCCTTGCTGCACGTGGTCGGGTCAAGGCAGTGATGGCCGCACCAAAGGAATCCAAAGTAATTTTCTTCCATTTGCTTCTTTCAGGATCTGAATGCTTTCGAAGCACAAATCTGTGCCCGGGGGGTCTCTCTCTCTTTCTCACTGGGCCTCACTCTCTTTTTGCTTTGCCACCCAATTGAGGGATCTGGAAAAGGGGAGGATGTCCCTATTCCTAAATTACCCATTGCTGCTCTAAGAGGTAACCGATTCCAGAGTCCTGCTGTGGACCTCCATCCGAACCTTACCTCTGGCCTACCGTACTGTATTGTCTGAACTGGTTTCGCTCTCCCTGCATCCAGCATTTTGGGGCTGGCATTTGAGGATCGGCTCTTGATGTGAGATGATTTTGCAGTGTGCTTTTATGCCATTCTCTGCTCTCAGAGACGCCCCTCCGTTACATAGACTCTGCGCCGCTGCTTCCAGAACTTCCATCTAAAGTGGGTCTCCATGGGAGGAAAGAGCCGGCGGGGGCCTGCCAATGCTGGCTGATGTGGGCTTCTGCTTCTTTCATCGCTTGAATGTGTAACGCAACCTCCTTGGGCAGGAGTTTCAAATCAGCCCAAATCCCCACCATGCTTGTTGGAGTTGGGTGGGCCATTATGTGGTTGAGGGAGTGACTTAGGGGTTGGGTTCACTCAAGATCAGAGAATACTAGGGTTGGAAGGGACTCTGTAGACGCCATCTTCAGCCGAGTCACAAAATTAAGCCAATTTCTTGGTTTCACCTAATATTAACTAAACAAATAGGCTGGGTTTGCCCCCAAAAAAAGAAAAGAAAAGAAAACTTATCGAGGATAAAAGTAAACATGCTTAGTATGTTGTGGGACTTTGGCTGGTAGGTTGATTCAAGTTTGTGCATGAACTCAGACGTTCTTTCTGAGAGGCTGCAGAGAAGGACCTGAAGGCACATGGCAAGGGTTCCACCTCTGGAAACAGCCCCACAAATCACATCAAGTGGGAGAAGAGACCTTGGGCTTCCATTGCCCAGTTTGTGTCCAACGTGGGGTTCAGCTTACTCTGGGCTTGTAGATTTTGGATTCTGGAACATGATGGGTTTTACTCAAACGCTGGTGGGAACAGAGCAACTCTTGGTGGGACAAATGTCAGAGCGTCCCACTTCCAAAATGTATGAGTAACTTTGGAGGACTTTGTGTCATACTTTACACATCAGGAACACTTGGATTTTTTTTCCACAGGACTGTTGCTCCCTGCCCCCCCTAAGGAATTGGGCGTGCAGCTGGGACTTTCCAGGGAAAGCCCAGCATTGGACATGCCACCAAGATTTTGGTTGGTTGCCACCAAGATTTTTCCCTAACGTCTTCTTAAAGTAAAACAGTAGGAGGAAAAGGAATTTTAGGAGAAAGGGGGCAATTTAAGTACGTGTGAGTGTGTGTGTGCGCGCGCACGTTAGGGAATTGTTGCCATAAAATGGGGGAATGAGTTATTCCATCTTGAATTCTGCATTTTCAGAATAATTTCCCACGCCTATAATTTTGACAGGGAGAACAGATGGAGCTGGGCTCTATGAAAGGCTGGAGGCTTCTCTTGTCGGGACCCTTTTGCCAGTCATCTCCTGGGTCTGGCAGAGGAGCTTATCCAAGAAAACCATGGAGATTCCTTTCCAGATTTGCCCATCTTGGTTTTGAACAGCTTGTGTGTTTTTTGGGTTTGTTGGTGCCAGAGTTAGGTGTGAAGTTAAACATAGCCTCATTAACACATCTGTGGGGTTTTGTCTGCTTTTAAACTCAGTTTGCTTCAGCTCAGGAAAGATCGTCCTCCTTTTCATCAAAACATTCCTTGGCGCAGCCCTAATTTTCACAAGCATCACAGCCTGCGGCCCAGGAAAGACATGGGCATCAGCCGCACTCTTGCAAACGTGGAACGTTGGGAGGATTTGCATGCATTCTCACAACTGGACGACAACCAGCGGCACCAGCAAAGCATGACTTGCTTTTTTGGCCCAGCAGGCGTGTTCTGTTAGTGTAGGCTTGGCATGAGTTGGCATGTCTGATTGAGCCCAGCCCCCGAGAACAGCCCAGCCCAAGGGGCTCTGACGGTGGAAACGCAGGCCTTGCATGGGGAAGCACGCCGTGCACTGGTTCCTCCGAAACTCAGCGCGAGTATGACCCACTTGCAATGTGTCTGTGTGTTTGCTCGGTTGGGAGGGCTACAGCCTTGAGAGACTCTTCAGTGATTCTGGATGTCTTTCTCTAATAGATTGGTTAGTTGTTAGCAAATTGTTAGCCACAGGCAGAAAGAAAAGGCAGTCTTTTGCTCCACTTAGCAGTGCTTCTGGATGTAGGGGCAAAAAGGGAGTGCAGGGATTACACTGCCAGACAGTGGCTGGGTTCACACTAAACTCTAAACCTGGGTTCACAAAGCACGGTCGCTTTGTTCACATAACATGCAGTGCCCAAATTAACCATGTAATAGCTGAACCAGAGGGCTGAAACCCTCTGGTTCAGGCTGAAACCCCCCCGAATCACCAAGCATCCCCTAGCCTCCCCAAGCCTGTTGGGCTTCCAGATGACCTGTGCCCTTCCTAACGTTTCCGACTCAGGACCGGTGGGATGCCTGCTGACCTGCGAGGTACTTCTGTTCCTCTCTGGCTCAGCCTCACCCTGTTAATGCTTTGCACTCGCTTTCATGGAGGGGGCAGCAAGGAGAGGCGCCCCCCCCCACTTCATGTTCCCAGGCTTAAAGTGGCAAAGCATCAGGGTCAAGGCAGTGGCGTTTTCTGGAAGTGGAGTTTCTGCTGCCTCCCTTTTCCTTCCTGAGACCCTGTTTCCAAGGGTCCATGTCCCAGCAGGGCCGTTTCTTCAGTTACCAAATCCGGGGAGCACTCTCAAGGACAGGAAGCACATGTTTCGGTTAGGTCATGGCAGCTGGGCAGACTCAGCTTTTCCCTGTTTTGGGAAACCATTGAAATAAGACTTCTGCTGGACCGTCTTCGGTGGGCCAGATGTAGTGCTAGCCTGGTGCCCTTTGGCAAGAGAACAGAAGGCCTTGCTGTTCTTCTTAACCTTCTCTTACATAATAGCCTCTGGTTAAGTGTACAGGTAGTCCTCGCTTACCGACTGACTTGTTCAGCGACCACTCAAAGTTACAACGGTGCTGAAAAAAATAACTTTATGACCCATGCCAGCATTTACGACCTTCACAGCGTCCCTCAGTCACATGATTGCCATTACAGTCAGTACGCGGGGTCCTAGCCTGGCCTGTTTTTCTTTTTTCCCCCCTTGTAGAGTGGAGAGATCGGAGAGGAAGGGATTACAAGAGACTAAGCGGGCACACAATGGGGAATACACATCAAAAGCAATGCGGTGGTGCCGGCAGCCATGAGCATGCTATGCAAACAGCCCGGTATATTCCCCATCGTGTGCCTCTTGTAATCCGTTCCTCTCCAATGAATGTTAAATACGAACATTAATTTCATTCTTGCTAATTCTTCTGGGCTAGGACAGGAGGTTGAGCTGTGAGGATGTTTGGTCTGGCGCCTGGGAAGGGTATGTTTTTAACTATGTTTTATGGATTGTTGTGTATGAGGTAGGCAGCCAGGTAATCCTGCAAATAAATAAATAAATATCCCAGCGACGGGGTGAGCATTCCAAGGGCAAGAGAATGGGGAAAAGGAAAGCACGCTTGCGGTCACTGGATTTCCCCACTCAGCAACTGCTTTGCTTAGCGATGGAGTTGCCGGTCCCAACTGTGGTCACTAAACGAGGACTGCCTGTATTATATTCCTGGGAAAAGCTGAGAAATACATTGCTGCACTCATGTTAGCACCAAAAGAAGGGAGGGGTCTTTTGACGTTCTTACGAAGGGGCTTGGGAGCAGAGACTTCACGTGTCCTTTCCCCCTTTTTGTCTTCTCAGAGCGAAAGACTTGAAAAAGGAACTTGAAGAGCGAGACCACGGCAACGACAGCATCCCATAAGGAGTGCGGGGCTGTTGTGTTTCAGACTGTTTTCATTTTCTGTTTTTAGCAGAAACATGCAACAACAATTTCAAAAATGATTTGATTATTTAAAAAAAAAAACTGACTGCTGCACCGAGAATATCGGCTGTAGGATTTTAATGGTAATGTTTAGTCATTACATTTGCACTTTCATGGACAATTTTTAATTTGTTCAGCAAGACATCTTGGAACTCAAATCTTTGGTTGGATCATTGGGGCAGGGAGGGGGGGAAGAGTGACACCCGGAAGGAGTTTTCACGAGTTGCTTCATTCCTCTCAAAAATGAATAAAAAGAAGCAATTGATTACCATTTTCATATAGGGCTGTATTAAAAGAAAAACAAAAACCAATGTGTGGAACTGTACAAATATACCAAAAAAGTGCAAAACCCCCACAATCCGAGAATGGCATTTCTGCATCTGTCAGGTATCTCCACGACCCGGACACGTTGGGATTCTCCATGGAAACACTTCGACCGCCTCCTGTCCTGCCCGGTCATTCCTCCTCCATCCCCTTCGCACGTCTGTCTTTCTGTTCTTCATCCGAACCTGCGACACACCTTAGGTGCAACCGTTTAGATCCGCTGATCTTCAGAGATCCCGTGAGAGTTTTTCCAGAAGCTGTCAGTGTTTTTAAGGCAAACGGGTATTTACGAGGGGTGGGGGGGTGGAGAGAGAGAATGGGGTGAACAGCTCAAGCAAACTGTTCCTTTTCGGTGTCTTTTTTTCTCTCTCTTGAAAGCCTTCAAGTCTATCAACTGCCATATGCACTTCTCATATTTGGCACTTTATTTTCTGGCCTTACTTCACATAAGATTTTTACTTATTTAATTGCAATGATTTGTAAAGCATTTTGGTAACCTTGCAGACCTCTTGTTCGACTGAAGAGTCATGTGCAGATATGCTGACTGGACAGTTCTATCGCCGAAGGGAGCAGTGTGGTACTGCATTCCGCCCAGTAAATTTCTTGTTTTGGCTATTTCATCAAAACAAAAACAAACAAACGGAAGGAAGGAAGGAAGGAAGGAAGGAGAAAGAAAAGAAGAAAGAATGAAAGAAAAAGAAGAAAGAATGAAAAGAGAAAGAAAATAATCTAGGCAGTTTCTGTATATAGGGACAAGGTAGAAATGGCAATGAAAAATAAATATTTGAAAGGGAATATATTGATTAATTGCTAAATATTTTATTCACAAAGGGTCAATAACTTGGCAAGAGAAATTTGCGTATTTGTATAGTTTTGTCTGAATGAACGAGAAAAGTGTGGATGTTTGTACATATTGTATATATTAAAACAGATGTGCATGAATTCAAGGAAAAAAGAAATGAAAAAGCAAAGCATTAGTGGCTTATGGTCTGTAAAATGAAACAAAAACTTTATTTCACTATAAGAAACTTTATTTTAAATGTTCTTTAGAAGAACATTTTGCTAAAGCATGAATAAACTGCAGAAGCAAAAAGAGCTAATGTATTTAGACTTAGGAAAAAAAGGCAAAGTAACATTACTTTAAAAAAAAGAGATATGTTTACATTTGATTTTGGCTACCAGGAGTTTTTAAATTTCTTTTAACCTTCTTGGTTATCTTTTTTATTTTTTATTTTATTTAATTTCTCTCTCTTTTTTTGCCAATGGTGCCAAGTAAAGTGAATGCTAATATTGCTTAACAAAAAATTAAGTTATTTTGCAAAGCAGATAATCATAAGAATTCAAAATTGTATCTAGCTTAACACCATACACTCACTCCAATAAAGAACACTTAGAATGAACATAAACTTTAAAAAAAAATTAAAAAAATAAAAAGAAATAGTATGAAAGTAGAAAAAAAATGTTTCACATGTCCATATTTCCTGCTGAAAGTCAGACAATGTACTAAATTGCACAAAATTTTTAAAGTTAAAAAAAAATAAAAGATGCAAAGGATACATAGGGGTGTCATGGTATATTTGCTATTTCCAGAGAGCAGCCAAAGAAATCTGTTTAGAATTCATCGTTTTGACAATGTGAAACGCAGACCGCCGCGCGGTGTCCGATCGTGTGCGGCTGTGTCCGAGGAAGCTGGAGCGCTCCCTTTGGCTTCCGGAGGTCCCGCACCGCTTGCCGGCCCCCGCCACCCGCCACCCCATCCCGTGCGTGTCTTGCTAGTGCCCGTTGGCCTCTCGGAGGGGTTTGGTTGATGGGACAGGATTGGTCTTGCTCGATCCCAGCTGCCAGATTCAACGTTTCGTTGGACTCTGGAGGCCAGTTGTGAAGACAGGTCCTCATAATTCTGCAAAACTTTGAAACGGGGGTCTTTTAAAACGGCTATAAGATTGAGACTTGAATTGGCCCGGGATCTAGGTGCCTTTTATATCATAATTGTTTCTCTCTCTTTTTAATCACTTCCTTTCACTGCCAGGACTGAAGAATGATCCAGGCGGGTGGGTGCGCATGCAGTTTGTGGCCCACTTCAGTTAAGCAGAAAAGCAAATCGATCCATAAAACCTGCCCCACCCATGATGCTGAAGGCATTTGGCCCTCTCCGGACAGCTGCAGGGACCCTGGCGTCTGCCAGGGTGCCGGAGTGCCCGAAGAAGGTCCTTGGCGTGTGGCTGTCCAGACGGAGAGTCCCTCTTGGCCGAACACCAGCTGCTTCCTTCCTTCGGATGGACGGGCTTTTCCTCCCAACAAGATTAATGACCTCCTGGGGCGGTTTGTGAGCCTGTTCCTGTTGGCCAAAGGTTTCCAGAGAGAGTTGTAGCTTCTCAAGGTGTTCCACCATCATTCCTTCCAGATCCACAGACTTGACCGGCTGGCAGCCTGTCCTCTGCTGGAGCAGGGGCTGCCCGCAAGGCAAGCTGAGGAACGTTGCTACCTGCAGCCCCTCCCCGGGCCCCTTGCTGGAACCACCCGTGCGCATGCCCCAAACAGCTTTGCGGGATTGGGGCCACTTGCTTTGGGCCAGCCAATGATCTCTGGCACATTCTGTGAAGACTGTGTCATGCTTCGGGGCGTGTCCCTCCCTGGTGTGCAGGACTCCGTGTCAGGCTGGTGCCTCAGCCCCTTCCTGCCTGCTCTGCCCTGAAAACCAGATCGGGGAACCCTCTTGTGTCTCCCCCAAATCCAGAATTGCTCCTTTGTGTGACTTCACTTGTGTGAAACGAATGATCCCGTGTGAACGAAATAAAGAATATAACATGAACCCCCTCTGTTGCACGCTTCGTGGCAGTTCCACACAGTAGTTGGTGCCCAAACAGAGGTGGGGGGGGACCCTGAGACTTGCATGTAAACCTAGTATAGATGTCTCCTTTTGTAAGTTTTATTTTTGTAACTGTGCATGTTAAAAGCATCACTGAACCAATGGATCTGTTGAAGAATTCAACTGCTGGAACCATGCAAAATGTTTTGAATTGCCCTTAAAATATGGAAAATGTTTTCTGAATGCTTTATATTCTTTCTGCTGTAAATTAAAAAAGAAGAAAATTTCCCCATTTGAAGCATGTGGGCTGTTTGTTCTGTTTTGGGTGCATCACCCGAGCGCATCACTCTCTGTGTTCCTAGGGAAACCCTGGAATCTCCAAGCCTTGAATAACTCCTTAATCATTCCCGCTGTTCTTAATTTGGGTGGTGGTCTGCACAGAAGTTGTTCTCCTGGAACATTAGGAATATTTTCAGTCTCCAAGACCATTCCTTTATCAAGAGTAGTGGACATTCTAGAATGGACCCTGTGACATGTTTTAGCTGGTAACAATCTGAGATGTGTTGGGCTTCATCAAATTTTCTAACTGGCGTCGGAGATTCTCCTCCACCCACTTTGGTTTGGGCCAGCCTTCTTGGTCTTTCAGTCACACTGATAGTTGTCAAAGCAGAGGGTAGGGATCTGTTAATGCAGATGAACATTCTGCTCCTCAGATCAAGTTATTAGCTTAGTAGATCAGGGGAATGCTGCAGACATAATATAACTTGAGCTCGGCAAAGCCTTAGTCTCTTGTGATTCTCCTTCAGATGGCAAAATATGGGGTAGGTGATACTACTGTCAAATATACTCACAGCTGAATGACAACCAAAGAACACTAATGAATGGCTCTACTCGGAGGGAAATATTATGCAGGACACAAAGGTTTGTCCTGGGATGGTCATTTGGATCAATGGCTTGGAGGAGGGAGTTGAGGGGAGACTTAGAAAGTTTGCAGGTGGCCACAAAGCTGGGAAGGTGGTCTGATTCTTCAGAAGAAAGAGAGAAGATCAACAAGATGTAGGCAAGCTTCAGCAGTGGGCTGAAATGCATAGGATAGATTTAACAGGGAGAAATGTCAAGATCTGCATCTGCGAAGGAAAGTTCAGGGGAAAACTGCAAAGACGGCGAAGATGAGACAATGGAGGGGAGACATATCTGAAAGGTGGTTACACAGAAGGGCGGATTTAGTCTCTATTGTCCCAGGACCAGACCAATGGGTTAAAAATATGAGGAAGAAAGTGCAGGCTAAATGTTAGGAAGAGCTTACTTACTGTATTAGCCGTCAGCCAATGGAACAGGCTGCCACATGACGTGATGAGTTCTCCTTTTCTGGAGGTCTTCAAACAGAAGTGTCAGGTTTAGCCCATGAAACTCCAGGATACCATACAGATTCAATCCAGCAAGGTTTATTTGGCTTCAACCTATACAGAGAATCTTCCCAGACTGAGAGTAGTTCCCAGGGTCAACCCATAAACATCTCTAGCATTCCTCAGGGAGGTGCCAGTCTCATCCTCTTATCTCTCCCTCGCTGTTCGGGGGATGAGAGAACGTTCATGACCCCTGTTGGTTGGCCTCTCCCTGCTCTCATCCCCACAAGAAGCCACATCAGAGATATCTAGTAGAACCTCTAGGAGGTTGGACAAATTACCTCTAGGGTCCCTTCCAACTCTGTTTTTCTATTATTCTAACCACGTACCTCTTTTCAAGCCATTTCCTGATGAGTGGTCCATAGCAACCTACAGCAGTATCCAACTACAGTTGTGTCAAAATAACAAGGATAGGCTTTATTCCGGCCACAACAAACTAAACAAATTGTGCTCCCCACCCCTACTGTTTTACACTCAGCTGCCCCCCATCAGAATTCCCCTTTGAAATCCCCCCAAAGGGCACACTTAAAGCTTCTCCTATCCAGCCAAGGAAACTGCCAGCCTGAGTCTCAGCCAAGAGGAGAGCGAGCGGGCAATTCCCTTCCTTTTGGTGGAGTTGCATTTCCCATGAAGAAGGCGTGTAACCTGCGGGTGAACCTACAGCCATCGGAGGCGAGGATACAGGAACTTCAAGACTATTCCAATGTTTGTATGGAGGACTTAAGGTGAGCTTAGAAGTTGCTGCACTGGGCCACCCTATCACAAGCTTCTGGTTTGCTACTGAAGAAAGGTCGTGGGACATCTAGTGACACATGGAGTCCTATACGGTCATCTAACACCAATCTAATATTAGATTATTATCTCAATACTAATGATTTCCTCTTGTGGGTTCTGGAGCTCACTCCCTGCCCCAGTGGACTCTGGTTGAGATCATCACCCCACCAGGCTGCACACAAAGGCCATCTGCACCACAGCTTAGAAGGCCTCCAAGACAAGGGAGAACTGATGATACAGCATGAAGTTCAAAAAGCAAGGCAGAAAAGGATGGACGATTCATCTCCCTGTTGAGGTCCAGCAGACTGATGGATTGCTTGTAGCTGGGGAGGCTCAGCAGGATGTGGTCAAAACAATCAAGATGGTGGGCATGATGATGCAATCAAAGCTGTTTTTTATGCATCATGGCCACTGTCTTGACTCTTCTGACTTTAATTGCAGAACTTCCTCTGTGCATCATGTCTGGTTTGGCCCAAAAAGCCTGACAGCGAATAGTTATCCTACTAGTTCTTCAATGCTAAAACAAAAGAACAGGATACCATCATCTCACAGTGCAGGTAGTCCTCAACTTACAACCAATTGGTCAGTGACTGTTCCAAGTTACGACAGCACTGAACAAATGCTGATTGCAACTCGGCCTTGGAGTTCCGGCTGTCCCGGCACCCCCACGGTCATGTGATCCTGATCTGGGCACTCGGCAACCGGTGCGCACTTACATCTGGCTGCAGCACCCCACGACCATGTGATTGCCATCTGCAATGGGGAAGCTGGCAGGAAAGGTTGCAGGTCTTTGGGCCTCGCAGGTCTCCCTCACTCAGGCACCCTCCTGAAGCCCCTCTGCGCTCCCACCGGCCACTCGCACGCCCCCACTGCATGGTGCCTCTCGCGCACCCCTCACACCCCCTTCCTGACACTCCCCGCACCCTCCCCAGCCTGTGTGGTGCCCCTTGAGCACCCCCTTGCACCCTCCCCTGCACCCCTCTTCGCCCTCTCCCCGACCTGGCAGCAGCCACTTACTTGCCCGCCTGGGACTTGCAACTTTCTGCCAGTTTCCCCACTGACTTTGGTTGTGGGAAAGCAGCAGGAAGTTAGTTGCCCCGCCTGACGACCGTGGAATTCAGTTAACAACGGCAATCGGGACTGCAGGGATTGCTGTCGCTAAGCAATGCCGTCGCACTTCAGGACCACGTCGCTTTGCAAGAGAAATTCCAGTCCCAATTGCCGCGAACTACCTGCACTTTAAAGACCGTCGAGGCCGCCGTTGCACACATTTTGGGGACTTCAATTTTAGGCTGCCTTTCGGAAGCACGGTTAAAGGAGGAGGAGGTGGAATGTATGAGATACGGTGCATTTCCTAAGGATTAAAGAGAAAAGTTTTATTACGCATTTAGTGGCCCGCCAAGACAGAAAACTCTCACGCTTCCCCGAGTTTCGTGAGCGGCCACAGGAGGCAAAGCTCGGGCGGTGCGCGGCTCTCTCCGCGGAAACCGAGGACCTCGCGCGCCCCACGCCCGACCCTCCGGGGAGGAGGACAAGGGGAGGCAGCCCGAGACTGGCGGCCGCAAATTCCCAGGAGTGCCCCGGAGGGGGCGGCCGCGGGGCCCTCCAGCCCGCGAGCAGCGCAGGGCCCGCGCGAGGGCGGCCCGTTTCTGGCGCGGGAGGGAAACTCCCCCGCCGGCCGCCGCGCGGACCCAGCAAAGCCGCTCCCTTCCGGCCGCGGGCGCGGGGCGCAGGCGGCCCCGCCCCGCCCCGCGGCTTCTCCCCGGGGGGCACGCGGCTGCTGGGGGCGCAGCGGAGACGGGCCGCGCTCGCGGACGGGGCGCCGCCTCCTCCGCCTCGCCCCGGGCCCGAGGGCGCAGGCGCGCTCCCGGGCGAGGGCCACGCGGGGCCCTCCGCTGCCCGGCGGCGCTTTTCCGGGCGGGTCGGCGCCCGCCAGAGCGGCCCCGCCCCGCCCCCGCGAGCCGCGCGCAACTGCGCCCGAGCCGCTCGCCCGCCCCGCGGGGAGGGGTTTGCGCGGCCCGCCCCGGACCCGCCCGGCGCCCGGGTGCAAAAGTCCCGGCGCGACCCGCCGCCGCCGCCGCCCCTGCTCCGCTCCTCCGCTGGTGCCGCGAAGAGCCGCCGCCAACATGTGAGTGCCCCGCCGGCTCTCGGCTGCTTCGGGGCGGCGGCGAGCGGTAGCCGGGGAGTCCGGCGGCCGCGGCCGCAGCTCCGCCTCTGCAACCGCCGCCCCCGCTCTGGCCCCGGGCGCCGCCCGGCCGCTCTGCAAAGGCGCCGCCGCCGCCGCCGCCGCCCGCGGTCCCGTGGCGAAGTTCGGCCGAGCTGGGAGGGGGAGGCTCGGCTCGGCTCGGCTCGGCTCGGCTCGCAGGGCCGCGGCCGGAGCAGAGGCCGCGTCGCAGGCCGGGCTGGGGGGGAGGGGAGGCGAGGGACCGGGCGGGGCGGGGCGGGACGGGCGGAGCCGCCTCTCCGCGGCCGCCCTTCCCGCTGAAAGCCAACGGCGCCTTCCTGCGCTGCGCTGCGCTGCCTCAGAAGTGTCTGAAAGTGCTGGTGGAAGGACGGGCGCGACGGGGCGCAGGAGCAGCCGAACCCCGAGCCGCCTCGGGGCCCGCGCTGGGCCGGGCGGCGCCGGCGTCCTCGGCACGTGGCTCTGGGGCGTTTTGCCCGGCCAAGAGGGATCCGCGGGCCGGCACCGGCCTCCGCCTGCGGGGCTGGGCGGGGCGGCGCGGCCGGGCCGGGGGCTGCGGGAGCCGCGTGTGATGGAGCCGGCCCAGCTCCGGGCGGGCGGGTGCTGCCCCGACCGCCGAACGGCGTCCCCTCCGGTTGCTTAACTGGGTTCGGAACGCGGTTCAGGTAACGCGGCGCGGCCCCGAGGAGCGCCCTGGCGGCCTCCCCTGAGGCGCTTCGGCCGTCCGCCGGGCTGCAGCCGCCTCCTGCGGATCAGCCCCTGAGAGGGCCGGGCTGACGAAGGAACAAGCCATGGTTTAGCTAAGCCTGTCCGCACCGGGCCCCGGCACGTGGCGCTTCTGCCACATCCCCTTATTGGTCCTTCTGGTCAAGATGGAGGCCGCAGCCACGCAACACAAGCCCCTTTTCGGGAGTGTTGTCGCACACGTGAAAGGGCTTTGGTTGCACGGTTGAAGCCGCCATGTTGACTTTCGGACCTGGTGGGAACTTCTAGGCTTTGCCACCCGTCGCCTTAGGGGAGATTGCCGGACCGGAGTCCCTGGGAACGGGGCAGCTGAGGCAGGGCGGAAGCAGCCTGCTTGCGACCGCGGCGGACAAAACCTGTTGGCCGTTTGGCACCTGCATAGCCTCCCGAACGGGCCTCCTGTCTCCCAACACGCCTCCCCCTCAGCCCGTTGAGGCTTCTCCGCTAACCTGGGGTTGGGGGCAGAGAATTTGGGCCAGCCGTGGGGCGGTCGGGAGCCTGAAAGCAGGATGCAGCGTTTCCCATGTTTGCCTTTTATGGGAGAAAGTGGCAAGTGGCGGGTTTGGGGGCGGCAGCTGGGTTTGGTTGCAGACCAGGTGGCATCAGAGCTCTCAAGGGCCAGGAAGGGGGCATCTTGTGCCCCAAACTCTCCAAGAAACACTGGTTTGATTCTCTGGCTTGGAAAGCATAAAGTGCATTTGCCCAGCTCTGTCCTCAGAAAGTCCGTTGCAATTTAGCCAACGGGGCAGGCCCACCCAACACGTTGGGGAGACCGACCTTTTGATTTCAGGGGCTCGTCGGGGACAGACCTTGGAAAGCTGAAGGTGGGCCAGCAAGCTTTAAAGTGGGGGGACTCACATGTCCCCACAGCCGTGCCTCTGTAAAGTCTCCATACTCAGCGCTCCGTGACCCATGTTCTTGACTACTCTTGTAACCAGCTTTTCTTACAGCATTTAGATGCAAAAGAGTTAAAAACTGTCAGAAAGTCCAAGCACTGGAAACAGATTGCTAAGAACAAGTATTGATACATCTCCCGTTCTAAGATTATGGGCAGAAAAAATATTACGGAGTGCTTCTTTCTGGTTGTAGGGATTCAGCTCAGACACCATAAACCAGTATTTCTCAACCGTGGCTGGCTGGGGGATTCTGGGAGTTGAAGCCCACTCGTCTTAAAATTGCCAAGGTTGAGAAACACTGCCATAAACACTTTGTCAGGAGGTTTTCAGAGCAAGGAAGTGCCACTTCTGCTGTGAATTAAAAATGAAACTGATATTTCATTCAGACTGTAGGTGGCCTTCATAATTTTTAAACGAGGCACTAATGAGCAGTTTCTAGGAAATCCATTAGGGGGGCAAATAGTACCAGGAAATTGTTCTGAATTTCCCTGCCCCACTTGTTCTCTACTCAGTTATTTCACGTGCAAAAAATATCGATAATAACAAATTTATTTCACATAACTTGGGCACAAAATTAAATTTGGCCAGTGTCTCCCTATCGGTGGAAACGCCTGTTTCTTCCAGAGATCCAGGGGAGCAAAGTCTGTTTCCTCACGCAGAGCTCCATGCGAACTGCTGCAATCCTACAGGATCCATTAACTCCCTCTGGATCAAACTTAAACTCACAGAGCTGTAGGACATCCCTGGAAAGTCCTTTTGGCCAACTCCACCTTCTCTTCCCAGTGAAAGAACTGAGGAGGCAGCCCGGGATATACAGGTGAAACTCGAAACATTAGAATATCGTGCAAATATTCATTTATGTCAGTATGGCAACTCAAAGGGTGAAACCAATATATGAGATAGACGCATTACATGCAAAGCGAGATATGTCAAGCCTTACTTTGGTATAATTGTGATGATTATGGCGTACAGCTTATGAAAACCCCAAATTCACAATCTCAGAAAATTAGAATAGTGTAAAAAGGTTCAATATTCTAGGCTCAAAGTGTCCCCCTCTAATCAGCTAATGAATCCATAACACCTGCAAAGGGCTCCTGAGCCTTTCAATGGTCTCTCAGGCTGGTTCAGTAGGAATCACAAGCATGGGAAAGACTGCTGACCTGACAGTTGTGCAGAAAACCATCATTGACGCCCTCCATAAGGAGGGAAAGCCCCAAAAGGTAATTGCAAAAGAAGTTGGATGTTCCCAAAGTGCTGTATCAAAGCACATCAATAGAAGGTTATGTGGAAGGGAAAGGTGTGGTAGAAAAAGGTGCACAAGCAGCAGGGATGACCGCAGCCTGGAGAGGATTGTCAGGGAAAGGCCATTCAAAAGTGTTGGGGACTTTCACAAGGAGTGGACTGAGGCTGGAGTTAGTGCATCAAGAGCCACCACACACAGACGGATCCCGGACATGGGCTTCAAATGTCATATTCCTCTTGTCAAGCCGCTCCTGAACAACAAACAACGTCAGAAGCGTCTTACCTGGGCTACAGAAAAAAAGAACTGGTCTGTTGCCCAGTGGTCCAAAGTCCTCTTTTCTGATGAGAGCAACTTTTGCATCTCATTTGGGAACCAAGGACCCAGAGTCTGGAGGAAGAATGGAGAGGCACACAGTGCATGATGCTTGAAGTCCAGTGTGAAGTTTCCACAGTCTGTGTTGATTTGGGGAGCCATGTCATCTGCTGGTGTTGGTCCACTGTGCTTCATTAAGTCCAGGGTCAACGCAGCCATCTACCAGGAGATTTTGGAGCACTTCATGCTTCCTTCCGCAGACGAGCTTTATGGGGAAGCTGACTTCATTTTCCAGCAGGACTTGGCACCTGCCCACACTGCCAAAAGTACCAAAACCTGGTTCAATGACCATGGGATTACTGTGCTTGATTGGCCAGCAAACTGGCCTGACCTGAACCCCATAGAGAATCTATGGGGCATTGCCAAGAGAAAGATGAGGGACATGAGACCGAACAATGCAGCGGAGCTGAAAGCTGCTGTTGAAGCATCCTGGTCTTCCATAACACCTCAGCAGTGCCACAGGCTGATAGCATCCATGCCACGCCGCATTGTGGCAGTCATTGCTGCAAAAGGGGCCTAAACCAAGTACTGAGTACATAAGCATGCTTATACTTTGCAGAGGTCCGATATCGTTCTATTTCCAATCCTTGTGTTATTGATGTCATGTAATATTCTAATTTTCTGAGATTGTGAATTTGGGGTTTTCATAAGCTGTACGCCATAATCATCACAATTATACCAAAGTAAGGCTTGACATATCTCGCTTTGCATATAATGCGTCTATCTCATATATTGGTTTCACTTTTTGAGTTGCCATACTGACATAAATGAATTTGCACGATATTCTAATTTTTCGAGTTTCACCTGTACAAGCCAGCATTCTATTGTATAATGGAGAAGCGGTTGGAGTTTGACCCACCGTAAAAAGTCCCCACCAATCCCCTTCGTGGCTCAATGAAAGTAAAGCACTACAGAGTTTTGTTCCTGTTTCTCTTTCTTTTTTCCTTTCCTTTTGCAGTTAAGCAACTTTTGCAGACAGCATATTATTTCACTTGTTTGATTTAAATCCTGCCTTTTGTTCAGGAGCTCAAGGCAGGATGCGCGGCCCTTCCTCCTCTTACGTTTTTCCCATAATAGCAACTCCTGGCGGGCTGGGCTGAGAGAGGGGGACAGACCCAGAACTACCCAGGTCATCACACTCCTGGTTTTAACACTACGCCACACTTAGACCAATTGCCACAGATAGGTGATGTGTGTCTGCAGTAGCTGTGGCTGGGAAAGGAGGGGCAACCCCTGCCGGATCCACCCCTCAGTTCGATGACCCCACTTGGCATCTGTGCTGGAAGCCTTCAGAAATGGCAACCAGCCTTCTGAGAAGGTTGGGTGAGGATGCAGCGAATTAGGGCTCTAAGAAGCTGGGTGGAACGGTGCTAATAAGCACGGGAGGATGTTGGATTGCATGCTAGGGTGCACCTAAACCATGGCTGAACAGGTTAAGTCAAATACGCTAATTCAGAGGAGGAGATGGGCTGAAGGGTCTGGTTTGGCACATCTGAGTCACTTCAGTATTCCCACACCCCATCTTCTTTCTTTGCCAAGGTAGGGGTAGAGAGTCAGGAAGATGACCTTGATGGAGATATGCAGGAACCATGCCCTGGGCAAAAGGGGCTGAAATGTTAAGTCCAGAGCAATGCGATGACATTCAGAGGTGGCTCAGGCAGACCCCTCCTGATTCACTGGAGGAGGAGGAGGAGGAGGCACAGCACAATTGGACTTGCAAGATTCTCTTTTTATATATACCAGTCTCAAAGTAGTTTTAGGCTGCTTGTGGAATTGATTTTCTGGTCTGGTCTACCTAGGGGGGCTGACAATAGATTCATACTGGTGTAGGGAAGAATCAGGGTCTTGTTGCCGTGCGTATTCCCAGACTGCGTGGCATTTTAGTGGCGTCTTTATGCATATCTTCTCCTCTCTGCTTGTATCGGATTAGAAGGCCAGTGATACCCAGGGATGCAGCGTCTTCTGGGGAATATGCCCCATGCGGTGCCTGTAAGGCTTGCTGATGCTCCTTGTTGGCCTGCAAGCATCTGATCATGAGTAGCATTATTCTTCTGAGCTGTTAACTTGTGCTGTTGCTCAGAAAATGCCATTACTGTACTTTGGGATTACTTATAGATCAGGGTTTCTCAGCCTTGGCAACTTCAAGATGTGTGGACTTCAACTCCCAGAATTCCCCAGCCAGCATTGCTGGCTGGGGAATTCTGGGAGTTGAAGTCCACACATCTTAAAGTTGCCATGGTTGAGAACCCCTGGTATAGACTCTGTAGCTAAGGGATACGTTTTGTTTGCAACTTCCCTAGTTGCACATGGTTGGAACGCAGAAGAAAATGCTGTGATGCACATAGGATAAACTGGATAGTGACTGAAACCTCCTTTTATTGGTGAGATGCTAGGACAGTGATGGCGAACGTATGACACACCTGTCAAAGGTGATATGCCACGACATTTTGGGTGACAACGCCAGCGTTCACCAACACCCGACGACAACTCTTCTCCCTGTTTGAGTTTCCAAAGAAACTGAGTTTGTTTTACTCATATTTCATTTTTGTAATTCTTTGACATTTCTTTATATAATACATAGCACCGCACATGACTGGACTGTATTTTTTTTAAATAAATGAATATGTAAAAAATTGTTTCTCTTTGGTTCGGGGGGTGGGGGTGACACGCCAGCAGAGCTAAGTTAGACATTTTCTGAATTTTTGACATGCCAAGCCAAATGGTTCGCCATCACTGTCTAGGACAAGGTAGCAGGAAGCATTCGTAGAATTCTTGGGTGCCAAGTAGGTTTGGACTGTGTGAATTGATATTAACCCAGATTAACTACTCAGTTTTTATAAATGCCAGTCTGGCAATAACCCTGGGCTGTTCTTTGTACAGGTCAGGTGCCAATGGAGCAGGCTCTGCCTCTGGCAGCAACCGGCGTCTTCAGCAGACTCAGAACCAAGTTGACGAGGTACGCACAGCCAGGCTCTTCAAAACCGGGGGGGCGGGTGAGCCACGTGTCCTCAAACATGGAGAAATGGGCTTGACCCAGTGGGTGAAGCTCCAGCACCTTGCTGTGGGATCCAGTTGAAGGGAGAGTGGGCCAAAATGGGATGCAGCTGCCCTGAGCTGACCCGGGGGGGTTGGCCTGATTTCTTACAATCTTTCTGATGCCCCACATCAAAGATGTTACGGGCCCAGGATAGGCCAGTGGGTGCTTTCCACCTCTTGGCACCCTCATTCCCTGAAGGAGATGGGAGGATACAGTTGTCTGCAGACTGCGTTGCTGCGTGTTATGACAGGGTTTACGTTCAGATCATTTTCAAGGCAGACCTAATCGTTTGGGGGGCAGATAATGGCTCTTCGCCCGTTGATTCAAGGCTGGTGACCCTCTGGACTTCTGGATCCGATACAAAAAGGAAGATTCTGCAGTTCCCTTTTAAAAAGTCAAAATACCCTAAAACCCTGCTTGAAACTTTACAGCTTAAATGGGCTGGTGCGTTGCAAATTTTAGCCAGTAGCATCAGAAAATAAAGACAACACTGACTGCTTTATTTCCCACTGCGATAGTGATTGAAGAGACCCCAGTTTTTACTCCATCCTTTTCATCCACAGCCCACCCTGGCTGCAGCTTTCCTTTTTTTTATATAATTTTTATTAAAGAGACTTAACAAGATAAAAACAATGCAAATTTTAGAAAAGAAATAAAGAAAATAGAGAAAAACAGTGAATGGATAAGGAAGAAAATAGGAAAAAGAAGATAGAAAAGATTGTAAAGAACCGGCTTCTGATCTTAACAGCTGTTATAAATAGATTTATATCTTGCCCTATCTCTCTAAAATTACATCATAATTTCCATCTTTCCATAGTCTACCCTTTCTAATCAACAAACTCATAAATCAGAAGTTCATTTTCTTATTTTTGAAGCAAAAAGTCCATAAGGGGTTTCCAGTCACTAATAAATGTAGTTATTGTCCTTTCTCTAATCAAATTAGTCAATTTTGCCATCTCTGCTAATTCTGTCACGTTCACCATCCCTTCCTCCATTGTGGGTATTTCAGTCTTTCCATTTTTGTGCATATAATATTCTCGCAGAAGTGATCATATACAAAAATAATGTTCCATAACTCTTTTCTAATTGTCTGTCCACTAGTCCCAGCAAGAAAAGTTCTGGTTTCAGTTGAATGTTTAAAATTCTTTGAATCATTTTCTCTTTTTCTTTCTTTCATTTGTATGCCAACCACTTCCCTGGCTTGTTTGCAAATTCAAACATGTTTTGTTTTGCATAATTCATTTTTACCTTCATTTTTCTTATTGTTAACATAGATAGCTGCTGCTGTAAAAGTTTAATCTGTTGTGAAATAGTTTTCTTTTCTGGGGATTTCTTTAATTCTTCCTTCCTTTTTATCTCATCCAAAATCGCTTGTGTTTTCTCTTGTCTCTTCTTGAGTTTGCTATTATGTTGTATAACATGTCCTGACTACGAGCAGGACCTCCCAATCCACGAATGGTTCCCATCGGCATGCAAGGGGGAGTTGTGTGAAGACTCTCTTGGCCGTGGCTGCTACCTCTTCAATCAGGAGAATGGAATGTCGAACTCCCCCTGAAAACCTTTTCCCCACCATGGGTGGACAGTATCCAGACCATCTTTCTTAACTCTGTGGAACTCTTACAATATGTTCCTTGTCATTCTCTGAGCAGGCATGGAGGTTGCTCTCTGAGGCTAAGAAAGGAAACTCTTGGGTCCTCCCTGCCAGAGCAGCAGAGGGGCCAAGCTGGTTAAAGCTGGTTAAAGATGCTCTCCGTCCAAAGCAGAAAAGGAGCGTCAGTAAGACCAGCGATTCTTTCTGGCTCAAAATTTGTATTGGAAGAGTGTCAGTCAAAGTGGAGCGAGGTATCAAGTGCCAGAACTGTGGTTTGGCCTCCAGATTAGGAGTTGGAGGAAATGCCAATCCCATTTGTTTGATGACAAAAATCTGGTGGAACAGTTAATACCCAGAAATACCATTCAGATGATCTTGATAGATTATAGAAATTGGTTTAAATAGCAAAATAAAATTTAAACGCAAGTAGGAAGCAAAAGACAAATACACAGCAGTGGGTGGGGATATCAGGCTTAGGAACAGTATATGGGGAAAGGGCCTTGAGTGTTACTTGAGTGCAAATCATTTGAATCAGAAGTCAGAATCAGGAATTCTCGAAGTTGAAGTCCACGCATCTCAAGGTTGAAAGACACTGAGCTAGGTGGTCCTGCAAAAAAAGCTGATGTGGCACTCAACTGATGTCTGCATGAGATTGGCTTGGTTTGGGACTTACATGCCCCCTTTTTCATTGGCCTTCCAAATCTCACATTACTATTATTTATGCACAGACTTAAGTCCTTTTTCCTTAGGGCAATGTATGGCTGAGAAGAAGAGCAACTGCCAAGCTAAGGCTTCATTCTCACGTTTTAGGTGGTGGATATCATGAGGGTCAATGTGGACAAGGTTTTGGAGAGAGATCAGAAGCTGGCTGAGCTGGATGATCGTGCTGACGCCTTACAAGCTGGAGCCGCTCAATTTGAGACAAATGCAGCCAAGCTGAAAAGGAAATACTGGTGGAAGAACTGCAAGGTAAGAAAGCTGGGAGCCAGGTTGGTCAGAAGGTTACGGTTCAGGAGCCCTCCCTCCTTGTTCTTGCTATCCTGTAGCTCAGGCTGTCCATTTAGGCTCTTGCTTCAAGAGAAGACACAGACTCTGCCGTTTAAAGAAGGTGACAGGGCTGACGAAGAGAGGATCTAGTCCTCTAGATGCAGGTGTTGAAAAGAGGGGACTTGAGAGTGTTCATCCCACCACTTGGATCTGGGGCTTTGGAACCACACTTGGCTGGTGCAGAAAGTTCTTTATTTTCAGGCTCATAACCACAACCTGGGCCCTGGGAGAGGGGGCACCCATCCTCTGCCTGGGTCTGCAGCCAGCAAAGGTCCTGGGGCCACTGCTGGGTCCTGTGAGAAAAGATGTTCCTCCACCCACTACAATAATACAAATGTTGGCAAGGAGCGACGGCTGATGGGGTTGTCATACTAAACGTTCCAAGTCCTCAAACTGACTTGTTTCAAGCAGTTTCCATAAACAGAGGAAAATAGCCTTTTCCCCTGTTTTGGTAGTGCTCTGAGTTTGACAGGGTTGGTTTTAATGGTACATATGACCAATTAACAACCCAAATAGAACCGCACAGTAAAGAAATTAAACATTTGCAAATTGGACATCAAGAACTATCTTCAGATCAGCAAATTCAAAGGTTAGAGATAAAGAAGTTGTTAGGTTACAAATATTAGAAGCAGAATTGCATAAAAACAATTTAAAGTTCAGAGGCATACCTGAAGATTTTGGGAGAGATTTCGAAAGAGAAACAGAAAACTTACTCAGAGTTTATCTTGATTTGGACCCAGATGAATCTTTGGAATATGAAATCAAAATATCTTCAAATAATAGTAATGGGCTGACTAGCCCATTTACAAGGAAAAATATGTTTTTAAGCTGAAAAAGAAAAATGTACGTATTGTATGTCTTCAAGAGATTTGTATCAAAAAGGACAATGCAAGCATTGTAGTTAAAATGTTGTGGCCTCAGGCAGACAAGAAAAAACAAGGGTAATATATGTGAGAAACTTAACATGGAATTTAGAAAGACAAAACCAAGATGGAAGGGTTTGTATTTCAGACTGAACGTGGGAAAATAACAATTGCTCCAATTTATGTTCTGAGTGATGAAATAAAGTTCTATGAAATATTTTTTTCCACTCCTTATTTTGATATTTTGATCTTCAGAGATCTGGATGGGGTTCTTTCTCCATACCTAGACAACTCTGCTTGATCTGAAAGGAACTTTAGTGAACTCCCTCAAAATGTTTTTGATTATATGTCATTACTCTTCAATTCATAAAATTTACTCAAGAATAAGTATATGCTGGATTACCAACTCACTGTTAACTAATCTCATAGAAGTGGAAACTGCAAGTTCTTATTTATGCAGATCATAATCCAATAATTGTAAATTTAAACAGAGGAATCTCTAAACTGTGAACAGGAATTGGAAAAGCTTTCTCCAAATCAATTTAACTCCAGATTTTTTTTATCTGCAGTAGGAGGCTCCAATACAGCATGTAAGTTTATAAGTTGATGATGAAATATGAAGATGAATGCAGAATTTAGACAAAATAATTGATATTCCACAATGAGAATTTCAGAGGAAAAAAAACAGTAAATTTACAGTGAATTTCACACTTAGAGAAAACTTAAATATGGTATAAGATTTTTTATCAGTGGTGTAAAACATCAACAGCAATGGTGTATCACTCCAATATTTATTGTTAAAATTGTAAGTACTGCATACTGAACAATACACTTCCTACATTCTCATTGCCAACAATTCCTAAAAAATAAGAGTGGCAGATTAAGTTGTGGGGATATGCCTCAATGTCTAAAATAACCCAGGATTTGAAAAATAAATCTGACACAGAATTCAACAGTACTCTGCTGATTACTGTTACTGATACTTACACATTAACTTGATTTTGATAATGATAGTTTAAACCAGTGTTTCTCAACCTTGGGAACTTTAAGATGGCTGGCTGGGAAATTTTGAGAGTTGAAGTCCACACATCTTAAAGTTCCCAAGGTTGAGAAACACTGGTTTAAAATGGCACAAGTTATTTAAACACATATAAAATAAACTACTCTGAGAGTCTGCATTTATTTAATCCTATGACACTTGTAAATCTCTTGTCTATTTTCCTCTCTTTTGGTTTTTTTTTTCTTTTTAAAAGGTCCAGTAACAATTAAAAAGACATTTCCCAACCAATAAAGCAGTGTTCTTGGGGTTTCTCTTGCAGATGTGGGCCATCCTGATCGGGGTGGTTGTGGTCCTTATCATCATCATCATTGGTAAGTGTCTTAACTGGGCATGAAGCCCCCCAAGTATTCCTTTAACTGGGAACTCTTGAACTCTCTCCCCTAGGCGCTGTCCCCAGAGAGTCAAGGTTACCAGTGGCTGAAAAATACATCACGGCGCTCTGTCTCATGTATTTATTATTATTTATGTTATTTATTATGAATGCCCTCCCTCCAGAGCTCGGATTGTGGCCCCATCCCTGTTGGCCTTCCGTAAGGCCCTGAAGTTGGGGCTCTGTGCTCGAACCTGGGGCCCCGGGTGTGGGACGGAGCCCGTGGCCTGATGATGTTGAGTGTCGATTGTGGCTTGGAATTTTTTTTTCTGCTGGGGGTTTTATATTTTTGTGTAAGTTTTTATTATTTTTAATATGGTGAGCTGCCCAAAGTCACATCTGTGCAATATAAATCCACTAAATGAATAAATGTTTAGGCCCCTGTAAAGTTGAAATCTATCTTGGATATAGTTATTTTTTTTCGCTGTGGGCAAGTTGCTTTTGCTGATAGAAATATTCCATCAAACCACCAAGAGTCTCGTTTGTAAAAATAAGTTTCCTTCAAAAAGAACCTGGTCTTCAGCATATAGCTTTCCAGAATGTTTGCAACTCTATTATCCCCATTTATTATTTTTTTTAAAGAAATCATTTGCTATTGTTTTTGCTAACCTCTGCTTTTTTTTTTTTTTAATGCAGTTTGGAGCGTGTCCTCATGAACCAGCAGAACACGAAGCTGCCTCAACGTGCAAACTCCTCCATCTAACTTGCTCTGTTGCCAAGCTTTCCTACGGGTGCACGAATCAACCATTTATTCTGGATAGCTGTGTTAACTCTTAATAGTTTGAGTGATAGGCTTCGACTTGCCAGCCTGAGGCCGCTAAGAAGTGTGCGAGCTGTAGGAGAAGAAACTTCAGACCTCAGAATCATGCGCTGAAATTGCCACTTCTTGGACAAATCAATATTTTCTCTCTCCCAGTTAGAGTTCGAGTATTGCGGAAAAGGAATGGGGATCAGCTCTTATTTGTGCCTTCCTAAATTGAATTATTTTCTTACACACAATTGTGGCATATACTGAACAATCGGTGCCTTCATTAGATGATAGCAATTTATTGTTGGGGGGAGCGGGCCGTAGCGAGCAAACACTATTCTGATTTTAAGTCTCTTGCAATGATTTGTGCACTTGGAGCATATAAACTAACCACAAAACCCTGCAAATCTTTTGGAGGCAAACGCGGCACGGGGTCGGTCCTCACAGCTTAGTGCCTTATCTGTCGGTTGGACCTGAACAAACACCGTCAAGTATTTTTGCGGTTCTGCAGAGATGCAACGGAAGTTGCTTTTCAGCAAAACAGAATCTGCACAAAACAAAACAGCACAATGTTTTTCCAGAAGAATCCTGACGTTTTGTAACAGTTGCCTGTTCTGTATTGCCAATGCGGTAATTCTGTCCTTTGGCAGGAGTCTGTCTTCTCCCACGGCTCCCGACAAGGCCACGTATGGTGGTTGCTCCTCCACGTCTCCATTTCTCGTATTTGTCTCCTCTCCTCCTCCTCTCCATTTAGCACCCCAAATTGCAAATCGCCAGTAAAAGCAAGAGCTGATCCCGTAACTATTCCACCAAGATGTCTGGTATCTTGGGACCGTTTTTCTAGTCCTCCCACGGCGGGAAACCTTGTCGTATTTCTGATTTCTTACAATACTTCTGTATAGGCTGGAAGTGCCGTGATTGGAACGCGGAGAGTGAGCTGCTCCGGCATTCGCGCGATGGCGGTGGGTCTCGCCAAGTCTCTCCGCGCCGAACTTAACCTCTTTGAGTTGCCGTTCTTTCTACTAACGTCCAGCCTTCCTTGCCCGGCTGCGCCTGCAAGGCAGGAGGGCTTCTCGCCCGCCGGCCCAGGAGGCAAACTTCTATGGTAGCCATTTAATAAAGCGTGATTGTCCGTCACTCGGCCGCCTCGTCTCTTGCGACTTGTGCTCCACGAGCCTGGGGGGGCAGCAAGTGGGGAGGCAGGAAAGGCAGCGGGAACCGGACGTCTGGGGGAAGCAGCTGCCTCCTGTGGGCCCCGATCCCTCCGAGGGGCGCTCGTTATTTCGCTACTGCGCCCGATCCTGAGGCTGCGAGGGCCCCCATGCTGCAAGGCCGCCCCCAAGGCCGGGCGACCTTCCCACCCGTTGCGCAGAATTGCTTGGGGGCACCACGCTGCATTTCGGGACCCAGACCCGGGAAAGGCTGGCAGCCAACAGAGGCTGAGCTGCGCCCCGTCCAGACACCCGCGTGAGGGTGATTCCCACCGGGCTCCTTCCCTTCCAAGGATGCTGCGGGTCTTGCTCGCGAGGAAGCTCCTTGGCTTCCGCGCCCCCACCCTTTTGCAAGGGACCAGACTGCGTGCACACGCATCGGATTCCCACAATAAGGCAGGGCTCGTGTTAGGAAGTCAGCATCGCCTGGCGATGAAGTGCAAACCCGGCTGGAGCAGCAGTGGCGCTCGGGGCCACCCGCACCCCGGCAGCTTCCGAGCATGCGCAGGGAAGGGGTGCCCGGCAGAGGGGTGGGGCTGACTCGGGCAGCCCATCGCAGCTCACCGAGGGCGGGGCGTCAGTGACATTGCGCGGCAGAGTGAGGGAAGAACTGGGCGGTGCTGGTGGGTGAGTGACGTGCGCCTCTGCTCTGGGGGCCCCGCCTCCCTCCTTTCTCTGGGGACACTGAGGACTAGCAACTTGGGCGGGGCGAAGGCCTGCTTTACGATGGGCTCCGAGCGGGCTCTCGGGTGCGCCTCCCTCAGCCCGGCCCACTGAGCCAAACGGGTTGGCCTCTGCTTTGCCCTGCCGTGTGGACACATCCTTCGCAGCGGGCAGCCCCGTGTCCCACTGCCCTGGGCGACGGCATCCTTGGCTCCAGGTGGTTTGCAGGAACCCGGCGGCCCTCCTGAGGCGGGGCGCCCGTCTGGGGCCCGGGGGCTGCAAGAGCCGGGTCCCCTTGTCCTCGTGCCCCGTCCGGACAAAACCAGGCGAAACAGACCGGCTCCAGGCCGCCAACGAAGGGCCAGAAGCCTGCGTCCTCTCCCTTATTAATATATGGATAGGCTACAGTTAGATTAACAGATTATTATTATTATTCAACCGGTGTGCTGAAGCTGGCTTGGAAGCAGATGAGTGTGGTATTAAACTGGGAGGAAGAGACATCCCTCACCTGCGCTATGCCAGTGACCCTTCCCTGATAGGCAAAAACGCAAAGGATCTGCAATCTCTGGTAATGAAAGTCACGGAGCCCAGTGAAAAAATGGGGCTAAAATTAAATCTAAAGAAGAGCAAACTAGCGAGCACAGGTAGAACAGCCGGCCTTGGAACTGGCAATGAAGATCGGAAGCGGTGGACGCTTCTGCCTTTGAGGATCAGCCGTCGGGAGCCAAGGAGGCAGCAGCCGAGAAGGGCCAGCGCTTGGCAGAGCAGCCGTGAAGGCCTCGGGGGAGACGCTCAGACGCCGCAGGTGTCTCTGCCTACGGAGATCGGGACGGTGTTTCCTGTGTCCCTCTATGGAGTGAAAGCTGGGCTTTGGAGAAGCGAGGAAGAGAACTGACCTGCCTGGCCGGGGATAAAACAATAAGACACGTCACCTTTTATGGACTTTTTGCTGAAAATGGGGAAAAAGTGAAATGGTGATTTCTGGATTTGCTGACTGGAAAAAAAGGGTTAGAAGGGATCTTGTAATATAATCTTAAAGAGGGAGGAGGGATAATAAGTTTAGCTGCTGCAGAGAAGATCAGAAGTCTCTAATTACCAATTTTCTTTTTTTCTTTTTCTAACTGTATTACCTTTTGCACTTTTTCTTTTATCTTCTTTTTTCTAACTTTTCTTTATATACTTTCACGTTTATCTCTTATCGATGTAAAATTCTTCAATAAAAATTACATTACAAAAGAGAAGCAAGATACCAAGAGTATTGATGCTTTTGAACTTGGGTGTCAGAGAAGACTCCCGAGAAGACCATGGACAACCAAGAAAAGAAACCAATGGATTGTCAAATAAATCAACCAAAGTTCTCACTCAGGGCACCAATGCCCAGGCTCAAATTATCAAGACACACGATGCAAAGACCCAGCTCTCCGGAGAAGGCTCTGATGCCGGGAAAGGTGGAAGGAAAGAGACGAAGAGGAGGACCAGCAGCAAGATGGATGGACTCAGTGACAGTGGTGATGGGGGCACCTTTGGAAGACCTGAAGGACCAGGTTGGGGACAGATCATGATGGAGAATATCTGTGTGGTTGGTAAGAGTTGACACCAACTTGATGGCACATAATCAATCTGGCCAAGGGAGGAGGGTGGGCCCTCTGCCACTGGCTCTTCTCAGGAACAATGGTGCTTCTCCCAGGGCTGAGGTCTCCCCAATGGGCCACATCTGCTTCTGCATCAGCCCGCCGTGAGCAATCTTTAAGGCGACTCCAAGCTTCATTCACGCCCAGAGTTTGCTTGAAGAGCCACTGGTGCCTTTCTCTCACAGCGTTCATTTTTCAAAAATGCCCCCCAGGTAGGATTACCAGACGTCTGGCAAAAGGAGGATAGGTCCTCATGCCCTCTGTCTGGCAGGTATAGCCTTAAAATCAAATTTTGTTGGGCTTTTTGAATGTCTAACTCGGTGTTTTTCAAACTTGGCCACCCTCAGGTGGACTTCAGCTCCCAGAAATCCCCAGCCAGCATGGGAGTTGAAGTCCACCCATCTGAAAGTTGCCAGGTTTGAAAAAGGCTGACCTAACTGAGCTTCCCTAATAAGTGCTAACCACAAGTTAAGCTCCACCTGAAATTGACACACCAAAAGTTTTTGCCTCCTGAAGCACTGGCACGTTCCTCTCCATGCATCTTCCCCTTTGTGTGCCTGCTTACTCACTTGCCATCCCTTCCTCTCCCATGAATGTACACACAAATATTAATCAGTGTGTGTGTCCTCCTTTCCCCCATTTGTCCTCCTTTGCCTGATCAGATATCTGGTAACCCTATGCCAAGGGGACAAGCGGCCTGATGTGCCCTCCCAACCTGGGGGACTGACCAGGAGCGATCGGTCACTGCATAAAGGCCTCAGGGTCGAAGGTGGTCTGCTCTGCTGGGGGCAGAAAAATGTCAAGGAAGGGTGGCCAGTCTTCTAACATGACAATGACCCCTTCGCTCCTTGGACCTGGATGTTGGAAGGACGGTGATGTGGTGTTGGGCAGTCTGGTCTCTGCCAATTCACCACCTGTCTTGGCCACAGTCCAGAGGAGTGAAAAAGCATGTGTTTTCTGCTCTGGTAGCGCCTGTTGTCTTCATCGAAGTTGGAGAGACCCTGTGCTACTTTGCCTAAATAGTGAACCCTTAAAGCTGCTCTAGTCCCTAAAAATTCAATTAAATTATAAAACATTCTTGGATTTTTTCTGGATGTATTGACTTAGTTTGTTGTGCAGTGGCTTAAATCCTGTCGTCTTAATTTCAGGACAGCCCACGTACAGCTCTTTTCTTGCCCTGGACCTGCAGGAAATTGGGGAATGACATAAACTTCCTGCTAATGATCAAATATGTTGGACATTTGCAAGATCTACACCTTTAACAGTATTAACCATAGTGATTGTTTTTGGCTGTGAACTATTAGAATCAGGTGGCAAATTCTGTATAAGAGAAGTATCCTTCCTCTTGCTCGTTCTGCTGCTTTCCTGATTTTACCTTTTTATGCTCACTGCTTTTACCCTGCTGTCTGGTATATTTGTATTGTATTATTTATATTCTTTGTTGTTACTTTTGTATTGTTGAGGATGTATTTTATATTTGAGTTTACCTTTTGTATATTTTAAGTAGATATAAAGGTTGATATTATGTACCTTGTCTTATCTTAATCTCATTACCCAACAAAATATACTACTTTGGTTAATTTTTTTAAATAATTTAGGATTTGGGATATCCTGGTTTCTTTTGAGCAGGTAACCAAATCAGAAATATGTAAACATTTTAAGTGTTTAAAATATTGTATATCAGTTGGAGTACAGCAATGGGGAACTCTTTTGCACACTTACAGGTATTATATTTCTGCATCAATTTTTTTTCCCCCTCCTTTCGCTTGTTCACTTTTTTTTTTCCAAAAAATAATTAATTTTTAAAAATGGGAGGGAAGTGATTAGCCAGAGTGCCTGTTTCAGAGGTTTCAGGAAGTCATGCTTAAATGGGGATTTTCCTGTTTTCTTTTAGGAAGACAAAGGCACGAGGAAACGGACGGTCCATTGCCTGTGTAGGTCTCAGGTTAAATTTGGCCGTTGTGGGCTAGTTGATTCCAGGCTGAAACTGCAAAACGTACTGAGCAGGTGATCTTAGCTGATGTGAGCTGGTCCGGTTTGATGACCCAGCCCTGGAAGAATAACTTCAGGATGTGAGTTCATGAGATAACTCAGTACGTGTTGGGGGACGGAAGAAGAATGTGCAGTTATTTGCAAAATCAAAGTCTGCGACTGGCATAATGGCACGATCTTCACTTCATACTGAAATGCTAGATGTGGTTATCTGAGACAATGTCTGCTAATTCCCTCTTCCTCTTTTGGTCTTTTTCTCTTTGCCTCTCCGTGGAAAAGGACTAGAAAATTCTGTTGAGAAAAATTTGCTTTCTGGGAACATTGTCTGAATTACCCAAATAAAGAGTTGGAAGAAGAGGGAAATCGCAGTACAGAAAGGCATATATGAACAGCTATAAAGGAGATGTGATTGTCATAATTCAGATGTAGCAACTGGAAGATGTAGTTTGTTCAGAAGGAACAGAAACAAGGAAAAGGAGTTTCATTTTTGTTCCGTATATTAACAGTTGCTCAAAAGGCTAAGTGAACAAACTTCAGATGGCATCTGTGATAAAATCAGGAGACAAGTAAATAAGACTACAGTTAATGGGTATTTTTGTTTTTTTTTTATTACAGTCACTGACCAGAATTGCAAACAAAACCACATTAAAAATAAAGAACAAAAGAAGATAAAATATTACTACTGGTGCTGGGTTCTTAGAGTTCTTAGTGTCCAGTTTTGCCCACTCAGTCAGGGAGAGAATGCGAGTCCTGTCTGCCCAAATAACACTGCAAATCTTTAGCATGGATTGGTACTAATTGGAGGCATGGGGTTTAATTACTCTGACATCTGGACCCAAATTATGTCAAGCATGATCATGTCCGGAAATTCCTGGTTTGTTTTGCTGATAACGTTCTCCTTCAGAGGGTAGACAAGAAGTTCAGCTGTTGTCGACTTCATACTAACCAGACGTAAAGACTTGATTGGGGATGTGGAATAGCAGGAACACTTAGGGAAAGTGCCTCTGTAAGTATAGAGTTTATTACTTAGAGCTGAGTATAATATGCGCCTTGGACTTCAAGAAAGCAGGTGGTAGTAAACTCAAGGGAGCGTTAGGTAGGATTTCATGGCAGGACAAGCTAAGGGCAGGAGATTTAACATGGCATGTGGGAATTTCTTCAGAAAAGGGTGCTTGAAAGACCACTTGTAAAAAACCCGGAACGATAGAGGTGGTGCAGCTAAAAGCAGAGAAGGAGCTGAGATTGGCAAAGACATGGTCCAAAATCAAAGCAAGGCAAAAGAATCGCTCTGTCGGTTACTCAACCCCGGTGAGAAAATGCCGAAGAAGAAAGAACAAGAAGGACCAAAGAAAAGGCTGAGCTGACCTCCTTTCAGTTTAATTTTATCTGAGTGGAGGATAGGTATTCCAGGAGGCAGTTGTGAGCAGCAGGAAGAAGGGGGAGGATTTGCAGTGAAGACTCATAGAAGCGTAATCAGATAATTCTTGGTATTTTCAAATAAATTAAGGACAAGATAAAATGCATCCTAGGTTATTTGTGGGTGATTGGATTGAATTGTTAAGTTCACTCACACTTTTACTCATACTATTTTTCATATTTATGTTTTCTCTTTTTCTTACTTTTACCTTATATTATTTCATGTTTATCTTTTATTTGTGTACTGTATATATACTGTATACAATATACTGTAAATCTTTAATAATATATATATACACATACACACACACAGACTCTATAAGAAATATTAGAAAATACATCTTTATTGATATAAACTATAATAACAGAATCTTGACAACCTGATGGTGTTTTCCTTCTTATACCCTGGAGAATTAAGGCAGAGCCAATCCGAGTTTCCTTTAAATATTTCCTTCTTCTCCTGGGCTTAAAACATGTTTTTGCTGTTGCAACTGTCACTGCATAGTTTCTCCAATGTCATCTCTGTAGCTCTCTACAGCAAGTTCAAATTCAGGCTGTAACAGCAGAAGTAGAATTTCCAAATCATAGGAAGTGATCTTACTCTGCTTTGATCAGACCCCACCTTAAGTGTGGTGTGGTCTGAAGAGAAATTGAAGGACCAAAACTTAGTCTTTGCCATCCTCAAAAGCAGGACATAAAGCAGTGTTGTCCAAACTTGGCCACTTTAAGATGAGTGGACTTCAACTCCCAGAATTCTGGGATGGGGAATGCTGCCAGAATACTGGCTGGGGAATTCTGGGAGTTGACGTTCACTCATCTTAAAGTGGCTAAATTTGGACAACACTGACATAAAGTCATGGAATTCTGCTAGCTGAACATAGTTTCTATTTGAATGTTAGGGGAAAAAATCAAATGGTAACAGTTTAATAGAGAGCCAATTCTCCTGACAGATAATGGACACCCTTTATCTGTAGATGTAGATGTATTTAGGGAGAGGTCATGGATGCTTTGATTTGGACTATCTGCACTGAGCAGAAGATGGAGTTTGATGCCTACTTGGTCCCCTTTCAATTCTATGCTTCTGAGGTTTTCTTAAAAATATGCCTATGGAGAATATCTGAGTCCAAGAGATTTTTCCCAAGACAATCCTGCTAGAGGTTGGCATGTCACTGTTTTAAAATAAAACTCTTAAAAAGTGTAGCTAAGAGACACGTGGTAGATAGAAGGGGATTTTAGACATTTTGACCCCCTGAAATAACTGGCGTTCACCTCTTAGCCAAGCCACTTGGGAACAGAAAGAGGCTGGACGCTGGTGGCCAGTTGTAGAAGAGAGAATTGGGACATGTTATGGCAGATGGAAGAGAAAGAAAGCAATTGGAATGATGGATTTGGTTGGATTTTCCAAGTGGTTGAAAGAGGCTGCGGGCTTGATGTGACAGCATTTTGGATAAGATGGTGAAGTTGGATTAAAGACAAACAGGACAGAAAGAGAAGAGTAATCAGTGAAAGAAAAGAGAAAGAAAATAGGGAAGTGACAGGAGTACAGGATCACTAACCTTCAGCTGGCATGGCACAGAAATAACTTAGTTGGTGGCTAACAAAATTGGCAGTTCAGAAATCAATGGGAAGGTTTTAAGTTAAGCAGTAGCTGTGAAAGTGTAGTGTGAATGTGCAGATTGAATGTGGGGCAGATGGGTCTGGATAGCTGATAATCCTTCTGGATGGACACAGAGTGAGGTTGTGATGAAGAAGTAGAAGGGACGGGTCAAGGGGATTAGAATTGGTACCAATCTCAACTTTTGGCCCAGCTGGTAAATATCTGGTTTGTGTGTAGCAAGGCCACGTTTGTGCATGACTTTGTCATGGATAAGCAAACAGACCTGATATGTATTACTGAAACCTGGTTAAGCGAGGGTCCCAATGTTGCCCTGGGAGATCTGCCCTCCCACGTTTCAGGTCCTTCATCAGCAATGATGCCAAAGTGGGGGGTGGGATAGTGGCAATGATACTCAGAGTAACTGATGGCAGTCTGAGCTGTACTCATGAGATGAATGGCTGTCAGCACTTGTTTGTAGCAAGGTACTCTGTTTGTGTTCTGACCACTGCAGGGGTCTTTTTGGAGCTCTTGGACCTCATCTCTAGTTGGAGTGTCCAGAGGTGGAATACAGAGATGAGCAGAAGACTTAGTAAGATTGCTAATATCCAGGTGGCTATTCCAAGTTCACCAATCCCAGGGCACCCCTTGGTTTACAAAGAAATTCTGGGGAATGAAACTACAGGAGAAATACTAGAACAATGGTAGAAAGTCTACATATGAACTTGACCAAACAGGTATGAGACTGTGTTCAAGCCTACTCCATGGTAGTAAGGGTAACCAGATGTGTTTACTTTTCTGCCCTTTCTCCAGCAGCAGACAGGACACCGGCAACTCTATCAGCTGCCTCCTGCTGGGGTGTGGGAATCGGCAAGATCCACCCACAGGAGATCACCAAAGGAGGGTTCTGCAATGCTATCTAGAATTCCTTTCATCTTGCAACGTCTAAGGAAGAGGATAGCATGCTGGACACCATGAGTGCTGCTGCTTGGAGATGGAGTTCCATCTCTGGCCAACCTGGCTTCTTCAGGAGGTTGTGGGGAGGAATTATCAGTTGCATCAGGGGGGTTGCCCACACCTCCTTGGAGTGGATGGTACCACCTGCCTTGTCCTGAAAGAGGTCTTTTTTAGATCCAGGTTGGTTGGTTAGCTGTTGGTTATTTATTTATTTATTTATAAGATTTATATGGCCATCCATCTTGTGAGACACAACTCTGGGCGGCTAATAGCAATAATAAAAACACAACAAGGAAACAATCCAACAGGCTAACAAGAAAAACCAGCACCCCATCAACAACATCAATCCAACTATACAATCCCCCAGGCTCCAACCCTGCTATGCCAGTGCCTGGGGCGAAAGTCAGCTCTCAAAAGCTAAGCGGGTGGGGACCTGCCGGATCTCAAGAGGGAGGATATTCCATAGTAGTTAGATGACTATTGAGTGTCCAACCCTCTTTTCATAGATAGTTGTGGAAGGAGTGCAAAACGCCTTACAAGAAGCAGAATATCTGGATCCTTTTCAATCAAAGTTCAGGCCTGGGAACGGGATGAGATCTGTAGAGTCCTTGGTGCTCTCTGAGCTTTGATTGCAGACGTCTCATCACCTGACTAGGTAACATCATCAGTGCTAGTGAGTGTGGGGTCTTTTCCCTGTTTATATACAGTAGTTTGCCCTGCCAGTGTTGGAGGGGGCGTGGTTTTCCCCTTGGTAGTTCCTTGATTAGGGTATTGTTCTCTGCTTGATTGTTTGTCTGGTCTTAATCCCTGCTTATCTCAGGGCAGGCTGCTGGAGAGGACGTGTTCTGGTCTTTTTGTTCCCTTCTCCAAGAAGAACTCCCTTCTTGCAGTTTTATAAGAACATCAAGGAGACTTGTGGCATCTGAGGTTTTACATCCTTGCAGTTTTGGGGGCAGCGAGAAGGGAAAGAGGGAAATGGTGAGAAAATGGTGAGCAGTGGTTGGGTGACACAAATATTCTCGCACTGAAGAGCAAGTTAACTTATGTTGTGTAATGAGAATTCTGAGTCTTCATTCTGCTGGGAGTCAGGCAGAATATAAATTTAATAAATTATTATTATTCATTTATTCTCAACAAATTATGTTTAATTTCCTGACAAATTCTAGCTTAACTGTTTCACGATGAAAGTGTCTTTTTTTCAAGAGAGGCCATTTTGAGGTGAGTGACATGTCTCCTCACCGGTTTGGGGGTACTTAGCTGTTTCTGTTTGGAATAAAGAGTCATTTATTCAGTTGGTTTGATTTGACAAATGAGCCAGTATAAAACCCACACATATGTTTTTCTTTGCTTTTGCTTACTAGATTGAAGATATTACCCTAATATGAAGAGAAGGTGGGGAGAAGGAGAGAATGGGAGATTTCTCCAATGTGGGACAAAATTCCTCAATCAGTCAGGAAGCCATGCTTCTCTGCCAGCCAGAAGGAAAGCAGTGATTCTCTAAACCATCCCCACTCAGGGAAGTCAAATGGGACCCTTTTGAACGGAAGAAAGAGTCTGATTGTGTGGATCAAATCCTCATTGGTTTAAAGCTGATATGAAGAAAAAAAGGAGCTGATGTTGAAAGAATCTGGTGGTAGCACTCAAAAGCTCCAGGCCACTGTGGGTGAGAATCTCCTCCAGGCTTTCTTAGACCAGCAAGAAAACTGGATGCTAAACCCCTGGCTGATACTGGAAAACGAGCAGAGGCCGAGTAACATAGAGAAAGAAGGGGCTGAAGTATCTGAGGGCAGAGGCGCTGCCACTAGCCATGGTGGAAAAGAATCGAATGGGCTGGGTCTAGGAGGCTCACCATCCCTCGGCTTGACTCAGACGGCAAATCTATCGGGAATTCCAGAGGATGGGCCAGCCTGACAGTGACAACAACCGGTGACTGTTTATTTTTACTGTTTGTTGGCTTCTTCTGTAGGATTTCTATGCCATTCCACTCATAAGTCTTGGGATAACCTTGGGGAAGGAATGCAGAGACTGTTAGCAAAACATGAATTAACCCAGGAATGGAAGAAGACGTGAGAAGGAAACTCAAGATTGCTCCACCATGGCTCTCTTTAGTATAAGAGGCATGGAGGAAGGGGAAACAGTCGGGTTTTTAAGATTGATGTCAGCCCTCTGAGGTAGGCCAAGTCAGGAAACTTCACAAGAAACATTGGAACTTGATTTTATCGATAAAGGGTAACAGAATCTTGAAAGCCTGACAGCATTTCCCCTTCCCTCCTTCTTACATGAAAAAGAATCGGAGCAGGGCAGTCTTGAGTTTCTTTCTCACCTTTTCCTGTCTTCCCAGGCTATGTTCTCATGTTCAGAGAAGGTCTCTGAATGCCTTCTCCAATGTCTTCTCTATAGCAGCTTGCATAAAAATCTCAAACCATAAAATCCCAAGCCATTATTAAAAGAAGTTTTTAAAAATCCTTTTTCATCCGGAAGGAACTCCCAGAATGCCTTGCATACATGTTACGAAAAGAAGGCCTTCCCCGTCTGCAGGCCTATAGGCCTACACATCATCAGTGCAAGGGAGTGCGGGGTTTGCTTGCCTTGCCAATCAATGCTGGTGGGGGTGCGGTTTTCTCCTTGGTAGCGCCTTCATCAGGGTATTGTTTTCTGCTTGTTTCTTTGTGTTAATACCCACGCAACTTTATCAAAAAGCGCCTGACCACTCAACCCACTACAGCACAACCCACACAAGCTATGAAAAGGATAACCCTGCCATAAGTCAGAAGCGTCTCAGAAACAACCAACAGACTAGTACAACCACACGGCATCTCCGTAGCGCACAAACCAACTAAAGCCCTCCAAAACATTTTAAGCAAACCAAAAGACTCAGTAGCCCAAGAAGAAAACATAGAAATCATCTACGACATACAGTGTAAGGACTGTAACAGCCACTATGTAGGACAGACGGGCAGAAGACTAGCCAAACGCATCCACGAGCACCAACTAGCAGTCAGAAGACACGATGGAAACTCCTTAAACTCAACACATGGACAGACTCAACCATAGTTTCAACTGGGAAACTCAGCATTCTAGATCAAGCTAAATCCAAAAACACAAATCAGCCATCAATAGACACACAGAAATAAACCACATTTATACACTATTCAAAAGAGACAATACAAAAACTAAGGAGGAAACAGAAAGACCCGAACACATCCCCTCCAGCAAACAACACCCAGATAAGCAGGGATTAACACCAGACAAACTATCAAGCAGAAAACAATACCCTAATCAAGGAACTACCAAGGAGAAAACTACACCCCTTCCAACACTGGCAGGGCAAGCTACTATATATCAACGGAGAAAACGCCACCCTGTTTATATACGTTTAGCTCCACAAATTCCTCTTGAAAAGAGGATCTTCACCACTAACCACACCCAGGCTGCGTCTTCCTGGAGATAGATGACAGGTAATGATTTTGCCTTGGGGAGGAAGATGCTTTTAGAGATTTCCAAACAGTTGATGGAACTCACAAGCCTTTCCCAGAAGGATTCAGAGAATGTCCTGATTTCTAAGACCATTCAGCCAATTTATTCAGCTCTTCCCAATCTGGGACCACAGCATTTGAAGAGAAACCCCTTCCCTGTATTCCTGCTGGGCCTGAAGTTCATTTAGGGATGAGAAGGTGGATATGCGCCGCCACCTCAGTGGCAGCTGTAGAATAGTCTTCCTCTGCCGACCATTGAGTCTAATGTCTTTTCAGCACCAGGCAATGGAGTGCTGCTTATTGTTTTTTTTAACCTAAATGGGGCTTGAAAATCTTAATTCTATTTTCTGTTGGCTGTTTTAATGGCTTTAATTGCTTGCTGAATTAATATATATGGCGAGAGTATCTCTGTGTTGGCTTCTTTTAAATTTTTTGACGCAGATTTTATGCTGGGTTTTAAAGGATAGCCCAGTCTTTTGTAAATCAAGCAAATGTTTTCAAAAATGCCCCGGAACAAGGCTGTGCACAACATCCCTGTTGTTGAGCACTATTTCCATAAAACCTGATCTTTAGGTAATGTCAGGTGGTGTGTCCAGTTGGAGCACAGACCATAAACAAGACAAAATGCTGATTTTACGTAGTGCTGGAGGTCTTCCAAAAACCATGAAGTTCCCTTTGCTTGGACCAGTGGAAAGATTTGGAACAATGCTCCCTATAGAATAGAAGAGGGCACCTTGTTCTAGTCTCCCTCCTCCCTCGCTTTGTCTTGCAGTGTTGTGCAGAGCGCAGCAAAGCTCTCAAAAACTCTGCTCTCAGGAAAATTACACATCAGCATGAGAGCTTGCAAAATGCAATGTCCATATTTTGCTCTCCAAAGAAAACCCAGTCAGAAAATATATACTAACTGGTTTTTATTGATAAAAATGCAAAACTTCATAAAATACAAGTTGCATACAAAATATAGGAAATAACAAAGACTTCTTCTCATCTTAGCATCCAAGACTTATCCACAACGAAGTCTCTAGCTAAAAAACACTCTCAGAGAAGAGGTACACTACTTGGTTACTAGTTACAACTACATAACCCATAAACTACATGATGGATAAAACTATACACGACTGACAGGCTGGGCATCTAGCCCTCCCGTTATATTGCCAGCACGTACCCCCCCACTGAATAACTAGCATACACCTGCCAATAGGTGGCAGTAACTAGAACAGCACAGTCACAAGATGCTTTGGTTACATTAACTTCCCACAGTAGACGAAACAAGTTGTTGTACGGAGGACAGGATGACTTTCTTCCCATGAGAAAATCCTGACATGCAGCTACTTTATCAACTTCTCTTCCATGGCATTTCTCCGTCCTTGGGGCATATGGCAGCCTAACGTAGGCATTAGGAGGTTATCTTCAACATCTGGGTTGGCCCTCCCACTGCCAGGAGGGATCAGCTCCAGCTGTGGCATTAAAGGCAGAGTCTGCCAACCGGTGACCTTGGGGGCCCTACTCCATGGATGCCAGGTCCAGCATTTGTGGGTGGCTGATCTCACTGCTGCCCCTTGCTGAGGGCAATTCATCTCACCCAGAGACTAGGCCATGGACATGTCAGGTCATTGTAGCTGAGTTTCCCTCATCTACTTCTAAGGACCTTCAACATCCCCTGAAAGAAGGAAACTCCATCAGCCTTGGTGCTGCTGGGCCTGCTGAGAGGAAGACAAGAAAAATGTACCGTGTGTGTACTTTCTTCCTTGAGGCTTAAAAGGGCAGATGGGGTTTTTGAAGCCCAAAGGGCTCCCTTGCAAGTTGGTGTTTGCACTGTCCCATTTATGAAAGCTGTTGTGTCCCTTCATTCCAGGGCGGTGCCTCTGCTGGGCTTTCTGCCCCAGGATCGGATTGGCAGGTGCATCTTGATGTATCTTCATCCTGATGATCGGCCTCTTATGGTTGCTGTCCATCGTAGGGGTGAGCCTGAACTCCTCTTGAATTTGGGAGGCTGCATCCTTCTCAGGACAGTGGGAATAAGGGATTCAGAGAATTTAAAGTCCCTGCAGATATACACTGTTCCTCCATCAGGGCCAGGGTCTTCTCACGAGGCGATCAGGGTCTTCCCTGGACAAGGCAATTTTTGTGTAGAGGCTTGGTCAAGGAGGTTGTCCTCAACTGTATTATCTATCTATCTATCTATCTATCTATCTATCTATCTATCTATCTATCTATCTATCGTCTGTCTGTCTGTCGTATTTATATAGCCACCCATCTCTCACAAAGTAACATAATATTTAGAGGTTTAAATTGTCTTCATGTCCATGTGCTATTACAGGAATGCACATTCAGCAAAGACTCTCTTAAACTGTTATCCCTTAATTTATCCCGTTCTGGAATTTTATTCAGTTCATTTCTTGTTTTCAGTTTTAGAATTTTCTTGTCATTTAGCTGAAGACCCACAGTTAGGTAGAAACTCTTCCCAAAGGTAGATTGTTCCCTGAGTCTTTTTTTTGTGGGGATGAGTGAGACTGGGGGTGGTCCGCTTTGCAACTTGATTCCTGCCAAGTAAATCTAGTTTTGAACTTTGCAGCAAGCCTCTTGTCCCCTGCAGCCCACTTAGGAGAAACCGTTCCAGGTGCCCATGAAGAGTGTCAGAGCAGCATGGTATTTTCAATACTGCTGTCAGGTCTACGATGTTCAAACCCCAATACAGACAAATCTCTTGAAATCCAAAGTAGATTCAGAAAAGATTTCATTTATTGGAGGATATATGCAGCTCTGAGCAAAGCATTGCTAAAACTAAAGCCCGCATAATTTTCCCTCTACGTTTACCCCCATAGTCCCCCCCTCATTCTAGGCGCCACTTTTGGTTCTCACAGAGGTGTGACCTTGTGCATTCCTAACCCCGATAACACGTCTTCTTCCTGGCCTTCAATCTTCCTCCGGCTCTGTCTTCTTTCACTTCCCCCCTCACCGATGAGAATGGCAGAATCAAAGCAAGCTAAGAAAAAGATTCACTAAAATCAAAGTATGCAGATGGCATTTACTATACTAATAAAACAGTCCTCTAGTTGATATATATTTTGATTGCTGCAGGTTCTGACAACTGCTTTCTCTTTGCCTCCATTTTTTTTTCCAGTCCTGACATTTGCAGGCCACCCTCCCTTTGAACACTCGCCCGTCCGGTTTCGTACTCAGAATGAGGACTATGCCCTCCTGGAGACCAGCTGGTCCACTTTGTGAATCTCTGGAGCAGGAAACTTGCCTTCATCGTTGGACGGCACAGAGTCAGAACCTAAGCCTCGGGGAACTCAGACCCATTGCTTTTCCAGATGTTTCCCCCAACTCCAAGAGCCAATTGCCCTGGTGCAGAGCTGACTTGGACCTGCAGAGAAGCAGCTTAGATGCGCCTGGGCCGGAGCTTTGTTGCTAATTTTTTTTTTCAACAGCTCACAAGGGTCCCTCTGGGATCTTCTAGGTGTGAAATCTCTGCTTGACATCTCAGCTATTATCCCAAAAAATTGCACTGATTTACGGGTTTTTCACATGCCTATTATGTGTTTGAACCCAGCACAACGGGGACAGTGGAACAGCAGCAGAACATTGGGCTGGACTAGTAGAAGCGCTGCTGCTCAATCTGCCTTGCCCTGCCAGACACTTGTTGACCCAGCCATTGGCATTGTCTAAGTGCCAGTTCTTTTTATTGAGATTTCTCTTGAAAAGCACCCTATTGGAAGAGTTTTATTCCCCCAGGAATGCAATACTCATTTTAGAGAAATAGCATCCGGAGTTAAGGCTCCCCGGCTGGTTTTGTAGCAAGCTGCTTAGCTCTGTTCATATCTGACACGGTGCTGTCGTTAAGTTTTCAGGGCCCCCCTCAGTGAAGACATCTTTGCCGTGAGCAATCAAAAGATAAACAGTGCTGGAGAAGAAACTGCAGAGGTGCAAGGACAGATCTATCAGCTTCTTCTGCAGGTACGTACAATGCAAAGCAACCAAAGTCTTACGTATGATTCAGAGGCACGCGGCATAAAGAAATTCCTTCCTATGCTTTCATTTGGCCACTGTAATACTTGGATTTTCCTTTTGTTATATATAGCCAGTCCGTAGCAGTTGTGATTGCGGGTCCTGGTTGGCACTGTGCATTGTGTCTTAACTAACTAGAAAGCTAATCACAGAAATGAATCAAAATGAATTAAACACAGGGGTAAATTAGTAAAGCGTTCTGGGTTTTACAGCAGGTGCGAAAGTAAGCGTGTGCTTAATGTTTATGGAAGCAGCTGCATAATGTTCTGCTTATTCTAGAAAGGCAGCAATCTCGCCACAATCAAGAGAGATACAAGGACAATGCTAACGTGCTAACCAATCTTTGCTAATTTAGTTCGAAATGCTTGGCTCAGAATTAAAACAATTCTTTGTATGTCAGGGGCCTAATCAGCTGACACAACAGATTGTTCTTTAAATAATCAGGAAATAGCTGCTCCGTTGGGTTGACAAATGTGGGTGAAATTCTAATTCCCATGACTCGGTACAAACCAGGTTGTCAGTTCAGGCCTTCTGTACAAGGTTTAATCCATACCGTTGCTAATCATGGTTGCCATAAATCAAAGCTCTTGAGTGCCTGCCAACTTAGTTGTGGACTCAGCATTGTCTTAGTTGTGAATCAGCTTTTTGCACACTGCTGTATAGATGTCCATGTAATCACAGTGGCATATCTCAAGCTAAATCTGAGTTGAGTGCTGCATGGAGCTCGGCCGCATCTGTGAAGGTAAACGCTGCTTGGCCCAAAACCACAGCAACTGAGCAAATCTTAGGAAGAGGCCCTTGGTTATAGGCTTAGCTTATCATCAGGTTATAACCTAAGTAGAATCTCTGCATATAAGTTGTAATCAGAGTGTTGGTTAAAGAAACTGACAATTCTGAAGCCATGAGACTTTATTAATAGTTAATTAATAGGCTTTGCCTTTAACATGTCAGGGCCCCATGCATTAATCAACAGGGAGTTCTTGTCTTCTGAAACCAGAGCAGAATAGATGATTCACAACTGTCTTGTTCAGATGTAAGATCAGGTCAGATCTGGAATTCTGAGCCCAAGCATTTGTTAGAACTCTTGAGTTACCTTCAGCACAGAATAGCCAAAGCAAGTCCTTGCAGGCCCCTTCCTTGAGGACTTCCTACCCCTACTTCCTACTTAAGGTTAAATAAATGTCACCTTACATGGTGCAGCATATGTGAGAGCCTCTAACATATTATTTCCTGATTACAATGCCTCTAGGTGTCATAAGCATTTAAAAATATTAAAATGGTATTCAAGTGTTTCGGGAACATTTCCAGCTGTCCAGGAAAAAGATGAAAATAAATATGGGGGTCATATGGAGCCTCTGAGGTTGGGGGCTGCAGGGTTTTCCTTCTGCTAAATAGGTGTTTTGTGGCTATCTGCACCCACCATAGCAGCCATTTTGAGAAGTACTCAAAAGTCTCCAGTGATCCTACATGGCAGCCATTTTATGAGGGTTTTCCTGGTCAAGTCCTGACCCAGAGGTCCCTTCATCTCCCACAGAGAAGCTTACATCTCCATCTTTGTGGGTTGTCCTTCTTTCCTCTTTTATAAACACAATGGAAAATACCTTTGTTATTCTCTCCAACGCACTGGAGAGAAATGATGGTCAGGGACTCTAGATTCTGTCAGCAAGGTAGCTCCAAAACCAGAATGGGTTCAAATGGCTATGCTGGGAGAAGATCACAAAAAGAAGATTAAATTTGAATATGGGCCATATCCAGTGCGGAGCTGCAGAGAAACAGTCCTCCTGCAATCCTTCCAAAAGTATTTCTGTGAATTTCAAGGACAACTATTGAGTTTATTTTCTACAGAAAAGGATGAAACCTAGACTAAACCAGCTTAACCAAGCATCAAGATTTCCGTGCTCTTCAGAAGCAGGTTAGAGGGAGGGCGGTCCGGGGAAAGGCTGGCCCACCAGGGAGAAATCTGTTTGCACACGTTCTCTGCACTGAGTTCCTGCTCCTGACACCTTTGTCCTCCTTGGTGGCCATTGACCAAAAACTTTCCCCAAACAGAGATGATTCTGCTCCTCTAGCGTCTTTGTTCTTCCACCAACAATCCCCTATTTCTCTCACAACAGTTGGAGGTGATTTGAATTGAACTTTGGGTCTTTTTTAAAGTCTCAGCACTTAAGCGCCCAAGCTGTGTTCTTGGATTGGTAATATATTGCTAGATTACATGTCAGAATTTAATCTAGTAAATATTCTGTTATTTCTTCCCTTTGGGAATCACTTCTCTTATTTTCCACACATAGGAATTATTTTTGGCTAGAATATTTCTTATCTCTTTTTGATGCCTAAGTCACAGCATACGAAATCAATACTGTTAGTTTCAGGCCAGGCTCCCTGATACTCCTTGCTTTCTTCTTAAGATTTTAATACGTTCTCTCAGTAGCCCTTGAATGTATATTTGCTGAATGGTAATTTTATTAAGTAGGTGGAACAGGAAATGGCTGTGCTTTTTTCTTTCATATGAGCAGTATCCCTGATTAGAATCTGCCCAGTTTGGTCAAGAGGGCCTCCTCAGAGTCCCCCACTTTCTGAGGTGCATGGGGGGTTGACAAGGTGTCAGATCCTCTCAGTAGCAGCCCCCATTTTATGCAACTGGGTGCCCCGGAGGCTCCAGTCCTCCATGCAGACTAAAAAGATTTTATTGATTTGTTTATTAAATCAATTTATACGGCCACCCATCTCACAAACGTGACTCTGGGCAGCCTTTGAACCGGGCTGAGCTGGCAGAGTTCCATGCTGGGTTTTACTAGGAATTGATTGCATTAGTTGGGATTTGTTTTAAACGTTTGTCTTCTGCTGCTGCACTGCCTAGATTCCTGGGGGACTGGGGTGGCTAAGAAATGCTGCAAAAATAAAGAATTACATTTAAATTTTACTTCAGCCCTGCCAAGCACTTGGAGAAAAAACAGATGCAGCCTGTCCCTAGAAAGAGTGATGCATCCCTGCTCTAGAGGTCCTTGTGTTTACTCTGCACGGTACCAGCTCTTTAGGGGACTACCGAGAAGATGGCAAAACAGTTAGACGACCTCCTGTTGTGTATTTTCTCTCTGTAATGTTTTTGCTGTCATTCCTTGTGCCCTAGAGGACTTTCCAGCAAGTCAGCAGGATGAAGAACTTAGATCAGGAGTTGTATGTTGAGACACACAGTAAGTTCCTGGGATGGAAGTAAGTTCATGCCCACCACGTGAAGCCATCTTTTGCCACTGAGGAGTGTTATGCATGGGGTACACTGGGGGGTCCTGGCAGTGGAATTGGCTTTGTGCTCTCCCTAACTGGTCATACCTAAAAGCTGACACATACTCAGAGCTGTTGGGTATTTGTTTAAATCATTTGATCTGTCTTTGAATGATGCATGCCGGCTCAGATTTTTCTCCTGTGAAATTCCCCAAACCACGATTTTTACATTAAAACAATAAGAACGTTAAGTCAGACCAAGAATGAGCGATGTCTTCATATTATAACCATTTCCAAAGTAATTGCTGGTAAACCAATAAGGAGCTTTGGATACCTTAAAGGCAGACACCACCAGATAATGATCATGACGATGCAGAGTCAGCAAGGTGGCATGGTTCAGTCTCCCAAATTAAACTGCAAAATAGTGAAATCTTAGTGATTTTTTTAAGTGGGAAGAGATGCCCAGGCCATTATAAGAGATCACTCTGAGTCCCCAGAAGGTTGCCAGTCCCTTTCATAACAGACTTGTGAGCTTTTGAAGCATCTCAGTTGCAGGCATTTTTGCTTTTTAATCTTCCATTTCTAGGCAAGGCACGTGCACCTTCTGGCTGGTTGCTCACCATGAGTGACACCACCAACAGAGGAGGCCTACCTACAATATCCTGCAGACATTTGAGAAATGGATCCCCCAGCCTGTCCTATCAGCAGATAAACTGCATGTACAGCGTTAGCAGGTGATCCTACATTAAAAAATTGAGCATTAAAGTCCCAGGAGTTTAACTTCTTCCACCACTGTTGTAACAGAGTTCTCATCACACTTTGAGATGAAGCCTTTTTTCATATCTTAATAGGATGGGGGCAGAAGAAAAAGAAACCCATGGAAGGCCCAACTTTTCATTTTTAAGATGACTCTTTGACGTTCCATTAGAATAGTTATTCAATTTATAGTCATTCTGCCATTTTTCCTTTTTCTGTCCCCGCTGGTGTCATCACTGCATCTAGTTTGAAATTTTCCAGGTTATGAGCAGTTTCTTGGCCAGGAAATAACTTTCAAAATTCTTGGGAGTTGACGGAGTCAGAATTCTGCTCTCTTCTGCCTCCCCCACCCATCCTTTTCCAAATGTAATGGATATTATATTATTATAACCTAGTGGGATATATTCCAGCCATTAGTGTAGCATTCACTTTTGCGTGACTTGTATTAACAGGAAAAGCAGACTTAAAACCAGATCTAGGTCTGGGTAATCCTGTCTGCCATTGTGAAGTTCCAGGTCAAGTCAAGGCACTTATGGGAATCCTCTGCTCTGAATTTCCAACATTGTGGCCCTTTTAGCAGAACTTGAGGGGCCAAAGAACGTCCTTTGGGCCAGTGAATTTTGATGGGATTTTCATTTCCATTCCAGATGGAAGACAGAAACCTTGAACAGACTCTTTTTGCTGTCCTGCAGGTATCTAGAAAACTGCAGCATTTCTGCACTGAAAAGGAAGTGTGATTTCTCTGCAAATATTTCATTATCATCTTCAGAAGATGACGAGCAAGCCCAGTTGATACAGAATGAAATACAGACTTTGAAAGGTACGTTTGAGTGTTGGCATCATTAAAGAAGAAATACAGCAGTATAAAAATATAATTAGTGGTTAAGTAAATAAGTGAAATCTCTGTTTGCCAGAGGTGGGAATCAAATGACTTTGTGTGACACTAGAGGCATTCATTCAGTTTGTCTTACGCAAGGGAGATTCTGGTTCCGTTTCTTTTTGTTATCAGAGACAAGGCCATCATGAAGCATTGTTGCGGGCTCTTCTCACACTGTGATGTTTGCTTTCCTTCCACTAGAGCCTTGCAGTACTTCCCAGTCACTTGTACAGCCAAAGGTGCCATTGTCTGAATGGTTGCCCCAGTGGCAGAGCTGGCACTGACAAGCAAAGCTCTGAGTGTGATGTCCACAACTAGCCAGCGCAACTTCAGTAGCGCTCTTGTTCACTTTCCACATCCAGTCAGGGAAGCTGACACAGCAATTGCCTTCTCTTTACTTTTGTTTTTTTCAGACTAAACTTGTCTTTCCTAAGAAATGTGGCTCCTCACGTATCTCTCATTTACTCTGCCCCTTTGCCTTCCTATGTACGTTACATCAGATTAGAATGTCTGCATTGTGGACTCTGATTCCCACATGTGGGTTCTATGGAGCAACTCAGGTTGAAGCTTGAGATCTTTGACAGGACCCCACCCACCCCAGAGCGACCTATGAAATATTGGACTTCCAGCCAGTCGCCTGATTATCACAAAAATCGCATATTCTGTTCTTCTTAGTGTGTTCCCCCTCGGGTTTATGGTGTTTATGGCTCTCCAGATCTCTTTTAAAAGTGTTAGATTTGTGGAAGCAAGTTGTGTCTCCTTTGTTCCAGACAGAGTTGTGTTGTGTTGACACAAGGCATCCTTAATGGAACCACTCCCCACCCCTCCATATGCCCCTCTAGCTCCACCTCATTCTCTTGGCTGTGTATGTGTCCTGATGCCAAGCCTGACCTCCTCCATACTAGTCCAACACAGAAAGTGGTTGCCAGTTGTCAGCACTGCTGACCCTGGCAAATTGCTCAGTGCTGATCAAGATCCCTGACTTTCCCAAAGCAGCCATCTGCAAGTTGTACTCAGATGAAAAAAACACCACCAATTGTGACCCAGAAGTGTAATTAAGGAAAGGAACATTCAATGTCAACAAATTCAATTCTGGAACCACCACCTCTGGTATCAGCCTAGCTTGTCCTTGCATCAGATCTGGGCCTTCAGTTGTTGCTACTCATTCAAATACTTCAACAAGAATCTTCCCAACCCACAACTTATTGCCAAGGTGCAGCTCATTGATGCCACCCCAGAGCGGAGATGAGCGATTATTTCCTGTTGAAGGAAGAGCAGATATTACTGAGCAGTGTTTACTTCATTGCCTCTTTTTCAGAGGTCCCGCCAGAGGACTCCATGGTCTGACTGCTGCTTGTCTCCTTGAAAGATCAGTCTCTCTTTCCATCTCTTCATGATGGAACTTGCTGCTTCCAGGGCAGCTCTGCCCTGGGTTTTTCCTGCTTGGGCCAGGCTAGTGCCGTTTCCTTCATACCGTAGACTCTCCATCTCAGAGGGGTTACGTAGCTGATTCAGTCCAGATCATAAGGACCAGATGTTTTCTACTCTTTGGGGCTCAGCCTGCACAGCCACTCCCGGCTGCATAAACGCAGCACCTTTTTCTTGCAGGAGGACACCTCCTGTGGGAAGGTCATTCTGTCGTGCAGCTTGGAGTAATGGCAGTTTTATGAGGTTGCAAAAGAACTTTCTGTCCCCCTACAGTTTTGTGTGGGAGGAAGAAAGGATGGAGTAAGCCTGACTTCTGTGCTTGGAGATAGGGAGAAAAGAAAGAATGGAAGCAGAGTGAGTTTGTTTCATGAGGCATGTCTACATGTGCTTAGGTAAAGAATTGTGGTACCTTTGCAAACAAGAGGGAGGAGGGGAACTGATTGGTGCTGGTTGTTGCCTAGTTTAGATAACCCTCTGCCTTTACTTGGTATCCCCTCCAAAACAGACCATCCCACAGTGCACCATCTGCAACTGTCTTATGTCTACCAATTCCAGATCAGGCAGTGTCTGGTACCTCATTGTCTAAAAGATGGTTGCTTTTTCAGTCTCATCCAGTGTTGCTCAACCTTAACAACTTTAAGATGGCTGGGTGGGGAATTCTGGGAGTTGAAGTCCACATATCTTAAAGTTGTCATGGTTGAAAAACACTGGTCTTATCAGTTCTACCATCAGAAGTAGAGAGGAGTGGTACAGCTGCACCTTCTTTAGCACCCTTGGTGGGATGGGAATGGCTACCAATCAATTTCTTCCTCTGTGTCTGTTCTCCATCTTTGCTGGAGACAGCTATTGCAGACTATATATAATCTGCTTCTTCAGAAGACATTAGAGTTTATACAGAACAAATAATTTGCATGTCCCAGTCTCTTGGCTTGATTTCAAGCCACAGGAAGAGCTGCTACAGGCCCTCTTTTTCACTTGGTGCAAAAATTGGTGGCCATACTGGTTCAGATTCTGATGACGCCCACATTGTTAAAGATGGCCAAGGACCAGTAGTTCCCCCACTGATAAAGATTCAAGAGACAGCTATATAAATAGTCAGCTGCGAGCTCCATTGTCAGTGAAAAGACCTGTTTCCTTGCCAGATCACCATTCAAAAGAAAATCAGCAATTCCCCAGCTAATGTACTGGGGGATACCTTCTGAATGGGAAATAATTTGGTAGCCCTCTCCCACTCATCTCAATAAATCTTGTTAAAGAGAACCATGTGAGAATCACTCTCAGCTTCAGATAGCAGCCCAAGAGGAATTTGAGGCAAAACCTTTTGGGTATGGTCACTTGAAGGCAACTTGAAAACAGACTTTCATCCTAGTGGAGCCTTGCATCCCTCTGATCCTTCAGGCTGGAATGTAACTTTTTTTAATTGACCTTTGGACCACGCTTGCCCTACTTACTAACTTGACTGTCAGTTCTCAGCAGCTCCACCTTCGCAAGTGAACCAGGCATGCTGCTTGCAAAGAAGTTCTAGCTAGCATTCCACAAGGTGGTTCTGCTGCTGGTTGTTTAGCTCAAGGCAATCCCAGACTTCTTTTATGGAAGGAGCTTGTCCTGACCACATTTTCTCAGGTTCCTGTATTTCCTTGATAAGAAGCAGGCGTTTGCATTTTACAGTGATCATGGTGTGGCTTTTCACCAAGTCCTTCACCTGGATGGGCCATAGAGAAGCCCTCTTGTCTCCTCACATTTTATAGAACGGGTGACAGCTACCATCTGGTTGTGTTTAGCAAAGGATCCTTGTTTTTAGCTGGGCTGCATTGGCATTGGACTCCTGTGGTTGCACATTTTACTGCCCAGTGATTTTCTGGTTGATGGCCAAGTGGCAACCTAGCCCTTTCCATTATCATGTATCAGATATTATCAAATTGACATTACATCCAAGCAGGATGCAGTGTTTGACAAAGCAGAGTTGTTTTCTATAGTCTGCTAATATTCCTCCAAGTAAAGGAGCTAATCAATTACCCATATTAACTAGTGCTAATTATGTATATTATTTATATACGTGTCTATTTCATCTCTAGCCCACTTTTCATTAAGGAGCTCAAAGCAGCGTACATGTTGTTCCCTGCTCCTGTGAGATAGGTTGGACTGAGATAGAGGGACAAGTGCAAATTAGGGGCCATAGTGAGGAAGAATTGATTATTTACCAGTAAATGGTTCTTCAGATGAGCATCTGGGAATTCACCCCAAACACCCATCCTTCCACCCTTGAATTTAGTACCTCATTTGGAGCGCTCTAGGTGAGAAGGTATGACCTTGGTTTAATGCTGCTGGGTCAGCCATTGAAACAGGTGGCTGGTGAGAGCTCCCCTGTTTCACACAATGTTGGAAAGTGCCCACCCACCCCCAAAAAAACCTGTGATGATAATTTCTAAGGTCTTGGATCACCCTCAGCTCATGCTATGAATTACGTGGGAAATGGCTGTGCTAGAGGGCTGCTTAGGACTTGCAGTCACCAGCCCATGTCTTCCTGCGAGTGACAGTTCAAAGCAAGTGTTCTTTCATGTCAGGGAAATCCTGAAGCCGGAAAAAACCCACCTGGCCTCTGCCTGCAGAGAGGAGGGAAATTTGATGCCCCAAACCCTGGAGTCTCGAACCTGTCCTCTTTTTCTAATATTGTTCCTGTGAAGGCATTCTTGATGGAGTAACTCCTGAGTGCATTTCAATCAATACAAACTATGTCTCATTTGTCTTTTACATGCCATGGCTCAGCTTTGTAGGCCAGCCCACTTCAGTGGCCAGCATCAAGTTGAATTCTGGGCCTGGGGGTGGGGTGGGGGTTCAGAGAAGCAAGATTTGCATTTTCGTCTCTTCACCTTCCGCAGCCACTGCGCTGGAAGAAGCCATTCTGCAGAGCGAGCAACTTGACCTTTTCTCACCAGCATCCCACGTGCTGCTGCAGCTGCTGAGGACAGAATCAAGCTGGTTGGACTGACCAAAGAGGCTTTGTCAGAGGAGGAGCAGAACTACATGGCCCAGATGTGCCAAAGGTTCCTGCTATCTCCATACAGGTCATACTTCCAAAATCAAAGAGCCCGAAGCAACCAGCCTCTTTCCCAAGATCTAGGTGAAAAGAGGGAGAAGGAGCGAATACCATCATGGTCCCTTGATGTGTTTAGCGTGGATGTGCATCCCTCTCTCTTTCAACCTCTCTCCCATACAAGTTTCACAGAGTGGAAAGAATCTGAGAATGAGTCCCTAAGGCCTGCGGTGGCTGGAGACCACAGTGTGCTTGCTGATACATCCCTTGGTACCCACAGAGCTCTCTGCTCCATCTAATTTTATCAATTAAGATTCATTTCATTAACGGACTCAACTGCACTGTGCAAACAAAAACAATAGGAAGAAGAATCTCACTGTTGTTGAAGAGAGAAGTGTTCTGTATTCTGTAACCCATAAAATCACAGAGCTGGAAGAAGTTTGGACAGTGCTCTCTTCCATGCAGAAATCTAAATTAAGATGTCCCTTACCTAGTTTCTGCTTGAGGCTACCAGCTCTCTGGGGTATTGGTTGTACTCTCAAACTATTCTTTGCATTTTTTTTCCTGACATTCAATTTGAATGTGCCTTCCTTTAGTTTAAATCCATTATAACGTATTCTGAACTGTAGAATGACAAAGAACAGGTCTGCACCTTCCGTGTGTCCTCCTTTCATATATTTGAAGAGCACTCTCATATTTCCTTCAAACCTCTCAAGGCTAAGCTTTCTCAATTCCCAATTCCTTCAAGACTTGGTTTCTGGTTCCCAATCAACCTCATTGCCCTTCCCTGAACCTGTTACAGTTTCTCTTGAGTCCTTCTTCAAGTGTGAACAAAAATGGACGCAGTATTTGAGGTGAAATGCAGGAATTATTTCAAATGAGTTTCCCACTGACTTCCAAACAGCTGTGGTCTTGGCCAAACTCCCTAGCTTAAGAAATAGGTGAGACAGGGAGTTATTTAAATTAATCATCGATATTTGCTGAAATAATGCTTAAACTAGTGTTGCCTCGTTAGTACTGATGATTCTCAGCAAGCATTCAAATAATGCATTTGAGAGTTAACTTGGACTTCAGTTGCCTTGTGGTTTTTTAAATGCAAATGGTGTACCTGTCTCAGAGTAGCAGTCTAACTTCAAATCTTAAAATGCTATCTTTAATTGTGCCTTTGGAAGAAAGGGATAGAGCTGTGCAGTACAATGTCTGTGTTTATGTGAAAATTCCAGGGTTCGGTTGAGGTTGAAGGATCCAGGTGGTGAATCAGTGAAGGGTCTCCTAAGTCGAGGTCAGGATGGGAAGCTGGATGTCTTAATGATCCATTACGAAAAACCCTCCTGTCACTTGGAGCAGGACAGCAATGTAGCAACAGGAGTTGCTGCTCCTGTTTCTTCCTCTCCTCGTGACTTATCTTTTGTTTTCTCTGTAGGTGACTTCCCCTCCAAGCCAGCCAGATCCAGGAGCTGGAAAAGGAAAAACAACCAGAGCCAGTTCAAGGAGCAGAATGTGCTGGTTTCCTCAGATGACAGCTCAGGTTGTAAGAATGGTGCTCATGAGAAGAAGACAGTGGCTTGGAAGCCATCCTGGCTCTCTCAGAAGACCCCCAGCCTAGCCCCTCTGGTAAGACCTTTCCTGTACATCCCTACTCTGGGTCTGGTGTGCCATGGGCTGCAATGAGAGACAGCCACCCCTTTCAACAGTAGGAACAGCCCCCATCATCTGGTCAGTCCTGCATACAGCATACAGCCCACCCAGCCATGCCATACCCCATCCCTGGGCAACATCCCAGCTGCGCTGCGTCCCAGCTTTCCCATGCCAGCTTGCTTTCTTCAGCCTTACTTCTCTGCCCAGCACCCTTGTTCCTCCACTCCCTGCACCACAGTGCTCCCAGACCCTCCATCTCCTCTTCCCCCCTCTGCGGTACCAGATGTTGTGGACCACATCTTGCCTCTGTTTGAGGAAGGGCAGCAAGAAATCTCTGGCTGTCACCCCCCACTCTTGAACCTCTCCCCTGCAGCTGAACCTGCTATAAGAAGACCTCCCCAAGCCATGTGAGCTCCCCAGCAAATTCTAGGCCTGCTTCAAAATCAAGTGCCAGGCACTTTTTATGCAAGGAAAAACAGCAGTCTACTAGGAAATAGCATGGTCCATGAGAGCTGGGGATGAGAGAAGCGATATTGTTTAAGAGAAGTCTCCCTTTTTAAAGTCTAATTTTTTTTAAAGAATTCAAAATAAAAACATTTTTCCACAGGAAGGATTCTTTATAATGAATTCCAAAATCTTATTTCAAATTTATCTGGACCCTTAGTCCATTTGTAACCTTCTAAAATCAAAGTTTTAATCGCTCTTTTGCTGTTTGTTTAAAAAAAAAAAAAATTAACCCCTTAAACTTGTAGTTAAGACTTCTTTCGCTAAGGATTAAAGGAAATTCACCTGGAGCTGTAAAACTTGTCAATCCAAAGGTTCCTAATAGCTGAAAGGCAATGAGCAATTTCCGAAAGTGATTAGAAAAGGAAGTATGAGAACTTAGTGTCCTTTCAAAGGCGCTGACCACAGTTTGAGCAAGATGGCTGTTTCCTCGATTTCCAGAGCTCTAAACCTGCTGGAGACAACTGTCTTCCAGTCTCCTTGCAAGGAGCAGCTGTCTGGAGCCCTTGGGGGTGATCTCAAATCCTCTCCTTATCTGGAGAGGAATTATCGAAAAGCCGATCTACTCTTTTTGCAGAGCCATCGTCAGCCCACCATTTCTTCCCCAGAAATCTAAGAATGGGTTTTTCCTAGTTCTGCAGGAAATGGGCGTGTGTGTGGTTGTGCTGCCATTTACATATCACTCATTCCTGTTTCCCACCCAACCAGTGACGCATGTCAGATCATTTACTTGAACGAAGTAGATATCACATTTTAAATGTGAAAGTTCCAGCTATATGCCCAATAAAATACGGTACTATCATGCAACAATATTCCATAAAGGAGAAAGTGGTTTTGCCTCTCAGATTGCATTTATAGTGATGTCCTGTAACACAGTATATGAAGTGATTGACAATATAGTGCCAGATGATGGGCCTGTCAGGTTGGATGGCATTCAACATACTGCTGAGGAAAAGCTGAGGATCTTTCATAGTACTAATAGTGTTTATAATGTGGCTTGATTAAAGCCTTTGCGATGTCTAATTGCTAGTGTTGCCGTTCAGGAAAAGAAGATCCGAAGCTGCAAAGGCAGAATCTCGGTGGGAATATGGAAGGAGAGAAGCATAAACGGGGGAAAGCTCGAAACAGTGGAAGATGAAATTAATCATGTTGACATTTTAAGCATTGGTAAATTGAAATGAAATTGAAATTGAAAGGGGACGCGGTGGCGCAGCAGCTTAATGACGCTGAAAGTTGCCGGCCAGAAATGGCTGACGCTTCGGCGGTTCGAGTCCAGCCTTCGCGTTAACAGGGTGAGCTCCTGTTTCCTCCCCAGCTCCTGTCAACCCAACAGCTCGAAAACTCACGTGAGTAGATAAATGGGGACTCTCACTCCGGTGGGAGGAAAAATGCTGGCACCGCCTTGCACAGAGAGACGGGACCAGTTGCCGGTAAGCGCGAAACCGCACTCGCCCAAAAAGGGCGCGAAGCAACGGAAATCCCGCCTCCTGCGCTCGCCAGCTGGGCTCTGCTCTAGGAAGGAGGCTCTGGCAAACCACTTCCGAAACAATTGCCTTGAAAACTGCACAGGATTCGTCCAGGCAAGGATTCGTCCAGGCAAGGACTCGTCCAGGCAGGCACTGCAGGGTCAGTAATGACTGAGCGCAGACAAAAAAAAAAAAAAATTGAAATGGATTGGAATTGACAGATGTCATGATGTGCCTATACCAAAGGTCAGAATCATGTAAGCAATGGTTTTTCCAGGGACATTCCATGGAAGTGAAAGTTGGACTTTGAAGGAGAATATTTATAGTTCTGAACTTCAGTGTTGGAGAAGACTCTTGAGAATACCATGGATAGCTAGGAAAACAAACCAATGGATCTTACAGCAAATCAAGTTCTCACTCAAGGCACAAATGACCAGTCTCAAATTATCTAATTTTAAACATACTGTGCACAGACCCAACTTCCTTCCAACTTCCCATATACAATGCTGGGAAACGTGGAAGGAAAGAGGAGGAGAGGATGACCAGCAACAAGGTGGATGGATTCAGTTACAGTAGCAATCTGTGCATCATTGGAAGACATGAAGGGCCACATTGGGGACAGATCATCCTGGATCTATCTGTGGTCGCTAGGAGTTGGCACTGACTTAATGGAATATAATCAATCCTCTGTCTTAGCAACACATAAATCATTCCTAACAGCAGTATTTTCTTTAGACGAACTATGTAGTATAATGTTTCAGTGTCCCATTTTGGAGGTGGCGGCATTATGGGCCTATGATTCTAGCCAGTACTCTAGCCAAGATGAATACTGTTTACACAATGTCAGGTTGGGAATTAGTCAAGGAAAACAATTCTGAATTGTTTAAGAATAAGAGCTTTACTTGCTCATGAAGATCTTGCAATGGCATTATTTGCACTGATAGACGTGTTTTTGCTATTGGATCTGTTCCAGAACAAGATGAGCGATGGTGGGGGCATTTCAGAAGACTGTCTGCCTGCTCTAGATAGCACAGGAGGGTTTTCCTTTCTGCTCTTATCTCTCCCTCTTTGTGAGACGGTATCCAACACCTGTTCATGCTTGGGTGTCTGATCCTCCTCCTGCCTCTTGTCCCAGTGAGTACCTAAAACTTGTAGCATTCCCCTTTGGGAAAGAAGGCCTGGATTTTCGGATGTGTGTCTCTTGGTGTGCAGACAAAGATGATTCTGTTTTGTATAGATTTATTGTAAAGAATAGCAAGTAAAGGGGGCATCTTGCTTGAATGTAGGGAGTGGATAACACCCCTCTCAGTAAATTAGCCATAAGGAATGACATTCTTGGATGTCTACACTGGCTTCTTAGCCACTTGCAGTTTGGGTGTCCCATGAATTCTTCTCCAATCTCTGTGTGTGCTAGAGAACCAAAGCTCCCAGGTTTTCCTGGAATCTGGAACAGTTGTGACAGGGTGAGCAAAGCCTCCTTGGCTTGTGGGGGGTGTGGAGGTCTAGCTGATATGCTGCGCTTTAAATTCGGTTCTTGGTGTGAAGGCTAAATTGACTCCTGAAAGCAGAAAAGCTGTGAAGCCTTTGACCTGTTCCTTGGATCTGTCACCCTGGTACTCCATTATCCTGCGCACATGTTTGTGTTCCATCAAATGACTTGGCACAGTACATGTTTCTGTTCTTCACTGCAGTATTCCATTCCTCGGTGTAAGCAGAGGAATCCTTGATCTGCATGAGCAGCGAGGTGGAAAAGATCAGGAGTCTGGGCGGCACCTTTTGTGACCAACCTATTTTGTGAAAAGGCCTAAGCTTTCGTGAGCTGCAGGTCACTTCATCAGATGCATAGAATAGGTAGAAAATTAAAGGGTAACAATTTGAATGAGAACAGTTGGGTAAAGTACTTGTTTTCCCATAGTATTCCAGTGATTCAAAATGTCAGCTCCCTTCCACTGTCCGCCCAGCTTCTGGGCTCTCACTTCTGAAAAAAGGAAAGTACTTCCTGTTGAAATACAACCACAGTGGCTGTGATTTATTAAAGGGAACATTTTCTCTTTTAGACATTCTGCAGCTTAAGTGTTCCCTAATGACATATGCCTGCACTCTGTATGTCTGTTGCTCTATTTCTAAAGGTTTTACCTACTCCTATTCAGGGTCCAAGAACAGCTAAAGACGCCAGCTAGGATTCCTCTTCCAGGCTGGCTTGGCTGGGTTCCTCCCATCTCAGCTTCTGATCCCCCACAGCCTTCTGCCCCCAGGTAGATTCTGTCTCAGACGTCAGCCCTTTTTCCAGATTGTGCCCTGTTCTGCTTCTTACCTACCTTTCCTCAAACTTATAATCCTTCAACAGTCCATCACCAGCCATCATTGTTCTTTCCAAAACAAATCTTTCACAGCCAGTGCTCTCTAGGTCCATCTTAATTTACCAGCTATCAAAGTTCTTCTTCTCTTTCCCAGAGTTCCCCCATTTTTTTTTAAGAAACCACCTTCCTCAGCAGCCCCCTTTCCCTCTTCTGTGGGAAACCAACCTAACTCCTACTCTTCGCAGAACGAAGAGTGTGGACAAATACTGGGTGCTCCAGCCCAACTGCATGGTCCTCTCCACTGCAGGCCCCCAGCACCACAGCCAGCCACTCTCTGGAGCCACCCTCAATCAAGGAGGATGCTGGCATCTCTCCACCTTCCAAGCTGATCATCCTACCAGACCTCTTATCCCCATCCAAGTGGTATTTTTGACATATTGCACAATAGCTTCTTTATTCAACGTTCTGAGATGCGTTGGGGGGGTAGTTTATGGAGGCAATAAAAATAAGAGCTGCCTTTTGAAATTACATTAACCAGTAATATGGTACAAACAATGACTCATTCAGTCTGATGGTTGAGACTCTGCATCGTTTAGCTCTGTTTCTCTGGCTGAGTTATGAGGGCTGTACTTTGTTTACTGATTGTCATAAAGGTTGTCAAATTGCATGAGAGCCATCAAGATGAGATGGGGGTCTCTGTACGGGATGCCCAGAAGGGACGTGGTCAACCAGTGGCAAAGGTGGTCAGTTGGTGTCGGCGCACTTGCTGTGTGTCACTGCTGACTATAGCGTTGATTCAGGTCAAGAGAGGGACAATAATGTTTGTGTCCTAAAGGAAGAGGGAGCCTTTAATAAACCATGTTCTTTGGCATAAGGCAAGGCCCCACCCAGGACTGAGAGGATTTAAGCATTTAGTTTCCATTGACTTCCCATTTTAGATAATTGGCATAGTACAATCAGTTTTGTTCACAGTGTGGTTCAAAGTAGTGTAAGGCCTGCTGAGAGTAAGGACGAATACCCCTCCCCTGGAATTGCAGTGAAAAAAAACTAATTCTGAAAGGCATTTCCTGTAGGAATTCCTTTTGGCGTGTGAAATATAATTTTTATATTATATTTTTTAATTTTTGTCAGTCGCCTAGAGTCGCAATTGTGAGATGGGCAGCCACATAATCAATTTAAATAAATAAATAAATTTGGAATATGCCTTTCTTGTTCTCTAAGCTTGAATAGGATCCATGATAAAAAGAAGGAAAATAACTCTCCGTTTCCAAAAATATAACCAAATCTAGAGAAGATTTATTAAATCCCATGCAAGTAATATGGAAGTTTTTTGCCATCTTCAAAATTACTTTATTTTCATCATGTGTGCATTTCCACAGATTATATGCAGGATTCTAGTCTATTGCTTGATCACATCATAAATTATAGGGCAAGGATGTGGTGTTGGGACTGGGGGGCACCTGGAAGCAAATGGGTTCCCAGCCAGTCACACACAGTATTTCCAGAAGCATTCAGAGAGGTTCCCACGCTTCTTATGCTGCTTCCTGGTGGATTCCCATAAGCGTCTTAGTAGCATGTTCTGGGAGAAGCTTCCAACTGGTGCCTGAGCAAGTGAACAAAAAGAGAAGAAGAGCCCCCTCCATCAGGTAAACAAGGGAAGCCAGAGGAGAGAAGGAATCATTGAACAGAATGAAGGAGAAGAGATCCTAGGTCAGCGTTTCTCAACCTTGGGAACTTTAAGATGTGTGGACTTCAACTCCCAGAATTCCCCAGCCAGAATTCTGGGAGTTGATGTCCATACATCTTAAAGTTCCCAAGGTTGAGAAACACTGTTCTAGATTTACCAAATTTTAGAATTGGAAGGAAGTTCAGAAATCATCTGGAGATTTGGGGTATGGTGCAACCACAGCATCCCCAAGAGGTGCTCTTCCAGCCTCCTCTTAAATAGCTGCCACCTCTGGATATATTCAGCAGTCAAGCAACTCTTGCTATGGGACATTTTCCTCTAATATGACATGAAATCTTGTCCCCTTAATTTTCAGTTATCACATAGTCTTGAGCAAAATAAGCAGTTATGTTCCAACTGGTATCTTTCAGGTAGCTGGGGGCTGCTAATGTCCTTGTTTCCTACCGCTATTCCATACAAAGAGTTTTTAACCATTTTTCATAAGCTAGAACATCATCTAGATTGCCACTTAAATTTTGTCACTCTGATGCAAGCTGTAGCTGTTTTGAACAATAACATCTTAAAAAGGCCCAAACATGTTAAACAATTACACTGGCCTCCAGAAACCAGCCAACCACACTTTGCATCTTAAGCTTTGCATCTTATGTGCTTTGCATCTTATGTGAACCGAGACTGTGCACTCAGTTATATCAGAAAGTTGGATTGAGTAAAGCATTTTAAGTCAGTCATCGTTAAGGGCTGCCATGTAATCCAACAGCAAAGTTGGCCTCCAGCCTCGTGGTCAAAGATCTGAGTTGTGCAAAGAAAGCCCACCCTTTCTTCACGCTCTGTCAAAGAAACCCACTCACCCAGCTTTGTATATAAGAAGCTCTACCCTCTTTGTCTGGTATGCCTGCCTGTACCCCCAAATGAGGCAGTAGTTGGTTTTAACATTAATTTATCATGTCAGCTCTTCAACGTTAAGGAACAACATTAAGGAAATTAATAATCGGGAAGCACCAACATGTCAAGTGTATTATTTCAATAAGGAAAACAGAGCCACTAAGATGAGTTCACAAATTTGGCCAAGTCATTAACACTTCAAACTTTTCTCATCACCTTGGTACCGCAAATTCAGGAATCTGCTATAAAACAATTTAACTAAAGTTGAACTGAAACCCATGGGAAAGGGAGTGGTTTCGGAATGTAAGACTACCAGAAATTCCCTTTGAGTTGGATGGCATCTCTTGATAAGAAAAGGTTAGAAATTGGTGCTGGTTGCTTTTGTCAGAGAAGTTTGCTAGCTTGATGTTCTTCCTGAGTGTGGGTGGTAAAAATATGAGTGCTTACTTTGTCCTTCCTGTATTTAACTTTCCTCTCTGTTGTTAATACGGCTAATATGGTACACAGATAATTAAAAATAGTTTTATCAGTTAAGCTCTTTGTTCTCTGCCCACGCTAGAACTGGGTTGATGGAATATAATTTTGTGCCCAGAGCCCTACTGAACTAAGAAGATGTACACAGAAACATCTGGGAGAAATATTCATTTGTCAACTGTAATTATTAGAAAGGAATCAACAGATGTTAATTACTTCATTAAGTGCTTAAGTCCTAGTATTTTCAGTACAATTAAAACTAAGCCAAAACCTAACATATTTCTTGCTCTGTTTGTAGAGGAGGCTATCTGGAAAGGTCAGAACATGATCCCACCCAGACTCTGGCTTTGCCTATGGATGTAGAGCCTGATCTTTCCTTAACTCTGGGCATTTCTTTCCCGCTCTGCCCGGACAAGTTTTGTCTGGGCAGAGCAGGAAAAATGTGTCTGAAAATGGAACAGCTAATACTTAAAATTAAACAAGACTCCTGCAGTGAGGGAAGATCCTTGGGCCCATAGACTGGCTGATATAAAGTAAATATTTTGAAGTGCTGAGAACTAATGGAGAAATGAAATTGGCAATGTCTCCCTGACAGCAGGATTTTGGGCTCATGTTTAACCAAGAGCCAGATGCCCCAGGCAGATATTAGCAGCATGGTGAAAGCAAGCCACAGAGCAAGTAAGGTTGGAGTGCTCTTCCCCGCTTTCTCGGTATTCTGCCCAAGGAGGAGCATTTGCAGTCTATCTTCCATCTTGCAAGCAGCAGAGGCTACTTTATGTATTACAAATGGCTTGTGAGTTCCAAGCAATTGAAGCGATAATACTCCCCAGCTAAAGTCACATCCTGTAACGGAAGGGGGTGTTTTTCTTGACAGCAGGAAGGACATTCTGTTTTGGACTTTTTTCTCCTTAGGAGAAGAGCAATTTCACCAAGAAAGTAAGGCAGTGCTGGGAAGCAATGTGGAGGCTGTTGGTCACCTAGGAGCATTCTCTTCTCCACCATTGAAATTATCTTCACTTCTATTGAATAGGTCTTTTTCCGAAGAAAAAAAGGGTCAGTTGGGCCTGTTACTAAACATTGGAAATGTTCAGGGGCAGAAGATGGGAGGAAAACCATTTCAGATCTAATTTCTCTCCATAGGCCATTCCATTTCCCCCACATCCTTCTTACCTCTTTAACATACTCCCTTGCACTGAAGCTGTGGGGCCCAAGACCTGCAATGAAAACAAAGCTGGGCTCAGAACGTTTGTGTGGGAAATACAGAACTTATCTGGTTGCAAAGTCTGCATCTGCCTCTCTTGCTTAGTTGTCTAAAACTAGTTTTTCTAACATAGGAAGGAATATTCAATGTTCAGGCAGAGATAAGGTGATGGCCAAGATACACACATTTCTCACTCCTGCCTTACAGCTGACTCATAAGAACTGATCTGTTAACTCTAGGAGAGAAAGTCTGCTGTAGGTGTTCTGGGGACAGAATTTTTCCAAGGGTTCCAGAAATATAGCTTCAAAACAGGAAATTACAATAGCATTGTAAAACATTACAATAGCAGTCGGTTGCTGGGTCCCACTTTAGGTGCTGGTTTTGGCCTGTAAAACCCTTCATACCTGCCAGACAGCCTTCTCCCCCCATTTGTCCCGGCCAATTAGATTTACAGGCTGCTGCAAATCTCACAGCTTTGGAGGGTTCAGGGTGCCCAGGCGACCCAGGAAACAGCCTCCCGGAGGACAGCAGGCCGGCTCTCCCTTTGCTGGCCTTTCAAAAGCTCTCGAAGACCGAGCGGTTTCGGAGACCCTTCCCTGATTGGATTCGAGGCTGCCGTTTCTTTTTTCCTACTCTTCTTTGTATTGTTGGAGAGCTGCTGCGTTTGTATTTTTGTACTGTAGTTTTTCTATACAATAGAATTCTATACTCTATATTCTATACTATACTGAGAGTCATTTGGATTGACTTGAACGTAGAAGTGTGTTTAATAAATAAATAAAGTTGGGAGATGCAAATTCATCCATTGATGGGTTTCAAATTTCAAAATCAAATTTATTTAATTGTAGTCAATGACTAGCAAGGGAAAAATCACCAAAGCAGTGACCAAATGCAACAATATAAATTGGTCATACAAAATCTAAAAGTTAAGATTTAACCCTTTTTAAAATTAAATTTACATCCCGCTTTTATTTTGAATAATTCAGCGCATCCTGCATAATGCTCTCTCCTATTTTCTTCACAGCAACCCTGTGAGGTGGGTTGGGCTGAGAGAAACTGACTGGCCCAAAGTCATCCAAAGGGAGAACTGGAACTCACCATTTCTATTCCAGCACCTTAATAGCTACCTTGAAGTCGCCTTCAAAATGTAAAGTGAGTCATATTAAGAGTAAAAATCCAGTTGGAGCTTTAATGGCCACTACTGCAGGAAAAGCATTTTGAGCTTTTTTTTTTTTTTTTTGTCTGCGCTCAGTCATTACTGACCCTGCAGTGACTGCCTGGACGAATCCTTGCAGTTTTCAAGGCAATTGTTTTTCGGAAGTGGTTTGCCAGAGCCTCCTTCCTAGAGCAGAGCCCAGCTGGCGAGCGCAGGAGGCGGGGTTTCCGTTGCTTCGCGCCCTTTTTGGGCGAGCGCGGTTTCGCGCTTACCGGCAACTGGTCCCGTCTCTCTGTGCAAGGCGGTGCCAGCATTTTTCCTCCCACCGGAGTGAGAGTCCCCATTTATCTACTCACGTGAGTTTTCGACCTGTTGAGGTGACAGGAGCTGGGGGGGGGGGGAACAGGAGCTCACCCTGTTAACACGAAGGCTGGACTCGAACCGCCGAAGCATCAGCCATTTCTGGCCGGCAACTTTCAGCGTCATTAAGCCGCTGCGCCACCGCGTCCCCTTTTTGAGCTATAGTGGTGAGCATAAAATGTTGGTCCAGCATCTGAGTTCACACTATGCATGCAGTCTGTTTTCTGGCTTTGCAAAATAAATTGAATTTACCAAATGGGCTGGATCCATGCAACATTTTGAATGCCAAAGAAGCTTGCTCAAGTTGAAATTAACCAATCTGAGCATGTTCTGCCAATGCACTTGCTTGGTCATAGGCACCACTGTGCAACATGTGGATTCTGTGTTGGAAATCCTTGGGAAAGGAATTGAAAATAGTAATGTTAGGCATGAAAAAGACAGGTGGGGTTTGTGGGGGAGATGGCACCACTATTCAAGAGCTGTGAAAGAGTAAAATATGCAGGGGGGGGTTCTGTCTTACCTGCTTTGCTTGGTTTGTCCTCGGTCTGTGCTCCTAGTATCCTGGCTAAGGCTTGCTGAAAGGGTCTTCTGCTAGTCAAAGCCTCCAGATTTAGCCTGGCATCTTCGTTGTCTGCTAGAGATTGAGAATAAGACGAGGAAGAAGCAAGTGCGCTTTGGAGAGGTGTCCATCTCCCCACATCTCTCTCTGAAATCCTTGAGAATGAAGAACAGCCTTATTCCTTTGGACTGAAGGCCCTCAACTGTTTTGCTCTGCCACCTGTCTAGGACCCCACTCCTGGTTGATGCCCCACTCTTGCTAATCAGAAATGCTTTCTCTAAATCTGCCTTCAAAAGGAAGTTTGCAGAATCTTGGCCACAACTTTGATTGTCAGTTCCATAACAGAATTACATGTTAGGTGACAAATTCTTATCTTGGCACTTGCAGACGACTTGAGTTCCATTTTAATGAAAATAAAAGGGAGAGGTGGCCTTTCCTTCTTTCTCTTACACTGTTAGTACCACCTTCCCTTTTTACCATATTTCAGATGAGTTTTGTTTCCCCTTTGTTCCAGTCCCTTTTCGGATCCTGTAATGTAGGATCAATCTCGCAGTGCCCCAAAAGTAGGATGAAATGGAACAAACCGACCTCCTCTTTTTCAAGGGACAAGACTAGGAATCGTTGCAGGCTTCCAGTGGGCTCCCTCAGGTACCTTCATGGCTCATTGGGTGCAGATGAGGGCCTTTTGCCTTGTAGCTTGGGCATTTAGTCTTGAACCCTGCCCAATCCTACAGCTAATGAGGGCACACCTAGTCACAGATGGTTTCCTACCACTTTCACATAGTTAAACGTACTGTAAAAATAATCCCACTTCACTCTGTTCAAAGGAACATTCCCAAGCCTGCCATAATAATAGTGTTTCTCACAAGTAAATGAATAAATGCACCCAGCAGGGTGTATCATTTTCATATTTTTGGGTGGGCAGTGCAAAGAGATTGTTTGCTTTGCAAATGGTGATGTCTCATTCATTTCAACCATTCAGCTATGCCCAAATATTGATTATAGTTGACATCAGTGATAATTGGGGTTGATGATTGGACATGTTGCTCTTTGTATTTTTCTGTATTGGAACACTGTTGTGCAATAATTTTCAGTCTTCAGCTTTGGTGGCCTTCAGCTTTTCTTTCTTCAGAAAACCCTTCCTTCCTTTCCTGTCCAATCTAGCATTGCTGCCCTCATCTCTGCCAAGGGATCTTGAATGTAAGCTCTGTGTGTGTGTGTGTGTGTGTGTGTAGACTAGGACACACCAGCACCATCTGGGCTGCTACTTGTTGTAGGCAGCACTCATCACCCTGGAAAAGGGTTTTTTTTTTCTTAATCTGTTAATTGAGGTGGTCCTCAGTTCCTCAAAAATTAGTTTGAGCTTCAAAAGCAGGTTAGATGAATGCTGCTTGTAATACTAAAGAGTCTGTTCTGTGATTGACACACAATGGCATTGTTATCTTAACATTTCATTGAGAAAACACAATGGTTAGAAGCATTTGACAAATACCCATTGATGACATTTTATTTGAAGCCTGCAAAAAAGCAAAGCAACCATGGATAGCCACCATGTTAGGCTCCACATTTTGCTTTGTAATACCATTATCTCTGTTTAAAAAAGAAAGCCACGTTTTTAGCTGCAATTACAAATTTACTCCTCCTGAGGGAGTTCTTTTCATTAGAAAGGAAACATTACAAGCTTAATTTGTCAAGCCAAATCTATGTTCTAGCATCATCACTGTCTCCTAAATCGCTTATCTCCTCAAGGTAGATCACTCAAGATACTCAGCCCCAAACCCTCAGATCCTCAGGTTCTTAACAACAGCCCAATAGCTAACCATTTGCAGCCAATTTGCCTCTGCAACCAGATTTTCATAAGACACTCACACAGGTCCCTCCACCCATCTTTCCTGCTTCTGGTGATTTTGCTGGCTTGCAGAAGAAGATCCTTTGGCTTTCCAGATGTAACTGACTCACCTCGCATCAAAAGCATGGGCAAGTAATTTTCCACTTCCACTAATTTTCTACAATTTTCCACTACGATGTCAGGTTATTAACTGCTGGATGAATCAAGAGAAAACTCTTCTTACCTGGGGCCCAAGCAGATACTTCCTCACTGGAGCTGGCCCTGGGAGCTGCCCACAACTGCCCCGAGAGGCTGAAGAGAGAGAGGCAGAACCAGCCCAGCTTGTCCATCGTTTCTACCCACGACTGCCTTGGCGTGGAATTCCCTGCTGACTGCTGGGGTATCTCAAGAGGTTTCCCCATCTTGTGCTTATATGCTGCAGCCCACCTGTGACCTCATCACGCCCATGGTCCCCGCCCAGCGAGAATTCTCCAATGAACTTATTGTCCATTGACAAGAAACACAAACACGTTTGGGCATTGATGTCATCCTTCAAAGTCGCTTCATAGACAATAAATTTACTGTCTCATTGCCTGGTGGACAAAGTGAACATGATAGCAAATGGAGGGGTGGGGAGAGTAAAAAGTTTATAAATCGGGCATAAAATAAGAGAGTACCTTCTGGTGATAAATCATGAGCTAATGAAAACATTGGACGTCATTTGAAATGGTCAGAGTATTGAGATGGCTGATTTATGAAGTCGGGCAAGCCTGACGCAAGTCGTCCAACCAATATGGAACGGGCTCGTGCTTCCCCCACCCTTTGGGGAGATGGATGGATGAGATGCCCTGTGGTGTTTGAGGCACCCGTGCCAAGAGAGTGCGATGAGGAGGGAATTAAACAGCCAGTCCCATTTCTCTGTTCTTCTTGCCTCCATAAAGAAAAGTTGAGATTAAGTTACAGGCTGCATTTACGTCCTAGTTTACTGATATTGTATGCTAAACACTGAACCTGAAGGTCAGCAGGTGAGGGTGGGACACGGTATCAGACGGGGCAGCTGTTTGCATAGATGTCTAGTTTGGCTGCCCAAATAGGCCTGCTCAGAGGTGGAGTGTTGTAGAACAGACCCACAGCCTCCCCTCTGCAGGGGAAGGGGCAGGGTTTAGCCAGGAGGACCTACACTGAGAGGGTGAGCATTGGGCCTCAGAAGATGCCCACTTTTGCTTGCGTTGTCATACTTTCTTGGGGATGTACATCTGCTTAAAAAAGGGACGGCTTCCTGGTTAATTCCTAGTTAATGATTTGATGCACCTACCTCCAGGTCCCTCTGCTACCTGGCTGCGTTTCAGGGGCTTCTGGCTTTAGATGCCAATCTAAATAGTTCCTGCTTGGGGCCACCTTGGCTTTGTGAAGGAAGGGAAGACAGCAAGAGCCACAACTCATGGCACCACTCGGATTGACACCTAAACATCTAGACCTCAAACATATCCAGGGACCTCAGCTCAAGTTTTCTTGGCTCTGTAATTGGGGATCCATCTTTTCTGCCACTGTTGGGGTCAAGTCTTTTGCCTTCAGAGAAATGCTCTCTCGCTCCCCAATCCTGCCTGTATTTGGTTAACTTTTAAAATGAAAAAAAAAAATCCAACAGAAAGATGAATTCACAAGGTAGGACTCCATCCAGAGGGCTGAAAGGCTGAGGAAGAAGCAGCCTTGCAAGTGGACTGTACACGTACTCCTTCACCTCACCGTCATTTCGCTTGAAGCAGATTTGATGGGCCTTCAAAATAGTGGAGAGCCATTTTAACTTTACTGACTTCAGGCCTTGAGAATGGAGAGCCCTTGGTTGCTCCTCTGGACGTTACTGACCTGCAGTTCCCAGCATCCAGCCAGGCAGCAGCACCTAGAGGGCCTTGGCTGATCTAGAAAGCAAAATAGGATTGGCTCTGCGACCGTCCATGAAGCCCTGAGCTGGAAGCTAGATTGGGAAATCGATGAAACATCTCAGAAGGGGATGATAAGCCACTAGCATGTTACGCCAAGAAGGCTGCATGGAAGTGTCTGTGAAGTTGAGCTGGACTGGAAGAAGACTCGTCCGTCAGCTAACCTGGCCTCTTCTTGGGAGTTGGGTGCAGCCAGTTTCCTCATCCTGCGATCCAAGCATCAATTGGCAGTTTAAGCTACAAGGCAATGCCAAGACTTTGGGCGGGGGAGCTATTATGCTCCTGGTGTGGTTTATTGTAGGGAACGGAAGCAGAAAATACTAACCATGGCAGCTACAAGAGGAAATTCTCCTTGAAGTGATCTTATTAGACCCACTCATTGTCACAAAAAAGTACTGAAACTGGGACGTTTTCTAAAATTATCTCCAGCTTTGTTAACATAAAAACTATCTAGTTATCACCAGTATTGTATTCCACCTGCCAAAAAGTTCACACGCTTTATCCAGGAATAGAAATGGCTTTTTGTTGCAACAGCTGGGTTTTATATTTTCAATAATGGGTGGTGGGAAGGGTGTCAACTTTTCTTTTGAGCTTTTCATTGCAGAATTGCTGTAACCCACCAGAGAGAACCTTTGGAGGTCAAAGGCTGCATTTTACTTCCTCTAGAGACCAGAGATTGAAATGCTTACTCTGGTTCCCCCCACCCCCAATTTTTGGAAAGCTTTTCATGGACCAAACAATTTGCCCCCAACTGCAAACAAATTCACCAACATGCTTTGGGGCTGTAGCAAGGCCCTCAGCTCCTGACGGCACCCAGTTTGCCTTCCACAAATTGCAACAGCCTGGTTTGTTATTTTATAGAACACCTGAATTTGGCTCTTGGCACTTGGAAGCCACTGAATTGACTGAACAAAGTTTCTTTCCTGGTGAGGTCCATGGAATATGGTCTTGCCTTCTAACGAGTTTTGCTTTGTCAGGGGTGTCACCTAGAACTTCTGAATGTTATAATTTGTCATATGCAAATGTATTTAAATTTAATGACTGCATTAAATAAAAACAGGATGAAGCACCGAATCATTCTACAATTGCTTGACAGTCTCTACCCCTGCCCCTCCCCCCCAAGTCTCACTCCTATTCCTTCGGTGACTCACGCAATTCATTTCATTTTCTTCTGCACAAAGTAATTAGGTCAGCAGATTGTATGACCTCATTGCTCACTGCAAAACTTTTCTCCTTCAACAAACTGCAGAGGCCGGAGGAATTCACCTCCACGGAAAACTAATGGAGGTGCAATTCGAGAGGCAGGGTCACTGGGGATGCATTTCCCCCCTCCCTCCATTGTCAACGCTCTTCCTCCCCTCCTCAGCTCATCATCCTTGACTCATCTGTTATGGACAGCATCTTCAGACAAGACTTGTTTGCGGTCACAGAGAAGCAGCATCTCGTCTCCATTCACCAGGGTGGAGGTGCACTGCGTTATCAGCTGAGGCAGGCTGCCATGCTAATCTTTGGGGTAACAAACTAGGAGGTTGCCAATTGGGGGTAGGAACTGGGTAAATTCAGAAAACTATGGTTCAGCTGACCATGATCATCAAGAGGCATGGACCTAGCCAACCACTATCTCTTTATAGTGCTCAATGACCCCAAGAAAGCACCAGGGATTTGTGGTTCTTGAATCCATTAGTATCTTGGGCAGAGGGGAACATTCCCTTTTTTGTCTAAATGAGTTTCGATGCCAGGTTTAGATCTATTCTTTCTCTTAAGTGCCAGGCAACAGGGGTTTCTGATTTTGAAATTATCAGCCTTACAGAAATAGACTACAGTTTGCTAGCACTTTGCCTGTTTCTCCTGCAGCTGCTCCAGGACCGCAAACAGGTCCACCTTGGAGTTTGCTTGTGGCTAAACATCCAAGATAGTACAGGGTGTATCTTCTGGCCTTTGTAGGATGGCTACAGCAGTTTGTGGGGCAAGGTTCTGGAGTAACACTAGCATCTGTTTCTGAATTCATATGGAAATGAATGGCCATCTCAAACAATGATTCTAGATCAAGTGCCATGTTTACTGCTAAATTCTTGTTTGTCCTCCTCTAGCTAGCAGACTTTGTTCATCTTGTGTGAACATCAATATCTTTTGCAACCTCATTTCCATGGGATATCTTAGCCTTAGAAGCAAGAAGGGCAGTTTCTGCTCCTTCTGCCAGTAGGTAGTTCACAGGACATGGTTGACTAAGTTTATCCTCCAACAACCCTGGAATGTTTGGGGAGCAAAATTAGTCTAAGTTAGCTGTAGTCCATTAACCGGCCTGGAGGTGTCAGCATGATATGAGAAGCGCCTACTAGAACTCAGTCATGTGAACAGAGCAAGAGTATTTATATCCCCACAAATGGTCTATTTCTTGCATAAGATGTATATTTTCCCTATGACTTGGATAATGACCTCCTCCACCATTGTTCTGTATGTAACTCCTCAAAGTTAAAAAGGTTTTTTTTAAAACCTTGTTTTCATTTTTTTTTAAATAATTTTGTTTATACCTTGTGAGATTGATTTATTTCCCAAGTAAGAGGGGGGCTGATTTCCCACTCCTCAATAGTGTCAGGAGGTGATTTTATTTATCAACTTATTTTACATACCAGTAAGGTGTGCAGCTTGCATATGTCCTCATATATCATATGCCAATGCCAGAGAACACCATGCCCTGGAAGTCAGGTGGTGACAGCAGTAACTGCTAAGCAGCAAACGGGGCCAGGTTAAGATCCAGAGGATTTCTGGGAAGAGAGAGTTGCGATGACCAACCGTTCATCTTGGAGATTCCGCTGTGCTACAGTACTGTGAATTATAAACTAACTGAACCAACCAGGTTCACACAAAACTACCAAACCAAGATTAATTCTAACCAAGATTTGCCTATTGTGTCAATGAATCAGGTTTTAAGAAACATAGAAAAACGTATCCACATGCAATGAGGATACTGTAACGTAATATAAATTAATAGTGAGGAAGAGGGCAAAGTCATTGCTTTCCAAGCTCAGCACGGTCACCATTTTGGGTTTGCGGAAAGGAGAACTTGTAATGAGGGTTGTGGCAAATTTCAAATTCCAGTTTCTGTAAATCCAAAATGAGGGCTGCTCCAGTTGCCCGACTTGTGGGGATGGGAGAGTGCATCAGCTCTTTTGCTCCTTGAAATTGAGGGGGGGAGGGGGGTCTTTTGGAAGTGCAAAATTGTTCCCACCACTCCAGGATGTGTAACTTTTCTTGAGCTGAAGGCTACACTTCACCTTTGAGAAGCCTCACCCTTAAAAGTTTGGGGTAGACATGGGTTAAAAAATTTTTTGAAGAGGTCACTTACATTCAAACAAAATCAAATTCAGTTACTATGATAATCCTGAAGTGGTAAATACCGTTTCTCGACCTTGGCCGCTTGAAGATGTGTGGACTTCAACTCCCAGAATTCCCCAGCTGGAATTGAAGTCCCCACATCTTCAAGCGGCCAAGGTTGAGAAACGCTGCTGTGAATAACTTCTCCCTTCTGGAATTAAAAACCACAACTTCGGGCAGTCCTTGGGAGAACCGCGTGCAGCCCTGCAGGACACGCAGCTTTCCTGGACTAGTGAAAAAATCCGAATCCCCACCAGGGTACGTGCCCACGCGTAATTTTACCCGGATCGCTGGCTGGGTTACGCGTCGCTCGCGCCCCGACAGCCCCCGGCCGACCCCTCCGAGCGCCTAGTGCGGCTCTTTCCCCTCGGCTGCGGGTACCGGGCAAGCGCCTTCCCGCAGGCGGAGCCGGAGACGGCACCGTCGCCTTCCATCCTCCGGCGCCCCGAGGCGCAAATGCCGAGCGCGCGGCCGGGCAGCTGCCGTCGGCGCCCCTTCCCTCCACCCCTGCACCCGGCGGCCCCCTTCGAGGCCGGACGCCCTCGCTAGTCGTGTAGAGCGGCCGCAGTTTAGGCCACTGCCCGGCTGGCCGGGGCCCCCGACTTGACCCTTGCAGAGCGCAGGGCCGTGCAGGTTGCAGCTCGCTCGCCACAGCCCGCGGGCCCCGGCGGCGAAGGCCCGCTCACCCGGTCGGCGGGTCCCGGAGCCCGTGGCGAGCCAACCCTCCCTGCGCGCTGCCCCTGCCGGCGTCCGCGGCGCGAGGAGGCTGCCGGCTGCGCACCTGCCCGCCCGGCCGCGCGCAAGAGACGCGCCCGGCCCGCCCGGCCGCCAGTCGGGGAGGAGCCCTGCGGCGCGCGGGGCGGGGAGGAGTCTGGCGGGGGGCGCTCCCCTGCGCCCGCCCCCGGCCGCGGCGCCGTCCACCTGGCGGCGGTGCCTCTCCGGAGCCGCAGCATCCCGGGCCGGCTTCGCGGCGCCGCGGGGCTCGGCGGGGGACGGAGCTCGCCTTCGCCTCGCCTCTGCTCGGCCGGCGAGGGCGTTGCGGCCGGCCGGGGCGAGAAGCCGGTCTCCGGCGCCGCCACGGAGCTGGTTGCGCCTCGGGAGCTGCGCCTGGCCTGGGAGCCGCCTTTCCAGGTAAGGCTGCGGGGCTTCGTGGTTCCGGCCTGGGGCGCTCCTGCTGCCGTCAGCTGTGGACTCACGGATGCCCCCCCGCCGGGTCCGCGGACCCTTTGCGTCGCCCGCAGAAGCCGGGGGGAAACAGTCGTTTACGAGGTGGAAAGGGCCCGCGCGCGTCCCCTCCTTCCCGCGTGCACGGCCGTAAGACCGCCGGGATCGCGCTCCCCAACCTACCCCCCGCCCCCTCCCCCCGCCCCCCGGGTCTCTTGAAACGCCTTCTCTTCACAAGCGCACACACATGCACGCGCGCACACACACCCGGCCCCAGGATTTAGTGAACCTACGACCCGCGGTCACACCTACAGGCTTCCCTCCCTGCCACCCATGGGCCTTTCGCAATGGCCCCGTCATCCACCCTCCTTTCCTGCCCCCTAGGATTATCATCCCAACAGGATCTTCCCTCCCTGCTTTCAGCATAGCTTGGCTTTTCCACCAGTGGGCAGGGGCCTCCCCCCAGTTCTGCTCCCCGCTCCTGGGAGAAGGCACTGGCCCCCCAGGAAGCCTGCAGGTGAGGGAAGCTGAGCTCTGCAGCTCTGAAGCCCAGTGAAATCTTAAAAGAAGGGAGGGGTCTTGGTGGGATGAAAGGGAAAGGGCCATCTCTGCTTTGCCCAGGAGGATGACCCAACTAAAGGTAAGCTTGACTCTGGGCCTTTCCCTCTCTATCTGTGTCTTATAAGAGCCACGAGAATGAAATTTGGGACAGTTGGGGTTGGCAACCTTGGGCACATCTGGTGCTGGCACACCTCGGTTGTGATCTAGGCCAGAAGTCTGCTGCCCTGAGGACTGTCCAAAATTCTTTGGCACTTCGTGGTGAGACGGAGTAAGGCAAGAAGACCCACCCGGGCACAGAACTGAGGGCAAGAAGCAGTTGACGCATCCTTTCTCTGTGAACAGAAAATGGGTTGCCCTCACTCAGGTCCAAACAAAATGTGCATCTCCCCCTCCAGGCAACTTCCACAGTGATAGTCCTTGCCCTTCCTGAATTCAAATTGCTTTCTAGTACACTTTCTAGAAAATGCTCATAATTTTCATTCACCAGAAAGGTGGTGGAGAGAAGAGGCCTTCCCTGGTTGAAGGAACAAGATCTGAGTTCCTTTAACAGTGTGGAACTCAGCTTCATACTCAGCTGGTAGCAGCAGCAGCAGCAGCAGAACAGGTTGCCTCCCGAAGCTGTGGGTGCTCCATCACTGGAGGTTTTCAAGAAAAGACTGGGCAGCCATGAGGATTCCTGCACTGGACAGGGGGTTGGACTAGAAGACCTCCCAGGTCCCTTCCAACCCTAGGATTCTATGATTCTAGGAAAGAAGAGGGTTTCCAACTTTTACCTTCCTTTATTGGCCAGGTAGTTTTCTGCAATATCTTTTAAACCAAGCCTTAAGAGTTTGACACAGAATCATTCTTGGGGTCTTTGCATCATGCAGACTAATTTTATCTCAGATTTTGATTGGGTAGCTTCTCAGTTGAATAACAGTCATGACAGACCTGTTTGGTCTCATTCTGGAGACACAGAATCATGCATTTAAGTTTCAGGCAGGCACATTCTGATCAAATGTTAGGGAAGGAACCCTCCTGACAGTAAGAGCACTTGTAGTGGGACGGATCATTCCAAGAGGTGATCGGCACCCTTCACAGGATGGTTTGGGCTGAAGAATTGAGTCTGATCAGTTGAATAGAAGGGGCCATGCTCTGTGCAGGAGTGGAAAAGCATCCCGGTTTCCAATAGAAGAGAATATTCATAGCTCAGGGTTGAACTGTGGAGTCCTTAGTGCTCTCTGAGCTTGGTTGCTTGCTTGCCAAAAGACTCAGTAGCCCAAGAAGCAAGCATAGAAGTCATCTACAGCCTCCGATTTTTCATCCTCTTGGACTCTCCTTCTCCTTTTTAGTAATGTTTTTAATTAAGGTTTTATGTATTTATATATTTTATGTTTTTAATGTTTGTTGTGAATCGCCCAGAGTTCCCCCATTGGGGGGGAGATGGGCGGCTGAAAAAATAGATAGATAGATAGATAGATAGATAGATAGATAGATAGATAGATAGATAGATGATAGATAGATAGATAGATAGATAGATAGATAGATAGATAGAGTGTAAGGACTGTAACAGCCACTATGTAGGACAGACAAGCAGAGACTAGTAGAGCACATCCATGAACACCAACTAGCAGTCAGAAGACAGGCTGAAAACTCCTTAATCTCACAACACATGGATCGACTCAACCATGGTTTCAACTGGGAAACTGTGAGCATCCTAGACCAAGCTAAATCCAAAAATGCTAGGGAATTGCTGGAAGCTTGGCATTCAAACAAATCATCCCTCAGTAGACATATAGAGATAAGCCACATTTACACACCTTTCAAAAGACAATAAAAAAGCTAAGAAGGAAACGAAAAGACCAGAACACACGCAGGGATTAATACCAGACAAACAATCAAGCAGAGAACAATACCCTAATCAAGGAACTACCAAGGAGAAAATAACACCCCCTCCAACGCTGTCAGGGCAAGCTACTGTATATAAACAGGGAGCAAACCCCACACCCACTAGCACTGATGATGTTACCTAGTTGGGTAATGAAACATCTGCAAGCAAACAACGAAGCTCAGAGAGCACCAAGGACTCCACATTCCAGCTTCCTCTTTGAACACACTCAGTGAAACAAAGCCCACAACCTCTCCATACCTTTCCCAAATCCTGAGCTGGAGTGCTCTCCAGCCATCCTTGTTCTGGTATGAAACCACACCATTGACACTGATTCATCCCACTGCTGGCCCCTCACCAGCCCTCATTTCAAGCCGCCTGATTTCCATGCGGGCAATGGGTGACAAAAGCAAACAGATTTTATACACTTGAGGTTGCTTTTGGATGGTGGACATTGTGGGCTGGAGATGCACGTTTGTGCTGCGGTTGTAATAAGGGGGAAAAGACTAGCTTAATATTGATAAAGCTCAGGACAACTTAAGCCAGTCTGTCTTGTGAGCCGGGGATGAGGGCAAGTGACATTGTGGGCTGGAGATGCACGTTTGTGCTGCGGTTAGGTGCCAGTGGAGAGACGCCCTCAGAATAATTGGTTGCGCTATCAATTGTTCTTTCTTTGGACGTTTTCCCTAACATCATATCACAATATGACTTCCTTAAATCTACTGGCAATTAAGAAAAATACATTCTTTATTCTGTAACCCATAAAATTATAGAGCTGGAAGGGACTAGAATGGTCAACACTCTCTTCCACGTAGAAATCTAAATTAAGATCTAGTTTCTGCTTGAGGCTGTGATCTCTCTGAGCCATTGGTTGCACTCTCAAACTACTCTTTGGATGTTTTTTCTGACATTCAGTTTGAATTTGCCATTAAATCCATTATTATTCCTTTAAACCCATTATTCCATTGTCTGCATTCTAGAATGATAGCAGGTCTTCTTCACCTTCTTTCAGGTATTTGAAGAGCATTATTGCATCTATCCTAAGTCTTGTCTTTTCAAGTCCATATATGGAGCTACAATCCATAAATGGTTCCCAAATTGTGTTAAATTTTGTATTAGACTTTTTTTTCCAACCCACAGTTACTTTTTACATTGGTACATGCTCCTATAACCTAGTTTGTCATTCTTCTGTAGAGGGAATTATACATGATTTCCAATAAAAGTCATAGAGTGTTCTGTCAGCCAGCTCAGTATATTTTGTGAGAATATAAAGTTTGGTAACATTTAACAGAAAACTGGCTGGCTGGAAACAGAAGTAATTATTTAAATTTTATTTCAATCTGTAATTATCATCTTCCAGAATTGTTGGGCTTTACAACATTTCCACCAAATATGAAACAACGATCCAGCCTGATCATTGCATTTTCAATTATTTTTAGAAAATCATTTTTATATTTTAGCAATCAGTACTGAAGTAATATACCAGTAATAAAACATCTTCTACTAGTTTCCTCTCAGTAATTCATGCTAAATTTAATATTTGTCTTCCATTGATATTTCTGTTGTTGCATATCAGTTTTCATGCTGAAGTTCTACATCATTTTAATCACATACAGCTTATTCGGTTTCTAATTCATATTTCAGTAACAGCTTACAAATAAACTCCAACAAATGTTCTGTATTTTGTGTTATATGTTTTTCAAATTTGGTCAAATCCTTAATATTCCACCTTGCTTTTGAAGTTTCTTTTGAATGATGCTTTTTATTTGGAGGGATTTGAAACCAATAAGGTGATTCTGACCATTCCATAAAAAGAACATCTTTGGCAATTTCAAAGGCTCTTGGATATCATGCCAGAGTCTTAGCAATCTGATGTCTGTTCTTGCAGGTTGTCTTTGGAGTGCTGGAGCACTGTTTGGCCGTGTGAGAATACAACAATGACTGAAGTTCAGATTGACAGTTCCTGCCTGCCTCCAGTCCAGGAAGGTATGTCATGGAAAGAACTGAATGTTCAGGGTCTCCGGAAAAAAAATATTTTAAAATAAGGTAATAATTTGAGCTTTGCACAGTTCCAGAGTCATTCAGAAGTGCTTTGGACACTTGTGAGCATAGAACCTTTCCGTTGTTTCTTAGAGCAGCTTGATTTCTCTCAAGTTTTCATCTGTAAAAATACCGATGCTTGAGGAGTCACATTAACTAATAAATCAGCTTCTTAAATCAGGAATCTTGTTACAGACTAGGCATGCTGATTGACATAAACACAAAAAATACATTTATGTCCATTGAAAACATATACACAGGTCCTTGTGATGTTGAATGTTGAACAAGATGGAAAATCTGTTACCTTAGACACAGCTCTGAGGAGTCTTTGTTTGTTTATTACAGAAGCATTAAAACAAATTTGAAAGTAAAAATTAGGAGGATTAGAACCACACATTAAACTGAAGATAGTGGGAATTAGAAACATACATAAAATCTGTCCTTAATCCTGTTTGAACTGGGATGCTCAGAACTGAACCCAGGACCCAACATGGGGTCTGTCTGAAGTTCTTTGGTGGGGGAGAACGTACCACTCACGTGGCCGCCTGTCCCACTGGCTGACAATTCCCACAGTCTGGAAGTTCCTCTCTATCTGAACTTCCTTCCTTGGAGTTTTAACCTTCTGCTCCTGCCCTCTTCACAACCCAGATATGTGAAGGCTGCTATTGCATTACCCCTCTGTTATCCCTTCCACAGACTAAACATACCCAGTTCCTTTAAGGTTCCCTGTAAGACTTCTCATCATCTTGGTAGTCCTCCTCTGAACCTGCTCCAATCTGTCCTTATCCTGTTTGAACTGGGATGCTCAGAACTGAACCCAGGACCCCACATGGGGTCTGACTAGGGCAGAGTAGTGGAACAGATACTGCCCACGATCTGGACCCTCCATTCCAGTCGATGCACGCAAGATGGTAGTTGCCTCTGTAGCAGCTCCATCATGCTTGTGATCAACAAGGACACCCAGATTCCTTTCCCCCACACTACTGTCTCCCCCACCCCGTATTTCTGCCTCACATTTTTCTTAACCAGGTGCAGAACTAGGCATTTCTCCCTGGACAATTCCATCCTCTTTATTTCATCCCACTGCTGAAGCTCCTTCAGATCTTTTTGAATTCTCTCTTCTCTATTTCTTCTAAAGAACTAGCCACCACTCCCAGCTTTGCATCTGGAGGCAGATGATTGAGGTCCTCTGCTATTACTCGTTCATAGTAAGTGGCATTCAGAGATCTACCATCTCTTCAAGCTAGAGATCCCATTAAAAATTATAATAAATGCTGAAACATAACTATAACTAAACATAACTATTTATTTTATATTTATTTATTTATGTTTAAAATTTGCCACCGCCCGTCTCACTGCAGAGTGACTCTATATAAGAGTCTGTAATAAGAGCAGTTTTTTATCAGCTCAAACAAAGCCAGTGCCAGCAGTGAGAACAAGTTCTCAAATGTAAGTTCATGTTGGGAAATCCTGAACGTGTCAGGAGCTGTCTTTCCAAACCTGGGGCTTTGGTACTCCTCCTTCACACGCATTCCTCTGGTGCAAAGAGGCTTTGTTGATGCCCAAGAATTCCAAGTAGTGGTGGGGCTGATCTTCCATCATCACTGTTCCAAAGTCTTGCAGTTTCTTTCTCAGAGGCATTTGGCCAGCCACTCCCTCATTCATCTCTGTCTGGAGAACCTCACCACTGATTCTTTGGTTCTCCCTGGATTTACCAGCAATGCCATTGCAGTAATCCAGGGGTTACTGTCACCTTTGCAGGTTGCTACCATGTTGTCCCCATAGCCAGGAGCTGCTGAAGGGGGAGAGATGCCAGAATACCATTATTTTTCCAGCTACGTCTCATAATTGGGGACAGGACCTTGGCCGAGAAAACCAGACAGCACCTTATGTTGAAGGAGACCAGGTCTCTTGGTCTACTGACAGACCAGGAGTTCTCTGGCAGGTCACCAGTTAGACCTGAAAATGTTACACAGGACAGGGGCTGTTGCTGATCTTTAACGCAACCATAAAGTCTCCCAAAACCAAGCAGGTCATATATTTATAGGGTGACTGGGGGTGGTGGGAAATCTGGATTACAGGGCCTCATCTTCTCTCACCTAAGCTGCTCTTCTCTCAGAAACAGAGCAAGAGAAGAAGGTGCCTACTAATTTGTAGTCTGGGACCTCCAGGTCCAGGTCCAGGACTACAGGCTCCAGGTCTGCTCAAAAGTCACGGCAAGCGAAACTGAGAAAATCTTGCCTCCCCACCCTCTCCTCTCACAAGGCTACATCTCTGACCCAAGAACCTGGCAGAGCAAGTGGGGCCAAATCTGTGGGATTCCACCCCCTAGGCTGATCAACTTCTCCCAAGACTGTGCTTTCTGCTGAACTACTTGAGATGCCTGATCAGGTCATTCAAGCTCAAACATTGATGCAAACCATGATGATTTAAAAACTGACAGAGCGTACACTGCAACATCACAACACAAACTCTGATCTTTTGGACATAATGACTATGTCACATGGTTTGCACTGCAACCACCGTTCCCTCCCTGAATGCCTATGTGAATGCTCTTCAATTATCAAATGTTTTCTGCAGATATGGAGTTGTTGGTCAGTAGGAGCATTATATGATGAAAGAACAGCCCACCAGCGAATAAACGGAAGGCTTGATAAATAGCTCAGTACTGAACAGGGGGCAAACCCAGGGCCACATGAAGATTTATCTTTGTAGGCCCTTGTTGTGGTAATAATTCAGATGCTTGGGGCTACAAAGGTATTCTCTGGAACTACATTCTTCAGTGAGTCGCAGCGTATATATGCATAATAAAGTAACAATACAATAATATCATAAATGTATTTAATTTTAGAATATTCAAAATTTGATTTTACTGCTGTTTTTCATATTTTTATTTTTTTAAACTTAAAACATTTTTGCAGGCCCCCAAAATTTCATCGGTCCCGGGCACGGTGCCTATTCAGATGGATAATACAGGCGAGAAAGATAGAGAGAGGAATAGCGGAGGGTTACATTTTAGCTCCATTCCTATTCTTGTTCTTAATTCAAGTTTTCTGCTTCTTTAGTTTCCTATTTTTAAAGTAGCGGATATGCACATGTGAATTGCTCCTTGGGAGCTACAGCCCCCAGAGAAAAAGAAAGAGATGTAAATTTTAAAAGGAAGGAATTCCTCAATGAACAAGGTAGATTCAGAGATGAATTGGACCTAATGCAGTCTAATCCAGTTGTTCCCCCCCTTTTCTCTCTAAAACTGAAGCTAGTTAGCACAGGAGATTTTTAAATCCAGCTCTAACTGTGGATGGGATAAAGGATGTTACAGAAGGCAAATCCCTCTGGGGAGATCTGCAAAGCGCTTAGTGCATCTTGCACAAGGAACATCACTGAGGGAAACAACTGGGTGGTTGTCAAAGCCAAATTCACCCTTCTCTGAGCAGGTATCCTCTGACTGTGTTCACTATGGCCAATGAAAACAGCTGGCCTTGTTAACTGTAAATGGCAGCACTGAATGCTCCTAAACTGAATTAAAAGTAAAGACAGTCAGGAAAGGGAATGCTCCACCCTCCACACTTTCAGGAAGGGACTCTAGAATATGAATCATAGTTTTAACTGTGTTCATGGGATTATATACATAAATATATTGTCAGCCACTTTGAGCATTCAGGCATGCTGACTTTGTAAAAATAAAATTTAAAATTATGAAAATAAATAGGTAAATATAAAATCTCAATTGTTTAACTCAACTCCTGGTGTTTTAATGGGCACATCCATGTACATGGACTTATCTGTATGACAATACTAAGAGGAAAGACCTGGGACGCTACAGATCTGTACTGGACAAGATACTTCAAAAGATTGTCAAGCACCGTATCTGTGAGAAAAGAAAGCTTCTGTTACCAGGATGAAGTCATCTTTTCATGGCTCGTTTCATAGACTAAGGGATATAGTTTATCTCATCACAATAATGCACAACAAGCCTCTCATCTGATGATTGAATTCTGAGAGCCCCACTCAAGATTTTCCTCCTTCCTCTTAGTTTGGTCTCATAGATTTAAAATTGGGTGGAGGTGAAGAGCCACGTCTAAAGGAAGTTTTGCATCAGGTTGGAGGAAAGTGGGTTCCCCAGGATTCCATCATCAGTTCAAGGCTACTCAACATCTTTATAAAGAATAACCTAAAGGATGGAAAAGGAAAGGATTCTTATCAGATCTGAAACCAAAATAGAGAGATGGAACGAATTCACAATTGAAAATGACCTCAAGAGGCTGAACGTTGGACCAAATCTAACAGGATGATGTTCAGCACTGAAGGTCCTATATCTATGTTAGAAAAACCAGATGTATACGGGACTGTGGAGACCTGGCTTGGAAGCAGTGAGTGAGGAGTACTACTGGCCAAACATGATCAAGTGCAATGCAGCAACTAGAAAGTCCACAGCATCTTGGAATGCAATGAGAAAAGCATCGCTTCCTTACCACAAGCGGTCGTAGTTCCATTGCTCTCTTCCCTTGTTAGGCTAAGTTTGGAGCAGTGTGTGCAGTTCTAGACACTGTAGTTAAAAGGGAGACATGGAGGAGTGCTACCAGGTTGATAGGACATCTGAAAACCATCCCTGATGAGGAATGGTTAAAGGTTAAGGTTAAACCTTAATTTGCAAAAAAAGAAGATAGGATAGTGGTGTACAGGTACCCAAAAGGATGTTAGATGCAGGGGGGGCACTGCTGAAACTGAGGGCAGGACAAGGACTGATAAGATGCAACTGGGAGAAAGGAGATTCAGGGTATTAGGAGGAGTTTCCTTGTATTTCACTCTCTGCCTCTGTCTCTTTACCTCAAATTGAAAGATTCAGTTCTTCCCCCGTCCTTCTGTGAGGAGCAGATCTCAGGCTTCAGTGTGGAAATCCTTAGCGGTTAAGCAGAATCCCTTTCCAGGGCCAGAAGATTGGCAGAGGCAAGCCTTCTGCTCTTTGGACTTGTCTGCCATGGCTGTGCCAGTGTTAGTACTCTCTCACAGCGAGAGGGTGGCAGGTGAGCGACCTCCTCCCTCCCTCCCCGCCGCCGCCACATCTTGCTCTCATCTGCTTCTCTCCTGACTGCCCGAGTGCCTCGCTGGCCGGGAGCAGCTGGCACAGATGCTGCCCCTCTTGGTGGCTGCTCCGCTCGCCCTGCAGGAAGCTTGAAGGTCCCCTGTGTGGGTGGAAAGACCCTGCCGGCCGGCCGGCCGGCCTTTGCCTTGAAGAAGGCCCTGCTGCAGGTGTGACAGCGGTGGGCAGGCAGGATCCGTGCAGGGCACGCTCCCCCCAGAGGTCCAGCTGCACTGGCACTTTTCTGAAATGCAGGACCAGGTGCCTTGTCGCGGTGCGTGTGCCCCCGCCTCGCGTTTCTTCTGCCCCCGCGTGTGTCTCAGGGTGCGCCTTCTCCCCCCAACATTCTCAGAGCTTTGGGCAGTGAAGAACCAAAGCCATACCTCTTAGGGGGTTCCTGCTTCCCTGGTCTGATCCCCTTAAACAACTAGCCCTGCAGCCCCCATTTTTGCCCCCCTCCTGCTGCTTCTGCACTTTGCTCCCCCTCCCCACAGTCTGCCCCCAAATCATGGTGAGGGGGGTGGCCAGTAACTTTGGGGCCAACACGGAGACTTTAATGTGTGCCAAGGGGAGAAACAGGGAAGAAATGTGGTTTGGGGGGCAGGAAAGAACAGCCAGTGCCCACCAGTGGCCCTTTTTCCACAGGTTTAGCTGGGTCCGTGGAGGGGCGGGAGAACTTCAGAAAGAGAGACACGGGCCCAGTTCTGCACAATTCCCTTAGCCAGTTGTGCGATGGGATCTGCCAGCTTTGGGTTTGCCCCTTTGAGATGGATGGTGGAGGAACAGAGGGGTGGGGGGGAATCTCCATTAGCAATTGGGGGGAGGTCACTGCTGCAGCGGACTAGCTTCTGCAGCCCTCAAATTCTTGCTGAAAGAGTCGGGAGATGTGGCTTGTTTTACAACTTAAATCCATTTTTCCTTTCCATTCAAATGGAAAAATGTTTAATGGCCCCTTTATTTAAAACTGAGCTGACTTATGCACCACCCCAAAAAGGCAAAAACCTCTATCTCCTCTAAAGCAATGCCAAACTTTTATATATCAGTTTTGTAAGGTTTTGCTTCCCTGTATTTGGGGTGTGAGTTAGGGTCCATAGGAAGTGGGGCCTGGGGTACAAAACCTGGGCTTGCTGGAACAAAAGGGTGCAAAACCAGTACAAAACAGTAATTTGTTGCAGCATGTTGGTCTGCAGGAGGATTACCTTACGGAGCCAAACTGTACTCAGCTTTGATGTAGGTTTTAAAGGACAAGAGTAACACTGGCTTTCTGATTTTTTTTTCCAGCCCGTGTCTCTCTTTCTGAAGTTCTCCCGCCCCTCCACGGACCCAGCTAAACCTGTAGAAAAAGGGCCACTGGTGGGCACTGGCTGTTCTTTCCTGCCCCCCAAACCACATCCTGAACGCTTCTTCAGAATGGGAAAGGCTAGTTAGCGTACACACTCTGGGCCTTTAGCATAGGTTTTGGGTGAAATCCAAAATTCAGGGTTCATGGCTTTCCCCGTGCTTTGGCGGTCTTTGGTGCTCAGGATTTTTTCTCCTCTTCTCTGTCTCCAGTTGTGTAAATTGCAAGTGACAGAACTGCACAGACTTGCCAGTGAGTCTGCAACGCTAGCAGGCGTTGCCGAGGAAAAGCGCTGAGTGCCCGGTTTGGTCTGACACCTAATTCTTTGCAGACAGCCTGCCACGAAGCGCCCGTGCCTCGCTCGGCACAGGCTCTGCGCCTCTTGCTTGGAAAGTGGAAGGGCCCGTGAGGCGGGCATCCTCCGCCCACCGTTCTCCTGTATTTGTTCTCTGTTCGAGCAGATGATCCTTGTGCGTCCTCTGCCACGCTACATCTACAGAGCGGCATTAGAGTTTATTAGGGTTCCTCCACCTTTGTTCATTTAATAACAGTGTTTTGCTCCATTTTTTAATATTTCATTAGGGTTAAAACACTTTGGGTGACTTAAAAGGATAGTACACTTTGTATGATGACTTGAATGTGTAACTGTGATAATATTAATTACAATAATTAATTTAATGTTCTAAATCAGTTAAGTTAAATTCTCACTTTAAAAATGCAGGACAGCCCAATACCTGTGCATTCTCAGCCATTACTTCAGCATCCTGTAACGTCCATGATGACTCTTGAAAATGCATATTTGCATGCTTGTAGAATAACCTTTGAACCCTTATACGTTTACACCCACACACCACTTTCTGCTCACTCCAGCTAAAGTTGCTGCTTGCGTGTCCCTCTTGTTCATGGTTAACTTATTCACTGAACCATAAACTAGTCACACCGCTGGGGTTCCCACAACCTACTGGATTAAAATGGGGCAGACAGCAGCGATGGTTGGGCTCTTGAGCAATCACCAATGTTGGTTAGGTAGGTCTTCTTAGCAGGAATAAACCCCCTTGCAATTTTTCTGTGTTTGTTTTTCGCTCCTGCAGTTTGCCGAGACTTCGCTGTCCTGGAAGATGGCGCGTTGGCCTATTGTCTGCAAGAACAAGAGAGTAAGAGAGGGAATTGGGGGTGGTCGGGCGGTTCTCTGAAGTCGTGAGTGTGTCCCTCCAGTGTTTAGCATCTTATGCCTCTAAGGTTTCTGGAGCCACCTGTGAATCAACCAAGGCTGCATACCTTGGCAATGGGCATGATTTTCGGGGCGGGGAGTCTCTGGCACATTGTCCCCGTTTTTAATTAACTAGATGGAGTCTAGGACTTCATGGAATCAAACGTGCAGACTTTTACAAGGGTCAGCTGTCTCCAGATGAGATGGCATTTTAAGGACCGCTCTCAAGGTTGCCTTCTCTTGGCATCTGTTTGCAGGAACTGTCCTTTTTGTAGCCCAGAGCAATTACGGCGCCCATCCAGTAATGCTTTGCCTGTCGCAGTTCACACTCATGAATCATTCTGTGACGTCAAGGCCTTCTCATTACAGCATCAAACCCTATCCATGCTCTGAGCCTCCCCACCCCGTCTGTCTGGCCGGGGATTAATGACTTTGAAGACCAGGGCGAGCAGGAACGCGTCTAAGTGGAGGTTCAGCCTTCAACCTCTGGGGCTGAACTAGGGATGAAGCCGGGAGAAAGGGGAGCTGCTCCCTCCATCCCAGCCCTTGAGGACACAGATGGATGCCCAAAAGACTGGCAGGTTCTTTCCCAACAAAGATGCCCAGCGGATAGAAGTTGCCCTCTGTTTTTAAGGATGGCTCCTCTTCGGACTGCTTTTCCTGAGTTCATGGAAGATCTCCATGCTTTGGACTGCATCAGGAAAGGCGCTGCTCTCTTGAAACTCCTCTCGCTGGCCTCACCTTTGATCTGGGGATCCTGCGCTTCTGGCTTCCTCGCCAGAAGTGCAGGATCCCCTGCACTTGCTCCATGCATTCAGTTGCTCCGTGCCTTTTCTCTCAGACCATGGGCTGAACCCATGAAAAGGGCAGCAAATGAGCACATGAGCCTCCTGCACAGGGAAAGAATGATCAAACTCCAGAAGGGGTGAAGATCTTTGCTTCCTCAGAGTTTGTCCCTCCAAGCTAGCCTTGTTAATCCAGGGGCCTGGAGAACAGTGACCCTGCTCTTCCTTGGCCTCTGGGGCGTATCATTCCACCTGCCTCTGAGGAGGACCAGCGGCCCCCTTGCAGACCATTTGCTCTCCAGAAAGTCAATGCAGAGGTGAGGGAAGGTTGCGGTGCCTTTTTTTCGCTGCTTGTACTGAGGCTTCCTTCTTTCCCTTCCTTCTCCCAGTTGAACTGCATTATGCTTCCAACATCCAGAAGAACCAGCTGGTCCAGAACGACCTCCGAATTGCCAAGAGACTTCAAGACCAGGAGGTGGAAGCACAGAAGCTTCAGGTCTCCAGACGACAGAAAGAAACGTAGGGCTTCTCTGACCTTTTTTGTTCGGAAGGCTGGTTCCAGGGTCTGTGTGTGTGTGTGTGTGTGTGTTGGAGCAGGAGCAGGGAGCGTGACTTGTGGCAGGGTGAAATGAACACATCACAGGCCTGGGTTCCATTATAGCTTTACAGCATAGACCCAAGTGAGCAACCCATGGCTTGTCCTGGATCTCCATGGCTTTTGAACCCTTCCCGCTTTTGTCCCCTTATTCTTCAACCTTCTGCCAGGGGACAGAGAGGAGCCCACCTTGCCATGTGAAGCTTTCAGTGAGGGCAAACTTGGTTCATCCCCAAGGTCACATGAGAGGCTTTGCCAGTCTCCTGTTGTAGACCTGCATCTTGAGGCTCCTGGAGGACAGGAAAGGGCAGTGGCCAACCCTACCTTCTTGGGGATGGGGGAGAGAAAGAGCTGAGGCTGGTTCACAAACAGCAGTGGGAGTTCCACAGCTGTCATTTGATCCCCATACATAACCTCTAAAGGAATTCAGATGTTTGCAGAAGGAAATCCCGCTGTTTTGTTGTTCTGTAGATTAACAGCCAGTGAGGGAGATTACATTTGGGTAGCCCCAGAGCAGTGTTTTTCAACCTTGGCAACTTCAAGATACATGGACTTCAGCTCCCAGAATTCCCCAGCCTACATGGGGAATTCTGGGAGTTGAAGTCCACACATCTTAAAGTTGCCAAGGTTGAGAAACACTGGCCTAGAGCATACTTCCTTTTCTATGTGTGCTTTATAATCAACAAAGCCAGAGTTGCTGCTCTAACCGCCTCTTCCTCCATCAACATGTAGCAAAGAGAGGGATCCTGAGAATGCCCAGGCCGTCCAGAAAGGTCTTCAAAAGAAAATGGGAAAAGATTATCGGAAGAAGGCAAAAGTTCAGGTATGGGAGTCCCTGATGCTGCTGTTGCTTTGGCTGTGTCTGGAACCACCAGGTTGTGCCAGGTTGCTATGCCACTTAATAAGCTTGTGTCAAAGTTGCAGTGATGCACCCCTTTGTCTGGGGATGTAATGGTGTGTGAGAAAGACCTTGAAAGATGGGGCAAAGAGATGCTGCCTAGGGAAGGGTCAGATAAGAGAGGGCATAGCCCACAGCTGCATAATGGAAAGAGGCTCAGAAGGGACCCTCCCTAACTTCTTGGGCTGTAAAGGAGATGGTGGGAGAATTGTACCTTCAGACTTGCAAGATTCTCTTAATGTAGCTTTACAATAAAGTAGAATTAGTTTATCTGGTTGTGTTTCCTGAATGGTCTACCTGGTAAGTCTCACATCAATCTTGCAAGTCTGAAAGTACAATTCTCCCGCCGTCTCCTTTACAGCCCGAGAAACTAGGAAGGTCCCTCCTGAGCCTTCTGCCCCACCCACTGTCCAGCTGCGGGCTGTGCCCTCTCTTATCTGACCATTCCCTTGGCAGCATCTCTTGGCCCTGTCTCCCGAGATCTTTCCCACATACCATTACGGGGGATGGGGGAGCCAGTAAGATTTACTGACTTTAACAGTTCTTACCTCTGTCTTGGCATGACCACTGAAATTTGCAACTGCCTCCTGCCCCAGGCCAAGCACCCAGCCTCCCCACTGCTTTGCAGCTTGATCGGAAGAGGGGCTGGATTTGCCCATTGCTGTAAAAACAGCCAAGAGCATTGCATGGTTCCAGGCATCAACGGAAACCTTTATGGAAACAGCACCCCTCGCTGCTCAGGGCTTTGGTGGGCTGCGTTGGGGTGCTTGATGTCATGAGAAGAAGCTGCCCCTGTAAGCCAGGGCTGGATGGAGCAGACTCTGTGCCGCAGCGGCTTGACAGGGCAGGATGTGTCCCAAACGCCATTGCTTGGCTGATAGGGAGCATCAGTCAAGCAGACTCTGTTCTGATGGCCACGTGCTTTGCTAACCGAGGGTGCCGCAAGATTCAGTGACTGAATCTGTTACCCTGATTTTCTGAAGGAACAAAATATAGGGATTAATTGATTCTCATTTTCATACCTTCATTGGAGCCCAGCGGTATCCAGGGAAAGGGAAGCTAATGCGTAGTCTTCAAATTAGCTTTCTCAAGCACAAAATCATCCAGGGTATCTAGAAATCCCATTGCTCGTCACAAACCACATGTATAAGAGGAGGGTGGGAGTCAGCCTCTGATGTGCTCCCTGCTGCTCCTTTTGAGCTGATCCAAATACTAGCTTGCCGATCAGGCATATTGAATCAGGTTCTGGAACATTAAGGCTGAAATGCAAGAATAACATGACTTCATGTAAATCTTGTTCCCCCCCCCACCAAGACTTGGTCAGTCGTAACAAGGGTGGTGGGCATGGTTTACTAATGCATACAGTTGCCCCCTTGGGAGCAGTTCTGGCTCATAAACCCTGATTTGACAGAGGATACGCCAGGAACAATTGGTGGCATTCATCCTCCACTCCCAGGGGCCCCTCGGAGGCTGAGCATCTCCTCACAAGCAGAGGCGCTACTTTATCGTTGGATGTTCTGCCAGGGTCCTAAGCAGATTCTGAGTCCTGCTTGAGTGGAGGCCCAGCTGGACCTGGGAACAATTTGGGGGGCGGGGGGAGTGAAGAAACCATACAGAAGGCATTGTTCCAAGTTGATTGAATCAGGGGCACCTTATTTTTAGCAACCTCCTCCTAGGCAGGAGAAACAGTCACTTTGCTTCATAGCTCTGATAAATTACTAGCAATCCCCTCCCTGCATCTTTGAGAGAAAAATCGGAGGATTTGCAATGGGAAGAGGTGTGTGGCCCCCAAGCTGTCATTTCTCCTATACAGAAAACCTTACCCAGAGCTGTAAAGGTAAATGGGATCCTGTGCCCAACTTTTCAACCAGCTGCTTTTCCTGCCCCTCTAGCCATGGTTCAGAGGTGTCCTCGGGAGTATGGGAAAAAGTAAGATGGCAGCCACAGTGGTGCAGGTGAAGCCCTACCTGTTTTTTTATGTGCGTCAAGGCAAAGAGGACATTGTCTGTGTGACTGAAACATAGTGGGATGGAACTGAATATAGTACTGGTAAAATGCAGTTTGTTCCAAAGAAGCAGACCCAACAAAATGGGAGGTTGGGGTCACATGATATAGAAAGGAGGACCACACCTGTACAGAAGTCCTGGAGTGCAGGGGAAGTGCAAGAAGATGGGAGAAGAGCTAATGTCTCCAGTCTTTAAAAAGGGGGAAAAGTAGACCCAGGATTCATCAACATCAGGGAAAATCCAAGAAAAGATTATCGAGCAGTGGGTTTACAAGGGCTTAAAAAGAAACAAGGTGGATACTAGAAGCCAACAGCATTTTTAAGTCTTAACAATGTATTGTCGAAGGCTTTCACGGCCAGAATACGATGGCTGGTGTGGGTCTTCCGGGCTGTGTGGCCATGTTCTGGAAGTTCTGTTTCCTAACGTTTCGCCAGCATCTGTGACCGGCATCTTCAGGGTGCAGGAGCACAGACAGGAGCAGTTCTCTCTGTGCCCAGGATGGTGTGACCCTTTTGTGGATATTTATAGAGATCTGAACCCCCCTAGCCCCCCCACCCCCCCAATCCCCACCCCCTTCAGATCTCTCGTTAACAACTCAATAGAAGAAAAAACCCTGCCTAACCCACAGGAAGATACACAGATATTCTGATACCAAAACAAGCAGCCACTCATTGACCCACCCCCACCCCCCCAATCCCCCCCCTTCAGATCTCTATAAGTACCCACAAAAGGGTCACACCATCCTGGGCACAGAGAGAACTGCTCCTGTCTGTGCTCCTGCCCTCTGAAGATGCCGGTCACAGATGCTGGCGAAACGTTAGGAAACAAAACTTCTAGAACACAGCCACACAGCCCGGAAGACCCACACCAGCCAACAGTCTTAACACTTTTTTTTTTTTAACAAAGTAGTTAGTAACATTAGTAGACCAACAGAATGCTTTGGATGTCATGTGCAAGGCATTTGATAAAATTGACCAGAGCCTCCTTCCTGATAAAATTGAACAACGTCCAGAGGAAACTGAAGTTGGTTGAACAACTGGACCAATGTGTGGCCTTTAATGGATTTATATCTGCATGGAGGGAGGTTCTGAGGGTTATTTAGATGAGGAGATAGAAGAGATGCTCATCAGATTTGCAGGCAACACAAAACTGGGAGGGGGGATTACTCAGGAGATAGCCTCAGGATTCAAAAGGATCTTGACAGGCTTGAATTCCTCAGTAGAGGAATAGAGTTAAGATCACAGGTCAGACCACACCTGGAATCTTGTGTTCCAGTTCTGGTTGCCACAATCCAAGAAGGGCACTGAGGAACCGGAAAGAGTGCAGAAAAGAAAACACGGTGAGGAACTTGGAGGACAGTAAAATGAGCTGGGTATGTTTAGCCCAAAGAAGAAGGGGCTAAGGGGAGGCATGGCAGCCTTCTTCCAATACCTGAAGGTCTGTCAGAGGAAAGAGGGTGTGGACGTATTCTCCATAGCACCCGAGGGCAGAAGAAGAATCAATGAGTGGAAGCTTTGCCGAGGGAGACAGGTCCACACTCAACATCAGGAGGAATTTCCTGGCCGTGAGAGCTCTGAAGCAGGGGAGCAGCCTCCCTCCTGGAATTAAGGGAGCTCCATCTCTGCAGAAACCCTAGCGAAGGTCGGGCAGCCATTTGTCTGGGGTGGTCTGAGGATTCCCGCCTTGGCTAGCGGGTTGGACTAGAAGACCTTCGAAGTCATTTCCAACCCTACAATTAAATGATGGTTCTGTGGATTTATTTGAGCAATTTGGATTGTGTGAATGGGAATATATTCCATTACAACATCTTTTGATTTCATAGTCTGGTCCCGACACATTATTAGCATCTAATCACTATCAGCACTGAAATGTGTTCTGGATAAGTCCAAATCTGCAGTATTTTTTGAAAGACAATTCAGGATTGTTATTAAGGTGAGTGTTCGTTATTTGCAAGAACTTTGGAATACCTCATATGAACAAATCAACGGTTAAGGGCTTTAGGGCTTTAGGGAATGTTAAGTATATTGCTTAAGATCTTGAGATGAATTCAGCATTTATTCACCTTTATTGGATGTGAGAAAATGCTTTAAAAGAATTGGCTGCCAAATTCATTATGCTGGAAGTATGAAATGCTAGAGGGGACGCATACAATATGTGCTTGCCCCCCATTGGCCCATTTGGGTTTAATAAACTGCTTAGTGTAGCTTTGGGAAGAGTAATAGGGTTTAAAGAGGTGAATGCTATTGTGAATTATTTACCAAAAATCTGGAATTCATCATTACGTGAGGGACAATGGATTTGTATAGATCTGATTGTACTGTATGCTGCCCAGAATCACTTGTTGAGATGGGCAGCTATAGAAATTAAACAAATAAATAAATAATAAATAATTCTATTGAGCATGATGTAACAAAACAACAAAAAAGTTCCTTTTTTAAAAAGTTCCTTTTTTTAGGGTCACCCAGATTTGCCATACGTGTTCACCCTCTGCTTATGAACTGGCTCTCTGTCAGTTTAATGGAAGGGGTCTCTGTCATTGTTATTCTGTGTTGCCAAGGCTTAATCCATTTTTTAAACTGCTTTTATCCCTTTTTCTTTATTTTGGCATATTAAAGCCTGCCCTTAGTTGCCGTGAAGCTCTCAGCAAGGCAGTCAGAGAAGACCTCCTTTTGGTCCTGCTGCCCCCAAGTGGGGAGTCCGTCTCCCTTTGCTTGCTTGCTCTGCCCCTTCGAATCACAGGCATTTTACTTGTTTACACCCTTCCAGTGCTTTTGTTCAGATTCCTTCTCTTCATTTGTGACTGAAATTGGTGGCAATGTGGCTCGTTCTCAGATAAAAATTGGTGGCAACGTGTCTTCCTCTAATCAAACACATTGTGGCTGAACGTTGGTTCCTAAACGACGTGGAGATTCTTCCGTTGTTTCTGCTTTGTGGTTAGAATTAGCTATCTGAAAGAAATGGGGTCATAAGGAGAACTTTTTTACTTTCTAACTTGTACTTTTTCATCTTTGAAGGGTTCACTTGATCACAAAATGGTTATGTTTGAACAAAACCATGTAGCTGCTTTGGCACATTAAGTTCAGTTTTAGGGAAACTGCGTATTATTCAATCTGTCTTGAATCACACACCACGATGTCTTAAAAGCTTTGGTCAACCGCAGCTTGGGCACAATATTAATTTTATATATTTATTAACATATTAAGTATCAATATATAGCTTTTAGCATAACTAAAATTTGTTTTTATTACGTTGTAAAAATTGTTTAGCACCTTTCACCCCATGATTTAAAACATTTAAATTTAAAAGTCAATCAAGTACAATCAACAATTTGAAACTATATAGCATGCCATTGAGCTTCCTTGGCAATCTTCTTTGCGCAGACATCCTCAGCCTCCAATGCCCCTCCAATTTTAACGTGAAAGCACTGAGAAATTATGAATGCTACTGGAAGCATTATATTAAGTTTAATTGATTTTGTATTTTAATTCAGTATCAAATTTGGTTTTCGCCCACTCACTTCTTTGAGAGTGATCTCCAGCTCACGAGTCAAGAAAACTTGTGTAGCCGTTTCTTAAATCACATCTAACTGGTCCATTCATTGTTTTATAAAGGCTGTTGAGCAAGGCTAAGGAGAATGCAAGCAAAAAGATGGGCAGAAGCTCAGAGGGGGCCTGTTCCTTGGGTTTTCACATGGGAGGACTAGCAGAAGGAAGAGAGATCCAAGCAAGCAAGGCTGCTCTAGCAATGAGGATACTTTTTCAGGAGATTTTTCTCTCCCGCCCAGGAGAGAGTCAAGCGGTTTCAGAACTTGGAAAAGGATGAGAGTTGTCAGCAAAGGCAGAGGCCCAGGCCTTCACATGGGACAAGAGGTAAGGACAGCCTAGGTCCAGAGAGGACACTCTACTTTAAAAGCCAGTCATACTTTAAGTGCAGGACAGTGTCCCCTGGGGGAAGGGGCCGTCCTTCAGTTGTGTCGGACAGCACTCCCATCATCTTCATGTGTGGGACGTAACACATCTGGAAGTCTGGTGGAGAGTTTGGGACACATTCTTGGTCTTTGCTTTGAGGGCTTCATAAAGCTGAGATCAGCACAATCTTAACCTATTCCTTGTCTGACCTGGTAAGAAGCCCTTTTGAGATCATCCTGTTTGCAGCAGCATCATGTTGCAGCAGCAGCCGTTCCCAGCTCATTGACATCCCCCTACCCTGGAAGGTGAGGGCATCAAAGTTCCATAGGGACGTTCTTCTCCAGCTTGTCCTCAGCATTCTGTGAGATTCTACCTCTCCATGAGAACCCATTTAGCTCCCAAGGCCTTGCTAGTTTTCCTGCAGAGATTTGACCAACACTTCTCCCATCACTCATTTCATTGTCATCATTACTGAACAAATCTCTGAAGAGAGAAAATGATTGGTTGTGAAATGGCTTTGGATTGGTACAATAGGATCCCTGTCTAGAGCTGAGGTCCCCATGATGTTTCCCCTGGTACAAAATACCTCCCTTGACATCCTCCAAGCTCCTGAAATCAGGTCTTGGTTTGGAAGACAAGCAAAGAACCATCAGCTTGACTGCCACAACCTGGTAGCTATTTCATAAATCGACAGTCCACCCCTGGAAACCATTTTGTGAGAGCTGCCATGACAAAAAATCCGGTTGTGCCCAGTGATCCAAAGGATGAGAGATTCGTGATTTGAAACATTTTTTATAACCACCTGTAAAAGTTCAGAATTCCCAGGATGAAGATTCTTGATTTAGGATGCTGGAACAAGAGCAGACCTTGTTCTAAAACTCTACCTGTTCTAAGCATTCTTTTGCATGCAGTCTCTTGGACCCTTTCTGCTTTCAGTTCACGCACAATTGCACACAGAGGCAGAATAATCCAAGAGGGAGGCAAGGCTTCTGCCCCCAGATGAGCAGCAGAGCAAGGTCCATTGGCCATCGTAGATGGAAGGTACTTCACAATCTTCAGCTTGGCATGAAATAGAAGCACCTAGTTTTGCCTGCAGAGAATGTCACCCTCTTCCCCCAGCCCTGTGGGGAACATGTAAATTGGCTCACCCTGACAAAGCGAGACCAAATCCCAGGGCTATAATGGCATCTTGGAGGCATCAACTAAATGTGATGCTCTTGGGCATCAGTTCAATTGCTGGCCTTATCAGGGCCCCCAAAGTCAGGGGAGTAGAAATTGGAGTCGAGGAAGCTTTGGGCTCCTTGATGAGTGTTCATTCTTAGCATCTCCATGGAAAAATAATGGTTTCTCTTAATCTTGACCCATGTCAGTTTTTGTGTCCTGTCTCCCTTCCCAGGAGTTATTCTCTCCTGTCTCCTGGCCCTTGGTAGATTATGGGGGTTGGAAAAGCAAACTGTTGTTGTAGAATCATTGACTCCCCCATTAAACTGCTCCTCCTCTTACAGAGTTTTTTTCCCCCTAACATTCAGTCAGGATCTGCTTTTCTGCAACTTTATTCTGTGTCCTGCACTCTGTAATGAGAATGTGACATCCTTTGAGGTATATGAAGAGAGCTATCAGTCACTGTTTTTCAGAGTGAAGCATTCTCAGCTCCTCCAGCGTCTCTTGATACGTCCTCATTTCTGCTGCCGTAGCCACCCTTAGCTATGGCCTAGGAGTCGTTACAGTTTCTCGGAATCTTTCACAACTGTGGCACCCAGAACTGGACACGTGACTCAAGCAGAAAAGTAACGTAATTCATTCCTGTGATTTTGAGACTAAACTTCTGTTGTTGCAGCCTAAAACTGCATTTTCCATTCCAAGCCTGCTGAATTTGCAATCTACTACTATTCTCATAAGTACAGTTGAAAAACCACGTAGCCCTTATCCTGTACCCTTGTATTTGATGTTTCTTTCCTAAGTGAAAAAGATTAACTTCAATTTTTGTTTCCTAAATCAAGTTACTTTCAGCTTATCTCTCTATTACAATAATTTTGAATGTTCTTTCTGTGGTTATGATACTAGCCATTCTACCCAATTTTATGTCATCTGCAAGTTTGATTACGCATCCCTTCCATGTTTTCATTTAAGTCTTTAACAAAAATATTGACCTCCCAGTCATATTGGTCAAATATTGACCCTAACCCTGTCAAGGCCAGACTGGACATTGGATCTTTTTTCCCTTCTTTTAAAAGAAAAATCATTGCACACAAAAAAGAACTGAGACTTCGATCATACAGTTGTGACCATCATCTTCTCCAGAACCTCTTGAACTGGTATATTGATTCTTTTTTTTTTTTCAACTTGGATAAAGAAGTCTTGTTATTATTCTTAGCATTCTTCATTTATCTCAGAAAGGTTGTTTTCAGCTTTCACTTTTTGACAATAAGCTCTACCATTACCTGTGTCTACTTTTTGTTACTTTACCCTCTTTCTATTTCCTTTATGGATCCTCTTTGTATGCAACTACATTTGTTTTACATTTTGTTCTTCATTAGAATTGTTTACAACTGTGCTTTTAGTATCTCCTTTTTTAGGAAGTATGATCCATCTTGTGTTCTGCAGCCATGGATCCTCCTGATCATTGCTCTGAGTTTATAGAAAAACTCAGAAAATCTGCTTTTCTGAAGTTCAAGAGACACGTTTGACTATGTTTTAATTTCCCTCAAATCAGGACCTCCAGCATTACACTGTTCCTTTTTCACAATGTTCCTGATGTCTCCACTCCCTGAACTACGTCTTCCCTGTTGATTCGTATCAGGTCAAGGAGAGCTGGTCCTCTTAGATCCTTCACTCTCTGAAGGAGAAGCTGACAGTGAGGCAAGTCAGGGATTCCCTGGAAGGACCATGCTTGGCCGAGTTTGTTTCCCAAGAGAACTTGGGTAATTAATGTTTTCCATCACAACAACTTCATGCCTCTTGGAAAGATTTGTCATCTGCTTTTGGAAGGCAGCATCCACATCTTCCTGGTTGAGAGTTGACCCCGACAGCTGCATTGCCTTTATTGGCTCCTCCATTAATTTTAACCCAGATGCTCCCTCAGCGTTGCCAAGTTCATTCATTTGTATTTCTGAGAAGAAACGGGGTGTTTTTATCATACAAGGATGACTCCTCTTTCCTTTCTGTTGCTTCTTTTCCTTTGGAAGAAATGGCCTTCTACTTTTGCTCTACCCCAGGCACGCGAGCCACCCATCAAATATGATCTTCTACACAAAGATCTCAAACTCATCCTGTTCATTTCCCACGCTCTGCAGAAACAAGGCTGGCTTTATCAGCCAACAATTTTTTCTCTTTTTCTCTGAATGGTTAAGAGGCCCCGTTTCAGCAACTCTCCCACTTTCCTTTATTTGAAGTCCAGACTTTGGACTTTTAGCTTCCTCCTCCCCACCCCCAGATTCAGGTTAAGACCCTCCTAGCCTGGCTTGCTATGCATTGGTGAAACTCATATTTACCAGTCCTTGGGCAGCAGAACCCATCTCATGCCAACTGTCCATCATCTAGATAGCTCAGGCCAGGATCCCATAACCAAATATCTGGTGTTGGTGCTATTTATGTAGCCAGTCTTTGACTTTAAGTCTTTTTTCCCATCTACCCTTTCCATGGCCTCATTTCCTTAGAAGGACAGCAGACAAGAGGAGGTTGCTCTCTCTGGGTCATTTCCTTAGAAGGACAGCAGACAAGAGGAGGTTGCTCTCTCTGATTCCCCCTGGTTCTCAAAATTTGTTCCAGAGGCCAAGACTTGTCCTCCACCACATGTGTGGCCTTACTTTGGAATCCCCCAGTCCTGCCCCTTAAACAATAGAGAGGCTGGGGAAGCTTGGTCTGGCCACCCGAATTGTTTTCAGACCAATTCCTGAGGTTAGAAGAGTTCAGAAGAGAGCATCTGTGCACATGCAGTCATTCAGAATGTGTGGATCCATTAATGGTGATGGGACCAGCACACCAAGCCATGGGGCCGACTGGTTTTCCGTCACCAACCTAGACAAAGGGGGGAGAGATGCCTTGCAAATCACGTGGTTTATTTAACTACATACTTGAAGCTGAATTCTCTTTGCTCGTTGTTGTGGACACTTTTGGGTCTGTGTTCAGATGGTGCCACGGAACCCCTGCACTGGGAGATGGCCAGACTGGAGCTCCAGACCCAGCAGCAGTTTCAGGAAGATGAGGAACTGGCCCGGAAGCTGCAAGAGGAAGAAGAGCAGGAGCAGACTCGCATTGTGCGTGCCCCGCCCCCTCGGAAAGCGGTGCCAGGGCAAGCAGGGAAAGCGTTCTTGCCCATTAGAGATTCAGCCTGTGGAAGAAGGAAAGAGCTGTGTGTCAGGGGCCCAAGGAGGAGGGTTTCCCACAGAGTGCAGTGCAGGGATCTTATCTCCATTTTATTTTTTTTTTTGGTCCACTCTTCTTTTTGGGTGGAATCATCTTAAAGTCAGGGTCATCTTCTTTGTGGGCAAATATTGTGGTAGCCCCGTGTTCATTTGTGCTGCACCAAGCCTCGCGTGCTGAGGAGGGGGGCGTTTCGCTGGGCGCTGGTCCAACCCTTTCTTTCTGCCCTCTTGTGCAGAGAGCCAGGAGGAACCGGGAGCAGGACAATGACTACCGAGCCGCCCAGGTGGCCCAGGATGAGGTGAGCAGCAAGCAGCAAACCGCTGGGGGGAGACCCCTGCTGGGCACCCCAGAGCCAGGGACTCGCTGTGCCCCCTTTGCAGCGTTCTCTGGCATCTGAGGCAAATGGGGGGCAGCCATGGCTGCTTGGCAGCATCTCCCAGAGATCCCTTGCAAGCCTGCAGGAACGGGCTTTCTGCTTCAGGAGAATCATGAGTGCCCCTCAGTCCTCTCGCGGGTTCAGGAAAGGCTGGAGTTCAGACTTGGAGATTTAACATGGCCTTCTGAACTGCTTCTAAAGTTTTAGGATGCCTAGTGTTGACTTTATGCGCTCGTGAACGTCCAGTCTGCCTCTGACAGCCTCCTAGGCGAGGGGGCCCTCGGCTGTTGCAGAGTCCTGTCTGTGGGCAGCTCTGCAACCCCACCTGTGGCCTCAGGGCTGAGACGAGAAGCAGCGGGCCAGCGAGGCTCCACTCACCTTAAGTGCTCCTGGCAGAGGGGACCCAGCGACACCCAGCTGGGCAAAGGTCCTGGGTGACCGTGAGTTCCAGTCCTCCCTTAGGCATGGAAGCCAGCTGGGTGGCTTTGGGCCAGTCCCTCCCTCTCGGCCCAACCCACCTCACAGGGTTGTTGTGGTGGTTGTGGGGAAAATAGGTGGTCGAAGCATTATGCACGCTGCCTTGAGTTGTAACAAATGGAGGACACCAGTCAAATAAATAAGCAGTCACTGACTTCTAAACCGTAGCTGCAAGCAGGCAAGTGAAGCCCTGTCTCTTCTTGCACGGATGCAGGGCACACAACCCAGGTTAAAAGGGAGCGGGGGCCCGATTGCCCAGTTGCGCCTGCCGCTTTGAAGGCCGTGACTGTCTCTGCGGAGACCCCTGGTTCTGCCCGTCCCAAGGTTTTGGGATGTCAAGAAAAAAGACTTTCAGTGCAGCCACATAGTCTTACTCTGCAAAGGGAGCTATCTGGGATGCTGTCTGTGAGTCTCTGCTCTGGGGGGAGCTCGGTGGCCCTTCGAAGTCCAGGTTCCGGGGATTAAGTCGGCCTGATTTGATTTACGCCTCTGCCTGAACTCGCCCATTCCTCTCTCGAGTCCTCGTTTCACGGTCCAGCAGCTGCTCTTGGTGTTAGGCTTTTTTCCTAACCTCCAGTCGGAACCGCCTCCCTGTCACCGAAACCCATTATGCTTCCATGCCTTCCCCCACTCCGGGACAAGACAGCCTCCCCACTCTTCGAAGAGGGCCCCCCGCCCACTTTTCTCAAGGCTGAGGGTCCCCAGCTCCTTCAGGTTCTCTGGGAGCCTCTTCCAGTTTCTCTGAACCTTCTTAAAGGCTCAGAGGCTGCCTCTGACAGCCTCCTAGGTGAGGGGGCCCTCGGCTGTTGCTCCCTTGCCCTGCCCCGCCCTGCCAATGCCCGTTTGCCCTCCTGGCCCGTAGCAGCCTTTCCTGGGAAATGACGGGTAACTCCTTGCTCCCTTTTCGCCCTCCCGCAGGAGATTGCACGGTACCTGCAAGACAAGGAGCTGCATACCCAGTGGGGGTCCCCACGCCAGGACAGGCAGCAGGCCCAGCCCCCTGGGCTCCCGGAGGGGCGAAGCAGTTCCAGCCCAGAGGTAAGCAGTGGGATCTGCAGGCCCCCTGGCACTAGTTCTCAGTCAGCCCCAGACTGACTGACGGACCAAATGGCTTAGCCCCCAGAGCTAGCCAGGATTAAAACTCACCCAGGTTAGCGGGTGGTGCAAATGCATCTGACAGGTCTGTAGCTAAAAGGCATGATGCAAATCCAGCCAGGATCTTTGTTTATTACAACCTCCAAAATGCCCTTTGCAGGGCAGGAGAGCATGAGACAAATATTCTAAGCTGAATGCAGATTGAAACTCTGTGATGGGGGTGGGCAGGCAGTTGTAAGAATACGCAGGGAGCAAGGTGTCCGTTTACATAACCGAACAGAAAAATCTTGCTGCTGCTCGGTTGATCTGGGCAGCCAGGATGTATTCCAGATGCGAAAGCAGTCTCTATTCAAATTAATGCCACCAGATGCCAAAAATAATTCAACACCTTTTCCCCAAGATGGAGAGACACCCTGAAAGTCTTCTTTGGGGAAGCAGCTCATCCCAGGATTCCTGGTGCCCCTCGCCAGCTGCCCAGCCAAAGGCAGGATGCCTGGCAGGATTCAGTCCAGCAGTGTCCCAGCCCTCCCTCCGTGGTTGCCACGGTGGCTATGACCACCACCAACCCCAGACCAGAAGTTTGGGGTACTCTACCAGATGCGGCCCAGGCAGGAAAGCCCACAGGGAGGCTGGTACAGCAGCAGCGATGCCAACTAATCCCTAGAGCCCAGCCCCATCAACAGGGTCTCACACCTGGTTATCTGTGGGGCAGTGCTTCAGAAGCCAATGGGGCCACTCCAATGGCCCCTGCCCAGGACTGGCAGCTGGGGCCACACTCAAAACCCTGTTGGCACACTTTTGAAAGAGGAAGCTCTGTGCTCACCCAGGTTTTGGTGATACACGCCAGTTGGCCCTCTCATCCACTATCAAGTCCTGGATGAGGGAGGCCTTATTACACACCAATGGTAAAACAGGTCAGCAGTGTACATGAAATTGTGCAAATTATAATAACTTGCATCTCCCCTCAGTAAAGCAACACTAATTGCTAACAGCACACCCACCAGTATAGTGAGGTAGTAAAGTAAGGTGGCTTCCTGTTTGGGGCAGATCATCACATTTCCTCCCTGTAATAATCCTGTAATGGAACCTACTGGGAAGGGCTCGCCTATTGAGCAAGACATTTGAATGACAGTTTCCCTGCTTCCAAATCAGACCATCCTCTCTCTCATGGAGAAGGCGTTGGCTCTATCTCGCAAGGTGCCCTCAGATCCATCCAAGTCAGGGCAGACCTTCCTCCTGATACTGCTGGCAGTTGTTTTCAAATAATTTGAGGCTGGTTGTGTGAAGGTAGCTTGCTGGTGGCGACATTAAATGCAGCCCCTGATGGTGCCTTCATCCCAAACTTCTAGAAGAGAGATTCCTATAATGAAACAAAGAGACCCAGAAGGAGCCTACAGGTCCGATCTAGATCTTTCAAGTCCTTGTTTGCCTTCCTCTTGTTTCGTTTCCAGAAGGAGTCATGGCAAAGTAGCAGAACTCCACCCCTGCTCAGAATCCAGACCCAGGAGAACACAAATGTGACCATGAGAGGCAGCTCCACAGAGAAGAAGTCAGTGCTCAGTCCAGTAATTCTATAAATTAATTGATGGGCTGCTTTAATTCCACAATCATGGAACAAATGTTGAATGCCAAAACATATTTATTGCCTCCAGCCCTTGAAACCCAATGTCAGTGAGCAACAACTAGAGAAGATCTTTTGAAAAGTGTCTAATAGTCTTGTCTCTTACTCAGGCCACCGTTTTGCCGAAATATCGCTGAAGTTCTGGATCCAACTTTTCAAGCTGCTAAAATGGGAACACCCTCTGATGTGATGGATCTTGGTTCCCAAGGTAACAGAACAATTCTTTTCATACTTGTATAGGAGGAAGTCCCATTGAACTCAGATGGATTCCAAAATATATGTGCAATCTAAGGATTGTTTGGAATCTGGAATCCTGACTGATTCACAATGAAGATTATAGTTTTGATACATTGGCCCTGAAACGTTGATTTTCTCCCATGCAGAGATTTGCAGGGCTGCTACTTCACCAGGGTCTCTGATTCACGTATCAGAGTTTTGCACTTGTAGGGCAATTCAAGTTAAAAATGTAAATTCCAGAGTTAAATTTTTGGTGGGAGTTCCACCCATCTCATAACATCCTATGGAACAGCACCCCCTTCTGACTGTCATAGGTTGATCTGTCCCTCTTAGTGTGTTTCTGAGTGTTTCTGCTCAGATTTCCTGGAGTTTATGGCTCTTTGGACCTCTTTTAGTTAAAGATTATGGAAACAAGCACCTGCGTTCAGAAGATCACTTGTACCTCCTCTGCCTTGATCTTCATAAACTAGACCCATGGCCTTAAGGCCTCAGGATCCCAGGTCTGTCTCACTGCTGCTGTTGAGCCTAGTCTCTTCCCCAACAGTAAAGCATTTGTCCCAATTTTCTTTCTGAGTTCCACCATTTAATTCGGTTTTATTCTTAGTTGTCCTCTCAGGGCAGTTGGATAGGGCTGGCTGTTCCCTCCAGGAAGACACCTGATCTTGTTGAAGTAGACAAGACCAGGACACACCAATAAGGGCCGTCACACATCCACCATTTCCAGATCCTGCTTCAGGAAATGCCTAGTTTCAACCTCCAAAAGAAGTAACAGGTTGAATTTGTTACTGCTTGGAATTTAAAACCATCGCCCCCTTTGGAGTTCATTAAATCCTACATGGAGTAAATCATATGATACACCCCTTGGCCTGATGTGCTGTGCGAGTGGAGAATCCTTGTGTGTGTTCACAAATGACCAGTCAAAAGGACCAGTTACTGGAATGTAAACCAGTTCTTGGCCCCCCAGATTTTCTGTGACACAGAAAATAAGGCTCCCTCATTCCCAAGATCATCTGTGTTTGCAGGGCAATTATTTCCAGTCTGTTCTTCAAGAACTTGCTTTACAAGTGGAAATGCTTCATCCTTGCTCCCTTTTGAACTACTTTCCCCAGATCTGAGGAAAAACAAAGGGAAACACCCCTTCCCCCCTCCCACTCCACTGGGTATCCATTGGAGATGTTGGGATTGTGTCCATTTGTGAATCCCTGACCCATCGCATGACCACATGGACATCCTCCTCCTCTTTATTATTATTATAAAATATGTTTTAAAAAGAGAAAAATAAAACAGTAGGGAAAAATGAAGAGTGAAGGTGGGAAGAGTGACCCAAAATGGAAGGGAAACAAAGAAATAACCCCACATAGTTCAAAGGGGGATTTCAGTCATCCTTGCCAAAGGCCTGGGTGAAGAGCCAGGTCTTCACGGCTCTTCTGAACAACATAGAGTGGGGGCCATCCGGATCTTGGGGGGAGCCTCGTTCCAGAGGGTAGGCGCTGCCACAAAGAAGACAGGCTTCCAGGGCCCCAGTAGATGCCATTGTTCAATCGAAGGAGCCCGGAGTATGCCAACCCTGCAGGATCGAAGTGGCTGGGCAGATGTTATGGGAGACAAATGACCAGACCCTGTGCCATGTAGGGCTTTGTAGCACCTTGAATCTCCCAGAAGCAAACCGGCAACCAGTGCAGCTTGCGAAGCAGAGGGGTTACGTGGGTGTACTGAGGCAGGCCCGTCGCTGCCCACACCGCTGCCTGGGAAATAACTTTTTAGAAAAATAATTCTTGGTTGACGGAGAGGGGCTAGGGCTTAGGGAAGGAGAGGTGAGCGTGTGGCTATAACGATCTCTTTTCCTCCCCCTCCGTGTAGCCTCCAGCCCAGGACCCCTGGCCCAGATGGACAGTTCCTTCGACTACCCGCAGGGGGTTGCAGCCCCTGTCTTTGTCTCCCCAACCAAACGACAGCCAGAAAAGGTGGGCTGCCCGAAATCCAGCAACAAAAGGGAAGGCTGCAGGCAGCAGTGAAGGCGGTTTCCTCCCTCTGGCTGTCCTGCCCTGGCTGGCTCCTATTTGCTTTGGGACAGAACTGAAGCCTTTCACTGATGTCTTTGTTTCCTTGCTAGATTTATCTCTAGGCTTTCACACAGGATGTCAAGGTTTGAAGCTCCCTCCTCTTCTTCCCTAACTCCTACCCTACTCCTGTGTGAAAGGCAGGCTATAAATCCAGTCAGTCAGTCGACAACAAGCTTCAGTAATGATGCCAGCATCAGAGGGGCTTTCAGAGGGGGAAGCCAGTTCATCTGAGGTCCAAACATTTTTTTTATTTCTTTTGCACTTCAGATATTTTCACCACCAGCCCTTGCACTATCCAGAGACACACACGGTGGCCAGGTTGCATGGGTCACACACATTAAACCAGAGGGGCTGTTGTGTTTACCAGATAGCAACCAGCGGCTATGAACCCTTTCTGGGGAAACTTCGCTGATTAAAAGGTTCTATTAAGACAGCACACAAAGAACACGTTGTTGTTGTTAGTTTCAATTTATATAGCCGCCCATCTCACTTACGTGACTCTGGGTGGCTCACAAATTAAAAAAACTGACAAATTCATATAAACAAATTAAAACAATTAACCAAAAACATAAAAGAATGGGAAAGTGCCAACCTACAACTCAAGGACAATGCAACCCTCTTACAGGCTCTCCATGTCCAAGGGATCCCCAGGCCTGATGGCACAGCCATGTCTTCAGGGCCTTCTGAAAGATCAGTGGGGTCGGGGCCAGTCTCCCCTCAGGGGTGATAATGTTCCAGAGGGTGGGTGCCACAGCAAACAAGGCTGTCCTCCAGGGTCCCGTCAAATGGAGCTGTTTCATAGACAGGACTGGCAACATGCCCCTTCTGCTGGATCTGATGGGACAGGTAGATATAACCAGGGAGAGGTGGTCTCTCAAATAACCCAGCCCCAGGCCATGTAGGTCATAACCAGTACCTTGAATTGAACCCAGAAGCAGACTGGCAACCACTGCAGCTCATGGAGAAAACGTGTAACACGTGCTGGTCTTGGAGCAGCATAACTGCCCTTGCTGTCAGATTTTTGCACCAGCTGTAGCTTCTGGATGGTCTTCAAGGGCAGCCCCCTGTACAGCATGTTACAGTAATCCATATGGGAGGTGACCCGGGCGTGAGTGACAGAGAATAGAGCCTTCTGATCCAGGAAATGGTGCACAGCCCACAGTTGTGCAAAGGTCCTCCTGGCCATGACTGCCACCTGCTCCTTGAGCAGGAGTCGTGAGTCCAGAAAGACCCCCAGATTGCACGCACGTTCTCTTGGGGCAGTGCCACCTCATCCAGCACCAAAGATGGTAAATTCCCAGATCCCGAAGTTCCCAAAATCCAAACTCATTCAATCTTACCTGTTGTTCCCTATCCAAACCCTCACAGCCTCCAAATACCAAGACAGGACTTTCACAGGATCACTTAATTTGCCAGGGGTGGAGATGTATCGTCAGCACACCATGGCGACAAATGACTTCACCCAGTGGCTTCCTGTAGATGTTAAACAGGAGTGGAGAGAGAACCAAACCCTGTGGCACCCCACGTAACAGAGGCCAAGGGTGGGACCTTCCCACTTCTGATCAACACCAACTGTAGAGGAAAAAAGAACTAGCGCAATTCAGTGCCACCCACCCCCAACCCCCTCAGCCCACCCAGAAGGATACTGGGTCAGTGGTATTGAAAGGTGCTGAGAGATCAAGTAGAGCAAGGTTGGATGCATTACCCCCATCCTGCTCCTGCTAGAGGTCATCCAAAAGCATGACCAATGCTGTTTTCGTCCTGTGCCCAGGTCTGAAACCTGACTGAAAGGGGTCCAGATGATCCGCTTCACTTAGGATCCTCTGAAGCTGTTGCGCAACCATCTTCTCAACATCCTTCCCTAAAAAAGGAAGATTGGATACTGAATGAAAATTGTCCAGCCCAGATGGGTCTAGCAATGGCTTCTTGAGAGGGCAAACCAAGTCCTCCTCAAGAGGCAGAACAACCCGTCTCTCAGAATTTACCACCGCTAGCACCCAGCTGCGTGTCACCTCCCAGGAGGCCTTAACCAACCAGGAAGGGCGTGGATCTAATAAGCAGGTGGCCAAGCTCACAGTCCTAAGGACCCTGTCCACTTCCTCAGGCCCAACAGGTTGGAACGCTTCCCAGATAGCAGGGCAATACTGTCCCAGGCAACTCCACAAGACCTGTAATAAGGCTGGTGTCAAACTGGGAGCGAATCTCAGTGATTTTATCTGACAGATGCCCTGCGTACTCTTCTGCTCAGCCCTGTAAGTGATCCTCCAAATCCCCTCTCTCCAGGAGGGTTCAGGTCACCCTAAGCAAGGCCGCCAGTCAGCTGCAGATGCAATAAGGGCGCAGTACTGATGCTTCGCCATCCTTATCACCAGAAGGTCTTAAAAGTGGCTCTTGCCTGTATTCAGTCAAGTTCACTCTTTGTCAACCTCCAGTGCAGTCTAGACATCTTAATCCGTTTCATCTCCCTCGACTCTCCGTAAACCATGGAGAGCGATGGGATCTGCAGAGGTAGAGAGGTCACACAAGCTCAATGCAATCTAAGGCCTTCCCCACCCTCTTATTCCCAGCAGCGACCAGAGCCTCAGTCGGACTGTCCAGCAGACCATCAGGAATAACCCCAGCTCCTTCTGAACCCGTCAGGATCCATCAGGAACCCGGGTGGACCGATCCAATAGGTCCTGCCTCCTTGCAGTTGGGGGCCCCAGAGAATTCCATGGTTAACCAGGCTGTGATCTGTCCATGACGGGGGAGTCACAGAGAGCTCCCCCAGTTCCAGAGCACGTTGCCATTGCTCCAACAAGAAAATCAGATCAGGCGTGCAGCGCGTTGGGTCCTGGATGACCTGGGATAGGCCTGAGGCTGTCATGCGCAGCCTCAGACCCCATCCTCTGGGGGACCCCCATCCCCAGACCATAAGCCTGGGGATGGCGTCAAGGAGGTCACTACACAGCCGGGGGGCTGTGGTCAACTGATCCTTAGAGCCCAACTTAATGAACAGGGTCTCCCACCCAGTAACTTGCGGAAGCCATTGGAGATTCCCAGAAGACAACCATAACGCCTCCACCCCCTGCCCTGGGGTCTCGGCTCGCACCACACCCAAGAGGGAACTCCCCCTCCCAGACCCAGCCAGGTCTCGGTAATGCACGTCAGCTCAGCCCTCTCCTCTCTGATTAAATCACACATGAGGGAGGCCTTACTAGAGGCTGTCCTGGTGTTTAGTAGCAGCGACTGAAGGCTGGGCTCTAAGAGCCTGCTGACCACGAAATGGGGGTGAGCTCGGTGGGCTGGAACGCAAAACCAGGACAAGGAACCGGGATTGAATTCCCCACCCCATCTCCCACATATCTCCCCACCCCCACCTGGGTGTCCTGACCCACCCCAGATCCCCCTCAAGATCCCAATGCAGGGAATCCCCACTCCACCCCCTCTAAGCCCTCTTCCCCCAAGGAGGGATAACTGGGTTCCCCAGCCCCTTGGTTCTCACTCTCAGCGCCACAGGACCGTCCAAGGGTCGTTCAGCCCCCTCCTACAACGCGCTCGCACCCGCCCACCACCCTGCTGTCACCCGGGCAGCGCTGCTTTCCACCCGTGGGGACTGTGGGGGCAACGTTTGAACTCAGACTGGTCTGCATATGTGCTGACGTCCAAGGGCACGGGAAGATAAACGAGGCAAGATGCTCCTTTTCCCGCAGGCTGCACATGCCGTTTTATCTCCCTTGCATTGCACAAGGACGTACTGAGCTTTGAGGCCCTAAAATGCAGAATGTGAAGCTAATTTTTTATCTCAAACTTTTTATCAGAGTCACTTCCTCATGAGATGAGCGGTGTTTAAATCTGAAATATAAATAAATAAAATAATAAAGGGAGGGAATGGGCATACTCTATTTGAGGGCACAATGTGGCACCTGCGCTGTCTGGCTTGGAAGTAGCGGGCGCCCTTTCTTTTCCAACATGGCATCCAGCCCTTTTGAATCATGGATTGCAAGACGTACAGTTTGCAATTGGTGCTAAATGTTTTAGGACTAACAGTTCTAAAAAACATACCCCTGTGAGGCTCAGCGCTTCTACAAGTGGCATTTTTCTGGCTTGCCACTTAGCCATTCTCATGGCGACTTCGGGAAGCCCTTTTCTGAGTTTATGTCTCTCCTCTGTCTCGAGAGTCTGTGTGTGTGTTTTTAATAAAGTCCTTAGTAAGGTTTCAGTTTTTACTGTGGTACAGTTTTTACTGTGTTGCATACAATTTCAGAAATGACTTTTTCCTGGGCCCTGCATTTCCCAGCTGTCGCAGTTTCAGCACACCACTACTCAGAAACGGACCTCATCGTTGCCACTCATTCCAAGGCCCGTGGTGGAGAATTTCAAGAAAACATTCATTAAAGGAGTTTTGCACAGGGGAGCCTTCCAAGCAGACGGAGGAGGAGGAGGAGGGGGCTTTGGGTAGTGCGCCGTGCAAGCGGCACACAGGCTGCCATTTCTCCTCATCCAAGCCACCTCTCTGGCCTTGGCGGCCCAGCTTTAGGTTAGGAGTCCCCAAAGGGCTACTTCCCTTGTGGTCTCAGAGGCGGCTTGTGGCTGTTCTGAATGCTGACGCCCCTGCACTCATCTCCGCCCCCCAGTGAAACAAGGATCCTGTATTTTGGTGTTCGTTAAAAATCCTCCTTCCTGTAGTGTGGGACAGTTGAAATGTCCATTGAACATTAAAAACAGGTGGCTCGAACCTGCATCAAGCCAAGCCAAGACATGACACAAAACTGACCATGGAATGACCTCCATCTTGCCATGGGAAAGGCCCACCGCTGCAGTCAAGGGGAGTGTGGGGCGGGATATATGGGAGGCGAAGGCATTGGAGAGGACCTGGGGCCTGGTCACAGGGCGATTTAGCGCAAACATCAAGACGTGTTTGGAGGAGAGTTTTCTAAAGCAGTCTGGGGAATTCTGGGAGTTGAAGTCCACACATCTTCAAGTCGCCAAGGTTGAGGAACCCTGTTCTAAAGGACCTTCAAGTGCTGTCCTGTTCAGACTTTCTCTCCATCACTTCCCAAGCCCTCCATCATTTCCCCTCCCCCCAATCTTGTAAAGTCGTCATAGAGAAAGGTCCCCTATTCAGGACAATGCTGCTTTGAGTCTGCCCCCCCCCCCAACTTTCTGGAGAGCAACTGGCTGGAAAAGAAGGGGATGGGCTCGGGGGAACTATTTGCCTTGCTTGTGGTAAAGCAGTCGTGGCAAAGGGTGGTTTTGCAATGACTCCCAGGAGAACTAGTAAGATGTGGGACCTTAGAGCTGTTGTTTTGAAAAATTCTTGGCCCCCCAGTGCGTCCCATTTCCACAAAAATACTGAATTATGTCTTCCAGAGAAAAGGGCTTCAGATCTTCCACCATCACAGTTGCTCTCAGCTATTAAAGTAGAGTGATCTTTTTCAGTTTTTTACACAAGTTTAAAAGGTGACACGTTAACTTTATTGAGGATTCCTTAAAGCAAAGCCATTTGAAAGCACTTTTTCCAAATCATTTTCAAAACGTGCATGAAGCGACTATAGCCAATATGGTTTGGTTTGATTTCAACAAGGGTTACTTCTAGGAACATAATCATGACCTCTTTAATCTAAGCTCTGAGACATAATTCATACATCTGATGCTCTCTTGCTAGCAAAAGGTATGAGCTCTTGGTGCCAAATTCGGTGTGTGTTTTCTAGCGGTTACTTGGAAAGTTCAAAGCGCAGCTGATTTGGTGGTGTATAAATATAGAAATATAGTTCCAGATGTTTATCTTTACATCACAGCTGGTGGTGAGCTACTGTATGCACACACCACGCAAGATCAAGGCACAATTGGCAAAAGATCATCAGGCCGGGGCAAAGACTAAAGGCCCCCGACACAGCTTGTTGTAGACATTTCCATCAGACCTCACCAGCAAAGTTCATTCACGTAAAGGAACAAGCATGTCATGAGTCATTTTTAGACTGAACAAAAAGAACAGAAGCTGCAGCTGGAGGGAAGGAAGTTTGCATGTGGGAAAGCGATGACCAATTATGATAAAATGAGTTTCGTATTTAGGCTTCTGATAGGCCACTGAGAAAAGTTGAAAGCCACAAACCACCCCTGGGAAGGCTGACAAACGAGGCATGGGAGTGAGACCTTCTGGACGCTGTCCTGGGCAAATCACCGGGAAATGGAGGGGAGTCAGGCTCTGGAATGCCACAATGTTCTCAAGAACTTCTAATCTTCCCCGGGGCAGCCCTCTGGACTGCCACACAAGATTGCTGCAGCAAAATGGACTTTACTTAAACACCATGCTTTTATTTTTGTATGAGGACTTGGCCATGGGGCACCTTTCCCATTGCCCGTCCCCCCACCCCCACATACACACAAGCAGCAGTATAAGGAGGTCCCTTTCAAAAATGATTCCAATGTGTGGGGTTGTGTTTTTTAAGTTCAAATCTAGGGTCATCAGGGCAATATCTCCAGTTGCATTTAAATTAACCTGTTTAAAGAGGATAATCAAGAAAGACTGCTGCTGGCTGCAGTACGAATGCTTCCAAAAACAGAGTTGCTTGAGTTATTTTTTGTCTTTTTGTCTTCTTCCTCTGATCAAGGGAACCCTTCTTTGCTCCTTGAGGCAGATCTGGAGTTACATATCTTGCGAATAATATTTTTCCAAAAGCTCCCCTTTCAGACTGGCAGCCGCTTCACAGCTTCCTCCTTCTTCTTCTTCTGGGTACCGGTAGGTACAATCATCTACTTCCTGGGCTAACTGCCCATGTAAAGCTGTGGAGCAGAAGAGAGAAATTAGATACCGAGCTGTAGCACAAGATTAACCTCCTGCTTCCACCACCCAGAAGAGTCCAGCTCTGTACAGGCCGATGTAGGAGTTCCAGTGAATAAGACCAACTCTTGATGGCTCAGGAAGGCAATGGCCCCCTGCTAGGGTGATGACCAGCAGGAGATGCCTTCTCAATTCATCAGATACATAAACCTTTCCGGGAAAGGCTTCCTGAGTTCTCGTCTCAGAGGGAAGGAGTCATTTCCACAATCCCTGCCAACCTCAGTAAATCGCATCAAAGCCATGGCTCCTCTTATAATCCCAAACTACCTCCTCCAAAACCCTACATCTAATAAGTTTGGACCCATGACCCCACAGAGAAATACAGTCTTCCTCGACTCAAATATGGTGGTTATTTGCTATTGCCTTTCAGGATGGATTTTTTTGAGGGGGTCTGATCTACAGCCCTTACATTTCTTGATAGTCTCCCAGCCAAAGAGTAACTAGATTGGATTCCACATGCTTTGCACATGGAAAGACCCAGATTCCATCAATGCCTCCAAACAGGGCTGTAAAAATTGTGGGCAGCGAATGTTGCCAATGTGGGAGAGATGAGCTTAGTGGAAGAATCATGTGGAGGAACAAGAACTCTTCAGAGGCCAACAGCCTTGGCCCTCCAAAGGCATTACCCTACCAATGTGGATTTCCCTCCCTCCCTCCCTCTTTCTTTCTTTCTTCTTTCCTTTCTTTTGTAGCAAGAACACTTCATGCAACTTTTCAGCTGTGAGCACTGGATACCTCTTTACCTGAAGGTAAATGCAGAGAGCTTGGAGCACTCTCATTCTGAGCTACTGTGGGCCTAAAGCATACACAGATGCTTGCCTGTCCTAGATGTCGTGGGGTGATTTCCTTCCCTTCTAAGAGGCAGGCCCCACCACAGTACTCCTACTAAGGAGGTACAAAGTGCTGGGAGAGGAACCCCACAGAGTCATGGAGTGTTGCTACCAAAAGAAGCAGCAAGTTCTCCTTACATTTCAGGAACTTCCCTTGGATCCAGGATCGGAAAAGGGTGTAGACAAGCAGCATGCATATGGCAGATAGGATGGCCATGACAAGAGCAATGCTAATGGGGATCAGTTGGCTGCCCGACTCTAAAAAGAAGCAAAAAACATCACTCAGAGACAATCCCAAAACTTCAGGCTTTCCTACAAGGGTTCCTGAGCTCAGAAAGCTGAATTAACATTCTTTCTCCATTCTGGACACCTTTGCAGGGTCCTAAACATTTTTTTTTTTTTTTGCAGCTCAGGCCAGCCTGCCAAATGGCCAACCGCCCAAGGCTGTCTATCCATACCCTAAATAATAAACGTTGGGCCAGTAGAAATCCCAAGAGCTCAGAAAAGAAATGAATTGCTAAAACCTGCTATCCAGAGGGGATCCTTTGGACATGAAGAGCACCAGTTCCCAGCCAAGGAACTCTTAGCAGCCCTCCCCTCAAAACAATATTCAGGTGAATGTAGGGCTGTAACTCAGTGACTATGATCGGGGGGGGGGGGGCTGCTCCAAGGCATATTTTGGAGCAGGGACTTTTCTCCCCAATGCTCTTTGCTCATCAGCTGCCCAACAAGATGCCACAACGAGATGCTGTCATCACAAACCAAGGAAGCCAATTCAGGGGGGCTGCTTTGAGAACAAGAAGGCCGGTGAAGTATTTTTACAGTAAACTGGGTTTCTCTAAGAATGGGCATTGCTGACCACATCCCCCATTTGCCTTAAGCAATTTCTCCAACACAATATCTCCAATAGCAATATTCTGCTGTGGATGTTGGACTGTATGTCTTCAAGTCAGCCCGGACTCCTGACAATGGCCTGGACTAGTCCCTGCAGTGGTCTTGGCAAGGTTTTTCGGGAGCGACTTGCCAGTGTCGCCAGAGGGAGGGCCTGGCCCAAGGCCACCTCTCTGGCTTCGTGGCTCAGGCGGGACGAGACCACTACCCCAAACTGGCTCTTGTGTGGACCTGAGATATACAGCCTAAAATTAATTTCTCAGGGATGGGGAAAGGGAAGGAGATAAAAACAGAGAGACTCTTTCTGCAAAGTCACATCCTCGTGGTGATCAGTAGCAGCAGAAATAATCCTCAAGCAGTCAAGTGATCCTCAAGCAGTCAGACCCCCCAAAACCATCGGTCTGGGTGCTGCAGACAAACTCAATAGGTACCGTTCATGATCACGTCCTGAGATTTGTTCCAACGCACTCCCTCTCTGTGGGGCAGCAACAGAGTCCGAGCAAGTGTGGAACATGCTTTTGCTCATCTCTGTTGCTACATACACAGAACTTGTGGGTTTCCTTACTTCTCATTTTTATTTCAGTAGTAGTCTGAACTCCCACATGGGTGGGTGGGTGGGGGAGACAAACCCTTCCCCAGGCTCTTGATCTTGACAAGAAAGCCTAAATTGTGTGCCAGCAGCAAAAGAAAGACCAGAACAAAGGAGATGTTGCTACAGCCCCAACATCCACCTCATTTTCCAGAGACGAATGGCTGCCAAACCACAGGTTAGTTTACCAAGCACCTAGGTTCACCAAACACATGGAACCATGGCTAGACCATGCAAGTCAGACAGCTCATGGCTTCAGCTTCAGAGGAGGAGCTTTTGCTCCTAGTGCTTGTAAATACTAACTATGGGCTTCATGACAATTGTCCCTGTTTTCCCCAGAGGTCTGGAAAAAATCCCTTTGTCTCTTGTAGACCATGAGAGTTACAACAAAAGAGCACCTGTTTCCCAACCCCCGCCTTCTCACATGCTTCGTCACAACCTTGGCAGCAGCACACCCACAACATCTGGGGTTATTTTTAATCTTGATGATTAAATGATAACATAGGTTGCTGTTAAGTCCAGCCCATGTTGGGAGTTTATGCTTTCATGTAGCACGCAGGCCAGAAATTGGATACATCCAGGTTAAACAGGCCGTGTGAACTCAGGCACCCTGCCTCCTTCACTGGAAGGAAATTATGCTTGGCCATTTTTGCTGGGAAAAAATACTAAAGTAATTTGTTTTATAATGCTCAAACATTCCAGGACTGCATTCTACCACACACTTCATGCAGTTTTTTATTTATTTAGCAGCCTTTCACAAGACTTTGGGCAATGTATATCAGTCAATTAATTTTGGGGGCTTGCCCAATATATGTTGACCCAGAAACTAAAAAACGGGCTGAGTTTGCACAATCCCCTCAGAAAAACAATGAGCAAGTTTCAAACTAGCCAAGCCTTGCAAAATATTATGCATATTTTATGAAAACAACCGAAATAAACTCAGCCCATTTTTTAGTTTCTGGGTCAATATAAAAATAAAAAGAATTAGGAAGAAAGAGGCACATTTGCACAAGAAGCCAACAAGGCAAGAGCAGAGGCAGTGACACTCTTCAGGATGCTTTTAAACAACAAAGCAGGGGTACCACGGTTTGCATCTGGACCGGCCTGTGCATTTAAGTGCCTTAGAACCTCAGCTGAAAAACAGCCTCCTTAGACATGGAGTGTCTTAGCAGCTGCTCAGAGTACCTGAATGGGATTAAAAAATTAATTAGATAAATAAATGTTCAAACAAGACATACCTGAAATCTTAGTAGAGAGGATAGATAGGGAAGTGGAGGACTGTGTGGTGGGGCTTTCTGACCCAAACCAACAAACCACATCTCGCTCCTTTGTCCCGGGTTTCCAAATCTTATCATCTGGACATCTGCAGGAATTGCCCAATGGCGTTAAAAGTCATGTTTTATGCTTGGGATTTAAAACCATATTATTTCAGAAGAACTTACTTTCTCCATGGGCGGCATTCACCTGTACGCTGGTCATTAAAGGTCTTCTCAGGACAATTCTGGCAACCTTGACAAAGACACAAGTAGGTTTCACTCCTGGACAAGTCCAAGGCCCAAAGCAGCCTCACCTGCCCTTGACCAACAACAGCGGCCTTGTGCTCCATCTCCTTCCGCTCAGGAGGTTTATACATCACACCGACCCACACAACAGCTGCCCATGGCAAGTGAAAATCCCCCAACTGCTGGTGCTCAAGAGAAGTTCTGTCCCCATAGTTGGGTGCGGGAAGCTTCTGCACAGCCGGACTGGATTTTTTTCCCAAGGCTTCAAAGCACCACAGTAGAACAAGCAAGCATCGCTTACAGCTTATGTTAATTTATGTTAATTTTACTTTTACCCTTTGATTTCATTATGAATTGAATGACCCCATTGGAAGTCACTCAACTAACAGTGCCAACTTCTCCTTGCCATCTTTACTCCATTGCAGTACAGAGAGTCATTGTAATTTGTGGCCACCTTACCTCTAATTGTGCGCTGCTGTCCAAGGGGACATTGACACGACTCACAATTTTTCCCACATGAATATCCAACGGCACATTCACAAACAGCATCGGCCGTTTCAGTACAATTCTGTTTGTACGCCAAATTTCCTTAAGGGTTAAAATATTTTAAAAGCATGTTATATCTGTGGAGAAGGCCATTCCCTTGTAGCTGAGCAACTGGCTTTTGAGAGGGGACTTAACAACAGATGGAAAAAGGCTCAACTTGCTGGAGACCCAGAATTGGGGAGCAACTGGCTGGCATTCTTGCTAGGTTCCAGTGAACACACAGAATGGTTTGCTAAGAGGCTAAGCAAATAACTCCAAGGGTGGGTCAATTTTTGTTGCTAACTGGGAGTTCACCACCCAATCCCAGCACCTGGCTCAGGGCAGCTTCACCACCTTCTCACTGCCATCGCACTGGCAAACCACCTTGTCCCAGCCAGGAGAATCAAGGCTGGGGAATCCCTGGAGCTGAGTGGACCTGGAGCTCTTCTGCCCTGCTCAGTTGGGCCTTCTCCTGCAAGGGTACCCAGGAGGAGAGTCACCGGCACTTAAGGCTGGCAGGCTGGGATTCCTCTCCATCGGCCAGGATGCAGCCCTGGTGGAGTCCGGCAGGCCGGCGTTTGTGGGAGCCTGAAGGAGGACCCCCCCCCCCCCGCAGTATGTCTGGACGAAAAAAGCTGCGGTTCAAGGCGAAATAATCCAAGAACAGAAGTGCAGCAGGGGGGAGGGGGCCCCTGTGCGCAGCCAGCTCCGCAGAGCGCTGGAGAGACGCGTCTCCGCCGGACGCTCCTTCGAGCGCAGCCGAACCAAGCGGCGGCCGCTGAACGGCCTGAGCGCCGGCGGACGGGCCTCCCCCCGGCCCCCCGCCGCCCCTTCCCCGGGCCCCGCGCAGGCCGAGCCTGCCCCACGGACCGCAGCAGCCCCGCGCTCTTCGCGAGGGAGCCGCGCCGGGCGGAGCCGCGGACTTACTGTCGCACACCCGGCACTGCCGGCAGGAGGTCTCGGCGCCGCGGCGGAAGGTCCCTGGGGAAACAAAGGCGAGTCAGCGCGTCCCCGGCCGGGAGGGTGCCCCGACACCCGGGGCAGCTCCGCCGCGCCGGCGCTCACCCGTCGGGCAGAGGAGTCCGGGGAGGGCCCGGCTCTGCAGCAGCAGCAGCAGCAGCAGCGCCCAGGCGAGCCGCCCCATCAGCTCCGAAGCCCCGCGCGCTCGACGGCCGGTGGGTCCTCCGCGAGCGCTCCGCTCCTCCTCCTCCTGCTCGCCTGCCTCCTCGCCTCTGGCGCCCCGCGGGGCGGCCGGGCGGGGCGGGGCGGGCCGGGCCGGGCCGGGACAGCCCCCCAGCCCTTCCAAGAAGAGACCCCCCTCCAGGGAGGCTTCGCGGCAGGGCGCGTCCAGGGGAGGCAACGAACCGCAGGCGGCCCGAGCGGGAATCCACGCGGTTGTTGAAGGGAGTCAGAATGGAAGAGAAACTCCGCACCGTCGGGGTTGAACTGCGGCGTTCCGCGGGCTCCCGGAGCCTGGCGGCTGGCGATGTTACCTAGCTGAGTAAGGAAACGTCAGGCTCCGGGAGCCCGCAGAGCTCTAGGGAGCCAGAATGGCTGGGCGCTCGGGTTCCCTTCCGCTCTGCTCCGCGCACGTGTGTGTGGATCGTGTGGGCTGCTTTGCTCTGTGTTGTTGCACACACAGAGCTACTTGTCTGCTCCTCCCTGCAGGCTGGTCAGTTGTGGACAAATGGGGGGTGGGAGGGTTATAACCTTCTAGGTATTGGTCTGCAACACTTGGCAAAATGGAGGTTATTCTATTCCTCTCATTCTGTTCCCAGAAAGCTTTTTCTGGCAAAGGCCAGAGCTCAGTTTGGAGAAGCTTCTTTTAAACCATCCCATCATATAACATGAGGGAAGGCTTGGAAGGGAGCCAGTCCAGCCGGCTCCCCAGTGCAGAAATGTACCTCTTCAGCATCCCAGCAGGTGGCTGTGCAGCCTCTCTTTGAACACCTCAGCCAAGGAGAGTCGGCTCCCTCCCCAACCCTTCCCAACTTTTCTGGTCAGGAAATTCTCTCTGATATCCAGCTGTTCTGTTCTGTACTTCCTTGTAATTTAAACCCACTGATTCTTGTTGTCTTCTGGAGCAATTCATGAGCAATTTGAGTGGAGTCTCTCCTCCAACCCCTCATCCTGCACCACTCTTAAAAAGGAGTTCCTACAAATGCAAGTACAGGGTTTATGATGTTATAACTTCATAAAATTCCTTTATCTTTCTTATATGCAAACTTAAGGAGAAATACAAAGACTCCAATACTGTATTCAGCAGTGTATATACATGGACACTTTGTGCAGGAAAAACTTAGTTAAGTCGTAAGAACAATTAATTTTAATATTCTAAGATTATTTGTTATTTTTTTAGCCAATGAAATTTCATATACACTTAAATGTTGATCCAAAGAAAGCTAAACTTCCTTTCCAGTTAAATTTTCCAGTTGTGGCAGTTACAACAATAATTACCAAAAGATTATTGAATGACTCTCATGATTTGCTCAAGATAATTTGACAAGGATAAATACACTCAATGGTCGTTGACAAAATAAACAGAATCACTTCAAAGCAGAAGAAAGATCCACCCTGAAAACATTAAAAATTACCAAACATTCGTGATTCTTCTACCAGACAAAGGCCAAAACCAAAGAATTACTGAAGGATGAAGAAAACTACGACCCCTTAAACACCAATCCAAGACAGAAACCGGACAGCCTAATTAAGAAACCCTCACCCTTCTAGCCAAGAGAGGACAAATCACAAAAGAACAATGGTCTATGACAAGCTAAAATACGCAAACCCAACATGGCACTCTGTCTAGTCAATATCAAAATACAATCTAGCTAAGGAACTCACTAGAAAAATCGAGGACCTAACTACTGAATATGTTCCATTTGATGTTACAGTACTTTTCACATCCATAGATGTGAAACCTATTGCTGCACAACCATCACAGCCTATGAGAAGGATCACTCTTTTGAGTTTTATATATATCAGAAACATATCTGAGACAACCAACAGACTACTACAAGCTCTTGGCATCACTATAGTACACAAATCACATCCCTCCAAAACTTCTTAAGCAAACCTAAAGATCCAGTAGCCAAAGAAGAAAAAACAGGAGTCGTCTACAACAGGGTTCCTCAACCTTGGCAACTTTAAGACGGGTGGATTTCAACTCCCAGAATTCCCCAGCCAGCAAGACTGGCTGGGGGATTCTGGGAATTGAAGTCCACCCGTCTTAAAGTTGCCAAGGTTGAGGAACCCTGGTCTACAACATACAATGTAAGGACTGTAGCAGCCACTATATCCACTAGACAGCAGACGACCGGCAGAACGCATCCACAAACATTAACTGGCAGTCAAAAGACATGATAAACATTCATTAGTCTCTCAACACCTAGGCAAATTCAACCACCCTTTCAACTGGTGATATTCTAGATCAAGCCAGATCCAAAAATGTTAGGGAATTCCTGGATTGTCCTTCAGACAAATCAACCATCATCAGACACTTAGAGATGAAATCTATCTACATACCATTTCAAAGACACAATCAAAAGTTAAGGAAGGAAGAAAACAGTTCAGTGTATCTGCCCTAACTGCCAACACCCAGATCAGCAGGAAACAGCACCAGATAAACAATCAGGAAAGAAACAGTACCCTAAGCAAAGAACCATACCCCAACCAAGACTAGCAGGGCAAACAACTACTGTATGTACTTTATGAACAGCCAGCAAATTCTACTGTCCTAGCTGTGTAATGAAATGTCGATAGGGAAACAACCAAACTCAGCAAACACCAAGAACCCAACAAAGGAACACCTACTCTATTTGCTTCGAATGAGTTGAAACGTCCAGGACCAGGTGCATGGCATCCTTAAGTACTGATGGTCTGCTGAAGTGGTGATTGGGGGAGTGCAAACATGTCCCTATCTTCAAAACAAAGAGGAGGAGCCAGAGAACTCCAGAGCAGCCTGGCTGACATGGGTACCTGGGAGCAGATCGTAAAGAGGAGGATCCACAAGCACAAGCAAATGATGCCGTAACTACCAGACATCAACATGGTTTTGTTCAGAACAGGTCTTGCCAGACTAACTTTATCCCAATTTTTTATCAAGTAACTCCCTCAGATATGAAGCTAATGTATCTTGACTTGATTAGCAAGCTAGTTAAGTATGGGCCAGAGAACATGACAATTTATGCAGGCTGGCTGAAAAAATATACTCACAAGTGTTCATCAATGGTTCCTCATCAAACTGCAATGAAGTATTGAGTGGGGTGCCACGAACTTCAGTCCTAGGCTGCTCAACATGTGTATTAGTGGTTGCAATCAACATGCGAAGGGAACACTTCTCCAATCTGCAAAGGACAAAACTGGGACAATTCTTTGCCAATAAAGTCATTCTGATTGGCCAGTCTCTTGATTCTTCAGAATCCAGTGTGGTGACAGGCAATGTCTTCCTTGGAATTGTGGACACCAAAGAAGTGGGTAGGGTGTTCTCTGGTCTGTCCTTAGCATGGATCTGTGTTCCTCCTGGCTCTTTTGGGGTGTGAGAGAGAATGTGACAGTCTGGATCCAGGAGATTATCAGTGCCTTGCTTTGGAAGATGTTACAGGCAATGGTGGGGGGGAGGTGCTTTTCTTAATATCCCTGTTGCACCAGTTGCAGTCCTTCCAGGAATGGGAAGACCTCATAACTCATGCCCTTATCAGCAGTCTTCTGGACTATTGCAGTGCTCACGGGGTCGCCTTTGAAGATCATTTGGAAGCCTCAGACAAACACTAGAAGTCCCCACAAGCATAATAGAGCCGTGCTGTGGGCCATGCATTGGCTACCTACTAGCTTCCAGGTACAATTCAAAGTGCTCACTGTGAAGATGCCAAGATACCTGCAGTACCACCTAAAACCATTTACCTTTTCTGCAGACCTGCACACGTAGCTGACCTATATTCAATTTTAAACCCACCATTTCACAGCAAGGGTTTTACAGCTTGTATGTGTAAGCTGGATATCCCTTATTTTTGATTTCTGATTTTTAGCTTTGCAGTTGTTTCTATTAAATGTAATTACTATTGTCAGCCTATTTCCCTGACCAATTATAGAATGTGTACCATCTTGAATGTGCAGACTCAACAGATACATAAGCACTAGGATTGGTAACAGTTTCAGTCTCCCTTCTAAATGTGGCTTAGAAGTCATGTCATGTTATTTTTCTACTATATTTTTTGTTAACTTTAGTGTTACTAGAATATTATTTCAAATATAAATTACGTCATCTTGGCACTTCCACTGCCTTTTCTCACAAACGGTTTCAGCCACTCAGGCAATGTCTGGCTAATGGCATGGACTAACAGAAATGGTGAAGCTGTGGTTTTTTGGCATCTTGTTGCTGTGGTGGGATCCTGTCAACTCAGGCAAGAAAAAGGACTTGTTTTCCCAGGCAGTAAGAATCAGCCTGTTGAACTAGATTGGAGGGAGGCAAGATAAAACCAGCACTGTGTAATAATTTGGGTTGTTAAGCCAAGCTGGTGCTGATATAACCACAAGAGAGGAAAGTCTCTGAGTCCTGCCATCTGAAACAAAAAGAACAGCTCTTCTGTGTGACACCCTTGCAGGAATTTGAAGTGTGCTGTCGTACAATCTTACTCTCATTAAGACTTAACATTCCCAGTTCCTCCAACCTCTCTTCTATGTGGACAATCTGGGGGTTCTTCTGGGCTCACAGTTCCTACCTGAGCTGTAGTCGGAACTGCAGGCTGTGATCAGGAGAGCCTTGCCACAAGTATGTCTAGTGTGCTAGCTGCAGCCATACCTGGATCTAGAGGCCCTGCCCAAGGTCACTCATGTTCTTGTCACTTATCCTTTTTGCATTGTGGCAACCAGAGCTGAACACAAATTTGCTAAAATTGTTCAACCAACTGCAAATTCATCTGGTAGCAAGACCACACAACCCACATTGTCCCAGTTTGCCAAGAAAGAGCTGACGGTCTACTTTATGGTCCACTTTTTAAAATATTGGGATAATGTTGGCTCTTCTTCAGTCTTCTGGCACTTCCCCCATGCTCCCAGATTTTCCCAGATTTCTCAGTCCGTGGATCTGGGGCAGTTCCTTCAACTCCCCGGGATAAGTCCCTCTGGGCCAGAAAACCTGAATTCATTCAAACCAACAGTGCAACTTCTGACAAGTTGGACCACTTTCCCCTTTTGTGAAAACCGAGGTGCAAGGGAGGAACGGAACAGTCCAGCTGTCTCCCCGTTGCCTGTCACCACCTTGCCATCCTTTCTAACCAGTGGGCCAGCCTTTCCTTGACTTTCCTCTTGTTCCACCCGGACCCAAAGGACGCTTTTTTGTTATTCTTGGCACTCGTAGCAAGCCTTAGCTCACGCTGATCCCGTCCTTATAGAGCTGGGTGATTGCTATAGGCCTCCCGTTCCATTCTTTAAAGACGCCACTTTGTTTCTCAGTTTGCCAGAGAAATCTTGAGGCAACCGTGCATCAGACTTCATCAGGTGCCTCCTTTACCTTTTTCTTTTTGATATTGTGCTCGGCCTGTAAGGATGTGGTACTTTGAAGGAGCATTTGCGGGACACCGAAAATTAGTTCTGCCCACAGTTGGTGGCACACCCCTTCATGGTGTGTGTGTGTTTTTACTATTTTCAACCCCACGCAGAGCCTGTAGGGATTTGAGTGGCACAACTCCCATGGTAAGTAAATAAAAACAGATGAAAAACCTCCATAGCAGATAGTCATACTTTCTGGTCAAACGAAAAGGGCCAGCCAGCCAACTCATTTGTGCTTCCAAGGGTTTCCCCTCTTTTTCTTTCTTTTGTTTGTATTTTCTTATAATTTTTAAAGTTCAGTTGCAAAACAGAGAAAATATTAAATTATTTGGCAAAGAAATTGCACAAAATTGATTTCAATGTGAAACAACCCAGTTGAGATCTATTAGGAGACTTGTCTACTATCTACTGCTTGCCTTGTTTTACTAATTTTCAAAATTGGCATCAGGCTTTTCTGCCCGGGCCACACCCAAGATGCCCACGTGCCCATCACTATATTCCCATTCAGGTAAACTGGGCGTAGAAAAGGAGTCAAAATATTAAGTCAAAGGATCTCAGGTCACGCAACAAGAAACTAGAGCTCCGTAGATTTCTTCCCTTGCAAACTCTCCTTGTTTCCACCTCGCCCAACCACAACTTCATCCAGACCTTTGTTCCTGAAAGTTCTCACCTCTCCCTTTTTCATCTGCTCCATCCACCCCCACCCCCCCAGGATTTTCTCCATCTTCCCCTTCCTTCAACCCCTTCCCTCTTCTTGCTTCATCTCGGGGGCTTTTGCGCTCTCCGCCGCCCTTCCCGGGGGCCGTTCTATGCCCAGCGCTGACCCCGCGATCACGCGGGACGGGCTGCCTTCCACTCCGTTGGGCCGCAAGGGCTCGGGCTCGGGCTCGGGTTCGGGTTCGGGTTACAACTCGCAGCGCCCCCGGCCCGCCCGACTTTCGGAGGGCACCGCGTTGGGGAACGGCGCTTGCACCCGCGGGGCGCACGGGCGCTGCGCCTGGCTGGGCTGGGCCGGGCTGGGCTGCTCTCTTCTGGGCGTGAGACGAGCCCCTTGGGCGAGCAGCCCTCCGGGGCGCTTCCTCGGCGGGCGCTGCGCGACCCCGACAGGGCCAGAGGGCAGGGACGGGCGCGAGCCCTGCGCCCCCGCGGCGGGGTGGCCGCGCCGCTTCCCCGGGCTCTGCGGCGGGGTAGGCGGGCCCGGCAGCTGTGACGTCTCCGCAGCCTCCCCCGTTCGCCCCGCTGCGGTCGCTGCTCGCCCGAGTCCCACCTTCCCTCCGGAAGCGCGGCTGGAGCCCCCGCTGCTGAATGCGTCATTGCGCGGGGAGCTCCCGGCGCCCGAAGGCAAAAAGCCCCCTTGGTTGGCACGGCTGAAGCTGCGGCAGGAAAGCCCCCGCGATGGCAGAGGTGCGGGTGGGGGTGCCTTCCGCCCAGGCGCAGGGAATCCCGGAGCTGTTCCCGGGGCCCGGGTCGGGAGAGCCCGGGAGTGGATCCTGGCTCCGGAGCGCGTGGCCAAGGCTCCCTGCGGCCCAATGGGGGCAACAGCTGCCCCCGAGGCGGGCTGATCAGGGGCTCCCTGCCCCGGTGCTGCCCAGCCTCTTTATCAATGATCTGAAGGGCCCAAGGCAGGCGATGCCCGCTAAACTTCCAGGTGATGCCCAATGAGGGGAATGGGCTAATATCTTGGGTGGCAAAATCAAGTTTCAAAATGACCCAACAGACCTGAACATTGGGTCCAATCCTGTGGGATGATGTTGGGTGGTGACAAGAGTAAGGTCCTGCATCTAGATAGGAAAAGCGAAAGGCAGAGATCAAGACGGGAGAGCGATGGCTTGCTGTAAGCATCCGGTATGCGAGAAAAATCTGAGGGGGCTCCAGGACCAGCACTTGGGCATGAAGAAGCAATGTGATGCAGCAGCTGAAAATGCAATGCAATCATGGGCTGCATTAAAAGCAACTGTACTGAGATCTTGGGAAGTTCTCCGCCCTGGTTAGGTTGCACTTGGAGTCACGTGAAGAGCCTGGAGCCAGTTCAGCTGCCCACCAGAGAGTCTGGAGGGGGGCTGGAGCCGTGCTTAGTTTGCAGAGAGAAGATTGAGGTAAGGCAGGTAGCGAGTATCTGGAGCAAGTTGCAAGAGAGGGCAGGGCCAGGAGCAATGCGTTGAAATGGAAAAAAAGGAGATTCAGGATGAATAACAGCGATGGGGTCCCCCTTTCTGGAAGTTTTCAAACAAGGGCTGAATGGACAGCAATTAGGGATGGATGAGTGGATTCCTGTATAAATGAAGGCCAGGATTGGAGGCCATGAATGGAGGGTAATCCCTTCACACAGATGGCTTGCTGTAAGCGAGAAAAATCTGAGGGGGCTCCAGGACTAGCACCATCACAAAATAAAGTGATACATTGTTTTTAGCCTGGTCACACTCACTGCTCGCTCACTCAAAAGCCAGGTGCACCCCCGAAAAGGCCAAATCCTCTCGGAGTTAAATCATGAAGCAGTCAGAAAGCTTATTTTTAAGTCAGACCTATTAGTATTTCCACGTTCTCATTTTTCAAAAACTTTGAATTGGATCCCCAAACCATGTAATCCAGATAGAAGAAGCTGAGTTCGTATGAAAGGCAAAGTCCTCCACTGAGGAACCGACCCATGATCTGTGGGCTTCACCCCTGAGGCTGCATGGACAGAGTTGGATCTGCTCTGGACTTAAGAGGGCTCCTACTGAGCCTGCACAATCCAAGGAGGTGGGCGAGCTGCCATGTGGCTTGTGTGATGTGCCAGGGCTGGAGGGACCATAGGGATGTCAGCTTCTTCCAACCCGATTGGAAGCGGCGTATCGAACCACCTTTGACAAACTCTAAGTGAGATCCTGTGGCTTTAGGGAATTCTCACTCAATCTGCCTCCCTTACGTCAGGTTTTGGAGGAGGGAACGGCGGCTTAGCCAGTCGTCCAGTCAGTCTCAGAGGGTTTAATGGTCTTGATCCATTCCTTTCGGATTTCTGAACTGAACTGGGGTGGGGAAAGAAATGGGAGTGTGACCCAGTTTGCTTCTGGCGTCATTGGATTTGATACTACTCTGCACTTCCCTGCCTGGGGGTTGCCATAAGGCAGTGCTTCCCAACCTGGGTAAATTACTCAAAATTGGGTAAAAGTGTTTTTTCTTTGGGTAACCACACACGAACCCATTACCCAATCACAACAGGGACATTTAAGTTGACAAAGTGTTTTATCTACATTGGGTAAAAGGGACTTTCTGATAAGCAGTTTTGGGTAATGAAGCAAAAAGTTTGGGAAGCTCTGCCCCCTCCTGCATTTTTAACATCTCTGTGAAATGGTCGAAGTGTTGGTTGGAAGTCTTATTATGCAAGTGACACAGATAATACTTTGTCTTTCAGTCCTCTGTTCCTTTTCGACCCCCTTGCTGATTGCTAAACCTAAACAACCCACGGTCCCCTTCAAATCCGCCTTCTTCAATAATTGTATTTGAAAAAGAACAAAATGTGATTGAAAACAAGCTAAAAACATTTACATGTTTAGAAAATACATGTATTTCAACCTTTTTGTCACGTATATTTATTTATGTTGAGAGAAACGAAGCTGTTGTTAGCTTTTTAGTTCTGAGCAGGATGAGAAAAGGAGGTAGGTTGCATTTATTCTCCAATCTGCTAGTATCTAAAGTTACCTTTCAGAGATAACAAATGGAGGAAGCAGACTCACATGTTTGGGGTAACCAAACATTCTCCAGAGTGATTTGCTGGGAGTCATGTTTGGCAGTGGAATCAAAACTAAATTTCAAAATCAATTTAAAAAAAAATTCAAAACAAATTTTAAAAAAATTCCAAAAGAGCCAGTTTGTTCTAGTGGTTAAGGCACCAGGCTAGAAACCAGGAGACGGTGAGTTCTAGTCCTGCCTGAGGCATGAGAGCTGGCTGGGTGACTTTGGCCAGTGCCTCTGTCTCAGCCCAACCTACCTCACAGGGTTGTTGTGGGGAAAATAGGAGGAGGAAGGAATATTAGGTATGCTGGCCACCTTGAGTTATTTACAAAAAATAATAAAGGTGGGATAAAAAATCTAAAAAAAAAAATCTCTTAAAGTGTCTCTGGCAAAAGGCCTTTCCTGGTGTGAGCCTTTGCCCACCTTCGAGTGGTATGCCAGTTACGCCCCTTCTTGGATCAGTAGGCTCTCTGGTCAGTCACTCACACCCTGGTCATCTCTCAGCTAGACTACTGCAATGCGCTCTACATGGGGCTACCTTTGAAGAGTATCCGGAAGCTACAGCTGGTTCAAAATGCAGCCACGCAGACAATCCTGGGTGCCCCGAGGATGGCACACGCAACACCTTTACTGCGGGAGCTGCATTGGGTCACAGTCTGCTTCCAGGTCCAATTCAAAGTGTTGGTTATCACTTTTAAAGCCCTACATGGCATGGGTCCAGGTTACCTGAGGGACCGTCTCACCCCCCATCACATCAATGCGGCCCACCTGGTCATGCAGAGAGGGCATGTTGCGGAGCCCATCAGCGAGAGAATGTCGGCTGGCGGGGCCCAGGAGGAGAGCCTTTGGCGGGCCCCTACCCTCCCAGTTTTCCGGAAAGGATAAAGGCCTGGCTGTGCCAACTTGTGCGGGGTGACAACAATCTTATCCAATGCTGGGGGTAGCTGGCGCCTTGATGATGCTCCCTGAGTGACTGCCAATTTTATATCTATCCTTGGATCTACTTATTTTCTATTTATTAAGATTGTATATTGTAATTTTAACTGATTTTAACTGTTTTGTAAACCACCCAGAGTCATTTCAACGAGATGGGTGGTGACAAATTTGAGAAAGCAAGCAAGCAAGCAAGCAAGCAATTTTCCCCTCCTTGTGTTGGCATAAAGCAATGTTGGCATAACATTTGTTCTACCCTTTGCCAATCCCTATCCTGCCTCAATGGTGTCTGTTCCAAGTCACTGCCAAATGGTGTTGTCCTGGTTTGCATCAATCATTGTAGGCAAAGAGTGTTGATCTTCACATCTGTTTTTGTTGCGTCCCTCTTCAGCACATCAACAACTAGAGGAAAATTAACCTCAAAGGAGCAGCGGGGTGGGAATGGAACTGGTCCGGGATTGAAACTGACAAGTACAGGGAAGCAGGCGTATAACAAATGCTCTTCCTTTTCTGAACACCACATGGAGGAAGAACAGGATGGCTAAAGATAAAGATCTCCACTGACACCATTTCAGAAAACTGTTAACCCAGAATTCTAGTGAAATCCACTACCACTGCCACAGCAGTGAACTTTAAAGATGGTCTGGAAACCACTATCAGTGTTCATATCGTGTCACACCCATGGCATTAGTCTTTCAACCCTAAATGATTGAGAGCTACCCATCTGAAGGTCTGTCTGGGCCATGCAAGCTTCCCCAACTCCAGGATCAGCATCCGAGGTTTCATCTCCCGACCTATCAAGAGGATCCCCAAGATGGATGAGCGGCAGAGGCAAGACGTCTTCTGTCTCTGGAATGCCTTCGGATGAAGGCCGTGCTCCGTCTGTGCTGGCCAAGGGGAGAATTCGAAATACTGATTAGTTATGGTCCATGTATAGTTAATTTTAGTCTGCCACGTATAGTTAATTTTAATCATTTAACAAATGACTATTGGAGGAACACAGAAAAGCAGTAGCCTTGTTTGGCTCTGATGGCACCAGCTCAACAAAGAAAAGGCTTCCAAAAGCAAAGGCAGATCTTTCAAAAAGGCATGGAATTCTGTCAAGCATGATTCTTCCAGGAAACGCCTGTCTAACTTTCTTTGTCTTCTTTGAAAGGTGGGGGAAGCAAAGAGGGGTTGGCTGTCTTTGGGGAAATGGAGTGAGCAGCTAAAATGTCCACAGCCAACCACAAAGGTGTCAGAATGACACACAGATGGCATCTTGATGTCTGATGCAAGAATGTGTGTCATGCCGTGCGTGCCAGCATGCTGTCATCTACTCTCCTTGCCTCCCACTGCAAATGCCGAGGCTTAGCAGGAGCACCGAGGGGGGCAGGTGACCACATGAAGGCAGAGACCTTCCTTGGAAGGGGAGCCACCCAGATGGCTTTCAGACGTAAAAAAGGGGGATTTTAAATAACCTCAGAATAGATACCATGGAAGAACAGCTAAAGGGAAAAGTCTCTGGCAGCAGGTTGGGGAGGGGGTCTTGCTTGTCGGGTCCTGCAGGGGTGGGAATTCCTGAAAAAGGAGATATGTAAGAGCACAATTGCAAAAATCCCAGCAAGGAAAAAGAACAAAGACACTGGAAAAAGAAGGAGGGGGAGGGGGAGGAGAAAAAGAAGCATAAATAATGAAAAGCAGAATAAAGAGCTTACAGAAGATCTGAAAAAGACTATGTAGAAGCTGCAAAGAGGATGCTAAAAAGAACACCAAGCCTGGGAGATCGGGGAGCAGAAACAGCCTGAGGACTTTTGGGGCTGTGGAGCAGGAAGGCCTTTTCTTGGTCCCGGCCGCGATGCTCTGAGGCTCCTGTTCCCTGGCAGCAGCCAGCTGAGGAGCGGGCAGAGGGTCTTCCAGATGGCTGGTGGTCGAAGGGCTAGCAGCCTCCCTCCCTCCCACACACACACACACACACACACGCGCAGTCCTTGAGCTGTCAGAAGGGGATGCTGGCAAACTCTCCTGCCCCCTGGCCAGGTGAGGGCGCCTGTCGCTGTGGGGCTTTCACTCCAAACCAAGTTTAGGGAAACGACGGGCAGATTTGGGCTTTGTTTCTCCTCCCGCCAACCTTTGCCTCCCAGAAGGAAAGCAAATGCTCTCCTTCTGGGCAGAGCCGTCAAAAGGAGGGTTTAATAATAAACCACCTAACAGGAGGCAGGAGCAGAGTGCGCCCTGCGGGTCGGTCTACTTTGGAAAACATGCACTGCTCGTCTGGTAGGGTGTCAAATTCAGGTCCCAAAATAGCCCAGCTGGAAGGTCGTAGGCATGGGGTGAAATGGGAGGTGACATAATGGGCACGCTCCATCCTCAACTTGTCCTGCAAAGGAATGGTGGAGCTGGCAGGGAGGGGCGAAGGGATCCAGGTTGGCCTTGCGGCCATCAGCACCCAGAAGCAGACAGTGAACAGCCGCCTAATTTTGACTGAGCCGCACAGAATTACAGGCGCCATTCCCATGGCATCTAGCGCTGCCACAGCTGGTACGGATTAGGTCAAACGGTGCCACTCCCCTCCCCCTCCCCCCTCCCCTCCCACAAACCAGACCAGCAATGCTGGGCAGAATCTGGGTCTCCTTCCCATTTCAGTCGATGCTCAGTGCTCAGAGGCCTCTTTCTGGGCCACAGAACCTAACAAGCATTTGAGAAGCCCCCGTCAGGCATTATGCGGGTAGATGCCTCTGCAGAAGCCGGGTGCCCAGCGTGGCCAGTATCTGGATCTGGGCAGAGCCAGCCTCCGACTGCCTCATCAGTGACATTGTCAGTGAGTCAGGACAAGTCCAGTAGCGTCTTTTCCAGCTGACGAATGTTATTCAAAGGCTCTCTACAGTTCTTGTGAGCTGATGCAGAATTTAAATGGGGGGGAGGGAGGGGAGATAGGTTGGTTGTGCAATGGTTGACTATTGCAATGTGTTAAACCCATTGCGTTTGTTGAGACCTTCTGAGTTTGCCCGAAACCTCTTGATGTGAGTTTAGCAATTGTAATAACATGTTGTCAGTCGGAAAAAGTTCTACTGGACTCCTCCTGGCTTTTTGCCGCTGACTAACACGGCTCTGCTCCTCCATTGTCTTTGATAGTGTTCCTCAACCTCAGCAACTTGGACACGTGGACTTCAGCTCCCGGAATTGAAGTCCACAGTCCACACATCTTCACGCTGCTGAGACTGAGGAACACTGACCTAGATCATGATCATGGCAGAACTGTGCCAGGAGAAGAGGGAAAATACTGTTTTAAGAGCTCAAGACCAGTCTTTGGGGACGGGACGAATTGCCCAAGGACAACGCTAAGATTCTAGAAGCAGAAAGCTTTTCAGTGGAGAGCACTGAGGTGGTTCAAGCAGGATTTAAATGCATACTCTTCTGGATACTTCTTTTTTTATTTCTGACTCTTTCTCCTATACCATTCAGATATTTTCTTTTTCTGCTTTTCCCTTGAAATTTAATAGCCTAGCTTTCCTCTACTCTGGTTTGCAAACCTAACGGTGGGGCTCTACTTTATTGTCTGCGGGATGCGAAAAGTAAAACCACAGTACGGTTGGGTTCCTCCTGCTTTCCTCCTCCCATCCTTCCAATCGTCCCCAGCCGGTGGAAAACGTCTCCAACCACGTCAGTAAGGCCAGTGTTTCCCAACCGTGGCCATTTTCAGGTTGTGGACTGCCAGCACAGCCGTTGGTGAGAATCCTGGGAGCTGAGGTCCGCGTAGGCTTAGCCGTGGCCGAGGCTGCGAAACGCTGCCGCAGACGCCGGGCGGAAGGAGCGGCGCGCGCAGGCCGAGCTGCCCCCCCCCCCCGCGAGAGCCGCGCGGCGGTCCGCCTCCCCGCCCCGCCCCGCCCCGCCCCGCCCGGCGGGGCTGCCCCGGCCTCGCGCCGCTCCGGGAAGGCGCCTCTTTTCCGGGCAGGGCGCCGGAGCGGGGTCCCCCGAGGCCGCAGGCCCGGTAGGGAAGGCGAGCGGAAAGCCCGCGGGGAAAGGGCGAGCGGACTGAGGGCGAGCGGGCCTTCCGCGCGGCCCCGGAGCCAGACGCACCGGAGGGCTCCCCTCCCCTCGCGGGGGGCGGGGCCGGGCCCGGGGCCGGGCCGCTGGAGGGCGGGGGGAGGGGAGGTCCCCGCTCGAGGCGAACGGGCCCCTCCCCGCCTCCCAGCTCCGGCGCCTCAGGAGGAGCTTCGCTCGCGGCCCGGCGATGGGCGCCAAGAAGGCCCTGGTGATCCTGGCCAAGGGCGCCGAGGAGATGGAGACCGTCATCCCCACGGACCTCATGCGGAGGGCGGGGGTAAGTGGGCCGCTCTCCCCCCGGCCCTGCTGCAGAGAGCGCCGCGCCACCCCCGGGAAGGGGCTTCAAAGCCGCCTCGCCGAAGGCCTCGTTGCGGGGCCCAGGCCGGGCCGAGCGCCCTTTACCCACGGACGCCCGTCGAGCGGTCGAGGCGCCGTCCGGAATAAATGACTCGCCTCGGCCTCCCCTCTTAAAAGCGGAAACAGCCTTCGCTGGCGCGTCCCCGGGACCCTCGTGTGTGCCGCGTCCGACGGGAGAGAGAGACGGAAGCGGCGGGTCCGGGGCGCGAGCGTCGTGCCGGTGCAGCCGCCGGTCTCTGTTGGAGGGGCTGACGCGGCGGTCGGAGGAGCGTCTCTGCTGCGCCCCAGAGAGGGATCCGGTGGAACGGCGGCTTCGCAGGCCGCCCGCGTTAGTCTTGGCCGGTGTCGCTCGGCCTCGGGAACTTTGGGACGCGTGGACTTCAACTCCCAGAATTCCCCAGCCGGCATGGGGTAGTTCTGGGAGTTGCGGTCTACGCCTGCTGGCTGGGGAATTCTGGGAGTTGAAGTCCACCTGGCGCAAAGTTCCCGAGGCCGAGGACCGCTGGTCTTGAGGTTTGATGCTTGCTTAATTCTGTGTATCTGCACTCACCAGCACAGTGCCGTTTTCTCCTCAGATTTCTGTGACGGTAGCGGGCCTGACTGGAAATGAGCCTGTGCAGTGCAGCCGTGACGTGGTGATTTGTCCCGATAACAGTTTGGAAGAGGCCCGGAAAAAGGTTTGTCCCACTTTTTTTAAGCACGGTTAGGCCCCGCTGCAGAAAGAGTCATGGCCGCAGCAGTTGCCAACCTTTTATAATGTGTAATTTGTAATGTGTATAATGTGTAATTGTCATTTCGGGTGGGTCTTTGGGACATCTTCAGTTTCCATTAAGAGCCTGGTGAAAATGCAGTAGACACCCCTGGGGTATTTCTGGAAAAGACGCTGCTGCAGATTAAGGCTCGTTGGAAGTAGAACCAGAGATTTGGTTGTCCGTTCTCCATCCTTCCCATCTTATGCCCTGTGTTCTAGGCATAGGAGAACTTGCTTCCACCTTTGTTCAGTTCTGTTGCCAGCTAATTTATAATATGCAGGTCAGATATTGAAGAGGTGTACACAGGAGAAGATGCCCAGATAATTACAATTAATAATAATTTATTAACAAAAACCCAGTACTTACAACATCACATTCCTCCCACAATTCCCATGGTGAGCCAAAGTAGTAGGGAGGAAATAATAATAACAACAACAACTGAACAATTACTTAACAATTGTTAAGAAAGACAAAAAAGTCTGGATAGTGGACATTGCAGTACCTGGAGATAGCAGAATTGAAGAGAAAGAACTGGAGGAAATCACAAAATACAAAGACCTGCAATTAGAAGTAGAACAACTATGGCAAAAGAAAGCAAAGGTAGTCCCAATAGGAATAGGCGCCTTGGGTGCAGTCCCAAAACATCTGGAGCACCCCTTAAAGATCCTCGGCATTGAGAAAATCACCATCAGTCCATTGCCAAAGGCAGCTTTACATGGAACAGCTCACATCCTGCACCAGTACCTTTAACACCATCAAACAACCACATCTGCCCGTCCCAGGTCTTTGGGAAGGACTTGATAGGTGGATAAAAATGCCAGATCCAGTCTAAATATCTGGCTGACTATGCAACCAATCACAATAATAATAATAATAATAATAATAATAATAATAATATAAAAAAAGTTGCCGGCCAGAAATGGTCAACGCTTCAGCGGTTCAAGTCCAGCCTTCGCGTTAACAGGGTGAGCTCCTGTTTCCTCCCCAGTTCCTGTCAGCCCAACAGTTCGAAAACTCACGTGAGTAGATAAATGGGTACTCTCACTCCGGTGGGAGGAAAAATGCTGGCAGTGCCTTGCACAGAGAGACGGGACCAGTTGCCGGTAAGCGCGAAACCGCGCTCGCCCGAAAAGGGCGCAAAGCAACGGAAACCCCGCCTCCTGCGCTCGCCAGCTGGGCTCTGCTCTAGGAAGGAGGCTCTGGCAAACCACTTCCGAAACACCTTGCCTTGAAAACTGCAAGGATTCGTCCAAGCAGTCACTGCAGAGTCAGTAATGACTGAGCGCAGATTAAAAAAAAAATAATAATAATTTATTAAACACGTGCCACCTGACTCTCAACGACTTTGGGTAGCTCACAACAATCAAAGAAATTATAATAAAAAATGAAGGAAAAAGGATGACAAGTGTGATGAAGCGAGGGATCTCGCTCCGGCCATTTTGATCTTGGGGGGAATCTCATTCCAGAGGGCAGGCACTGCTACCCAGAAGGTGTGCTCTGGGGTCCTGATAGATGACACGTTTAATTGAAGGAACCCAAAGTGCACCAACCCTGCAGGATCAGATCGGCCAGGCAGATGTTACAGAGACTGGCAGTCTCTCAAGTGACCAGGCCCTGTGCCATGTAGGACTTTATAGGTAACCAGCACCTTGAATCACCCAGAAGCAAACTAGCAACTGATACAGCTCATGAACCAGAGGTGTTACATGGGTATACCAAGAGAGGCCCATCACTGCTTGCGCCACCACATGCTTGAGCAGTTGAAGCTTCCAGGTGGTCTTCAGTGCCCTTGAAGACCACCTGAATGTTCCCTGTAGAACACGGAGTAGTCAAGCCACAAGGCGACTAGGGCATGAGTGACTGTCTGAAGGGGCCCCTGATTTAGGAAAAGGCATAACTGGCACACCAGATGGAATTGTGCAAAGGCCTTCCTAGCCACAGCTGATACCTCTTCAAGCAGGAGGAGCTGCAAGTCCAGGAAGCCCCCCAGATTGTGTACCAACCTCGAAGGGGGAAGTGATACCCCATTGAAGTTCAAAGATGGAAGATCTGGGCAGTTCAAATGCCCACAACCACTCAGTCTTGGTAAGATTGAGTCAGAAGTGGTTCCTCCCCATCCAAACCCACACAGCCTCCAGGCCCTGGGACAGGACCTCAATAGCCTCACTTGGCTGGCACACTGATGATACTGAACCCCAGACTGGCAGATGACCTCACTTAGCAGTTTTATGTAGAAGTTGAAAAGGGAGAGGAAGAGAGTAAAACCCAGCAGCAGCCCACAAGGGAGGGGCTGAGGGAGTGATGTCTCCCCCCCAACCAACACCAACTGGAACCGGCTCTGGAGAAAGGAAGAGTCCCCCCCCATCCCCAATCCATGGAGCTGGCTCAGAAAGATACTGTGGTTGATGGTATTGAAAACTGCTGAGAATGATGAAGGAGCACAAGGATGGACGCATCATCGCCATCCTGGCTCTACCACAGGTCATCAACAAGCATGACCAAGATTGCTCAGTACTAAATCCCAACCTTAAACCCCACTGAAATGGGTCTAGATAGTCCGTTTCCTCCAGGGTTCTCATCAGCTGCAGACCAACCACCTCCTTAACAATCTTCCCCAAAAAGGAAGGTTAGTTTAAGTAGGTCAGTAGTTGTCAAAAACCATTGGGTCCAAGGACAGCCTCTTGAAGAGGGAGCCCACCACCCCCTCTATCAAAGAAGTCCACACCACAGCATGGACCCAACTGTGGGTCGCCTCTTTGGCCACTTTGACAATCTAGGAGGGACCCGGATCCAGTAAACAGGTGGCCAAGCTGACTGCATAGACAAGCCTGTCTGCTTTCTCAGGAGTCAAACATATCCCATGGAATTGATTTACAAAGGGGTTGCTTTTATCGGGCAAGCTTTACAGCCTTTCAGCCTCTTTCTGTCCCCCTACCCAGAGTTGCATAGTTTAGGCACCAGCAAGGAAGGGTTACACGTTAATGAGGATTAAGTGTCTAGCAGATATTGGCCGCCTGCTAAGACAAAAGAGGGAAATAATTATCTAATTTGGGTTTGCTATCTCACAACTTGTGAGAATAAATAGGAAGAGCTAGTTTGTCCAAGCAGCCTCTCTTCAGAGGTTAATTAAAAAACAGAGTTTACTCACAGGACAAGGTCCTGTGTTTCAAGATTGGGAAATGTGGCACATGTCAAATGCGAGCAGGCAAAGATGTTTGCCGAGCTTTGACGCCTGCAGCTGGCTCTGGTTTGATTCCCTGTTTCGTATTAGAAGAGCTGCAAAAATTTGGTTCCCCAGAAAAGCATTAAGGGACAATTAAAGCTACACTACCCTCAAACGGTGGTGTCTCAGCCAAGTATGTGAAGTTGCTGTTTTTAACCCCATGTCTTGTACGTTGTTCAGAGGCTCTGGAAATGTCATGGCATAAAAGCTGAAGAAGCCAACAAACAAATGGTTGTAGAAGAAAAATAGCCGCTGTTTGTTTGTTTGTTTACCCATCCATCCATCCATCCCAGCACAGGTCAGGGCAATAAATGTCTGGGGAATGCCGTGCGAGAACATTAGAGGAGGAATTATGTATTAAGAGGCTTCAGTTCTCACCATTTTGGCCTGTCAGTTGCAGGGATACGCAGAGTTCAGCTTATAGACCAGATATGAAGAGAAACAAGAAATATAGATGTAAATGATGTAAGAAACGGAGATGTAAGTTTTCTATTACTTTTGAGATTCGGTCTGCCTTCATGGGAAGCGCTGCCATGTTCCTCAGAGCCAAAAAAGGTTTGTGGTTTTGCTTTGCAGTTGGCTTCACATTTTACTTCCAGCTGGGTTCACCAGAACAGTTTGTCTTCCTGCCGTAGAATCATAGCCCGTCAAGGGCTGGAAGTGTCTTTGAAGATAATTTAGTTCAGCTCCCTGCCCACTTACAGCTTCCCTGACAAATGGCCCCCCGGCTTCCGTTTAAAGGCCTCAGCGAAAGAGAGCCCACGCCTTCCAAGGCAGCGTCTTCCACTGGGGAACAGCTCTTGCTCCAGAAAACGACTTCTGATGTCCAGTCAAAGTCTGCTTCCTTGTAATTTAAAACCACGGTTTGTTGACTGCCTTCTGACCCAGTTCTGCCCGTCTTCTCTATGGCAGCCCTTCAGATCCCGCACGGTCGTCTCTTCTCTAAGCTAAGCATAGCCGGTGCCTCCAACTGTTCCTCCTGAGTTTCTCCTCCCAGGCCTCTTGGTCGCTCTCCAGTTTGTCAGCGTCCTTCCTAAAATGAGACACCCAGGATGGGGCGCAGCATTCTAGCTGCAGTCCTACCAGTGTGGAATAGTGGAAAGGGGACATTCCTTGATCTTGACCCTACTGTTGATACAAGCTAGAATTAGATTTTTTGCAGCTGTTTCACACTGTTGAGCTTGGGTTCCACAAAGACTCCAGATCCCTTTTGGTCTGCCTCCCATCCTAGAATCATGCCTTTGATTTCCCTACCCAAATGTAGGATTATGCATTTGTCCCTCCTGAAAGCCATCTTGCAGGTGTTAGCCCAATATTTCAGCTTGACAAGATCCTTCTGAATCTTGATACTGGCCTCTGAAGTGTTTGCTGTCTCTCCCATCTTGGTGTCATCCACAAATGTGATAATGATATTTTCTGCCTTTTATAAATGTGTTGAACAGCTTTGTCACTTCCTTACAGCCTGATGCAGAGTCTCTGGTACATGCTTTTGGGGTATGATTGTTCAGCCAGCCCTTTCCCTTCTGGATTCTCAAGGGAGATTTTGTTGCAAACTTTATTATCTTGGTGTACTTGATTGTTCAGTGACCCTTTTCCCCTTGTTTTTAGGGGCCCTATGATGTGGTGGTCTTACCAGGAGGTAATCTGGGAGCCCAGAACTTGTCAGAGGTAAAATAACGGAGCAAAGCTGGAGGGGCCGCTGCTTTCCTTACTGAGTAAATGTCCTGCCCTTCTGAAAGTGAATGTGAGGGGAGGGCAGTCCTTCAGGAAGTTGGAGATGACCCTGCAAGCTCGCACCTTTTGTAACAAGGGAGAACGGCCTGTCCTGTGATGAGGACTAAATGGAGGCTATGTGCCCACTGGTAGTAGCAGCCTCAGATTGTGGAAAGGGATGGGAAGTCCCACTTGGGACTTCTGAGAAACATCCTAGCCTTGGGGGATATGACTGGAGCCCGCAAGCCATCTCTCCCCTGGTGTTGGAAGGAGGGGGCTCTGCAAATCTAGAGCTTTTAGGGTCATTCCTGGCATGAGAAGTCTTTTGGTAGCATCCTGGTGCCATGATACTTCTAACAGAGAAGTAACCATTCCCACCCACCCACACAGCCACCCCCTCATTTGTATAATTTTGAACATCTCAGTCCCTCCCCTCCCCTCATTAATTGCAGCTCTCAAAGAGTTTTTCTTATTTAAATGCTTTAAATAAATTCTTGTACAACTGAAAAGGGCCTAAAGATTTGAGGTGGGATGGGGGATAATTTAGATACCTTACCCTCTTACTTTTCCAAGTAAGCCTTCTAGTAATACTTTATTTCAGAAGGAGTTGTGTTAAAATGACCCCCATCTTTTTTGGATCCCCTCCCTGTTCCTGCAGTCTCCCCTCGTGAGAGATGTCTTGAAGGATCAGGACAGCCGGAAGGGCCTCATTGCTGCGATCTGTGCCGGTAGGCCTCCCAGCTCCACCTTTGGGGAAGATGTCTGCTCTGTGGGGTTGTGCTCTGGGCAGCCAACCAGACCTGAGAACCCCATTGGGGAACTCGGATTTGGGGGCCTTCCCTTAGGGTGGGGGCTGCAATGACAAGGCCTGGCTCTGCAGATTCTGAGAATTCAGAAGCTGTCTCAAGTTCACATTCTTTGTGAAGGGAACATGCCAAGATTGATGAGAGCCTCTGTCCTGTCTGCGCTGGGTCACAGTCCCTGGTCAGCCCTTTGAAGGGCCCCATTCCAGAGATGGAGCCAAACATTGTGAATGTTTCAGTTCTGTGCAGGGCCATTACTGTGCCTTGCAGCAGTCTCTCTCCCAGCTTCTCGCTGTTCCTTATTCTGCCAGAGTTGCTCGGGGGGCATTAGTGGCAAGGCCCTTGGGAGCCACGGGGGAGGCGGTTCTTCGATCTCTGCCACCCACCTTGGCCAAAGGACTAGGCCCATCGGGTTGGGACCATGGATTCAGGAGGTCTATCAATCAGCAACGTGGAAAAGAAAGTTGAGATTTTTTTCTGTAGTATTGAGGGGGGAATTATTGTCCCTATAGTTTGCAGATTGCAGAAACTGAACTGCTTAATTGTACTTAGAAAACCAAGAAACATGTAATCTTTTTTTTAAAAAAGCAAGAAACTCATACCACAGATGGGGGGAGGAGTCAAAAAAAGAGAAGGAAAAAATAATACTGATTTTCCAAGTTATCCAAGGATAAATAATGGAGTGTCTCCCTGCAGTTATCTTTTTCTAGGTGAAACATGTCCTTCTCTGTTCCTCATGGCCCCTTATTGTCAAGGTTATCCTCATCTGGACGCCCTGCAGTTGGTCGGTGTCCTTCCTAAAATATAGCACCCATAATGGGCCACAATATTCTGGGTGCAGACTGATCATGCCCCCTCCACTGAGCCTTCAGCAGCTGCAGAGAGAGTGTGATCTATGGAGACCAAAGATGGGCAGTGAAGTGCTCTCCAGAGGCTTTAAGGCATCCATTCCTATCTGCCCCGACCAGGATGGCCAGAGGCAAAGCATTGTGAAGGTGGGGCTGCCGAATGTCAAGATGGTAGTATTAATTTGGTTGCCTACACTTGGTATAGAAAGGACTGAGGCCCTGAGATATTAGAACAGTGTTTCTCAACCTTGGCAACCTTAAGAGATGTGGACTTCAACTCCCAGAATTCCCCAGCCAACCCTTGCTGGCTGGGGAATTCTGGGAGTCGAAGTCCACATCTCTCAAAGTTGCCAAAGTTGAGAAACACTGTACTAGAAGGATGCTTGTAGTGCGCCCTCTTTGTCTTCTAACTAAAAGTCCTCTATGTGCAGGTGTCTGCACACTTTTCTGAGTGTTTTGCAAATCTGTCTTTAAAAACTGTTATTGGGACTGTTTTTTCTGCGAGGAAGTCAACTTTCTCCCACCTTCACTATGTTTGTTTGGAATTTACAAACCTAATCCTATAATGCAAAGCTTTTAACTGCAAACTCCATACTTTAGCATGCGATGACAGAGTGAGCAAAAGCCTGCTTTTCCTCTGTTGGCCTTCAGGTCCCACAGCTCTGCTTGCGCATGGAATCGGCTTTGGAAGCAAAGTGACAACGCACCCCTTGGCAAAAGACAAGATGATGAGTGGTGGTCAGTATGCACAAACGTTATCGTGGGGAGTAGCAAGAGAGGTGGGGAGGAACAGGGGGGTTGCAGGCTAGAGGAGGTAGCCCACCACACTGTGTACATGTTTCTTATTCACAGAACATAAGCGTAGCGTTATAACTCTGTCATGCCCTTCTTTCGTTGAGACGAGCCTCAAATAGCGTAACTTCTCACGAGAGACCTGCCCCAGTCACCTGATCACTCCCTGCAGCTTTTCTAGTTCCACAAAGTCTATTTTGAACTCCAGCAATAAGAACTGTGCACATTGTTCCAGGCACAGCTGTGGAATAGATGTTTACAGAAGTGCAATTTCGTAGACATGTTACCTTTAATTTTTTTCCTTAGGATATCTAACATAGAATGGGTCTATTTGAAAGCATAGAACTGTTATTATATCTTTTACATATTTTTGGCCAACTGAAGGCGGCTTAATATTTAATATTCCTGCCTCCCCTTCCCCCCACAGTAACAACCACCTGTGAGGTGGGTTGGGTGGAGAGAGAGGGACTGGCCCCCAAAGTCACCCAGCCGGCTTTCCTGCCTAAAACTCACCCTCTCCTGGTTTCCACCCCAGCGCCTTCACTATAGAACAGTTTAAAGCCACCAGCTTGAATCAGGAGGCGCCCTGGAGCTCACAGTTCAGTGACTGAGAGCTGCATAAACGGTTCTGCTTCTCAGAGGAGAGAATGCCATTTTGTTTGCTGAAGTAGCCGGTGCCTTTCTCTTGTCTTCTCCTTAAGATCACTACAAATACTCTGAGAATCGGGTGGAAAAAGATGGGCACATCATCACCAGTCGAGGACCTGGCACCAGTTTCGAGTTTGGTCTTATAATTGTGGAAATGCTGCTGGGGAAGGAAGAGGCTGCCCGGATGAAGGCCCCTCTTGTCCTGAAGGAGTAGAGCAAGCGTCGCCCAGGGAGCCTCATCTGCATGTTTTGCTCCCTTGCAGGAGGAGCATCACCAAGGTAACAGTTATAGATGCTCAGAAGTTGGTTCATGTTTACGACCAGAAGCATATTAGCTCCTCCACTGGAAAACGGCCTGAAGAACCTGAGAATGAACAAAGCCCTGCTGCTAATGTCCTTCTACAACTTAACTCATCCAATAAAGAGGAGATGTGTTGAACCGAGTTGTCTTGTGGCCGAGAATCATTAAACAAAACGAGAAAGCCCATCCTATAAATGCAAAAGCAAAAACAAAGCTATGTGATTATGAAACACCAAGAATTGCATAAGGAAGATCCAAACCAAGGAGCAGAATAAAATCAGCAACCTGCAAATACTGAGGCGTAAAGCTGCAGCTGCCGTTTGTAAACTGCAAACAGCTTACAGAGTCAGACTGCAGCTTGTTGCCTGAAGCAAGAAGGTAAAAACGAGGTTGGGAGAACGGTTCATAAAACGGCTGCTACAGTCAAAAAACCAACCATCATCAGCAAAGAGCTTTGCAATTTCTAGTGGGTGGCCATCATAACCCTTTAGATGGAAGGTCTTTGCCCAAAACAAGCATCAGGTGATTGCCAGGGTCACAAAGTTGTTTCAAGTTTAAAGATTAGATTAAGCATCCCAAATTTGACCTTAGAAACTAAGCAATGAATTGTGTTGGAAAAATTTGTCAAACTAATGCAGTGTGCTGCCTTGTTATGATAAATTAATGAGAGCCAATAGTTGTGACACTTTGGGATAGTTTCTGTTTTCTAGGAAATCCTATATTTGTGATGATAAGAGCAGTTGGTGGGAGATATAGAAGGTATTTCAGTTTAGGCGAAACAATACTACTACTTGCATTGGAGAAGAGTTTTGGTTGCTTGTTTTTCAATACACATTTTTCAGGCCTGATCCAGGAACATTAAAACATGTGCCAGATCCATAAGGTCAAAGTAACTTCCTGCCTCCCTCATTCTTAGCAAATTGAAGTTAGGGGGAAAAAAACCCAAGAATATGTAAATTGTGTAACTTGAAAAGTAGTATTGCTTGTGGTCCTGTGGTGTGCATCACTTGGTTTTGTACTTTCCTGAAACTTGACTGCTTCTGAAAATATTACTGGAAAGGATTACTTGGAAAATGCTAGTTTGCAGCCTCTAGTCCTCTGGTGATGGATGGGAAAATAGTTGAAGAATTGTTATGCAGAAAGCCTAACAAAGGCCCCTTTTGCCAGCTGTGAGGCAACCTGGCACTCAGTTGATCCAAATTAGGGCTGCCTGCCTTCCACCTGTAACGGAAGAGAAGCCCCTGCAGGTGATTCTTTTTGAAGTGGGTACGTCAAGGATGACCTTCATTTATTTAATTCTACCCTAACAAGTACTCGGGGAGGTTAACAACATAGTCCGTGGCGTGTGCCTTTTCTATACTACCTGCTAAAATCAATTCTAGTTTGACTTAACCCATCCAAATTCTGTACTAATTCATACTTGATGAGTATTTACAGAATAGACTAGTGTTTCTCAACCTTGGCAACTTTAAGATGTGTGGACCAACTCTCAGGATTCCCCAGCCAGCATTCTGGGGAACTCTGGGAGTTGAAGTTGCCAAGGTTGAGAAACACTGGAACAGACACAGGAACCAGATCTCCAATTTTTACTGTTCTGTTACAGGCTTCCTCCCCCCCCCCCCCCGCTTTTTAAACTCTTTTGGTCTTTGCACCTGCTCTTTGTTTGTTCTTTAGCACACGCAGTCCCCAGTACTTGTCATGATAGCTTGAATTCAGGCATCTGGGAGTCAGTGAATGAAAGCTCTGGTTGAGAAATAGGGCTGGCTGCCTGCTCTAGAGACACTTGCTTATTATAACTGGGAGAAAAATGTAGGACAGGATGGGGTTGGGGAAATTCATGGTTTGAAAACCCTATATCTGAGGCGGTGTGTGAATATAACAATGTGGGACAGCTGCTGGAAGGGCCAGCAGAGCTCTGGGCTGCATCAGAAGGAGCATCAAAGAGCCACGTGGAGTAATTCTCCATTCTTGTCTAGGCACAAGACCACCCTTGGAGTCCTGTGTACAATTCTGGGCATCACGCTTCCAGAAGGATATCGGTAGGAAATTGAGAGGTGAGGGAGAGTTCAGAGAGGGCAAGGTAAACGATAGGGGCTTGAAGATCACTTGAAGCAACATGGGATGTTCAGGTACCATTGGTACCCTTCTATACACCTAAACTTTAGACCAGTTTGAAATAAAAATGCTACCTCTTGACTTACTGATTCCAAATTTAAATACTGTGTTGAAATATTAACATGGTTCTACAAGTTTCTTGTAAAGTAACAAAATTGTCCATGCTTTTTTCCTTCGAAAGTTCCCTATGGTTACCATATTAACAATCTACTTTCTACTCTGGCCCATTATTTCAATTTTATACATTCGCTTCCCATCCAACCCCTGCTCAACCTGAGACCAAAAGTGAACTTGGACACCGTTTTAAGGGTTGTGCTTTACATTTCCATTTCATTGTCTTCTGCACTGCAGGTCTGCTGAAAATTCATTTCTAGCTCCCTTTATATTTTTTGCGAAGCATCTGTCCTAGACATTTTGAGTTCCTTGATTGCTTTGGCAAGGAATTCAGTTCAGTCAAAGCAGGACTCCTGTGCATTGCGGCGGCCCTGCTCTGTGCAAAGAACACCCCAGCTTCCCGGGGTTTCCTGTGGCCCAGGAGTTTTTCTAGGGCATCCCACTGAAGTTGTGACCTGCTCTCCTGCCAGCAAAGAAGCATAGTCTGCCCTCTGGTGGACACTCTTGGCAACTGCCAAACAGCGGCCAACTTGAGGCACTGCAGCTGTGGATGAAGGGTCGCCTCTTCTCTCCTCGGCTTTGATGAGCATAACATAATTTGTTTTAAAAAGGGAAAGGACCACCAAAGTTCTGCTTCAACTGCTCTACAAATTAGGATCTTAAAAAAGCATGTATTTCAGTGCCACCATGAATCAAAAGAACACATTTCTGTAAAAACATCTGATAAGGATTTTAAAATATTCTTGTTGCCCTGGATTCATACCTTGTGGCCATCAAATAAAATCCCAATAGGTTTAGGGAGCAATGCAGGAGAAGGTCATAACCTTTGTGCCTAAAAAAGTCTCTCTGTCTGCAAAGGCATCTTCAAAATCACCTCAAGATTAATCAAGGATGGTCTTGTGGATTTGAGGGAGTAGCTTTGCTGTGCATTGCCATCTTTGCAGCTGGAGCACCCCACTGGGTGGCATTTGCTCCCCCCCTTTGCCAGTTGTAACGCCCAATGTGTCCACTGGAGGGCAGAGTTTGCTGTCCCCAAATTCAGCTCTACGGTCTCATCTAATTGCAAGGCAACAGTTGCTATCTTTGAACATTCTGCAAGAACAGGCTGGATAAGGGAGAATAAGCCATCAGTAAGTCTAAACAAGAGGAGAACATGTCTTGGGGATTGAAGTGAATCCTGATTTGGATGGGGTTGCACTCTGCTGAGAAAGCAGGTTCCCAGTTCAATGCCCTCTGATCCTCAGCTGTCACCAGATTAGGCGGTGGCTGTGGCAAGGACATGCTTGCAAAATTTTCTGAGCTGGTTAGCAATGGTTATACGTGCCTGGGGTGTGTCTTGACTATAGCAATGCGCTTTATGTCGGGGACCCTTGAAAAGCATCTGAAAATTGTGATTGGTACAAAATCTTGCAGCATGGCTGCTAACTGGGACAAGGCACAGGCATTGTAAAATGTTTGCATGGAAAGATTTGCACTGGTGTTGCCTCCCTGGCACAATTTAACGTGTTAATGCCAAAGTTTAACACTCAAAGAAAGCTTCCCCTCCAAACCCACCCAGTTATAATCTCCCCTGTGAAACCAGACCTGCATTTTATTCCAGCACTCAAGTATTTCAGTGGAATGACATATATAGCCTATATATAATCAGTAAGTAGGCCCATGTTCTTAGCAAATCATTTCATGATGTAAGTCTTGCAGAATGATTTTAAATAGGTTCCTTATATATGTAAACTATAAGCCATTACAGAAGGTTTGCAAAGCAAAGTATACCTTTTAAACCCCTGTTCTGTAATGTGTTTACAAAGTGTGTGTTGGGGAAGACAAAATTGTCATATCAAATATGCCTCAAACTGTCCTATAACACTACCAATGTGTTTTAAATAATTAGTAAAAAAGCAGAGAATAAATGTTAAAACTGTTTTATGGATCTGGAGCACAAAAAAAGAAAAAAACAGTTCCAATTTCTGAATATGGAAATAAAAAACTGAAAAACCTGCTTTTTTCAGTCCTTCCAGCCCTCATTTCCTTCAAATTGCCTGTAAAAAATCGATCTGCCTTAAGAGACAGGAAAACATGCTCTTTTTCCCTTTCCTGAGGCATTAGGACAGCTTCACCTGTACTGAGAGAGGTCGTCTGCACCCCAATCTCACCAGGCCTTTCACTCGCTCTATGAGTAAAAGGTGCCCACTTCTCCTTGGTTTGGCAGAGCAGTTGCCTTCTTCAGGAGTTTCAAATCCTGCCTACAGCTTGTTGAGTAGCCAGAAACCTCCAGCCGTGGCAGACTGCCTGCTTTTGATAGGCACATCACATGATGTTATTGACCAATATGGGGAGCAGAAACACACACCCTAAGATGAACCTAGTGCCAACTCTATTTAGCAACTAAATTTGGCTTCCAGTGCAATTAACAGAGAAAGTAGAGCAGGGAGGGAAGAGAATTCATGTCAACACTGGATAACCAATAAATATAGGAGCTGCTATGTTACCATAAATAAGTATATAATAACTTTATTAAATTCAAGACATGACAATTATCCAAAATACAAACTGAACATAATTCCTCAATACTGTACATCTGATACATATTTTTCAGTGCATTATTTCTATAACATGTAATTAATGTTACCTTCATTTAGTTTGTACTAGAACTGTCAGCTTTCCTAAAATTTCAGAAAAATGTTCCCACTTAGAAGTTAGGTAAGTGTAAACAACTGGGTTTATGTTAAACCAAAGACCATGGCCGGATCTTGGTCAGAGAGCACCTTTTGCCTTCTGGTTATTATAAAGTGTGCATGTGTCTCAGCAGGTGAAAAAGAAGGACAGATGGGATGAAAGACAGACCTTTGCACCCATCCCTCCATGGATCAGAAAGAATTAGAAAGGGAGAATCGGAGGGCTTGAGCCTCCCCCAGGGACCAAGTAGGCTTTGTTCCCAAGGCTCGTGACCCATGACCAGGACCAGCTTGGGCCACGTTGCTTTCTATCCTCCCTGAGGAGAAGAAATTGGTCCCCTTTTCAAACTAAGATAGTGCCCTGCTTGGAATGCATCTTGTAATTTATGTGGCAACACAAACCCCTCTCCAGCTGCAGAAACACACAGCTGTTGATTCAGAGAAATCAGATAAATCCTTCCTGGGGCTCATGATGAAGACAGTTGCCCTGCCAACCCAGCCTGACTGCGTGGATCAAGACTAAGTAGGTGCAAAGGTACACGGATGAGCTTGTAAAGTCAGGAAATGGGTGGCCAACTCTGCCCACTGCCGTGTTTTTCCCACAAGAGGGTCCTTCAGGCTGGGAGCAGCTCTGTCACCCCTTCCAGGAAGGGAAAAGAACATCCGGGAAGAAAAATAATTTAAAGGGCTACCTACCACCAAGCGGAAAGATATCTGTTAACACCAACAAAAATACTGAACTCTGCTGCTTAGCTTTCAGCTTAAGCCACTGGTCGTCTTAGCAAGACTGCAATTATTTTCTACTTAGGTGATTTCTACATATATATATATATATATATATATTACTCTAGAATATTCAGTAACTGGCCAACCTCAGCTGCGTATGCTTGTTCTTCTCCAAGTCTTCTCCTGCCTGTGCAAATGGGTGTTGGCAGCTGAGCCCAGAACGTTGCTACAGCTGCTGCCTGCCCAGGAGGCTCCAGCACAGGCCCTTCCCACCTTCCATCGGACATCCAGGGGCAGCTAAGTCTCTGCACGTGTCCCTCGGAGAACAGTTTGTCATCCTGGGGTTCAAAAGCTTTTCCCACTTGCTATTCTCTGTGCCCTGCCATTACCAGTCCCTAGGGAGAAACCATGCAAGGCAAGTGTTTGCGTTTTACTAGTCCTCCCAGGTCAGCCTTGACTATCTTGGCGGTATCATTGCCTCGCTGCTGCCCCTCTGGCCTCAAGCCACTCTCTTCGGCTTCCTGGAAGAACATCTCGTATTTGTCCAGATAGGGAGGCCTCTCCGGCAACAGGTAGTAGTGAGTGGAGCTGACTTTTTTGCCATTCTCAATGATGGGGAGGATGCAAGGCACCTTGTGGGCAGAACCTTCACTGTGCTGCCTCTGGAGAGCTTTGCTGCTGACATACTTGGGATCTGGGGCAAAACTCTGAGTTGGGGGCATGACTCCATGGAGATAGGCCGGCAAGGTTTTGGGACTTGGCGTTCGAGAATTACTCCAGGACAGAGGTTCTCTTGGAGGCACCTTTGGAGGCTTGTCCTCATCACTGTAAGCACTGGAAGTCACTTCTGCCGACCACCTCCGATAATCTGGCTTGAGTGGCCGGGGAGGCAGAGGGACCCTGGGGGGAACTTCTGGTTTATCATCATCGGAGCTGGGAGAAGACCGACAGACGTGGCTGGAGACCCTGACTGATGGCTTGTTGAAGGACCCAGCTGGCCCAGAATGCGAGCGGCGTAACCGCCGGTGCGATTGATGCGGAGGTGGTGGAGGAGGGCAGGCACCCTCTGGGCAGCTGCCCTGCTCTGGCTTCGCCTCTGCTGGAGCATCAAAGTAGGCATAGTTAATCTGCCCACAGCCCCTGAAGCTTCGCCTACCCTGAGCAGAGAATTTAAAAGCAGGGCTACCGCAGTTCTCCAGCAAGAAGTCAGTATCTGAACTGGTCAGGAACTCAACTTCTCGGTCCACCTCATCATGCAGGAAGTTTTCGGCAATGGGCAGCGGGGGCAGAGGCCGGGCACCTCGCTCATTAGAAGACACAGGCAGGGGGAGAAGCGCCCCACTCTTCCCTGGGGTGTGAGGAGTCATCTCATCAGTGCTCCAGGGGTTCATGCTCAGAGAAAGTCCACTGAAGCCAGAAGTGAGGCTGTCTTCTGAGTTGGAAGGGATTGGCGGGCGAAGGAGAGAAGGGCTGGCTCTCAGAGGCAAGATGCAGCCATGACTGCGATCTGGATCAGGACAGGAGATCTGGCCTAGGAGGAAAGATAATTGCAATTAGCAATGACTCCAACAGGGGACTATTTCTTTAGCGCAGCGTCAGTATCCTGTAGCCTGCATGCCATCCCAAAGCACCCTAAGATTGTACAGTCAGGGTCTGACTGGATCTCAGCAGCACAAAAAGGCATCAAAGATCTGGTCCCTTTGGGGCCTACTCTTCTTCAGAGCCGTGTTGGCCGGATGGGAGGGGTAGAAAGAGCTGGACCCCCTGCCCTCAGTCACGAAGGGCAAGAATGGCTCTCGGTGCCTGGGAAAGGGCAGAAGAACAGCTGAAGTCCGTCTGTGGTTCTGATCCGCAACAGGCTGTAAAGGTGGATTCACACAGACGGACCACATCAGTTAAGATCTATTGGGTGAATCTAGATTTTCATTTTGTGGCGAGAATATCATGTCCTCCAAGCCGGTTTGGTTACTTATGATTCAGTGTATTGTGTGAACCCCAAACATGGGTTTATTTCAGTGACTGAGCTACACATATTGCATGACCCCGGCTAAAGTGCCTAGTCATGGGTGTTTTACAGTCAGAGAGAGATCCTCCAATACATACATGGACAAATTTACACAAATTACGATCATATAATTGTAATTAAGGAATTCTGGGCATCTTTGGAGTCCCCTGACTTAGTGTGACTCATAACGTTTTATCATGAGAGGACAGGCTAAGACCAGAGGAATACAGCAGAATCCTCCTGCTATGGAGATAGATCTTCACCAGGGAGAAAGTTCTGCTGCCTCGACCCAATTTAAGGTCAAGGGGAGAAAAACAGCAACACGGACTCCCAAGGAGAGCACCTGACGACCAATCGGTTTGGGATGCATGGACGAAAACTAGTGTTGGTGCATGTGCGCGAGAAAGACAATCTGGGTGGGCGAGCCGGAATGATACCGAGTGGGCTGGCTCTGGCCCATCGTTAGTTAGTGGCCATTGGGAAAAGAGTTAAAATAATAAAATTGACAACTTTTCTGTGTACCTACCAATGGATGTTAAGGGATGGTGTCCTGAATTCAAATTGCAGGCCATCGCTACAGAGTCCATGTTGAAGAAGGGACTGGCAGAAAGAGGAGGGAAGGGAAACATTAATAAATGAAATGGAAAGCGCAAACAGTCCAGCCCCAAGAGCAATCATATATCTAAGACCCCTGTCTGCTGGCCCCCCCGCCCCTCCCCTCCCAGCACTCACTTTTCAAGCTGCCTATTGTGGCCACGGCAACAGGCCTCCAGGCTCCCATTACGGAGAAAGCTGGCGTTCAAGGAGAGGTTGACCTCCTGAGCTGCAATGCCTGTGGTGGACATGGTGCCCGGCCCAATTCGCTGTCCCGTCACACTTTCAGAAGTCCATGGTCCTCGCCAAGGAACCGGCCACTTTCACTCCCTTGAAAGGAAGAAAGGGGAAAGTATAAGAGTGTCACGTAGCCAAGGTGAGAAAGGTGCACGGTACACACATTTTTCGAAGCCCTGGGCAGCAGTGGCTCCTTCCAAAGGAGTCATGAAGGATCCAAGGAGGATCTTGGACCGCCCCCCGCCAACACTGACAGGGTGAGCTACTGTGTATAAGCAGAGAGCAACCCCCACTCCGTTCTAGCACTGAAGACGTTACCTAGATGGGTAACGAAACATCTGCAAGAAAATGACCAAGCTCAGAGCACCCCGAGGACTCCACAAAGGAGGATCTTGCTAACGTGACAACTGTGCACTGCCAACCTGACTCCCCACCGAAAGCTCATTTGCTGTTCGCCGACAGTCACAGGATGCAGCCGAGCAGGTGAGCCACACCTCTCAAAGCGGGCGCTCAGCCTCCTGGCAACGCAGACAACATGGGACCGAGAAGGGCTCAGCTACTCTGAATTATTCCTAAATTCCTGAACATTCTGGGATGGGTGCTTTGTTGCGAGTGCCAAAGCCCTTGCAAAGAAGAAGCAGGGAAATTACCACCTCCGCACAGCCCCTCTGCCTCAAGACACCAGCGGTGTGGGGGTGGGTGTACAACCTGTTTCATCCTGCCAGTGAGGCTTGCACAGGTGTGTGCAAGCAGCTCCTGATCCCAGGCTGTGTGCAACTTCAACTAAGTTTGCGCAGCCTTGCTGCAGGCCTTTTGTAGCCCCAGCTCCAGCCCGTACAAATGTCAGAAGAAGGATCCCAGAGAAACGCACTGGCGCTGAGTCCAGATCAATATATTGCAACTCAGTAGTCGATAATGCATTAATTAATTTAAAGCCGGTGGATTGCTTGGGTTCACAGCACAGTTGATTTAGAAGCACAAGCATATATAAATAGGCCTTTTTCCTGGAAGATGCTGAATGTTCTCTTAGCTGACCACTAGTTTCTGCCCTTTAGGGAGCAAGCAGCGGGGGTGGGGACAAGACTAAGTGAAAGCCGGCCAGATGAGGCTTCCTGCGGGCAGTTGAAGCGTCCTGGGGGTGGGTGGGAAGGTACTTGGCCCTCTCCTCTGGCCCTACATGCAATGCCTGGTATGGTCGTGCAGCACAAAGTCAAGCACGAGAGCCGCGGGGAAGATGGGAAAATGCGCACTCGCTCAAGACCCTCTCTGTAGTGGGAGACAGGAAAGCAACACAAGGCCTCCCTCCGGGAGCTGCTTAATGTGCAAGCTTGTAAAAGAAAATTTTTGCCATTTCCCAAAGGCTGCTGCGAAGCCAAAGCAAGCTGTTTGCTTCTCAGGGCTCCAACTAGACTTTGGGAGAAGCTTGAGGGGTGGCCCAGAAGTGACGTTGCGTCATCCGGCACAGCACAACGGCTGGAGGAACTGTCTGGGCAGGCCGGGCCGGGCCAAGGGGACACGCAAGCAGCTTTCACGTTCTGCAGAGTAGTTGTAACGGATCCATTCGATCCCAGGAAAAGACACAGCTTTTTCAGGGGTTGCTGACAGATGCTCCGAATCCCCTTTTCCTCTTTGAATTCAGATGTCTGCACAGTAATCATCACCTCTGTCACCCCCACCATGCAATCCCCACAGGTACTTTACAAGAACAAGTTCGAGAGATCCTTCCCCAAATGGCAAGTCTTTTAAAAATAAAAAAGAGAAACAGGGCAGGGCAGGGCAGGGCAAAGCAAAGGTGGTGAAGCCCTGAGGCCAAGGGGAAGCTCCAGCTGAAGAGGGGGGCTTCAGAGAGGGATCTGGTGGAAACCCAGAGGTTAAGAAGCCCATCATAAAGGGCCACCCGAGAGAAGGCAGATGAACAGCCATGCAGAGAGAAGGGACATTTGGGGTACTTTGTATGCAATCAACAATAAAGAGATGGAGCAAGGAGAGAATCTTGGACATCCTGAACTCAGAGGTGGTGGGGACTGGGTGGGGGTAGCAGCAAGGCTGATCAGGGAAGCAGACTGCCCACGGAAAGTGTACTAGGCACTCACGTGCAAAGCCAACAGTGAGAGGGAGTCACTGGAACAAGACGGACGGGATATATGTGGGATTAGATCCATCATGGCTTCTAAGTTGCAGCAGGATAATTTCAGGAAGTCGTCAGTCCTCTTCATGCAAGAAAGTGATGCCCCCCTTGAAGAAGTGGGTGATGGCAGCCCCTTCTTCAGTACTGGGCACCACTGCCCACTAGCAAATATTCCTTGCTTGGGCAAGCTATCTGAGTGGTCGATGACCATTGAGCCACAACTACGCATGGAAGAATCGTCTACTTTGTCTTCAGGCTTGGATACAGTACAGGAACAGCCTTAGCTGCCTGCCTAGATGGATGTCTTCTACCAAGGTCTCTACCAGAAACCTTGTTGATTCTCCTAGAAGTCAGTGGCCTTTGATGAAATTGATCACAATGGGTCAGTTGGTTGGAAACTGAGACACGCTATGGTGGTCCCACTCTAATCTGCAAGACCACCACTGAGTGGATGTGGGAGATTTCAGCTTGGCCTGATGGCTCTTGAGTTTATTTATTACTGGTATTTCTATGCTGCTGTACTCCAAAACTGCTCCAAGCCACAGAGAGCTCCAAGAATGCCATTCTTTCTCCCCTGCTGTTCAGTAACTACATGGAGAAGCTGGGGAGGCTCATCTGGAGATCTGGAATTTGGTCTCAGCAGCATGTCACCACACCCACCTCCTTCCCTCCCCTGGAAACACTTGACAGGACCAAGCCTGAAGCTGAATTCATACAAAGGAAAGGCTGTGAATGGGTGGCTCTCATGTCTAAGAATTACCTGATGAGGTAGCTCTCCCTCCAAAGAAACGTGCATAGCTTGGGGCTTCTCATTCAATGGCAAGAAAAGCCATCTTCTGCTCTGGCTGCCATGCCAGTTATACCCTTATTGGGTTGAGACAGCCTAGTGTCAGTGATGACATCATAGTAACCTGTTGATTGGATTACAGCAAAGCACTCTACATGGGACAGCCCTTGAAGACAGCCCAGCCACTCCAACAAGGGCAGCCCCGACCAAGTGCAGTGGGCGAATGGGGCTGTGTAACACCAGTCCTGAAGCAGTGCACTGGCAGCCTAGGAGATGCCAGGCTCCATTCAAGGGGTTCACGTTAAATGGCTTAGGAGCCAGGCACTTAAAAGGACACTCTCTTTATATCACCCAGTCATGCACTAAGGTCACCTGGATACATCTGGTTGTTAGTTTTCTACTCCACCTTTCCACCAGTTGCTCAAGGTGGCTTCCATAGAGATTCCTCATCACATTCCCACAACAGATACCCTGTGAGGTAGGCTGGGCTGGGAGAGAATGATCCAGGGAGGTGAACAGGTAAGTACTACTGCCCCCCCCCCCAGTAGTAGAATATCTACATTTGCTTTCTTGTTGTTTTTCGGAGAAGAAATGGCAGAAGCGGGAGAGAAGAACCCATCCTCAGCATCATGGCCGCCAAGGCAAGTGGCGTAAGAGAATGAGAGGCCTACAAGAAGAGGAAGCTGCCTTTTGGGAAGGATGAGCAAGAGCAGGAGAGATCTTGGGGAGCAGCTGATTCCAGATTAAACCGTTTAAGAGGAAGTAAAAGCAGCAAAGGTCCAGGGGCAGGGAAATGGAGAGAACGGAAGGAAACACCATCATCTCCCCCCGTAACCTGGTCCCACAGAGGCTTCTCTAGGCGGAAGAAGCCCCACAGGGCCTGCTCCCCCCACAGTCCCAACCAAGCTGTTGCAACGGGGGATCCGAGCCCCTTCTAGGCCATCTCAGGCAGAGAGCCAAAGGCCCCAGAGCATCACATCCCAGCTCACAGCAAGCATCCCTCGAGGACACGGATCCCCAGCGTGGCCAGCACGGCTCAACGTGGGGCCTTCAAGTTTCCGCTTCCAACCTGTGACTAAACAGTTGCTTCTAGAAAGCTCTCCAATAAGTCTCAAACATAGTGACAGATCTTCTCTTACTCAGAGGTAGAGGCTTCTGAACATGGAGGCTCTGCGGTCTACTTATCATTGCCGAGAGCTCTCACACAGGTCAGAGGTGCAAAAGTCACAGTTCGCAAGTATGGAGCGCTGCATACCAGCCTCCTCCCCCCCAAAACTGTCTCAATTCCAGCTCGCAGGGATGTTGTGCAATCACCTCCCATTTTGAAATGGTTTGGAATGCAAAGCTTCCATTTCAAAATCTCCAGTGACTTCAGCACAGAAGTACGACTGAAAGATCTCTCTTCCCATCAACCACCCGTCACGGGGGGCAAGTGGAATTTGCCTGAATATTTCTGACTTCTCCATAAAGGAAGTTCTGCTTTCCTAACTCCAGTTCTCTTTAATATATTTGTGGAAGCCAAGACAGCAGCACACTTGGAAAGGAGACCACCCAGTGTTTCAATGGGGAATGTGCAAGTAGGCAGCTGGATCACAGCGACTGAGGAACAGAAAGGGCAGCAGAAGCCCACTAAGATCTGAAGAAGACAAGGTAGCAGTATTATTATCCTCACCAGGTAGCTTTCTATTCCTAAATGTTTGTGCTTCTGTCGATTTCAGGTCATTATTATTATTTCTTTATATCTCCCACCCCACAGCTGGCCCCTGGAAAGGAATTGGCTGCAAGTTTCATACTAGGTGGGTTTTGGCAGCATCAAGTGGGAAGATCATCAAGTATCAGGACATGGACTGGCTGGGGGGACATGAGACATTATTTATGAGTAGAAAATCGACTTGCAAATTAGGACACTAATTCTGACGAAACCCCCTGTTGCCAGCTACTCCATCAGTACTAGGAAGTGCCACTGTTCTTCTTGCCAACCAGAATAAAGGACGCTTGCAAATCAAGGACAGTCCCCGGCAGCAAAGCATGGCTCTCGCTTTGTTTCTCTTGCATGCGTGCAGCACTGAATTCTGGCTTGTTGGCAAATGAACAGCATTCAACTGGACGTGTTCAATCTCTTCCGCTGGGCTCCACCAATTTTTTTGCAGATAGGAGCACCTTCAGGGGCCTTATGACTTCAACAATTGGGAAAGGAAAGAAGCAGAATTCCTGGCTTCCATTTAACCAGTCTCTGGTGGAGCTATCTCAACTTGTGGGCCACACTTGTAAAACCATAATAAGCCTGCTGCTTGTTAGCAAGCATGTTATAAATGTTCACAACACCGACTAAATAGGAGACCCAATTCAGTTCCATTATTTTCAACCAATAATTGAATTCTGCACAGACTAAAGGTGACAAAATACTGGAAGTAATTTGCTGAACATTCAAGTCATGCAATTAAATGAGAAGCTGAAAAAAGAATTTGCAAAGTTCGAGGAGGGGGTTTGCATCAGCAAAATATGGCTGCGGAAGTCATTCTCTGCAGCTGGTTGTTTTGGGCAAACATCCTTAAAGCAGCTATTAACTTTGCAAAAGAATACTATTTAGGGGGAGAAACTGGATCCCAGAGGAGAATCCTTGCACATACATAGTGACAACTAATACATTAGACTGTCATAAAGTGGTTTATTTCATTTTAGTTAAATGACATAAAATGAAACCAGCCATTATAATATATATTTATGTGAACCTGGCCAGCTACAGCTTAATCAGCAAACAATGGTTCACTGCAATACATGAACCACACCTTGACAGAACAAAAGCGTTTCTACCAGAGGCAAAACATTCTGAAACCAAAATGTCCCAAATCAGAATGGATTTCTCCAACCAACATTTTGTACATCTCTGATTTCTACTTAAGTTAGCATCAAAGGTCATTTTACAGCTAAGACCTTCCTTCACTTGGAATATGCAGATATATACACAAAGGTGTCATCCTACCAAAAGAAGGTGACATTTTCAAGCAGTAGATAATTCTCACTTTCCAAATCCATATATAAACTGGAATACCATTTCATGTAGTATGTGCCCTTGTCAGAACTAACCTTGCAAGACAATTCTGATGGAAAACTACATGCAAAACTTGTATACTCCTGAAGATTTTATGCATAGAGAGAAGTGAAAATTATAAATAAAATCAAAATGTATTTGTACATGTGTTCATCCAAGCTGCATATAATGAGGAGTTTCAGACCCTTTCTTTCCTTTCCCTAAAAAACAGCCCCTAATACTCCACCATGCCCCCTCCCAGTCTCAGCTCCTCAAAGGGGAACCCTCTATTTCCTCTCCTGGAAAGTTGAGCTAGGAAAGGAAATGATTAGGCAGTCCTTCCTTCTCAGGCACACCCCCTGCTCTTAATGACAACTTGAAAGGTGTGTTATTACCGAAGGGAAGCCATCCCATAATCAAGGGAGCTCCCTGGGATGGAGAGAGGCCAACCTGCCAAGGAGGCGGATGATGCCCATGACAAAGTTGAATCACCCAGCCTGGGGAACGGGGGGGGGGGGGTGTGCTCAGCCTGAGCCCGCAGCAGCAGCAGCACCCCAGCGGCCTCCTCCAAACGGCCCTTCGGAGAGCGGGGAGGGAGCGGCTTTGCCCCCCTGGGCTGTCCGCCTTCCTGCAGGCTGGACCCTGCTGGAGAGCCCTGCCCACCAGCCCAGGCAGGAGGCTCAGCCAACTGGGACATGCCAGCCCTCTTCCTGTTCCTTCTACCATTTGGTACAATTCAGCCAGTCTCTGTTCTTCCTCAGGGAGGAAACATCCCTGGAAAACAATTCCCCAGCAAGACTGGTCCTGAGTCACCTCCTCTGAGCTGCAACTGCCAGGAATCGGTACTCGCAACCCCAGCCAAGCCAGCTCAAAACCAAGGGGCCGCTTAGCCCTTAGTGCGGCTCCCGAGGCCAGGTACTGGCAAAACCAGTTAATGTGAGTGTTTCTTACTCTAGCACAGCTAAGATCCCAGATAATCGACCTTCCAGCTTGCTAAGGCCCTCACTTGCCCCGGCACCTTGAAAGAGACACCCAAATTGCTTTAACTGCACACAATGCGCAGCACTTCACAGTCCTCTTCCAAGCCAAAATGCCCTAATTTGCAACTCTAATTTGCAATTCTCTCTACTAGGCCTGTGATAGTATAAGTGATCTGAGGAGGGAGAGGGGGTGATGGTGACCTACGTCCAAGGCAGGACCCTCTGCCCAGCCAGTCTCCTGGGCTCGTGCCAAGAACACAGAAGCTATGCCTGCTGGACCTTCAGACTTCAGTTCAGCCAACAGTGAGGTTCAAGCAAGGCCTCTCCGGGGGCGGGGGGGCACAGAGCTGCCTTTGCTAGGCTACATGTTGAGTAAGCAAGAAGCCACCGAGCTGCCTCCCCCCCCCCCCCCCCCGTGCTCTCTCAGTAACCTAGTTTTGCCTACTCAGCCACCAAATCTCACGAGTGAATCTCAAGAGGCGGGAGGGGCACATTGCTGCCAGCAGAGTCACCCGCCCTGCCTGCCGCTCTTCCCAGTTTAACAACTCCCTGACATCACTTCCTCCGCCTTTAAACGCCTGCGAGAGGAGGAAGAGGAGGAGGCCTCCCTGCCTGCATGGAGCCCATCGGAAGCCACTCCCGAGTTATTACAGGTCTCCGCAACAGCCTAAAGGGGGAAGGCTCAGCACACCGAGGGCAGGCAGCCTGTTGGCCAGCACCTTCCCTTCCTGCAAGTCCCAAGCGCTTTTGCACTCTGGGGAGCTGGTTGCATCAACGAAAATGCAGTCATTAATTAGCCTTTTGGTCACAGGGAGATGCCAGGAAATCCGGGTCTCCCAAAGCAGAGATTGCAACAGGCATTCAGATTCCTAAATCAGCCCCCAATTTCCTCTGTGCTTTCCTCATTCATCCTGGACGATGAGCGTGCCTCCCCACTTTTTAACTGAGGATCCCAGCCTGCCTGGAAGGAAGGTGCAGGGCCAGGAGTCATGCCTCTCACAGGCCACCCCAGAGGACCCCCTGGGACTTGAAGGACAGCCGGGCTGGTCAGGACAGGTTCAAAGTTCTGGTAGACTTCTCTAGAAGTCTGTCCCAAAATTGGACCTCTGGTGAAATAAAAATTTTACCATTCCCCATTGTTTTTTCGTTAAAGGTGAAGGAAACACGGGAAACTCTTGCATTCCACTTCTAGAAGGTGTCTGACGTGCTGGACATGACTTGAACATGATTCAGCCAAAATGTTCAAGTCCATACTGATTTACAGGTAATTCAGCACTGCTTCTATGAACAATCAGAGGATCATTTTTAAGTAACATACAGCAAAATTTGTTGCAACCTGAGGAACAAATTAACTTCCTAACAATGCAGTATAAGCATTGTTATTTATTTATTAGATTTATATCTTGTCTTTACTTTTTTACAACTGAAGGCAGGGTACATCATGTTCCCTCCACCTATTTTCCACACAACAACCCTTTGAGGTAGGCTTGACTGAAAGAGCAACTGGCCCAAAGTCACCCAGCCGTTCCCAGCTCTAGGCTGGTTCAAGGGCAACATTGAGTCTGCATGGTGGGCGCTGCAGAAGAAGTTCAGGCATCTTTAAAAATTTGCTCTGCTTTCCTTTCTGAGTTAAGATGGTTCACCAGTTTACATTGCTATGCCATTTACTGCTGCATTGAATTATAAAGTACTAAAAATAGTTCTTTAGAAGTCAAGGAAGAGACAGAATTGTGGGTGAGTCAGGGATGACTCCTCCTCAGCCCCCCCATCTCCCCCCTAAAGTAAACGTACCGAAGCTGGAACTTTACAACCGGATGGCTGAGCACACAGTCACAGGATGTTAGGGCCAAGTCATCAGTGCTTCTTAAGTGCTCAGCCGGAGGAAGATATGCCTTGGTGAAGGGACAGGAGAAGAATATCAGCTTTTCAAGAAATTTCCACTCCCTTTTCTGCCATCAAACCAGCTGATGGGGAGGTAAGAATGGCTTTGCCAGCCCCCAGGAGCTACAGACTCCCTGGCAAGAAAGTTGAGGATGAATTTGCTTCTTCTTGTCCCACCACAGGCTTATTCAGCTTCATGAATAAGGTAAATGATCTATCATCATTAACTTACTTAATGAGAAGTCACATCGTTTTTCCTTTAATTTTTTCTTCTCTGCCACTCTTTTGATCCCTAAATTATCTGTTGCCAGAGCTGTGAGTCTGAATCGTCAAAGGCCTCTGCCTGGCAGTGCATCACAGAAGCCAACTGGACGAGGGGAAAAGGGGCTCACAATCACGGCACTGCTGCTCTCAGTCGATGTTCAGACCAACAGGGGCTGAAGGAGCATCCCAGCTTCTTCTAGGTACATAAGGCTGCTTTTTACCTTGACTAAAGATGCCTATGAATGATATCCAAGTGGGCTTCTGAACGCAAAGGAACCCCTTCCCATGCCCAAGAGAATATTTGCCCGGGGCTTCATGCGCTCAGGTCTGGGAATCAGATCTGTGTGTGTAGGTCCCTGTGGAAGCACCCTGCAGGACACACAGATGTGAAGCAGAGGAGGCCACACCATTGTTACTGAAACTATGCCCCCAACACTGAACCCTGCTGTCCTTGTGAAAGGGGAACTGCACAGACAAAAAGGGAGAGAAGAGAGGGAAAGGAGTGAAAAGGCTGTTCCAGAAAACAGTGACGGCTACATAGGTATTATCTAGGGAAAGATTCACATCACAGACAAATGAGTCCTATGTTCATTCATTTGCGAATGTGTGCGCCACTTCTAGAGGCACCATCACCCTTCAGGGAGAAGGACAGTGCAACCCACAGATTCTTCCATTATCCCCTGGAGATGTCTCAGGAATGGTTTCCTGCATGCCTGCAAGGGCTACAGAGCTCTCCATCTCTCAAAAAACCCAACGTGGGCTTCATATATATTTCAAAACTGCTGTACATTACTTAAGCTTTTGAGGAATACAGGTTGCTTAGACAAGCAAACCTAAGCTCTGTAAGCTGACATTTGAGGCAAAGAACACGCAGGCTGGGAACAGTTCCTTGGGAGATGAGGCTGCAGACAAAAGCCCTGCCCAGCAAGGTCCCATCAACAGCCAGAGCAGCAAAGGGACAGCTCTTAAGGGTGCCACCAGCCAGCTTCCATTCCTAACAGCTGGAAAATTCTGTAGGTCTTACTTTGCTTTTAGAAAGAGTGTTGCTCACTCCCAGAAGCAGGCAAAGGGTTAAAAGCCACATTATCCAGGACAGAAAATGTCCCTCCTGCACTTCTGACAGGAGTGCAGAGGAGGACAGCCCTGCACAAGGAGCAGCAACTCTGGAAATAGATAAAGGAGAAGACACCAGGAAGAAACCTTGAAGGACACCATGAGCTCCTGAGGAACTCCGACCTCGGTCTTCCCATCTGCCACATGGCTTGCTTTACAGGGCTGTTGCAAAGACTACAGCTATTTCAAGACAAAAAAAAACTAGTAGATCAGCACGAGTAGATCCACTGCCCCAAATTCTCAGCCTATCCAAAGGCTGCTGTACAAATGCTAGCGTTGCCTTGGCAGCCTAGAAATTGAAAGGGTTCCTGGATTTCTCCCACTGACTTGTTTGCTTCAGCCTACAGCAAAAACTGAAGCTTGCACAAACAATCAACTTACTCTTGTTCTGTCAAACTTGTCAATTCTCAGCAAAGGACACCCCAAAGAGCTCTCTCTCAAGGATCCTGACCAAACCTTTCCTCACTCCCTTTGATAATTAAATAGGTCAAGCCAAGACAGCAGAGATCAGTTTATGGATTACACAAAAATCTGGCTGTCAACCATTTTTTAAGTATTCAATCACCTGCATTTTAATTGGAAGCATTCAAAGAAAGCATGCCTGTTACCAAAAGTGGTTTTGGAGAAAGCCAAGAACAGACTATACCTTTTGGGTCAGCGACTGAGAATTAGCATTTGTTGCTAGGAGAAAAGTATTCACGGGCCAAGCCCGATGCCTCTGAGCAGAGCTCACCGCGGCCCTCAGTCCTACTCCCCTTTACTTGCGGCCCTTTATCTACCTTCCTGAAAGTGTTCATGGGAGCAAACCAAGTAATTAACATAATGAATGCCAACAAACCACTGCCACCAGCAAGCTAGATTAAATATTTCCGGCCCATCCTTTCCAAGCTGCCACTGAAGAGCTTGGAGGAGCTACACCACCACGCAACTCTAATGCTGGATTAAGGGACAGAAATATTTCAGGTGACAGCGCTATCTCACCAAGTCCAATCTGAGGACGCCGGATTGATTTGCACGGGACTGCACCGTGGGAAGAGACTTCATAGTATACCCAGCATCGTAACTGCAACCTGCATAACATCCCCGGATATCCATCACATCCACGGGCATTTCCTTAAGCAACATCAGGACTGCCATCTTCCCATACTGCCATCCTGAAGGGCCTCCTACCACAACCATTACTGACACCCATACCTGAAGAACAAAATGCACCCTTAATTATCCAATTTTGTTTAAGGCTGGACGAACTGTCACGGAAAACGCCTCTCCCGAACACTCGGTTGCTCCACTTTGGCTCTTGGGGGACAACAGGGCAGCGCACAATTTGTAGACAGCAGCGCAATCCATCCTGGCCCGGGCAGACGACACCGCTGCGTCAGGCCGGCAAACTGCAAGCCCTGTCCTCAGCAGCACCGCTGGAACAGCTGGGCGCGGAAACAGCGCGGCAAGGGGGCTCGTTCGCCCCGCCGCCGGCCGGGCCCGGCGCCAAAGGCAGGCGAGGCCACCCGCGACCTGCCGCGCTCCGCTGCGCTGCGCCGCCCGCCGTGAACAGACCGCGCGACCTCGCTCGAAGGAAGCGGACGAGGGCGCCGATGCCCGGAGGCCCGGGGTCCGCGTCCGCGAGCGCGGCTGCCCGCATCCCCTGGCGAGGGGCCGGCGCCGGCGCTTCCACCGCGCCAGTCCAGCGTCACAGCAACGACTCGGCGACGGCTTGCTCGAATTACCCTTCAGCCTTCCGCCACCGGCCGAAAGGGAGCCGCAGCCCGCGCCGCCCTCGGGGCCCCGGGAGCGCCGCGGGAGGGCGGCCGCGACGGAGGCTCGTCCCGCAGCGCCGGCCTCGGCGAAGCCCACCGCGGCGCGGCGCGGCGCGGCTCGGCTCGGCTCGGCTCGGCGGGGCTGCCCGCCCCCGCGGCGCGTGGCAGCCCCGCGGCAGGGCTCCTTCGCCCGGCGGCTGCGGCGCTGCGAGGAATGAGCTCACCGCCTGCGCCCGGCGGTCGCCTGGCAACCGGGCTCGCCCTACCTGCGCGGCAGGTGCTCCGTCTTCGCCTCCCCGGCCGCGCTCGCGACGATGACTAAGCCCTGATTCACGAGGACGACTTTTATCGGGGAGGTTCAGAGAGCGGTTCGTGCAGCGGCGGCGGCGCCGCGTCCGCAAGCGGCCCGGAAGAGTCCGCGCGGCCGCCCCCACCCTCCGCATCCTGCGGCCGCCGCCGCCGCCGGAGGCTCCGGCGGGCCCCCGCCGGCCCGGCGCGCGAGGCTCCCGCAGGCGGGCAGGGGCGCCGCGAGGGCGCGGGCGCGGCGCTCCCCCCGCCGCGGAGCAGGGCGCCCCCCGCCCCGTGCGCGCTGCCCCCGCCGCCCCCGCGCAAGCGCGCTGCTCACCAGAGGGCGCCGGGGCTCGGCACCCCTCCGCCAGCGCGACCGCGGTCTCTCGGCGGCGTCACTCCGCGCCCGGGCGCGAGCGAGAGCCCTTTAGAGCGGCGGGCGGGCCTCGGGTGGGGGCGTGGCGCCGGGCCCTGCCCTCTTAAAGCGGCAACGGCGCCCGGGGGAGCCGCGGCGCCGATTCTTTTCCCTCTTAAAGCGGCACCGCCGCTCCTCCGGGAACGGCGCGTCGCCCGAGCTCTCCCCGCCCCGCGGAGCTGCTGCCTGCGGGCGGCCCTCCCAGGCGGAACCGGCTCGGACGGCGCGGGCGCGCGCGCGGGTGCCGGCCGTGACCCCGCCGAGCCTTCCCGGAGCGCCGCTCACGGCCCTGTCAGGCCGAGTGGTCCCGCTGGGTATCCATTCCCGGGCAGTGGGTAAAAATCGGCGCTACTTATCGCCTCAGGTCCGGCGCTGAGTCTGCCTCTGAAAGAGGAACGTCGGTCGAGGCGCTTTAAACTGGCGCGCGAAGGGCGCGGATCGCTCCCGCTGTTCTGCGACCCTCTTACGGGAAAGGAGGGACAGCCGAGGGCCCGGTTTGGCCAGGATGGATGGCAGCTGGTTAATCCGGCAACCGAGTTAGGTGCCACGAGTGAATCGAATCAATAGGTCGACACGGCGATGAACCTGGCAGATTTACTCACTGACTCATACCGACATAAGTAACTCAAAAGGGAATGGGCTTTGTTATTATGCATGCATGCAAAAACGAAAATGCTCTAATCATTAGGTGGAAGATTCTTGTAAGCCGCCGTATGCCAGTAATACCCGTACGGAAAAATCAAAGAGAGATCGCCCGATTTTAAGGCTGCTGCGTGAGGTCAGCCGGGCAGAGGTTATATGCTTTCCCTGCATTAGCCCAGACTGGAAGCGGGCTGAAAAACCGCCTCAGTGCCTGGGGGCATTTCAGACAGCCTTACTCTTCGGCTGTGTCTTAACCGCAGTGCCAGCCGGGGACGTTTGTGCTGGTGAGAAGTTGTACCGCAAACTCTTCTGTGACTGGAGCGTGGCTCTTTCACGTTTCCTTCTACCCACCCAACATCTTGGATTAGATTAAAATAGGGTTGGGTAGTTGGTGGTTCCCCTTCATGGATCACTGCCTTGTCGTGGCGAAGGGGCTTGTGGAACTCAGTGAAGCCATGAGCTATACCGTGCAGGGCCACCCAAGACGGACAGGTCATGACAGAGAGTTCTGACAAAATGTGGTCCACTGGAGAAGGAAATGGCAACCCACTCCAGTATCCTTGCCAAGAAAACCCCATGGACAATGTTAAAAGGCTAAAAGATATGACGCCGGAAGACGAGCCCCTCAGGTCGGAAGGTGTCCAATATGCTACTGGGGAAGAGCGGAGGGCAATTCCAAGGAGCTCCAGAAAGAGTGAAGCAGCTGGGCCAAAGCCGAAAGGACGTTCAGCTGTGGATGTATCTGGAAGCGAAAAGAAGGTCCGATGCTGTAAAGAACAATATTGTATAGGTACCTGGAATGTAAGATCTATGAACCAAGGCGCAAGCTGGATGTGGTCAAACATGAGATGACAAGATTAAACATCGACATCTTGGGAATCAGCGAATTGAAATGGACGGGAATGGGTGAATTTAATTCAGGTGACCATTATATCTACTACTGTGGGCAAGAAACCCTTAGAAGAAATGGAGTTGCACTCATAGTCAATAAGAGAATGGGAAAGGCAGTAATGGGTTACAACCTCAAAAACGACAGAATGATCTCAGTGCGTATCCAGGGCGAACCATTCAACATCACGGTAATCCAAGTCTATGCCCCAACCACTGATGCCGAAGAAGCTGAAGTTGACCGGTTCTATGAAGACCTACAAGACCTTCTAGAACTAGCACCAAAAAAAGATGTCCTTTTCATCATAGGGGATTGGAATGCTAAAGTAGGAAGTCAAGGAGTAATCGGAATAACAGGCAAGTTTGGCCTTGGAGTACAAAATGAAGCAGGGCAAAGGCTAATAGAGTTCTGTCAGGAGAACAAGCTAGTCATAGCAAATACTCTTTTCCAACAACCCAAGAGACGACTCTACACATGGACATCACCAGATGGTCAATACCGAAACCAGATAGATTACATACTTTGCAGCCAAAGATGGAGAAGCTCTATACAGATGGCAAAAACAAGACCAGGAGCTGACTGTGGCTCAGATCATGAGCTTCTTACTGCAAAATTTAGGCTTAAATTGAAGAATGTAGGGCAAACCACTAGACCACTCAGGTATGACTTAGATCATATTCCATGTGAGTACACAGTGAAGGTGATGAATAGATTTAGAGGATTAGATTTGGTAGACAGAGTGCCTGAAGAACTATGGACAGAGGTCTGTAACATTGTACAGGAGGCAGCAACTAAAACCATCCCAAAGAAAAAGAAATGCAAGAAAGCAAAATGGCTGTCTGATGAGGCTTTACAAATAGCTGTGGAAAGAAGGAATGCGAAAAGCAAGGGTGAAAGGGAAAGATATAAGCAATCTGGAATGCAGATTTCCAGAGAATAGCAAGGAGAGATAAGAAGGCCTTCTTAAATGAACAATGCAAAGAAATTGAAGAAAACAATAGAATGGGGAAGACTAGAGATCTCTTCAAGAAAATTGGAGATATCAAAGGAACGTTTAGTGCAAAGATGGGCATGATAAAGGACAAAAAAGGCAGGGACCTAACAGAAGCAGAAGAGATTAAGAAGAGGTGGCAAGAATACACAGAAGAACTATACAAGAAAGATCTTAATGTCCCTGATGTCCATGCTGGTGTGGTCACTGACCCTGAGCCAGACATCCTAGAGAGTGAAGTCAAGTGGGCCTTAGGAAGCATTGCTAACAACAAAGCTAGTGGAGATGACAGTATTCCAGCTGAGTTATTTAAAATACTAAAAGACGATGCTGTGAAAGTGCTGCACTCAATATGCCAGCAAGTTTGGAAAACACAACAGTGGCCACGGGATTGGAAAAGGTCAGTTTACGTTCCAATTCCAAAGAAGGGCAATGCCAAAGAATGCTCAAACTATTGCACAATTGCACTCATTTCACATGCTAGCAAGGTTATGCTCAAAATCCTACAAGCTAGGCTTCAGCAGTACGTGAACCGAGAACTACCGGATGTACAAGCTGGGTTTCGAAGAGGCAGAGGAACTAGAGATCAAATTGCCAACATTCGCTGGATCATGGAGAAAGCACGGGAGTTCCAGAAAAGCATCTACTTCTGCTTCATTGACTATGCAAAAGCCTTTGATTGTGTGGATCACAACAAACTCTGGCAAATTCTTAAAGAGATGGGGATACCAGACCACCTTACCTGTCTCCTGAGAAATCTGTATGCGGGCCAAGAAGCAAGAGTTAGAACCAGTCATGGAACAACCGATTGGTTCAAAATAGGGAAAGGAGTACAACAAGGCTGTATACTGTCACCCTGCTTATTTAACCTATATGCAGAGTACATCATGAGAAATGCCAGGCTGGAAGAATCACAAGCCAGAATTAAGATTGCAGGGAGAAACATCAATAACCTCAGATATGCAGACGATACCACCCTAATGGCAGAAAGTGAAGAAGAACTAAAGAGCCTCTTGATGAAGGTGAAAGAGGAGAGTGCGAAAGCTGGCTTGAAACTCAACATTAAAAAAGCTAAGATCATGGCATCTGGACCCATCAATCCCTGGCAAATAGAAGGGGTAGAAATGGAAGCAGTAACAGACTTCATTTATTTGGGCTCCAAGATCACTGCAGACGGAGACTGCAGCCATGAAATTAAAAGACGCTTGCTCCTTGGGACGAAAGCTATGGCAAACCTAGATAGCATATTAAAAAGCAGAGACGTCACCTTGCCGACAAAGATCCGCATAGTCAAAGCTATGGTTTTTCCAGTAGTAATGTATGGCTGTGAGAGCTGGACCATAAAGAAGGCTGAACGCCGAAGAATTGATGCCTTTGAACTGTGGTGCTGGAGCAGACTCTTAAGAGTCCCCTGGACTGCTAGGAGGTCAAACCAGTCAATCTTAAAGGAAATCAACTCTGATTGCTCATTGGAAGGATTGATAATGAAGCTCAAGCTCAGATACTTTGGCCACCTAATGCAAAGAGAGGACTCTTTGGAAAAGACCCTGATGCTGGGAAAGATGGAAGGCAAAAGGAGAAGAGGACGGCAGAGGATGAGATGGCTAGATAGCATCACTGAAGCAATGAGCATGAAATTGAGCAAACTCAGGGAGGCAGTGAAAGATAGGAAGGTCTGGCGCAATATGATTCATGGGGTCACAAAGAGTCGGACACGACTTAACGACTGAACAACAACAAGAAGTTGGTGGTTCAATGAATAGTGAGAAGTGAGCTCTTGTCTTAGCATTTTTGATGAAGTGGGCCATCATAACAAACCAACATATGGCTTATTGGTTAGGCATAGCAAAGACTGCAGTTGCATTTGTTAAACCATGATTAGGATTAAGTTTATGTGAACAAGCGAAAGAAACAATCTGACATTCATTAATTATGTTCTAGGACAGGGGTATGCAACTCTTCTTAGCCAGTCAGTTACTTGTTTACACTGAAATATGTATAGCCTGCCCTTATTCAAACTATGGGGTGGTTTTATACTCCAGGAGCTGCATTCTGAGAGATAACAAGTGATGCTCATGGTAAAACATGCAGCCTAACTCCATTTTCATTTGCATATTTAATAATTCACCTCTTTGGGCACATTAAAAATTGCCGTTTGATCAGAGCTACAGGAGACCTTTTGGGGCTGAGACCCATGGCTCTTACATGACACTCTCAGCTCTCCTCTTCTGCATGTCATTTCTGGGACTGTTAAGCCTCGGCGGTCAGAAAGAAATTTGCAGGGGTGGGTCCAAACCAGACCACTGGTCAGATTGAAGGGTGGCACAAAAGCAGCTCAGCTTGAACCAAAAACCGATCAGCAGGTTCTAACCCAGCTGTTTGGTGGAGGCAGAAGCTGATCTTATGCGACACTCCGAACTAGCATGACCTGCCTTTGGCTTAGGGCAGTGATGGTGAACCTTTTGGGTTCAGTGTGTCAAAAATTCAGAAAATGCCTAACTTGACTCTGCTGGCATGTCACACATGAACAAAAGAGAAACAATTCTTTACTTATTCATTTATTTTAAAAAATACAGTCCAGTCATGTGTGGTGCTATGTATTATATTAAGAAACGTCAAATAATTACAAAAATGAAATATGAGTAAAACAAACTCAGTTTCTTTGGTAACTCAGGCAGAGAGAATAGTTGTTGAGTGTTGGTGAACACCGGTGTGTCACCCAAACTGTTGTGGCGTGTCACCTTTGACACGCGTGTCATAGGTTCGCCATCACTGGCTTAGGGCATTATTCAGACCAAAGCAGAGAATACAGAAATGGAGGCTATAATCTGTAAGAAAAAAATGTCCAGAAAATAAGAGAGTCACAACTAGACTCTTCCTAGGATTCTGATGTGTCGTCTCAGAGATGAAGCTGGAGTGTGATGTAGTTTGGGAGATAAAACCTAAGGCTTTAATTTCATCCACACAACAGAATCTAGGTACTGAATTGACCCGTTTTTCCTGGGTCACCCAATGCATTGACCTATAAGCTTATCAACTGTGTTCCCACAATAGGCTAAGCCACTAATTTCAAGACTTGACTGGAAACAGAACACACAAGGAGATACCCAGGTCAAAACAAGGGCTGTGGCTGCTTTAGGGGGCAGTGCAACTTTCCAGACAAGGACCTTGAAAATATAGTCTCAGAGTGGGTCTACAAGGGACATTTGTAGATTCCTGAACTCTGAAAAAGCTCGGATCTGCCCCACTCCCCATTAGCATGCAGAGGGATAGAAACCAAAATTGAGAGAATGAATTATTTTCCTAGCATGAGCTACTGAGTTCACAATGGTTCCCATCTGGACAAATGTGGGAAAACTTAAACATTAGATTAAGAACCTCCCAGGCACTAGACATTAGTGACTAAGATAATTGATTTTTCTTAGATATGCAGTGCATAATCAGTGGAGATGTACAGACACCTCTCCTTAATTCAATTAGGCACAGAAACACACAGAATTGCAGAAAGGCTCTAACCAAAGAAACGACCTGCCCCTTTTCATTCCAGGCACATTTTTCCAACCATTACCCATTTGGGCTGTTTCCTTCAGAACAAAAGCGGAGCCTCAACAGCTATCATAAATCAAGGACTCTGAATTTAAGGCAGGCAAACTACACATAACCAAGGAACCAGCATGTTTTATTCAGTATGCTAGCAATAACCACACCATGAGCCTATAAAGGAGTCTGTAGGAATGTGTGAAGGTTTTTTAAAGCTCACATTAACATTTGTATGTATTTTTATGCATAACTCCCCAAACATACACATTTTGGTATACAATTCTCCCTTATGGATTTCCCTGATCTGCATTCCTACATGTTATTTACATGAATATGAGACATCCATACATTTGTATAGATTTTTTATAATACAGAAAAATACATATTTTCATAGCAACAAAAACGGCAAATTGCACAGCAGAAATAAAAACAATAGCATAGCTTCACAGCGTAGTGGTTAAAACTGCAAAATCAGATTAGTTTACATTTGGTTGTGAATTTAACAAACTTTTCCCCATCTCTGTGGTGGTGTGAGCTAAGCTTACATACCACATAAGAATGGGTGATGCTTCAAACTCTCCTATAGAAGAGTTAAGGAAAAAAGTGCCCCCTGTTGAAGCAGTGGATGGAGTCTGCTTCCGTCTAAATGATAAAATGGACTTTTGCACACGCACAGAAGCCTCTTTCCACTGGATCAGAATGTATGACCAAATACAAGATGGCCTATTTTAATCTGAGGACTCTCGGGGTGGAACAATCTAATTTTTAAACAGAAGTGCTGCTTTGGAGAACTGATGAAGCAAGGCGACGGATTGAGGTGAAACAGACTCTTCACACGGGCCTTTGAGAGCATCCGCCTCTTTCTCAGAGCCCGGCCCCAGGTTGCATTGCCTTCTGCGCATGGTCTCAGGTGGAGCAAGGATGCTGGTCCCATGATGACACCTGCTGTGGCTTCTCTGGCTGCAGGATTTGACCTTGCTCCATGGCTCCTGAACTGGTGCCACAACGGCTGTGCCACTGACATTTTGAACTAGCAAATGCTTTTCTCTCTGTGGCAGTGACCAGATCAAGTCGGTGGTCTGAGTCAGACCACCATCTTCCTTGCAGCTATGCTGAACTGAGAGGCATTTGAGACCTCCTTGAGCCTCCTCTCCTGTTGCCTAGAAAACTTTCCAATTGCCTGCCAAACTCATTGGTATTTTGGCTGTCACACAAGAGTGTTTTTTTTCTTGCTTGAATTCACTATTAGCATTTAACAAAATCTCCCCCTTCACTTGCTGTTTTTAATGGTTTCAATGCCTTTGAAGGCTTCCTTGGAGAGCTCTTGTGCATATTGATGGTGACAGGACAGAAGCTGGGTTTAGATCCATGATAATGTTCCTGGCTTGGTCTAATAATAGCAGAGCTTGAAATGTGCACCGTGCCCTCCTCCTTGCGCATTTTGCTCCTGGTCCAGAAACTCTGCTTGTGCTTGTAGGATTGACGTCAGTGCAAAGGGAGAAAGCACCCCTCTGTCTTCTGCTGCTGCTGTTGGGGGTAGCAGTGGCATTCTGGCGGGGCAACAGCCCCATCTCTGCAGAGTCAGCAAAGCTGGACCTGGGAAAAAGGTCTCCTATGCAAGCTGAAAAGTCACAAAAGTCGTCTTCCAACCTCCACAATTGCTTTATAAAAGATCACGTTCTAGAGCATTCCTTTTGCCTCTTTTGGCTTTCAGATTCAAATGTTTTCAAGAGACAGCATACTAGTTGGGGGATAAACCTGAAGGAAACCAGGTGTTCATACAAATTCATGGTTTGTAGATCAAAAAAAGATATACAGATGCCTCTCTAAACTTGCAGAGAGTACAGGACCAATGAATCACACAATTTCAAATGGACAACACAGAGAAGGCCCTAAGTGCAAAGAGTGGTATTTTCAGAAAGGTCTTGTTTGTAGATTTTAACATCTAGAAAAGGTTCATATCAAGGTAGACTGTCCTTCAGAGAACTGTGGGTATACAACGTGACCTTACAGATGTTGCTGAATTACAACCCTCAGTATCCTGATATATTTTAGTAGTATCTGGAGAACCATAAATTGTGTACCCATGTTTAAAGATTAAAACCTGACACTTTGAATTGAGAGCAGAAAGCAATTTGCAATTAGATTCTGGGTGCCAATTAGTGGTGTTGTCATACTTCACATCAGCTGGAATTTTCTGATGCTCTTCCAGAGAGACTTCCTTGCAAAACCTGACCAACTGATAAAGAATGTGCAGCCAACGCATTTGACACCAGTAAATGCACTCACTTCATGTGCCACCTCTATTACCTGCAGATCCAGGAATAGCAGGATCAACAAAAACTCCCAAAATAAGGACCGGCTTCTTTTAGGGAGAAGAACAGTTCAAACAGTTAAATTGCCGAGACTACACGTCTGCTTTGTCTGGACTGCATTTTAGGTTCACTCTTATCCAGCCCCTCACTAAATGTCGGAAATGCCTAAAAGTAAAATGCCTAACACCGCTTCCTTGGCGTTAGGTGAGCAACAGAACTAAATTTCCCACCTACCTCTGCTGCCCAGACTCCACTGGAGTTGGGCGGTCAAGAAATGTAAATAAAACAAAGCAGCAGACGTGTCTCACAGGGCGTAAATGATGCCACTCATTCCAAACCGCGCTCTGAATTTTCCCAACAGTTTAATGTAATGATTACACATCATTGGGGTCATGATGCCAAGCTGTCACTATGCCACCTTCTAGACAAAGCCCACTGGGAGGGATGAAAACACAAATCTAACTGCACCAGAGGATGCATAATGCATAAAATGATGCCTGATGTGGAGTAGGAGAAAACGTGTTTGCTGCTCTTCTCTAATTAGATCTCACAATGGTGGGCTATACATACAGCATATGGATTTGTTTGTTGATTAGGTTTACATCCCTCCTTACATTCAAGAGCTCTGGGAAGCAGATGTATCACTTTCTCCTCCCGTTTTCCACACAACAACCCTGTGAGGTAGGTTGGGCAGAGAGGGGTGAACCTGTGCCTCCCGCATGCCAGTTTACTACCTTAAGCACTACACTGTTTCTCACTGTATTGGGAGGGTCTCTCTTTTTTTTGCTGCTATCCAAACGCACTGTTGCTCTTGCTGTTCGTCACCGAAGACAAATCCCTTGTATATATTTTATACTTGGCCATTAAAGTATTCTGTATTCTGTAGTATGTTCTGCTAAAGCCAGAAACAGCAGTAATTTTAAAGGTCCTTGTTAGCAATGTTACAGACTCCTACATTTGCTCCTATTTTTTGTTTTCAAGCCCATCACAGTTACATCAAAATTCTGGATAATCCCATGGGATCAGCCTAGTTAGCCAACAGAATGAGACATGAATCTGTTTCTGCAAATAAAATCTTTCTTTGAGGACTCATATGTTCAGTGCTCCTTGGGAAAGAAAAGCTTCCTACCGTTTTTGTGGCGCACCGAAGCACTGAGGGTTCGTACGGCCCTGAGCATTTTCTCTTTCTCTCTCTCGGAGGGACCCCCCCCCATGGCTTCAATCCTCATCGGAAAAGGCTTATATGTGGGTCGGCCGCTAGGAGGCATTCTAGGTCCTTCCCACCCAGGCCGTGCTTCGCTATCCCTTGACGAGGGGGATCTTGTGCAGCCTTCCCGTAGGATCAAAACGGCTGCTCCGAAGCCACCCACCGACTCCTTGCAGCCCAGGAAGGGACTGGAACGAGAGATTACCACCACGGAGGCTTCTTCCCTGTAAAGACCATACTCTATTCCCACACCGTGGGCCGTGATTTGCAGCTGAGCCATGCAGCAGATTTGTACGATGGTGTGGAAAATGTCAATTCATCCCCCCTCCTCACTTTGCTGTTGCGATTTTTGAGATTTCCTCTCATCTAGTGGGAGGGAGCCCCCGGTCCATCAGCCTGGTCCTTCTAACCTCTGTCTTCATTCAAAGACTTCTATCGTCCTCCTAATGCGGAGATGAGGGTCGTAATCCAGCCTGAAATTCCACTCCCCCCAAAGGCGGCCAATTATAGTACCCAGCAAGAACCTCTCTGAATCTGCAGGGTCAACCTTGTGCCAAGCTCTGCAGAGAAAAGCCCCCTTTCCCCGAGCGGTTCTTTCCCGCAGAAGTCACTCTCTTGCCCAAGACAGAGAGCAGGGAGAATTTCCCCAGCCTGGCTCATGCAAAGGCCGCGTTTCCTCAGGCAGAAGGACGGGGAGAAATCGACCACGTCTTTATCACACCGATGCAGCTGCCCGTCTCACCATAAAGGGCCTCTGGGTGGCTTGCCCCAAAAACTTCCCGCGTGGTGAAAGGGTCTCTGGCAAGCCTCCCCGGCAGAGGCGGGCAGGCTGCCTCTGGCCGACCCCTCCCGTTGCCCGGGCACCACGGCGGTGGGTCACCAGGAGCACGTCCCCTTTCAGAAGGCTGCGGGGCACGTCTACAAATGCTCCCCCTCGCCCCACTTCTCCTGCCCCCTCTGGAAGAAAGGCCGGAGCGGTCTTTCTGGACTCGAGTGCACGGTCAAATGAGAGGGCTAAAGTCACCCACCCTTATTAGGTGTAATTATAGGGCAATTCCTAGTTACGCCTGTGCCCTTGCCCTGCTGCGCGTCGCGGGTTTCCACTCCGGCTCGCGTTGGCGCGCTCCCTGGGGCGAGGCCGCAGGCGGGCGCGCGGGTCTCCCCCGCGGCGGCCTACGGTGGGGGCCGCGCAGATGCCCCCGGGAGTCGGCGGGCGGGCCCCGCCGCCCTGCCTCGCGGGCCACCCCGGCCTCCGGCGTCCGCACGGCCGATGGGCAGCAACGTGAGCGGCCCTCGGGCCCGGGCGCCGCAGCGGCCTTCTGCGCGACAGGCCCGGGCGCCCGGGGCGGGCTGCCGGGCCCCCTCTCGGTCGGGCTCCAGGTCGGCCTGCTGGTATTTCCAGTTCCGCCGCTGGTCTGGGGCCGGGAGGGAGGGAGAGAAGGCAGGCGGGCCGCAGGCCGTGGCCGGCTGGGCCCCACTTCGCGCAGGGCCGGAGGAAACCGCGATCGAAAGCTCGGGCAGTTAAAACGCCGAATCACCCGGCGTCGCTTCTCGCCCGCGCCTCCCGGCAGGCGGCTGGGCGCACCGACGGCCTTGCCCGGGTCGCCCGGAGCCTCGCTGCAGCCTGCGGAGCTTCCTGATCGGTGTCCACTTTGTGCAAAAGTCGGTTTTAAATGAGTAACGATGGAAGTTCAAATACGTTCAGAGAAGAAGGCAAGAATGGGGGGATCTAAATGCTTTTTGAGTAATGCTTTCGGTTTTCTCTTTTGTTAAAAAAAAAGATTTCTTTCACTGCAATATCAAATTCCAAGGAAAGGAAGAAATTTGATGCTTACAAAATGTGGGCCGCAGGTGTCAGCGACTAGTGAGTCCACGTGTGTGTGGAGCCAGTTTGGGGCAGGGGGAGAGTCTCACCCGGGAAGCCAGTTGGAGTCCTGCCTTGGGCACGGAGCCGGCTGGGGGAGTTGGGCCACCCCCGAAGAAGGAGCCCCCAAGCGACCTGGTGCCCCGAGGACTGGGAACCTCCCTGAGCATTTTCATATTGGTGACAAACCTTTTCAAAACTGCAGGTTGCTTTTAAACAGCAAAGCAATAAATGTACTGCCTGGATGGCTGGCTGGATGGCTCTTTTGCAATTAAGGCATGCTCGTGTTTTATTTATGTAGGCGTGCAGTGGAGCCATGCCATCTTCCTTGGTTTTGCTCATCCACTTTCTTTGGCACCCTCTGCTTTCTCCTTCCCTTCTCATGTGGTGGTGAGCATTCCAGGCCTACTAATCTATTTCGAGCAAAACCCAGAGATGCTTGTCAAGGGACCAGTGATGGGATTAAAGAGATCTTCCTGAGCTTATTTTATCTAATCTTGCACGGGTAAAACCAGAATATATGGGAAGCTGACTTCCTCCAAACTGCCCTCCAGCATTTTCATCTCGGAATTGGGCTGTAATGGAAGAGAACGTGCATGATGGGATGACTGGAATGGGAGATGATGGGAATGGTTGTCCAAAGGGAAAGGGAGGAGGATCCGCTAGATTGAGCAGAAAAGGGTTAGACAACAGAGATCATGTACGTGCTCTATCTCAATTAAAGTGATTCAATTATGAGATACCAAAATACCCCTGAAATACTGTGGATGCAGTGCAAGCTCATGCAACCTGCTGCTTGAAAGGACACTGGGAGAGGTCGACAGAGAAGGTCCCGCTCTCTCTGTAGTACATTACAGGGCAGACCCTGGTCATGGGGGGAAATCTGGAACCAGTAAGTTCTGGGGTATCCTCCAGGACCAGGCACGGGGGCCAGGCTGCTTGTTTGGGTGCTCCGGCATGGAGGTGCGGTGTAGGTGAGGGGGGGTTGTTTGTGTTATTGCTGATGTTGTATGTAGCACATTCGCCACCTGGAGTTTAGTTGGATAGATGGGCGGCCTTACAAATTTGATAAATATCAATAAATCACAAACTACCAGGACTGGGCTGTTGGCTACTTAGTCTCATTCCATAAAGATCAGCCCAGATTAAAGGAGGAAGTTACCGTATTTTTCCAACAATAAGACGCCCCCATGTACAAGACGACCCCCACTTTTCCAACCCAAAATTAAGAAATCAATATTTTAAAGATAGTGCAGAACACATTTTTATTTAGTAATTAGTTAACATTTACCTGATACACTTGGTGGGAGGAGGTCCAAACTGTCTCTCTGCAGCTTTATTTCCAGGCTCTTTTGCATAACTGATTACATTCAAGCGCGAGTGAAACTGCCAATAGCTCGTCTCTGCAGACAGCCTTCCTCTAATTGGTTTGTTCAGCATCAGCTGACGTCAGTTACATCAGGCTCATGATTGGAGGAAGTCTATTTGGGAGACAAGCTATTTCACTCGTGATTGGAGGCTGGCAATAGGAGGAAGCCTCTCTGCAGAAACAAAGTATGGGCAGTTTTGCAACTGCGCGATTCTTGGCTGACTTCCTTGAATAAGACGCCCTTCAATTTTTAGGGTAAGGATTTTAGAAAAAAGTATCATCTTAGAGTCGGAAACATATGGTATTCCTCCTTTATATTTGGCATAGCTAGATCCGATGATGATGATGATGATGATGATGATGATGATGATGATGATGACGCGAAGCAAGTTCTTCCCCATGGTGCCCTTTGTGCAAGTGCTGGTAAAATTGCATTTATTCAGATGGGCATTCCCAGGCAATAGTGTATGATACCAAGTATTAAATGTTAGATATTTTCTGTTATATTGTTTTGTTGTGGTAATTTTATTTTCATAAAACACCTCTTTATTAAAGACTACTTATAAATGATATTAATTGTAAGGACTTAGCTGGAATGTATTCTGGCTAGTATCCAATTTCCATGTCAAGGAAAAGAGGCTTCATTTAAGAAAACCGAACAAAATTAAAGTCTTGCTGAAATGAAGAGAATAAAATGAGCCACAACTTGTGGTAAAGAAATGCAAGTTGTTAATAAGGGATGTGGAAAAGGAATCTGAAACTCATATCTCTATCTGACAAATATTAAAGAAGACCTTAAAATAGATCAGAAGGAGAAAACTGTGAGATAAGATGCCTACATATTCCTAGGGGGCATGTGCTAGATTTAGTTTTTATCTCAGAGCAGATGGTTTATTATCTGAAAGTAGAGGACATTTATATGAGTCTTTTGTCATGATCATATAATTTTCTAGTCAGCTTTTGGTGTGTGGCAATTAAATTGGTCCGCCCAAGATGCCTTATGGGTCCTCTGGTTTTTTTGCAAGTGTTTGGGGGTTTTCAAGATTGCTCCCAAGCAGCCTCTCACAACTCTTGACTTTTGGAGGAGGTTCAGGAGGTGCAATGGCAGAAGCGATGCCTGGAGTGTTGATGGCAGAAGACAAAGAATGACCAGTCACAGGTACGAGCCCAAATTTGGGCCTACGTTGTTTGGACTTAAGAGCCGTGGAACATCAGTACTGCTCTGTTCTTGCTATGGCGGCGGAATGTAATCAAGCAACCTTATTCAAACCCTGTTCAAGGCGATGCCTCCCTGTGGTGTATAGAGACCTGGCTGGCCACTGTGACATTTTTGCAAATCCTTTTGCCAACCACTGTTTTCACATTTGCACTTTACATGTCTAAATGTTTACATGGGCAGCAGAAGCGATTTGAACAACGTCTTTGTGAGGACTTCTGGGACTCACTTGACTTGTGGGGTCTGCAGAAGTAAACAAGGTTCTCTATATCGTCTGACCACCACAACCCTGTGGCTGGATCCATGCTCTACCTGGCTCTTTTGGGTGGCCTGGGGGCACATGTGTGGTGGATGCAACAGGTGGCTAATGAGAGAGGGAGCTGTACCCCCTCCCTTGAAAGATGGTGGTGCGCTCCATCCTGAAGTAGTCATTTCTCAACCTGCCCATTTTAAACAACTTCCACCCAGTCTTCCCCAAGAAGCTTGTGAGGTATCGGTTACAGAGAATCCTGGACAAAATGGATTATCTTGATACCTTTCAGTCAGACTTGAGACTACTTGAAAAATTCAGTTCGCACAGAAAGCAGCAGTTTTCATCCTAATAGATAAGACACTTTTTTGTAGTATACAAAACAGACTTTAGGACTTTTGATTCCTGTCCCTCAAGAGTGGGGTGGTAACATGGAAGCAGGCCTTTTCTTTAGCTACCCCAGTTCTCCCCACCCCTGAGATCTGCTGGTCCCCACACTTTTACTCTTTAAGAATGCATCAAAAAGTGCATTTTTCCACCCCTGCTTTGGGGTCTAATATTTCTTTTTCAATCCATTTTATTATTAATTTAAACTATTGTATTCATTCTCTGTTTTCTTTGTATCTCTCTTCACTGCAGATGATGTCAGGCAGAAGATTGCCCAAGGAGCTGACTCAAGAAATGAAATATGATACAATTTACTGACAACAAACCAGCAAAATGCCCCAGATGACCTGGGAGTTCTAAATGTGAAATTGCTTCTAAAAAAATATGTAACACATTACTAAGATCAGCCAGAGTATCAAAATATTGGGAAACATCCTGCCAGTTTGAACAAAAAGGCAGTCCAATGAATTGCAGGCTAATTCTGGGTACATTTGAAACTTTATTTTTTTTTTCATGTTACTCATCAAAAGACTGCTGGACATCAGCCAAAGAAATCAAAATCATGAATTGCTCTTTAAGCAAGAACTCGAGGAAAGGCACACTCATTCCAGCCAGACTGCATGGAAATGCCAGCCCCTTCCTCCCCACTTCTTTCCAACCCAAAGAATGAACCTGCTTCCTCTCCTGGGGCTGATTCTTGCAGCCAGCGTATGCTGCCCCCGTCCTCCGGCGACAGAGACGGGCAGGGGCCTTTGTCAGGGCTCCGAGGGCAGCAACCCAGTTACTCCTGTCTGTTCGTCGGCTTGTAACCTTCCATTGGCCGAAACGGTGCGTCCTGGGGCAACCACTTTTGAAGCCAGGTGCCTCGAATGGGCTCACTTAAAAAATGCATCCAAAATCCGGGACCCATGACTCCCGGGGGATTGAAATTTGGCAAAGTTGTGGCCGCTTCAGCACCACCGCACTGCCGTGGTCAGTCACAGTCGTGATTGTCCTTTCCAATGCTCCTGGCCAGCTTCCCACAAGTCAATAGGGAAGCCAGCAGGAAGTCTGAACTCTTTTGAAGTGATGACCACACTGTACAGCGTTGTGGTAAAAAAAAAATTAAAAAGTACAAATAAGAAAAATACAAATAAAAATTTAAAAATATATTTTCAGCTTAATTGTACCATGTGGAAAGAGAGGGGGGACATCATGGTCAACAGATGACTCCAAACATTGTCAGGAAGCGGCAAGGAAGAAGAGAGAACAAGAAACGGGTGAAGCCAGGGCCGCACAACCCCAGGATCAGAGTCAGGACCAAGAGTCATGAGAAAGGAGAGGCACAGAAGGAGAAGAGAGGAAGAGGCAAAGGAGCAGAGAAATGCATGTCTCCAAGATCAGAGACAAAGAACAAATAGCAAAAGTTATGAACAAATGGAGGATGAAAGGGCACGGCATAATATTTCTGCTGATGTTGGTGTGATGGCCAAAGTCTGCCGTCCTGTCATGCTTTCCTGTTCCTGTTCCCTAGAGAAACCACCAATTTCTGCTGTATGAAGGGAAAGGTCAGGATAAATAATTTGCAACCTCTGCATTAAGGCACGCTAAATGCAAGCTGCTTAAAGTACTGTACGTCAATGATTTGCCACTGGCCCATCCGATAATGAACTCAATTTATAAAGCAATGATGAACCTATTGCAAACAAGTTCAGGAAGAACATCAGACCGTACAACTCCCTCTTCCAAATGACATCCTTTGGTGCCAAAGAAGTCCTTCCAATGAGGAATGGGTGGAATCCTGTGATTATTCAAGGGCAAATCCATCAAGGCTTTAATCTTCCAAGGCGTGCAGTGGAATGCGGATGATCGTGGAAGAACTCCACAAGAATCTCATTGTAGCAAAGATAAACATTTGTCCATTCAAAAAATGATATCGTCATGATTCCAAGAGTTACATTCAATTTTTCAGAAGGTGAAGACGCCCCTCTTCAGTTCCTAATAGCATAAAGCACAAACCGTGGAGAATATGCTGATTTATCTGGAGAAACCAGTATTCCAGCACGGTCAATTGCATGTCGTTATAACCTGAAAAAGAAATAAAAATGTTAGAGTATTCTTAAAGGATGGCAGATCAACCAGAAATGTTGTCATCAAAAGTGTCCTTTGTTAAACAAAAAGCATCTATATTTTTCTTGCTATGCATCTTTCTTTTTTAATAAACTGATGTTTTCTTCTTTAATTTCCAAACCAAACCAATAGCAATCTGCCCGTGGTCATTCTGTTTCTCTGTTTAGGTTAGGAAATATTTCTGAAACAATGACCCAGCCAATCATGGGTTGTCTAGTTCAGTAAAAAAGTGAAGAGTCCCGATAGATGAAAGGTTGAAAGTGTTTCTAGAAGCATCCCTTCTATAGGGTTTTGCCTAAGAGAGCTCCTGCATGCCTGAAATCATGCTTGGTGCCCGTATGTCACTAATACAAAATACTATGATTGTGAATTCCACCTGTGGTCCATTTACCATCCAGTTTTGCCCCTAAATGCAGAGTAAGTGGTCAGTAAGCACTTACAGTAATTTTACATTCCATTTAGGTAGAGTTCCTGCCTGGGAAGCAAAAGGCTGATTTACTCATAAACAATATTAATCAGAGGTGAGGTGAATAATGGTGAACCTACCACTGATTCAAGAGAAAGGCTTTGACCAGATAGGTTTAGATGTCTTTATTGCAGCCAGATACAAGTATACATCAATGGCTGGAAGGGATGAGGGAAAAATATTGGAAATTGAATGTCATTGTTTTCTGTGATTGAAGTGCAGAGAAACTAAGTATTTATTATTGAAAAAACTCTCAGTAATCACAAAAGATGCACATTTGTGGCAAAAAAAGTCCGAATTTGCATATACTCTGTTAGCAGGCACTGATCAGAAAAGCTGGTGGAGAACACAGCCCTTCTCACTACACCTCAAATGGATATTGTAGAGCTGGAAAAAGTACAGAAAAGGTGCTATAAGAAAGGCTGGGAAGTTTGTGGTCTCTAAATTCAGAGAAGTAAAGAATATATTGAGAGCAGAACAAAATAGGTGTGCACGGAGAAAGTGAATAGCTTTCTCTGGTCCAAGTGGAGCTAAATAATGGGAGGTTTAGGGTGCTACCCAGTGCATAATTAATGTGCACTACTACTGAGGTGGTGGCCTTGAATTTGGATGACTTAAAATAGTACAGTAGATTGGAGCAATTCAGGGAAGAAGAGGAGGCTATAAAAAAAAATGTTACTTGTTGGGAAACATGAGTAGGATGGGGTTGACGTGCTCACATCCTACTTCTGAAATTTCCAGGTTACTTAATTGGCTGGTGCCTGTCTGAAAACAGCATACTAGACTAGATGCGTCTTTTGACCTTCAGGTTCTTCTAAAGTTCCTAAACTTGGCGGGGGGGTGGTTTTATAAAAAATAACCAGATCAGATAGTGGTCCCCACGACACAGCCAAATGTTAACATTGGAACTATTTCTTTATTAAATTTATATCCTCCTCCTCCTCAGAAGTTCAAAGCAGTGTCCCTTGTGTTGCCTGCTACTTTCTCCACAGCCCTGTAAGGAAGGCTGGGCTAAGAGGGAGGAACGCAGGGAGCTTCTGTGGAAGTTCATTTTAGTTTATTTCTCCTAGGTCACCAGCTGCAGGAATTTTACATCGGTTCAGACCTTGAACAGCATGTTCTGCACAGGTATGTGACCCTGGTGTGTGAAGGAGCTGAATGTGGACTTAGCAAGAAATCCACATATTTGTCATAGCCTAACGGCAAACAGAACCTATGACCCATCGATGAACAGAGATTTTACTGCGACTGACGACAGGTATCAGGGAATTGGTCTAAGGGATTCAAAAGTACACACAAACAAAACATAACCTGAATTTTCTTTGCTTGTTTCCAAGACTAGGGTTTCGCAGCATATTGTCTCATTGGCCCTTTTGCTGGCTTTGAATGAGAACTGGGGCAGGACGTCTTTATGCAGAAGGACTGGGCCCCTGAACCACCCCAGAAATAAACATGTTATTGCCAGCATCCCACTCCTGTAATGCCTTTAGAGATTCATTCCACTAAGAGGGACGCCACCAGCAGCCAATTCTCCCATTCGGTACGCAGACGCAGCTCTTGCCAACCAAACTTGATCAAAGTTCTCCCAGGCCTCTGGCACAGTTTGACTGGGGAGAACAACACACACAGGAGAGATCCAAGTGCATGGCAAAAGGAAAGAGGGTGGAAGGGAGAAGGAAAAAACAGACTCAGGTGCTAGTTTATTTCCAGGAACCATCGTTTCCAGTTCTGTTACAAGGACTTTGTTAGTTCAAAAAGTCCTTATAATGGAACCAGAAATAATTCAGAGAGAAGGCCACCGGGAAAAGCATCTCTGTCAAATGACTGGGATGGTCCCAGTTCTACTTCAGTCTGGCAAAGATGAGGCTGGGGGTACAGTTTCCCTGGTCTTTCTGTGGCATCAAATCCATTTCAATGCTGAGGACCAGAGGGACAAAGAAGCACGCACGCCTCGCTTTCTAGGTCGCGCCGTTTCAGACCGACGGGGCAGGAGCATCACACCTTCAGCACCTTCACCTGCTTCGGTTTTTGTTTTGTTTTCAAGCACGCCAGAATATAGAAAATAAATTGACTCCCAGTCCTGAACTGTGTGAACACTGACTCACTGGGGACAGAGCAGGTTCCAGGAGAGAACAAGTGGGCAGGGGAGGAACCAGAGTTACTCATCAAGCGCAGTGCTAGGAAAGTCGTATGAATCACTTCCTATCCGGCAGCAGATTTAATCGTGCGTGGGAGCACAAGGCTGCAATTTTCTAGCCAGCAAATTCTCTGCAAGACAGCCAAGAACAAATGTTACATAAGCCTGCCCAGACCAGCACCTAATGTTCACGTACCCTCGGTGTTTTTGGCAAGGCCTCTGTTTACATGTTTCTTACAACTCACCGAGCCTCCTCTTGGGCAGTTGCAGGCCTGCCCCAAGACCACCTCCTGGCCGGCTGAAATCCTGCTAGATCTCTTTCTTTATTAATTATTTATGCTACAGCTGCCCATCTCAGCCCAAGTGACTGGGCAGTGAGCAATTTCAATAATTAAAACCATTACAAGTTATACATACAGGCAGCTGACAAGTATCATAAAAATTACCAAAAAATCAACAGGTTTTTCCTCAACCCCATGTTGTCTTTAAGGGTCATGTTTCAGAAAATGATGAACATTAGAACCATGAGGTTTGAATATGTCAGTGTAAAAGTCCACAAACGGTGCTAGTGAAATAAAGGTGTGTGTCGGTAAGAAGCAAATAGGAACCAGTGGGCGTGGGGGAGAAAACCAACCAGTGTTCAGTTTGGCTGAATATTTCTTTTTTACCACAGGTTTGAGAATATGTTTTAACGAAGAAATCAGGGTTTATCGTGACAGAGGGAGGCGTGGGGGGGTGTTGCCTTTTTGAAAGTTCTCTGATTCCAACATGCAAGGAGATCCCCAAACGCAGCTTCTGTCACATCAATTCAAAGATATTGTAAGCCTGACCATAAGAAACATCATCATTGTCCAGAGATGTGCCAAACAAACGAACTGCACAAATGAATGGTTTGTCTGCAGTGTAAAATTAATATTTTGATCTTTTTATAGTCTTATTGGGCCAGTGCCAAGGTGTGGGTGGCTTTAAGGCAAGTGGAGATGAATTCTGCCTACTACATCTTTTTCCTCCTTTAAACTGATACCGGCTGAGCCCCAGTTCTTTTTCCCAACTGTCCTAGAAATTCTAGGTAGCTGAAGCGTAGGGATGGTCAGCACTCAGCGAAGACATCAAAGAACTGCTGAAAGCTTTTTGCGCTGCAGCTTCATCATGGTCCTGAACGTGCGTCAGGGAACATAGGTTGCCACAATGTAGTGCTGGCCCACAGGTCTGTAATCATAGCCAGACCTTTCCTCTGCTGTTTCCCCAGAACACCCCAGCTATTAAATGATTGGCATCTGGTTCACAATCATTTTGTTACGCTGGCTGGAAACTGAGCATGTTCTCGGATGGTGTCATTTTTTTTTTATTGCTATAAAAAAATATCCCAAAGGAGTCCAGAGCAATGTACAAAAAAGAATTCAATTAAAAGAAAAAAACGTAATAAAACAAAGACTGGTTGCAACCTTCTGGAATTAATGAAGCACCAGAAGACTGAAGAGCAAATACTATTTCAGTATCCAAAAAGGGGAAGAGGGTCACTGGGAAATGAAAAGTGTTACAACTTTTGTACTGAGCAAGGTACTAGGACAAACTGTCAAGCAGGATGTCTGTGAGAACCTAGTAAGGAACGCTGTCCTCACTTGGAATTAGTGCCAGCTGGTAAGCAGCAAAGTATGCCCGACTCACTTTATTCCTTTACGACAGGCTGACTAGCTGGGAAGACTAAGGAAGAGGAAGTTGCCCCTGGCTCTTGGTAAAAGCCCTGGACGGAGATTTTCGGGATAACTTTTTGCACAGCTGGAAAAATGTGGGCTCGGCGGGCACCTTTTTGAACAACTGCACAAAGGAAGCTTATACATGGCTACACTATTTTTAAACAAATGTTACTTCATTTTTTTAAAGCAGTACAGTTAATAACCATTAATAATAAACATTTAAACTTATTTTTTAGAAAGCTGAGTAAAAATAAAAGAATTGAAGAAAAATAAAGGAAAAAAAAACATAACTCAAGACTTCAACATTTCTTTACTTTTCATTAGGATCAAGCTCTAAATTTTATGAGTGTACAAATCATTACAGTTCAGTTTCTAAAGGACTTGGACTATGGGATCATATTGTCTGATCTCACCTCTGTCAGTATAGAGTTAATTCAAAGGCTGAGGATTGACACATTTCATTAAGCTGACCTTTAGAGTCTGATAGAGAGTCATCCTTCCTGTAATGCATAACCCTCTGCTTCACAATTGTTTCAACACAATATAATCAAAGCTCTTCATTCATTTTTGGAATAGAACTTAAGAGGACATTCACATCTTTAGACCTTAACTTCCTTCCAAAGACCTTGTTCACCATAGTAGTAACGGCTACCCAAAAAGAACTACTTGTGGGGGATCCACATGCACATTAAACTTCCTTCAACAAGAAAACAGCCAATCTCTTTTAAATATTATGTTATCTGCATTTAACTGGTATCCCCAGATAATGAATGGTGTCTGAATGATAAGCAAATATTAAATTTTTGCCTACATCTATCAGCATTTCATTACCTACTGACATATTATTCAACATTCCATGTTACTGTATACCCAGAATATTTTATCATATACATTTTCAAAAATGGAAATATCTTTGGCAATCTCACACACACACGCACACACACACACAACCTAATATTCGAATTTGGTTCCATGCATTCCCTAAGTACTGTGCTTGTTTTATTAAGCACACCAGAGATTCCAATGCCAAATTAAATATTAAAGGAGATAAAAGGTGTCCTTGACAGTTCTGCGTCATCATGGAGAAAAATATGGCTCTCGAGAGATCTTCAGCCAAATGCTATTTCATTAATGAATGATCTAAAGGAGGGAACAGGGGGCAGCCTTGTTCAGTTTGCAGATGACACCAGGTAGGGTCATCCTCCCAAGACAGAAGGATCTAAGTAGGCTATAAGCCGAGCATGAGCAAGGAGCTGTACAACCGAGGAGGCCAATGCAGTCCTGTTCTGTTCATTAACAGAAACACTCTGTTCCACTCATGAGAGATAATAGTTCCATTGGAGGTTGACTGGTTAGTCCATGCCTGGAGCACTGTGGAACTGGAACAGGTTCACAGAAGTACTGTACCCGGATGAGAAGGATCTGGAAACCACGTCCTATGAAGGCAGTGAAAAGGGCTGAGCAAAAGGGGAGATCTAGAAGGCTTTCATGGGCAAGAGGGGCAGACCTGTTCTCTACTGAAAAAGAAGTCAGAAGAAGCCCCAGCTGGTTGAGACAGAGATTCAGACTGAATATTAAGAGCTGTAAAGCTGCCTAGAATAAGGAGAAGCCCTCCCCTCACTGAATAGCAGTGTCTGCAATAGTTGAACAGGCTCCTGCCCTGAGTAAAGGGCTGTTTTAGATGACCTCTAAAGTCCCAATTCATGTGATCCTCAGTTTAAACTTTTGCTTCCCAAGCATGAATTAAGAGGTCAACAGCGCCTCCATTTTGCTGCTGCTTTTTTAAATTTTCTTAATCAATCACCTCTCTCCAAAATTCCAGCAGGAGCTCAGCTTGTTCAGAATCAGTGTTTATTTATTTATGTTATCCTTTCTTTGTTTTCATTCTTTTCTGAAAGCCAGAAAAAAGCTGGTACTAAATAAACCTTCTGATGAAGCTTCCAGCTGTCTTCCAAGACAGGGACTGTTTTGACAAGAATGTGTAAGTTTCACATTAGTAAAACATGTAAGTGGCATTCCGACTGTGCCACGAGGGCTGGAGAGGCGAGGAATTGTTCCCTAAAACTAACTTTTGGGCCAGGTTAGAAAAAAAGCAAACACATAGGACGAGGAAGAAAAGTCACAAAGCAAACCTCAACTTTTGTTTCTTTGGACAATTATATTCCTAGGACGAAAATCAGCCTCTATAATAAATGTGAAAATACAGAAGCACAGATCATGCAGATTTTTTTTTTTGAAGTAGGAAGAGAAATCCTGTTCTGGAGACTTGAAGTATTTATAAAGTTGCCCTTGCACTAGTATCAGGAAGGTTAGATTGTCTTAGATGGCTCTAAATTAGTAAATACAAAATACAAAATACGATCAACTGTGGGCCGAAGCAAGAGCAAGGAAATGCTCTCTGTCCGCTCCCTGGAGAGCCGGCCCTCTTGCCAAACGGCAAAGGAAGCCAAACCTCAGCGTGCCTGTAGTCCCACCGTCAGTCTAGTTTGCCCAACTGGTCTCACAGCCCAGGCTACCTGCTTGCCTATGGGAGACTGGCACCTGCTTAGTCCCACTGTCAGATGCGGCCACCGGTATTGCTCCAAGAGAGCTAGTAAATGCCAGTTCTGACCACACAAATGGAAAGTTTTTCTGAGCATCTCCACTAAGTGGTTGATTTTATAGGGTACTTTGGCAGCACTAATAACAGGGAGGAAAACGATCATACTCTCCACAGTTCTTGACAGAATAATTTGGACTGTGGCGCTGCATAGCTGAATTCAATGTCCCTTCAAACTATATGAGCTTCCACTCAGGGGCTGAAGCTCTCCGTGGGCCACCATGTCACTGAGCAACAGGAATCCTCTAGCATAAAAGCCCAGCCTCAGCCACAGAACAGTCACAGGAGTGGTCAGAAGAGCAGGCCCTGAGAGAATTCGGTTGCGTGCAGGACAGTGGTCGATGGAGAGAGGCGCCTGGCATAAAAGGGGCAGGAACTTTGGACGCACTTAGGCTGGCTCCAGCCAAGGGATTAATTCAAGAGCCTGAGTCCCGTCAGCCACAGGCAGAGCCATGTTTCCAAAGGAGATGCTAGCAGAAAAGGACAGTTGAGCCGAGCGCTTCCCGTAGGTCAAGCGTCTTCCTCTGCTGCAACCTGACAGGAAGAATTTCAGGAGCTTGTTTGTTAAGGCCCAGAAAACGCCTTAGGGGTTGGAAGGAGGGGCCCAGCATTCTTCATACCCAGCAATTTCTGCTTTCGTTCATTCACAATGATTTCACCCATAATCCTCAGCCATACAAGAGGCCAGGCATTATGTCTGCTGGGTCCTTCAGTAGAATTCATAGGTAGGGCTCCGCTGTCTGACATTTTAGGGAAACATCCGTGTGCCTGAATAAACTGTGCATGGAAAATTGTGCTGGATGAAGGTAAAGCCACATTGCATCTGCAAATATCCTCTGTGCATTATTTAACAATATAAGAATACATTTTTGTGCACTTTAATTGATATTTTGCTGTTCTATGTATCTTCATATTGCTTGTTCTAATTTCTTGCAGATGTTTCAGACACTGGAAGCATCTGGGAGATTAGATTTCCGTGTACTTTTACCTATCAGAAAAGAATGGTTTTGGTTGGAGACATTATTAGCAATTACCAGCAGTTAGCAATATTTGCACTGATTGACTGCCTTGACCATGCATGTCAGTAATACATTTTGTCTCATGGATGCATCCGGGAAGCACTTATGGCTACGTTTTAAGTGCTGTATCGTGATCTAGCACTGTAAACAGGTTACTGACCATCTCCTTAATCTGGAGAATTGGAAGTACGTGTCCACAGAGCCCTCTTGGAGTGCCCCTGTTGGCTGAGCCTCCTTTGTTAACAAAGAAAATCAGCAGCTGTAGGAAAACACCTGTACCATACAACCAATAATTTCTTCTATCAATTCCTCACGGTCAGTTGCTTCGCAAACTGATGATGGCCAAGGCTTAGAGGCCTCGGACAGTGTAATAGTTGGGACACAATGGATACTTCTAAGCACCTCCCTTCTCCCACAACTAACAGCTGCAAAAAAGCAGAACAGAAGTGAGCCTGCAGTAAGGAGGAGGGCGGGACCATGACTCGACCGTGGAAGGCAGAAGGCAAAAGGCAGCTTCACAGGAAGCGGACCCTCACTCAGTAACTTCAGTGGGAGTGAAGCAGAGAGGGCAGGTCCCCCAAAGTTGTAGCTGGAACACATGCAAAAGTTCCCCCTTTTGGCCAGGAAAGGCAGAAAGGAGGTCCACCGTCTGAAGCTCCAGGCCTTCTCCTCCTGGCTCGGGGTGGATCCTTCCTCCTTCTCCATATTAGGCAGCACCAGCTGGCGTGGAGATGCTGGCTCAGCCTCCCAGAACATTTAACCAACCCCTACGTGACGCATCTCTCAGATCCACTTTTCCTCTGCAGCCCCCAGGCAGGGGTGGGGCTGAATTAAGCCAGAGGACATGGCTCCTTAATTTTAACAATGTTTGTTTTAGACTCAGAAGCTGATGATTCCTGCCAAAATTCCCTGCCAGCTTCAGAGTTGAGTCACATCCAGGCAGCATTCTTTTAGCAGAGGAAAAGAGCGATGCCACTGTGTGATTGTCAGTTCACTCCTGAGTCACTCTGGAGCAAAGATTTGAAGTGTAGATAACAAGAAGCATCAGGATAAGAAAAGCGCCTCTCACTTCCCAAGGAGAGCCGGACTGGTGTAGAGCATTTTCTGTCCCCCTTTTGCCAACCCAAATGGCTTGAGGGAGAGTTCATTATTTGGGAACATGAGGCAGTGATGAAATTAAGTTCTGTGCTCCTTGTGCTCCATTTTGGAAATTTGCAAAAGTGAAGATGATGATGTCTTCATATCGCTTTCAGAGACTGGGCAATGGTGGCAGTGTGATAGTGTCCTTAGTTTTGCTGTAGCCAACTTGATTTTTTTAAACTTAAGTTACCAAAAGCCATATCTATTTATCTGCTTATGACTAACTTTTTTATGAAGAGCCAGTTGGTGTCATGGTTAAAGGAGCCAGAAGACCCTGGGTTCTAGTCCCACCTTAGGTATTCAGCTGGGTGACTTTGGATCAGTCTCACTCTAGGAAGAAGCCTATGGCAATCTTCTTCTGAAAGTGTTGCCAAAAAACTACAGGGACTCGTCCAGCCGGTTGCCAGGAGTCAGGGTTGACTCGGCAGACCATAACAATAACAAACGTTGCTGTGTTGCTCTACTCCCACTGGCTCAGAGTAGCGTACAGAGAACAGAGAATTAAAAGCAACCCAATAATAATAATAAACCATATACACAGGCAACAGGATGGGGAGCAAAATCTAACAGCTCCTGGAACACTCTCTCCCAGAGCCGTGTTTTTACTTCTTTACAGGAACTTATTGAGGAGGAGGCAGTTCTTACAATATGGACAAGCTGTTCCATGAGAGAGGGGAGCCACCACTAAGAAGGCCCTGCTACAGGATCTCTGTATATGAAACATTTTTAGAGATTTAGGGGGGGGAAATTCAGCAAGGCATCTTTTCCAGATATTACCAAAAGTGCAGATTCATTTTTAAGTAGGCAATCTTGGAGATGATAGGGCCATGACTGTGTAAGCCCTTAAAGGTGATAACCAGTAGCTTGAATTGCACCTGGCAGTTAACTGGTTGAAGAGGCAAATCTTGAAGCAACCATTCACAGTCTATCCCATTCTTCCTGGACACTTTTCTCCGTATGGTTTAGACACCATTGGATCCACCCTACTTTCCCTCAGAGTTCATCAACATCTGTTCTTCTGTCTCTTCTCAGTTTCTTCTTGCCTGGGTATCACAAATGTGATAATATCATTTCTTCAACCAAGTCCTTTTCATGGTAAGGAATATGTCCAGGGTAGCAGTCTTCCTTCTTGTGTTTTTTCTTCCTTCTTCTGATAAATGGAGTGTTCAGCATGACAGGACAGGAACTTTTTAACCTCCAACTCTTGACAGGTCAAGGTGTCAGGATAATTGAAATCCCCCATTGTTATTATTGGATGCCTCTTTGAAAGATTGGATAGAAAGCCCTCATCCACATCTTCTGTCCGCTTACGATGGTATCATTTTTGAGTCTGCTTTTATTCCTACCAAATACTTTCAACTGAATTTCCATACTCTGATTCCTGAATTTCTGTGCAAGGGCACTTCTTTACCCCCAATGCAACATCCCCACCCCCAGTGACTGTGGGTTCCTTTTTTTTTTAATAATAATTTAATTGGAGATTACAACTGAAAAGATAAAAACTAATACAAACTAAAAAGATATATGAGTAAAACAAGGAAAATTAGAAAGTGCAGAAAGGAACAAAGAATAATAAATGAAAAGAATAGAAAGAGAAAGAGAAAGAGAAAAGAAAGAAAAAGGGGGAAAAGGAGGAAAAATAAATATATAAAGAAATGACTTCTTTATCCTTCATCATAAGAAATAAGTGATATGATTTTAGTAACTTATCACCTTCTCTTAAAATACAGCAAATGCTGTCTTCCTCCCATAACTCACCTCTTTATAAACAACATCTTAAAGCCTCATCATTCAATCCTGGGCAGCAAAAGTCCATTAAGGGTTACCAGAAATAAAGCAGCAGAGAGCAAGGCGTTCAGTAAGGAGGGGGTGCATTTTCTTTCCGGCCATGATCCAGCATCCAGCCGCCGATCTCTGCTGTAAACACAATCCCCACTCCTTCAGGGACGTTTAACTCACTGGGTCCTCACCGGAAGTTGCCATTTGTAGGTTTCAGATAGTTTTAAAATGCTCATCTAATGAATGCAGGTAAAGTTCCCCACTGCTATATGCAACTTGCAATAAATAAGGCGGGTGACAGATCAAGCCTGCAAGGCAACCGCCACATTATTCTCATAAGGAAACAAGGCAGGTAGAATGATTGTGGCAAACCTACACCGTAGCTGGATGCTGTGATCCCCTCGCCCAGGAGGATTTCCTAGGGTGTTTTGAAGCAGTGCAATTTATTATGTCAAGGAGTTTCTGAAAGCTGAAAGTTTTCTGTGACTTCCAGATCACCAGCCTTATTCCTTTCCATTTCCCAAGCCATTTTCTTAGGGGTCTTTTATTTTATTTTATTTTATTTTATTTTATTTTTGGATCAATACTAATATTAGAATGATGTAATATTTGTATGTATTGTCTGGGCTGCAAGCTGGCCAGTTGTGGAATGTACCATTCCCTAGCATGGATCCTAAATACGCATTAACAAAAGACTCTTCACTCTCCCAAAAAATAGAATGAAATAGTTTTCTGCCCTTCTGTGTTTCTATACGGGTTTGGGTCCATTTGTCTAATGGTTTTCAAAACATCTCGAGAGACTGCTATGGCAAGGCTGCAAAAGAAATTCAGTGAAATCATCAAAAAGCTCCAGCCGCCTGTCGGTCTGCTTCACATTGTCCAGACTGCAAAGGTGGCTGAGCGTGTTTCCAAACAGCTGCGTGTGTAAGAGCGTAAGACTGTTTGTGAGTGAGGGAAACAGCAGCTGCACAAGTAATTGCAGGCCTACCCTTGGTTACCAGTGGACTCCTGGGTACGATTCAAGATGGATGTTGGTTTTAAGCCTACATGGCTCAGGAGGTGGATAAGCACTTCTCACTTCCACGGTTCCCAAAAGATCATTAAAATCCAACCACCATCATCAGAATTGCGTTTGTCGTTTGAAAGCATGGAAGTGTCCTAGTGGCAGAGGCCTGCATCGTGATCCTAGTGAGAGAGATTGACTTATGCAGGAAGGGTCAGCAACTGGGGCAGGATAATCCCTAAGTTATATTAAGATGTTAGACAGGAAATGTACCATTTTAACTGATAAATGTTGACAAATTTATGTTCTTTGTGGGTGACAAACATAGTGGAATTTGTCATATAGAGTAGCCTTAGTTTAGAGAATCCAACACTAGATATAAGTATGATGAAAAATTCATGGAAGGAGAAGCTGCATTCACACACGATGAACTTGATTTTAACCCTTAGTTTTCATGGAGCTGAGTGTGTTATGCAAACTCCACCCATTTGCTTTTTTAATGATTCAGTGCATTATGCAAATTAGCACCAGGTAATCAGTTAGTTATATTGACAAATATAGGATATGCTCAGTAGTGAAGTCATACATAGTATAATCTAGGTGGTAGGGCTAGTGAAGCCTTATCTCGGACAACAACCAGTTCCAACAGCTTGCTTTCAGAACAAGCAGGAGAATAACAGCAACATTAAAGAAAACGCTTTTCAAGGGCTCATGCGCCGCTCTGCAGTCATCTAAATGAGAAGTCGCTAATGCTCTTACAAATGACTGTGCTGATGTTAGCGCATGTTAGTGCCTGGATTGGTCAGAGGATATTATTTTGGCATTTTTGTTTCTAATGCTAGGGATAATCCAAAATCAGTTTATACATATAAGTATTTATTATTTATTGCTTGATCCTGAGTAATCTTTCATTAGAAAGATTCTTTTATGTGAAAAATCCCTACTTTCTGCATATGAAACCACTGAATAAAGCCAGATCTAAAGGTGAAAAAAACCCTGATGTATCAATGCATATATATGATGTAAATTTGATACATCAATTTTTAATATATATAAGTATATGTGTATGTGTGTGTATATATATATATAGAGAGAGAGAGAGAGAGAGAAAGTCTTTTAAATTAAATAATTCCTAAAATAAAAAATTATTTATTTATTTTAGGAATGATTTAATCTAAAAGACTTACAATTCAGTATTGATGACCATTTTAGCAAACATAAAAGCTCAAAGTTTTATTTGCATATCTGGGAAGGCAATTTGTGGCTGCAATTGGTTCTGTGAAACTAGACACTCTTTGGTCTGGCCTGTCACCTCGGGCCCTCTTTAGCCGCAAGGAAGCTGGGATCCCCGTAACGGGTTCTGCAGGATAATAGACAGAAGCAGCCAAAGCAGCGGTCAGATAAGAGAAATCTGGGTCCGAAGCCGGAATGGGATTTGAGAAAATGTCTGATGCTCCCAATTCTCTTTAGGCTAAAGGCAGGGAGAGGAAGCAGACCTTTTTCCTTTGTCTCTGGGTTGACTGAGCATAGCACGTGTCTTATCAACATTATGGAAACTACAAATGAAAATTCTTTGGGTGGCCTGGTCGTGCAGCTGATCCCTCGAGGAGTGGATCCTTTGGTGTTTCCTGCCCCCTAGTGGCTCAAAGGTCAAATGGCTGGAATAATTTTGAAAAATCAGTTAATAGCATGATGGGGGGAAATGCAGGCACCCAAAACAACCCAAAGAAGGAGACAATGGTTCTGTTCAATTGCCCTCTAGAACAGTCCTTTTAAGTTGAAAACCTATGAGGAGTTGGAAGAGGAGGAGCAGGAACCTTCAGTGGGATTCATCCAGAAAAACTGAGTGCGTGTTTGGCTGCTGGGGCGTCTACCCAGGCCACTTTGCCACTGTTCAAGAAGCAGCAAGAAAAGTTTCAGTGACAGAAGTATCAGCAGCCCTTTCTTAATTCTGCTGCTCCACTTTCTTGGAAACCTGACTGGTTATAGTTGAATTCAGTATTTGATCTCTAAACACTGAAAAAGGGCTGGTGATACTATGGAACTTCGGTAAATGCACTACTTTCAGTAATCTCTCATTAAGACTGGAAAAAACCCACATCTGAGAACCCTTGGCTAGCTATATATCACAACAGTGAACTGCATGACACTCATCATACTGCACTGAACATCTTGTGGACTCCATTTTGTGACATGCAGTAGTAATGAACCTGAGTGATTACAGTTGAATCCTCTACAGGCACTGCTAACGAGGCCTCTCGATGTTGTCGAACCAAACAAGATAAGACCTCATTTGGATGGGAATTCTAAACCCTCGTTAGAGTTCTAAAGTGATGCCTTAGTTAACTTTCACCTTGTTTGCCCTTCTGCTATGGACTCCATTTTGTGACAGCACTAAAGCAATGCTATTGATATTCGTTGTTTTACCATTCTATAGGCAAAGATATCTTTATGAAACAACATCATTTTCCTGATTCTCCTTCATAGGGAGAGCATGAATCAACAGCTCTTTTCTGTCGGTCTCTAACTACATAACTGTTGTGGACTCACTGACAGTTCTGACACCTCTTGGATTGCTAACTTTTAGTTAACTTTTACATTTTTTGCACTTCTGCTATATTTTGTGATATGCAGGAATAAGCGACGTTTCTCAGAGTTGTTTTTATGATGCCTCTAAAGGCAAAGAGAGTTTCATGAAAGCAGGAGGTTTTCCTAATTCTCCTTCCTAGGGGGAACATCAATCACCAGTTCTTTCTGGCCTCACCCGGAAATGGGTGCTTACAGTTGAATACTCCATTCATTATAATTGGCATCATACAGAAAACTAACATGAGGCCTCTCTATGAGGTTGCAGCAAACAAAATAAGTGAGGGAGACTGCATTTAGATGACAATTCTGAACTCAAGCTGGATTGCAGTTCACTTTCCCTTTGTTTATACTTCTCGTAAAGACTCCATTTGCTGACATGCAGTAATAGAGGTGTTCCTCACATTTGTTCTTTTGATCACGCTGAAGGCAAAGTGAGGTTCATGAAATCTGTTGGTTTTCCTGACCCTCCTTGTGAGGGACAACATGAGTCAAGAGCCCTTTTTCAAATCTGGTCATTGACCTGGAAACAAGTGCTTACAGTTGAATGCTCCCTTCGCTATCAGAGGTGTGATAGGGATTGCGAACATGAAGTCTCTCTGATGTTGTGGGAAACCAGATAAGTGTGATAGACTGCTTTTAGATGACATTCTGAACTCAACGTGGATTGCTTAGGTCTTGTTCCAGTTCACCTTCCCCGTGTTTACACTTCTGCCAAAGACTCCATTTGGTGACATGCAGGAATAGTGATGTTTCTCACATTTGTTCTTTGGATCACTCTGAAGGCAAAGTGAGATTCATGAGCCCAGGTGTTTTCCAGATTACGTTTTCTAGGGAGAACATGAAAACAGATCTTTTTCAGGTCTGGTCTTTGACTGACGTAGAAATTTGATGTATTTGGAGTTGATTTCTCCATTCACTATAATAGGGGCAATAGGGACTACTAACATGAGGCCTCTCTATGATGCTGGGCCAAACCAGATAAGTAAGGGAGACTGCATTTTGATAGAAATTCTGAACTCTCCTTGGATTGCTAATGTCAGGGTCTGGTTAACTTTTCTCTTGTTTGCACTTCCGCTAGGATGTTCCTTTTGAGATATGCGGTAATAAGCGCTGTTTTTCAGATTTCTTGTGCTGGTCACTTTGAAGGGAAAATGAGATTCATGAAAGCAAGATGTTCCCCTAATTCTCCTTGCTAGCGAGAATGTGAATCAACAGCCCTTTTCCAGGTATGGGCTACAACATGAATCAATGAATCAATTGTTTTTCAAATCTCATGTTTCAGTGACCTGGAAACTTTAGTCCTTATTCTTGAATTCTGCTTTCACTATAATAGGCTTCAGGGGGTATTGTAAGATGAGGCCTTGCTTTGATGTTTAGTCAAGCTGGATAAGTGTGATAGACTGCATTTCTGTGACAATTGTGAACTCTCATTGGATTGGTAAAGTAATGGTATAGTTCACTTTCCCTGTTTTCTACTTCTGCTTTGAGTCCATTTCGTGATATGCTGTAAGAAAGCCATCTTTCTCAACGTTGTTCTTTCGCTCATTGTTCAGCAAAGAGAGATTCAGGCATCCACATGGTTTTCCTCATTGTCCTTGCTAGGGAGAACATGAATCACTAGCTGTTGTTCAAATCTGGTGTTTCACGGACCTGGAAACTTTAGTGCTTAAAGTAGAGTTCTGCATTCAGTAGAATAGTCTTCAATGAGTATGTTCAGATGAGGCCTTGCTTTGATCTTTAGTCAAACTGGCCAAGTGTCATAGACTGCATTCCTAAGACAATTCTGAACTCTTATTGGATTGCTAAAGTAATGCTGTATTTCACTATCTTGTTTTCCACTTCTGCTGTGGAGACTTTTTGGCGAGCTGCTGTAATAAACCAAATTTCTCAAAATTGTTCTTTGGATCACTGCTCAGGCAAAGAGAGATTCATCAATCCACATGGTTTTTGTGATTGTCCTTGGTAGGGAGAACATGAATCAATCATGGTTTTTCAAATCTGATTTTTGACTGATCTGGAACCATCAGTACTTAACGTTCAATTCTGTACTCACTGTAATAGTCTTCATTGGCTATGCTAAGTTGAGGCCTTGCTTTGATGTTGCGCCAAGCTGGGCAAGAGCTATAGACTTCATTGTTATGACAATTCTGAACTGTCATTGGATACCTAAAGTAATGTCGTAGTTCACTTTCCCCTCTTCTCCACTTCTCCTGTGGAGTCCTGTTGGTGACCTGTTGTAACAAAGCGAATTTCTCAAAATTTTTCCTGCGATCACTGTTCAGGCAAAGAAAGATTCATCAATCCGCATGGTTCTCCTGATTGTCCTTGCTAGGGAGAACACGAATCACTAGCTGTTTTTCAAATGTGGTGTTTGACAGACCTGGAAACATTATTCCTTAAAGTTGAATTCTAACTTCAGTGCAGTAGGCTTCATTGGGTATGCCAAGATGAGACCTTGCTTTGATGTTTAATCAAACTGGGCAAGTGTCATAGACTGCATTTCTGTGACAATTGTGAACTCTCATTGGATTCCTAAAGTAAACTTGTACTTCACTATGCCCTGTTTTCCCCATCTCCTGTGTAGTCCTTTTGGTGACATGCTGTACTAAAGTGAATTTCTCACAATTATTCTTTAGTTCACTGCTCAGGCAAAGAGAGATTCATCAATCCACATAGTTTTTCTGATTGTCCTGGCAAGGGAGAACATGAATCAATCACTGTTTTTCAAATGTGGTGTTTGACTGACCTGGAAACTTAGTGCTTAAAGTTCAATTCCAGATTCAAAGTAATGGGCTTCTTTGGGTATGCAAACATGGGGCCTTAATTTGATCTTGCGTCAAACTGGGCAAGTGTCATCATTGTAGATTCATGAAACCACATGGATTTCCTGATTCTCTTTCCTAGGGAGAACAAGAATCACTAGCCCTTTTTAACATCTGATGTGTGACCTGGAACTTGACCCCTGAAAGTTGAATTCTCCATTCACTCTAATAGGCATTATAGAGATTATTACAATTTTCATAGAGTGCATTTACATTACAATCCTGCAGTTTCATATGGTAGCGAGACCGATGCTGTTGTTGACATATCCCAGCAGGCACTTCTGCTCCGGAGGGCATTTTGTGACATGCGGGAATAAAGGGATATTTCTCAAAATTTTTGTCTGGAGCATTCTTAATGGAAAGAGAGATTCATGAAATCTCATCGTTTTCCTGATTCTGTCTCCTAGGGAGAACAAGAATGTCCAGCTCTTTTTCAAATCCGATCTTTGACTGAAGAGGAAACTTGACCTCTGAAAGTTGGATTTTCCATTGACTCTAATAGGCATGACATGGATGGAGAACGATTGAGGTTCCTTGAAACCAGGTAAGTTTAATAGAGTGGATTTACATTGCAATCCTGGATTCCCATACGGTAGCGAAAGCAATGTTGTTGTTGACATAACCCAGCAGGCACCTCTTCTCCATAGCCCATTTTGCGACAGGCGGTAATAAAGCGATATTTCTCAAAATTGTTGTCTGGAGCTCTCTTAACTGAGAGATTCATGAAATCTCATGGTTTTCCTGATTCTGTCACGTAGAGAGAACAAGAATGTCCAGCTCTTTTTCAAATCCGATCTTTGGGTGATGAGGAAACTTGACCTCTGAAAGTTGGATTTTCCATTGACTGTAATGGCACTGATATAGATGGGGAATGATGGTGCTTGAAACCAGGTAGGTTTCATAGAGTGGATTTACATTGCAATCCTGGACTCCCATACGGTAGCAAAAGGAATGCTGATGTTGACGTTGCCCAGGAGGCACTTCTTTTCCGGAGGACATTTTGCGACACGCGGCAATAAAGCGATATTTCTCAAAATTGTTGTCTGGAGCTCTTAACTGAAAGAGAGAGTCAAGAAATCTCATGTTTTTCCTGTTTCTGCCACCTAGGGAAAACATGAATCTCCCACTCTTTTTCAAATCCGATCTTTGGCTGAAGAGGAAACTTGACCTCTGAAAGTTGGATTTTCCTTTGACTCTAATAGCAATGATATGGTTGGGGAGTGATGGTGCTTGAAACCAGGAAAGTTTCACAAAGTAGATTTACATTTTTGTCTGGACAGGTAACCTCAGTTCTGAAAGTGGAGTTTCGCGGTAATAGGCCGTTTTTTCCAACTTTATTCTTTGGATCACTCTTAAGGCAATGAGAGACTCTGCAAACCATGATGTTTTTCTAATTCTACTCCCTACGGAGAACAGGAATCACGACGTCTTTTTCAAATCTGGTGTTTCTCTGGGCCGGAAACCTCAGTGCTAAAAGTGGAGTTTCGCGGTATTACACCGTTTTTTCCAACTTCATTCTTTGGAATACTCTTAAGGCAAGGAGAGATTCTTGAAACCATGATGTTTTTCTGATTCTACTACGTAGGGAGAACATGAATCTCAACGTCTTTTTCAAATCTGGTGTTTATCTGGACCGGGAACCTCAGTTCTAAAAGTGGAGTTTCGCGGTAATAGGCCATTTTTTCCAACATTATTCTATCAATCACTCTTAAGGCAAGGAGAGATTCTGGAAACCATGATGTTTTTCTGATTCTACTCCCTAGGGAGAACATGAATCTCGATGTCTTTTTCAAATCTGGTGTTTGTCTGGCCTGGGAACCTCAGTGCTGAAAGTGGAGTTTTCCGGTATAACGCCGTTTTTTCCAACATTATTATTTCGATCACTCTTAAGGCAAGGAGAGACTCTTGAAACCATGATGTTTTTATGATTCTCCTCCCTAGGGAGAACATGAATCACGACGTCTTTTTCAAATCCAGTGTTTGTCTGGGCCGGGAATCTCAGTTCTGAAAGTGGAGTTTCACCGTCAATACAATGGGCCTTTTGAGCATATACGGTAATAGGCCACTTTTTCCAACTTTATTGTTAGGATCACTCTTAAGGAAAGGAGAGATTCTTGAAACCATGATGTTTTTCTGATTCTACTACCTAGGGAGATCGTGAATCACGATGACTTTTTCAAATCTGTTCTTCTGGGCCGGGAATCTCAGGTCTGAAACTGGAGTTTCGCCATCAATACAATAGGCCTTTTGAGCATATGCGGTAATAGGCCGTTTTTTCCAACTTTTTGTTAGGTTCACTGTTAAGGCAAGGAGAGATTGTTGAAACCATAATGTTTTTCTGATTCTACTACCTAGGGAGATCATGAATTACGACGTCTTTTTCAAATCCAGTGTTTGTCTGGGCCGGGAATCTCAGTTCTGAAAGCTAAGTTCACTGTCAATTCAATAGGCCTTTTGAGCATATGCGGTAATAGACTGTTTTTTCCAACTTTGTCCTTTGGATCACTCTTAAGGAAAGGAGAGATTCTTGAAACCATGATTTTTTTCTGATTCTACTCCCTTGGGAGACCATGAATCACGACGTCTTTTTCAAATCTGGTGTTACTCTGGGCCGGGAACCTCAGTTCTGAAAGTGGTGTTTCGCCGTAATAGGCCGTTTTATGCAACTTTATTATTTGGATCACTCTTAAGGCAAGGAAAGATTCTTGAAACCATGAAGTATTTCTGATTCTACTACGTAGGAACAACATGAATCACAATCTCTTTTTCAAATCTGATGTTTTTCTGGGCCGGGAATCGCAAGTCTGAAACAGCAGTTTCACCGTCAATACAGTCGGCCTTTTGAGCATATACGATAATAGGCCGTTTTTTCCAACTTTTTTGTTAGGATCACTGTTAAGGCAAGGAGAGATTGTTGAAACCATAATGTTTTTCTGATTCTACTACGCAGGGAGAACATGAATTACAGCATCTTTTTCAAATCTTCTGTTTGTCTGTCCCGGGAACCTGAGTTCTGAAAGTGGATTTTCGCTGTCAATACAGTAGACCTTTTGAGCATATGCGGTAATAGGCCGTTTTTTCCAACTTTATTCTTTGGATCACTCTTAAGGCACTGAGAGATTCTTGAAACCAAGATGTATTTCTGATTCTACCCCCTAGAGAGAACGTGAATCACGACGTCTTTTACAAATCTGGTCTTTGCCTGGGCCGGGACCTCAGTTCTGAAAGTGCTGTTTTGCCGTAATAGGCCGTTTTTTCCAACTTTATTCTTTGAATCACTCTTAAGGCAATGAGAGATTTTTGAAACCATGATGTTTTTCTGATTCTACTACCCTTGGACAGCATAAATCACGACGTCTTTTTCAAATATGGTGTTTGTCTGGTCCGGGAAGCTCAATTCTAAAAGTGGTGTTTCGCCGTAATACGCCGTTTTTTCCCACATTATTCTTTGAATCACTCATAAGGCAATAAGAGATTATTGAAATCATAATGTATTTCTGATTCTACTACATAGGGAGAACATGAATCATAACGTCTTTTTCAAATCTGGTGTTTGTCTGGGCCGGGAACCTTAGTTCTGAAAGTGGAGTTTCACCGTCAATACATTATGCCTTTTGCGCATATACGGTAAAGGGCTGTTTTACCCAATTTTCTCTATGATTCTCTCTTAAGACTAGGAGAAATTCTTGAAACCATGATGTTTTTCTGATTCTACTACCTAGGGAGAACATGAATCACGTTGTCTTTTCCAAATCTGGTGTTTGTCTGGACCGGGAACCTCCGTTATGAAAGTTGAGTTTTGCGGTAATAGGCCGTTTTTCCCAATTTACTCTCTGATTCTCTCTTAAGATTAGGAGAAATTCTTGAAACCATGATGCTTTTCTGATTCTACTACCTAGGGAGAACATGAATCACGTTGTCTTTTCCAAATCGGGGTTGGCCGGACCGGGAACCTCCGTTATGAAAGTTGAGTTTTGCGGTAATAGGCCGTTTTTCCCAATTTACTCTATGATTCTCTCTTAAGGCAAGGAGAGATTCTTGAAACATGATGTTTTTCTGATTCTACTACCTAGGGAAAACATGAATCACATCGATTTTTTGAAATCTGGTGTGTGTCTGGGCCGGGAACCTCAGTTCTTAAAGTTGAGTTTCTCCGTCAATACAATAGGCCTTTTCAGCATATGCGCTAATAGGCCGTTTTTCCAAATTTACTCTTTGATACGTACTTAAGAGAAGGAGAAATTCTTGAAACCATGATGTTTTTCTGATTCTACTACCTAGGCAGAACATGAATCATGTCTTCTTTTTCAAATCTAATGTTTGTCTGGACCGGGAACCTCCGTTATGAAAGTAGAGTTTTGCGGTAATAGGCCGCTTTTTCCAAATTTATTCTTTGATTCTCTCTTAAGGCAAGGAGAGATTCTTGAAACATGATGTTTTTCTGATTCTACTACCTAGGGAGAACATGAATCACATCGATTTTTTGAAATCTAGTGTGTTTTTCGGCCGGGAACCTCAATTCTTAAAGTTGACTTTCACCGTGAATACAGTCGGCCTTTTCAGCATATGCGGTAAAGGGCCGTATTACCCAATTTACTCTTTGATTCTCACTTAAGAAAAGGAGAAATTCTTGAAACAATGATGTTTTTCTGATTCTACTACCTAGGGAGAACATGAATCACGTCTTCTTTTTCAAATGTGGTGTTTTTCTGGACCGGGAACCCCCGTTATGAAAGTGGAGTTTTGGGTAATAGGCCGGTTTTTCCAAATTTATTCTTTGATTCTCTCTTAAGGCAAGGAGAGATTCTTGAAACCATGATGTTTTTCTGAATCTACTACCTAGGGAGAACATGAATCACATCGCCTTTTTGAAATCTGGTGTGTGTCTGGGCCGGGAACCTCCATTATGAAAGTGGAGTTTTGGGTAATAGGCCAGTTTTTCAAATTTATTCTTTGATTTTCTCTTAAGGCAAGGAGAGATTCTTGAAACCATGATGTTTTTCTGATTCTACTACCTAGGGAGAACATGAATCACGTCTTCTTTTTCAAATGTGGTGTTTTTCTGGACCGGGAACCCCCGTTATGAAAGTGGAGTTTTGCAGTAATAGGCCGCTTTTTCCAAATTTATTCTTTGATTCTCTCTTAAGGCAAGGAGAGATTCTTGAAACCATGATGTTTTTCTGAATCTACTACCTAGGGAGAACATGAATCACATCGCCTTTTTGAAATCTGGTGTGTGTCTGGGCCGGGAACCTCCATTATGAAAGTGGAGTTTTGGGTAATAGGCCAGTTTTTCAAATTTATTCTTTGATTTTCTCTTAAGGCAAGGAGAGATTCTTGAAACCATGATGTTTTTCTGATTCTACTACCTAGGGAGAACATGAATCACGTCGTCTTTTTCAAATCTGATGTTTTTCTGGACCGGGAACCTCCGTTATGAAAGTGGAGTTTTGCGGTAATACTCCACTTTTTCCAAATTTACTCTTTGATTCTCTCTTAAGGCAAGGAGAGATTCTTGAAACCATGATGTTTTTCTGATTCTACTACCTAGGGAGAACATGAATCACATCGCCTTTTTGAAATCTGGTGTGTGTCTGGGCCGGGAACCTCAGTTCTTAAATTTGAGTTTCACCGTCAATACAATAGGCCTTTTGAGTATATGCGGTAATAGTCCGTTTTTCCTAATTTACTCTTTGATTCACTCTTAAGAGAAGGAGAAATTCTTGAAACCATGATGTTTTTCTGATTCTACTACCTAAGGAGAACATGAATCACGTCGTGTTTTCCAAATCTGGTGTTTGTCTGGGCCGGGAACCTCCGTTATGAAAGTGGAGTTTTGCGTTAATAGGCCGCTTTTTCCAAATTTATTCTTTGATTCTCTCTTAAGAGAAGGAGAAATTTTTGAAACCATGATGTTTTTCTGATTCTACTACCTAGGGAGAACATGAATCACATCGACTTTTTGAAATCTGGTGTGTGTCTGGGCTGGGAACCTCAGTTCTTAAAGTTGAGTTTCACCGTCAGTACAATAGGCCTTTTGAGTATATGCGGTAATAGGCCGTTTTTCCTAATTTACTCTTTGATTCTCTCTTAAGAGAAGGAGAAATTCTTGAAACCATGATGTTTTTCTGATTCTACTACCTAGGGAGAACATGAATCATGTCGTCTTTTTCAAATCTGATGTTTGTCTGGACCGGGAACCTCCGTTATGAAAGTGGAGTTTTGCGGTAATAGGCCGCTTTTTCCAAATTTATTCTTTGATTCTCTCTTAAGAGAAGGAGAAATTCTTGAAACCATGATGTTTTTCTGATTCTACTACCTAGGGAGAACATGAATCACGTCGTCTTTTTCAAATCTGATGTTTGTCTGGACCGGGAACCTCCGTTATGAAAGTGGAGTTTTGCGGTAATAGGCCGCTTTTTCTAAATTTATTCTTTGATTCTCTGTTAAGCAAAGAAAGATTCTAGAAACCATGATGTTTTTCTAATTCTACTACCTAGGGAGAACATGAATCACATCGCCTTTTTGAAATCTGGTATGTGTCTGGGCCCGGAACCTCAGTTCTTAAAGTTGAGTTTCACCGTCAATGCAATAGGCCTTTTGAGTATATGCGGTAATAGGCCGTTTTTCCTAATTTACTCTTTGATTCTCTCTTAAGAGAAGGAGAAATTCTTGAAAACATGATGTTTTTCTGATTCTACTACCTAGGGAGAACATGAATCACGTCGTCTTTTTCAAATCTGATGTTTGTCTGGACCGGGAACCTCCGTTATGAAAGTGGAGTTTTGCGTTAATAGGCCGCTTTTTCCAAATTTATTCTTTGATACTCTCTTAAGAGAAGGAGAAATTCTTGAAACCATGATGTTTTTCTGATTCTACTACCTAGGGAGAACATGAATCACGTCTTCTTTTTCAAATGTGGTGTTTTTCTGGACCGGGAACCCCCGTTATGAAAGTGGAGTTTTGCGTTAATAGGCCGCTTTTTCCAAATTTATTCTTTGATTCTCTCTTAAGGCAAGGAGAGATTCTTGAAACCATGATGTTTTTCTGAATCTACTACCTAGGGAGAACATGAATCACATCGCCTTTTTGAAATCTGGTGTGTGTCTGGGCCGGGAACCTCCATTATGAAACTGGAGTTTTGGGTAATAGGCCAGTTTTTCAAATTTATTCTTTGATTTTCTCTTAAGGCAAGGAGAGATTCTTGAAACCATGATGTTTTTCTGATTCTACTACCTAGGGAGAACATGAATCACGTCTTCTTTTTCAAATGTGGTGTTTTTCTGGACCGGGAACCCCCGTTATGAAAGTGGAGTTTTGCAGTAATAGGCCGCTTTTTCCAAATTTATTCTTTGATTCTCTCTTAAGGCAAGGAGAGATTCTTGAAACCATGATGTTTTTCTGAATCTACTACCTAGGGAGAACATGAATCACATCGCCTTTTTGAAATCTGGTGTGTGTCTGGGCCGGGAACCTCCATTATGAAAGTGGAGTTTTGGGTAATAGGCCAGTTTTTCAAATTTATTCTTTGATTTTCTCTTAAGGCAAGGAGAGATTCTTGAAACCATGATGTTTTTCTGATTCTACTACCTAGGGAGAACATGAATCACGTCGTCTTTTTCAAATCTGATGTTTTTCTGGACCGGGAACCTCCGTTATGAAAGTGGAGTTTTGCGGTAATACTCCACTTTTTCCAAATTTACTCTTTGATTCTCTCTTAAGGCAAGGAGAGATTCTTGAAACCATGATGTTTTTCTGATTCTACTACCTAGGGAGAACATGAATCACATCGCCTTTTTGAAATCTGGTGTGTGTCTGGGCCGGGAACCTCAGTTCTTAAATTTGAGTTTCACCGTCAATACAATAGGCCTTTTGAGTATATGCGGTAATAGTCCGTTTTTCCTAATTTACTCTTTGATTCTCTCTTAAGAGAAGGAGAAATTCTTGAAACCATGATGTTTTTCTGATTCTACTACCTAAGGAGAACATGAATCACGTCGTGTTTTCCAAATCTGGTGTTTGTCTGGGCCGGGAACCTCCGTTATGAAAGTGGAGTTTTGCGTTAATAGGCCGCTTTTTCCAAATTTATTCTTTGATTCTCTCTTAAGAGAAGGAGAAATTTTTGAAACCATGATGTTTTTCTGATTCTACTACCTAGGGAGAACATGAATCACATCGACTTTTTGAAATCTGGTGTGTGTCTGGGCTGGGAACCTCAGTTCTTAAAGTTGAGTTTCACCGTCAGTACAATAGGCCTTTTGAGTATATGCGGTAATAGGCCGTTTTTCCTAATTTACTCTTTGATTCTCTCTTAAGAGAAGGAGAAATTCTTGAAACCATGATGTTTTTCTGATTCTACTACCTAGGGAGAACATGAATCATGTCGTCTTTTTCAAATCTGATGTTTGTCTGGACCGGGAACCTCCGTTATGAAAGTGGAGTTTTGCGGTAATAGGCCGCTTTTTCCAAATTTATTCTTTGATTCTCTCTTAAGAGAAGGAGAAATTCTTGAAACCATGATGTTTTTCTGATTCTACTACCTAGGGAGAACATGAATCACGTCGTCTTTTTCAAATCTGATGTTTGTCTGGACCGGGAACCTCCGTTATGAAAGTGGAGTTTTGCGGTAATAGGCCGCTTTTTCTAAATTTATTCTTTGATTCTCTGTTAAGCAAGGAAAGATTCTAGAAACCATGATGTTTTTCTAATTCTACTACCTAGGGAGAACATGAATCACATCGCCTTTTTGAAATCTGGTATGTGTCTGGGCCCGGAACCTCAGTTCTTAAAGTTGAGTTTCACCGTCAATGCAATAGGCCTTTTGAGTATATGCGGTAATAGGCCGTTTTTCCTAATTTACTCTTTGATTCTCTCTTAAGAGAAGGAGAAATTCTTGAAAACATGATGTTTTTCTGATTCTACTACCTAGGGAGAACATGAATCACGTCGTCTTTTTCAAATCTGATGTTTGTCTGGACCGGGAACCTCCGTTATGAAAGTGGAGTTTTGCGTTAATAGGCCGCTTTTTCCAAATTTATTCTTTGATACTCTCTTAAGAGAAGGAGAAATTCTTGAAACCATGATGTTTTTCTGATTCTACTACCTAGGGAGAACATGAATCACGTCTTCTTTTTCAAATGTGGTGTTTTTCTGGACCGGGAACCCCCGTTATGAAAGTGGAGTTTTGCAGTAATAGGCCGCTTTTTCCAAATTTATTCTTTGATTCTCTCTTAAGGCAAGGAGAGATTCTTGAAACCATGATGTTTTTCTGAATCTACTACCTAGGGAGAACATGAATCACATCGCCTTTTTGAAATCTGGTGTGTGTCTGGGCCGGGAACCTCCATTATGAAAGTGGAGTTTTGGGTAATAGGCCAGTTTTTCAAATTTATTCTTTGATTGTCTCTTAAGGCAAGGAGAGATTCTTGAAACCATGATGTTTTTCTGATTCTACTACCTAGGGAGAACATGAATCACGTCTTCTTTTTCAAATGTGGTGTTTTTCTGGACCGGGAACCCCCGTTATGAAAGTGGAGTTTTGCAGTAATAGGCCGCTTTTTCCAAATTTATTCTTTGATTCTCTCTTAAGGCAAGGAGAGATTCTTGAAACCATGATGTTTTTCTGAATCTACTACCTAGGGAGAACATGAATCACATCGCCTTTTTGAAATCTGGTGTGTGTCTGGGCCGGGAACCTCCATTATGAAAGTGGAGTTTTGGGTAATAGGCCAGTTTTTCAAATTTATTCTTTGATTTTCTCTTAAGGCAAGGAGAGATTCTTGAAACCATGATGTTTTTCTGATTCTACTACCTAGGGAGAACATGAATCACGTCGTCTTTTTCAAATCTGATGTTTTTCTGGACCGGGAACCTCCGTTATGAAAGTGGAGTTTTGCGGTAATACTCCACTTTTTCCAAATTTACTCTTTGATTCTCTCTTAAGGCAAGGAGAGATTCTTGAAACCATGATGTTTTTCTGATTCTACTACCTAGGGAGAACATGAATCACATCGCCTTTTTGAAATCTGGTGTGTGTCTGGGCCGGGAACCTCAGTTCTTAAATTTGAGTTTCACCGTCAATACAATAGGCCTTTTGAGTATATGCGGTAATAGTCCGTTTTTCCTAATTTACTCTTTGATTCTCTCTTAAGAGAAGGAGAAATTCTTGAAACCATGATGTTTTTCTGATTCTACTACCTAAGGAGAACATGAATCACGTCGTGTTTTCCAAATCTGGTGTTTGTCTGGGCCGGGAACCTCCGTTATGAAAGTGGAGTTTTGCGTTAATAGGCCGCTTTTTCCAAATTTATTCTTTGATTCTCTCTTAAGAGAAGGAGAAATTTTTGAAACCATGATGTTTTTCTGATTCTACTACCTAGGGAGAACATGAATCACATCGACTTTTTGAAATCTGGTGTGTGTCTGGGCTGGGAACCTCAGTTCTTAAAGTTGAGTTTCACCGTCAGTACAATAGGCCTTTTGAGTATATGCGGTAATAGGCCGTTTTTCCTAATTTACTCTTTGATTCTCTCTTAAGAGAAGGAGAAATTCTTGAAACCATGATGTTTTTCTGATTCTACTACCTAGGGAGAACATGAATCATGTCGTCTTTTTCAAATCTGATGTTTGTCTGGACCGGGAACCTCCGTTATGAAAGTGGAGTTTTGCGGTAATAGGCCGCTTTTTCCAAATTTATTCTTTGATTCTCTCTTAAGAGAAGGAGAAATTCTTGAAACCATGATGTTTTTCTGATTCTACTACCTAGGGAGAACATGAATCACGTCGTCTTTTTCAAATCTGATGTTTGTCTGGACCGGGAACCTCCGTTATGAAAGTGGAGTTTTGCGGTAATAGGCCGCTTTTTCCAAATTTATTCTTTGATTCTCTCTTAAGAGAAGGAGAAATTCTTGAAACCATGATGTTTTTCTGATTCTACTACCTAGGGAGAACATGAATCACGTCGTCTTTTTCAAATCTGATGTTTGTCTGGACCGGGAACCTCCGTTATGAAAGTGGAGTTTTGCGGTAATAGGCCGCTTTTTCTAAATTTATTCTTTGATTCTCTGTTAAGCAAGGAAAGATTCTAGAAACCATGATGTTTTTCTAATTCTACTACCTAGGGAGAACATGAATCACATCGCCTTTTTGAAATCTGGTATGTGTCTGTGCCCGGAACCTCAGTTCTTAAAGTTGAGTTTCACCGTCAATGCAATAGGCCTTTTGAGTATATGCGGTAATAGGCCGTTTTTCCTAATTTACTCTTTGATTCTCTCTTAAGAGAAGGAGAAATTCTTGAAAACATGATGTTTTTCTGATTCTACTACCTAGGGAGAACATGAATCACGTCGTCTTTTTCAAATCTGATGTTTGTCTGGACCGGGAACCTCCGTTATGAAAGTGGAGTTTTGCGTTAATAGGCCGCTTTTTCCAAATTTATTCTTTGATACTCTCTTAAGAGAAGGAGAAATTCTTGAAACCATGATGGTTTTCTGATTCTACTACCTAGGGAGAACATGAATCACATCGCCTTTTTGAAATCTGGTGTGTGTCTGGGCCGGGAACCTCAGTTCTTAAATTTGAGTTTCACCGTCAATACAATAGGCCTTTTGAGTATATGCGGTAATAGTCCGTTTTTCCTAATTTACTCTTTGATTCTCTCTTAAGAGAAGGAGAAATTCTTGAAACCATGATGTTTTTCTGATTCTACTACCTAAGGAGAACATGAATCACGTCGTGTTTTCCAAATCTGGTGTTTGTCTGGGCCGGGAACCTCCGTTATGAAAGTGGAGTTTTGCGTTAATAGGCCGCTTTTTCCAAATTTATTCTTTGATTCTCTCTTAAGAGAAGGAGAAATTTTTGAAACCATGATGTTTTTCTGATTCTACTACCTAGGGAGAACATGAATCACATCGACTTTTTGAAATCTGGTGTGTGTCTGGGCTGGGAACCTCAGTTCTTAAAGTTGAGTTTCACCGTCAGTACAATAGGCCTTTTGAGTATATGCGGTAATAGGCCGTTTTTCCTAATTTACTCTTTGATTCTCTCTTAAGAGAAGGAGAAATTCTTGAAACCATGATGTTTTTCTGATTCTACTACCTAGGGAGAACATGAATCATGTCGTCTTTTTCAAATCTGATGTTTGTCTGGACCGGGAACCTCCGTTATGAAAGTGGAGTTTTGCGGTAATAGGCCGCTTTTTCCAAATTTATTCTTTGATTCTCTCTTAAGAGAAGGAGAAATTCTTGAAACCATGATGTTTTTCTGATTCTACTACCTAGGGAGAACATGAATCACGTCGTCTTTTTCAAATCTGATGTTTGTCTGGACCGGGAACCTCCGTTATGAAAGTGGAGTTTTGCGGTAATAGGCCGCTTTTTCTAAATTTATTCTTTGATTCTCTGTTAAGCAAGGAAAGATTCTAGAAACCATGATGTTTTTCTAATTCTACTACCTAGGGAGAACATGAATCACATCGCCTTTTTGAAATCTGGTATGTGTCTGGGCCCGGAACCTCAGTTCTTAAAGTTGAGTTTCACCGTCAATGCAATAGGCCTTTTGAGTATATGCGGTAATAGGCCGTTTTTCCTAATTTACTCTTTGATTCTCTCTTAAGAGAAGGAGAAATTCTTGAAAACATGATGTTTTTCTGATTCTACTACCTAGGGAGAACATGAATCACGTCGTCTTTTTCAAATCTGATGTTTGTCTGGACCGGGAACCTCCGTTATGAAAGTGGAGTTTTGCGTTAATAGGCCGCTTTTTCCAAATTTATTCTTTGATACTCTCTTAAGAGAAGGAGAAATTCTTGAAACCATGATGTTTTTCTGATTCTACTACCTAGGGAGAACATGAATCACGTCTTCTTTTTCAAATGTGGTGTTTTTCTGGACCGGGAACCCCCGTTATGAAAGTGGAGTTTTGCAGTAATAGGCCGCTTTTTCCAAATTTATTCTTTGATTCTCTCTTAAGGCAAGGAGAGATTCTTGAAACCATGATGTTTTTCTGAATCTACTACCTAGGGAGAACATGAATCACATCGCCTTTTTGAAATCTGGTGTGTGTCTGGGCCGGGAACCTCCATTATGAAAGTGGAGTTTTGGGTAATAGGCCAGTTTTTCAAATTTATTCTTTGATTGTCTCTTAAGGCAAGGAGAGATTCTTGAAACCATGATGTTTTTCTGATTCTACTACCTAGGGAGAACATGAATCACGTCTTCTTTTTCAAATGTGGTGTTTTTCTGGACCGGGAACCCCCGTTATGAAAGTGGAGTTTTGCAGTAATAGGCCGCTTTTTCCAAATTTATTCTTTGATTCTCTCTTAAGGCAAGGAGAGATTCTTGAAACCATGATGTTTTTCTGAATCTACTACCTAGGGAGAACATGAATCACATCGCCTTTTTGAAATCTGGTGTGTGTCTGGGCCGGGAACCTCCATTATGAAAGTGGAGTTTTGGGTAATAGGCCAGTTTTTCAAATTTATTCTTTGATTTTCTCTTAAGGCAAGGAGAGATTCTTGAAACCATGATGTTTTTCTGATTCTACTACCTAGGGAGAACATGAATCACGTCGTCTTTTTCAAATCTGATGTTTTTCTGGACCGGGAACCTCCGTTATGAAAGTGGAGTTTTGCGGTAATACTCCACTTTTTCCAAATTTACTCTTTGATTCTCTCTTAAGGCAAGGAGAGATTCTTGAAACCATGATGTTTTTCTGATTCTACTACCTAGGGAGAACATGAATCACATCGCCTTTTTGAAATCTGGTGTGTGTCTGGGCCGGGAACCTCAGTTCTTAAATTTGAGTTTCACCGTCAATACAATAGGCCTTTTGAGTATATGCGGTAATAGTCCGTTTTTCCTAATTTACTCTTTGATTCTCTCTTAAGAGAAGGAGAAATTCTTGAAACCATGATGTTTTTCTGATTCTACTACCTAAGGAGAACATGAATCACGTCGTGTTTTCCAAATCTGGTGTTTGTCTGGGCCGGGAACCTCCGTTATGAAAGTGGAGTTTTGCGTTAATAGGCCGCTTTTTCCAAATTTATTCTTTGATTCTCTCTTAAGAGAAGGAGAAATTTTTGAAACCATGATGTTTTTCTGATTCTACTACCTAGGGAGAACATGAATCACATCGCCTTTTTGAAATCTGGTGTGTGTCTGGGCCGGGAACCTCCATTATGAAAGTGGAGTTTTGGGTAATAGGCCAGTTTTTCAAATTTATTCTTTGATTTTCTCTTAAGGCAAGGAGAGATTCTTGAAACCATGATGTTTTTCTGATTCTACTACCTAGGGAGAACATGAATCACGTCGTCTTTTTCAAATCTGATGTTTGTCTGGACCGGGAACCTCCGTTATGAAAGTGGAGTTTTGCGGTAATACTCCACTTTTTCCTAATTTACTCTTTGATTCTCTGTTAAGCAAGGAAAGATTCTAGAAACCATGATGTTTTTCTAATTCTACTACCTAGGGAGAACATGAATCACATCGCCTTTTTGAAATCTGGTGTGTGTCTGGGCCGGGAACCTCAGTTCTTAAATTTGAGTTTCACCGTCAATACAATAGGCCTTTTGAGTATATGCGGTAATAGGCCGTTTTTCCTAATTTACTCTTTGATTCTCTCTTAAGAGAAGGAGAAATTCTTGAAACCATGATGTTTTTCTGATTCTACTACCTAAGGAGAACATGAATCACGTCGTGTTTTCCAAATCTGGTGTTTGTCTGGGCCGGGAACCTCCGTTATGAAAGTGGAGTTTTGCGTTAATAGGCCGCTTTTTCCAAATTTATTCTTTGATTCTCTCTTAAGAGAAGGAGAAATTTTTGAAACCATGATGTTTTTCTGATTCTACTACCTAGGGAGAACATGAATCACATCGACTTTTTGAAATCTGGTGTGTGTCTGGGCTGGGAACCTCAGTTCTTAAAGTTGAGTTTCACCGTCAGTACAATAGGCCTTTTGAGTATATGCGGTAATAGGCCGTTTTTCCTAATTTACTCTTTGATTCTCTCTTAAGAGAAGGAGAAATTCTTGAAACCATGATGTTTTTCTGATTCTACTACCTAGGGAGAACATGAATCACGTCGTCTTTTTCAAATCTGATGTTTGTCTGGACCGGGAACCTCCGTTATGAAAGTGGAGTTTTGCGGTAATAGGCCGCTTTTTCTAAATTTATTCTTTGATTCTCTCTTAAGAGAAGGAGAAATTCTTGAAACCATGATGTTTTTCTGATTCTACTACCTAGGGAGAACATGAATCACGTCGTCTTTTTCAAATCTGATGTTTATCTGGACCGGGAACCTCCGTTATGAAAGTGGAGTTTTGCGGTAATAGGCCGCTTTTTCTAAATTTATTCTTTGATTCTCTGTTAAGCAAGGAAAGATTCTAGAAACCATGATGTTTTTCTAATTCTACTACCTAGGGAGAACATGAATCACATCGCCTTTTTGAAATCTGGTATGTGTCTGGGCCCGGAACCTCAGTTCTTAAAGTTGAGTTTCACCGTCAATGCAATAGGCCTTTTGAGTATATGCGGTAATAGGCCGTTTTTCCTAATTTACTCTTTGATTCTCTCTTAAGAGAAGGAGAAATTCTTGAAAACATGATGTTTTTCTGATTCTACTACCTAGGGAGAACATGAATCACGTCGTCTTTTTCAAATCTGATGTTTGTCTGGACCGGGAACCTCCGTTATGAAAGTGGAGTTTTGCGTTAATAGGCCGCTTTTTCCAAATTTATTCTTTGATACTCTCTTAAGAGAAAGAGAAATTCTTGAAACCATGATGTTTTTCTGATTCTACTACCTAGGGAGAACATGAATCACGTCGGCTTTTTCAAATCTGATGTTTGCCTGGACCGGAAACCTCCGTTATGAAAGTGCAGTTTTGCCGTAATAGGCCGCTTTTTCCTAATTTATTCTTTGATTCTCTGTTAAGCAAGGAGAGATTCTTGAAACCATGATGTTTTTCTGATTCTACTACCTAGGGAGAACATGAATCACATCGCCTTTTTGAAATCTGGTGTGTGTCTGGGCCGGGAACCTCAGTTATTAAAGTTGAGTTTCTCCGTCAATACAATAGGCCTTTTGAGCATATCCGGTAATAGGCCACTTTTTCCTAATTTATTCTTTGATTCTCTCTTAAGAGAAGGAGAAATTCTTGAAACCATGATGTTTTTCTGATTCTACTACCAAGGGAGAACATGAATCACATCGACTTTTTGAAATCTGGTGTGTGTCTGGGCCGGGAACCTCAGTTATTAAAGTTGAGTTTCTCCGTCAATACAATAGGCCTTTTGATCATATGCGGTAATAGGCCGCTTTTTCCAAATTTATTCTTTGATTCTCTCTTAAGAGAAGGAGAAATTCTTGAAACCATAATGTTTTTCTGATTCTACTACCGAGGGAGAACATGAATCACATCGACTTTTTGATATCTGGTGTATGTCTGGGCCGGGAACCTCAGTTATTAAAGTTGAGTTTCTCCGTCAATACAATAGGCCTTTTGAGCATATGCGGTAATAGGCCGTTTTTTCCAAATTTACTCTTTGATTCTCACTTAAGAGAAGGAGAAATTCTTGAAACAATGATGTTTTTCTGATTCTACTACCTGGGAGAACATGAATCACGTCGTCTTTTTCAAATCTGATGTTTGTCTGGACCGGGAACCTCCATTATGAAAGTGGAGTTTTGGGTAATAGGCCGGTTTTTCCAAATTTATTCTTTGATTCTCTCTTAAGGCAAGGAGAGATTCTTGAAACCATGATGTTTTTCTGAATCTACTACCTAGGGAGAACATGAATCACATCGCCTTTTTGAAATCTGGTGTGTGTCTGGGCCGGGAACCTCCATTATGAAAGTGGAGTTTTGGGTAATAGGCCAGTTTTTCAAATTTATTCTTTGATTTTCTCTTAAGGCAAGGAGAGATTCTTGAAACCATGATGTTTTTCTGATTCTACTACCTAGGGAGAACATGAATCACGTCTTCTTTTTCAAATGTGGTGTTTTTCTGGACCGGGAACCCCCGTTATGAAAGTGGAGTTTTGCAGTAATAGGCCGCTTTTTCCAAATTTATTCTTTGATTCTCTCTTAAGGCAAGGAGAGATTCTTGAAACCATGATGTTTTTCTGAATCTACTACCTAGGGAGAACATGAATCACATCGCCTTTTTGAAATCTGGTGTGTGTCTGGGCCGGGAACCTCCATTATGAAAGTGGAGTTTTGGGTAATAGGCCAGTTTTTCAAATTTATTCTTTGATTTTCTCTTAAGGCAAGGAGAGATTCTTGAAACCATGATGTTTTTCTGATTCTACTACCTAGGGAGAACATGAATCACGTCGTCTTTTTCAAATCTGATGTTTTTCTGGACCGGGAACCTCCGTTATGAAAGTGGAGTTTTGCGGTAATACTCCACTTTTTCCAAATTTACTCTTTGATTCTCTCTTAAGGCAAGGAGAGATTCTTGAAACCATGATGTTTTTCTGATTCTACTACCTAGGGAGAACATGAATCACATCGCCTTTTTGAAATCTGGTGTGTGTCTGGGCCGGGAACCTCAGTTCTTAAATTTGAGTTTCACCGTCAATACAATAGGCCTTTTGAGTATATGCGGTAATAGTCCGTTTTTCCTAATTTACTCTTTGATTCTCTCTTAAGAGAAGGAGAAATTCTTGAAACCATGATGTTTTTCTGATTCTACTACCTAAGGAGAACATGAATCACGTCGTGTTTTCCAAATCTGGTGTTTGTCTGGGCCGGGAACCTCCGTTATGAAAGTGGAGTTTTGCGTTAATAGGCCGCTTTTTCCAAATTTATTCTTTGATTCTCTCTTAAGAGAAGGAGAAATTTTTGAAACCATGATGTTTTTCTGATTCTACTACCTAGGGAGAACATGAATCACATCGCCTTTTTGAAATCTGGTGTGTGTCTGGGCCGGGAACCTCCATTATGAAAGTGGAGTTTTGGGTAATAGGCCAGTTTTTCAAATTTATTCTTTGATTTTCTCTTAAGGCAAGGAGAGATTCTTGAAACCATGATGTTTTTCTGATTCTACTACCTAGGGAGAACATGAATCACGTCGTCTTTTTCAAATCTGATGTTTGTCTGGACCGGGAACCTCCGTTATGAAAGTGGAGTTTTGCGGTAATACTCCACTTTTTCCTAATTTACTCTTTGATTCTCTGTTAAGCAAGGAAAGATTCTAGAAACCATGATGTTTTTCTAATTCTACTACCTAGGGAGAACATGAATCACATCGCCTTTTTGAAATCTGGTGTGTGTCTGGGCCGGGAACCTCAGTTCTTAAATTTGAGTTTCACCGTCAATACAATAGGCCTTTTGAGTATATGCGGTAATAGGCCGTTTTTCCTAATTTACTCTTTGATTCTCTCTTAAGAGAAGGAGAAATTCTTGAAACCATGATGTTTTTCTGATTCTACTACCTAAGGAGAACATGAATCACGTCGTGTTTTCCAAATCTGGTGTTTGTCTGGGCCGGGAACCTCCGTTATGAAAGTGGAGTTTTGCGTTAATAGGCCGCTTTTTCCAAATTTATTCTTTGATTCTCTCTTAAGAGAAGGAGAAATTTTTGAAACCATGATGTTTTTCTGATTCTACTACCTAGGGAGAACATGAATCACATCGACTTTTTGAAATCTGGTGTGTGTCTGGGCTGGGAACCTCAGTTCTTAAAGTTGAGTTTCACCGTCAGTACAATAGGCCTTTTGAGTATATGCGGTAATAGGCCGTTTTTCCTAATTTACTCTTTGATTCTCTCTTAAGAGAAGGAGAAATTCTTGAAACCATGATGTTTTTCTGATTCTACTACCTAGGGAGAACATGAATCACGTCGTCTTTTTCAAATCTGATGTTTGTCTGGACCGGGAACCTCCGTTATGAAAGTGGAGTTTTGCGGTAATAGGCCGCTTTTTCTAAATTTATTCTTTGATTCTCTCTTAAGAGAAGGAGAAATTCTTGAAACCATGATGTTTTTCTGATTCTACTACCTAGGGAGAACATGAATCACGTCGTCTTTTTCAAATCTGATGTTTATCTGGACCGGGAACCTCCGTTATGAAAGTGGAGTTTTGCGGTAATAGGCCGCTTTTTCTAAATTTATTCTTTGATTCTCTGTTAAGCAAGGAAAGATTCTAGAAACCATGATGTTTTTCTAATTCTACTACCTAGGGAGAACATGAATCACATCGCCTTTTTGAAATCTGGTATGTGTCTGGGCCCGGAACCTCAGTTCTTAAAGTTGAGTTTCACCGTCAATGCAATAGGCCTTTTGAGTATATGCGGTAATAGGCCGTTTTTCCTAATTTACTCTTTGATTCTCTCTTAAGAGAAGGAGAAATTCTTGAAAACATGATGTTTTTCTGATTCTACTACCTAGGGAGAACATGAATCACGTCGTCTTTTTCAAATCTGATGTTTGTCTGGACCGGGAACCTCCGTTATGAAAGTGGAGTTTTGCGTTAATAGGCCGCTTTTTCCAAATTTATTCTTTGATACTCTCTTAAGAGAAAGAGAAATTCTTGAAACCATGATGTTTTTCTGATTCTACTACCTAGGGAGAACATGAATCACGTCGGCTTTTTCAAATCTGATGTTTGCCTGGACCGGAAACCTCCGTTATGAAAGTGCAGTTTTGCCGTAATAGGCCGCTTTTTCCTAATTTATTCTTTGATTCTCTGTTAAGCAAGGAGAGATTCTTGAAACCATGATGTTTTTCTGATTCTACTACCTAGGGAGAACATGAATCACATCGCCTTTTTGAAATCTGGTGTGTGTCTGGGCCGGGAACCTCAGTTATTAAAGTTGAGTTTCTCCGTCAATACAATAGGCCTTTTGAGCATATCCGGTAATAGGCCACTTTTTCCTAATTTATTCTTTGATTCTCTCTTAAGAGAAGGAGAAATTCTTGAAACCATGATGTTTTTCTGATTCTACTACCAAGGGAGAACATGAATCACATCGACTTTTTGAAATCTGGTGTGTGTCTGGGCCGGGAACCTCAGTTATTAAAGTTGAGTTTCTCCGTCAATACAATAGGCCTTTTGATCATATGCGGTAATAGGCCGCTTTTTCCAAATTTATTCTTTGATTCTCTCTTAAGAGAAGGAGAAATTCTTGAAACCATAATGTTTTTCTGATTCTACTACCGAGGGAGAACATGAATCACATCGACTTTTTGATATCTGGTGTATGTCTGGGCCGGGAACCTCAGTTATTAAAGTTGAGTTTCTCCGTCAATACAATAGGCCTTTTGAGCATATGCGGTAATAGGCCGTTTTTTCCAAATTTACTCTTTGATTCTCACTTAAGAGAAGGAGAAATTCTTGAAACAATGATGTTTTTCTGATTCTACTACCTGGGAGAACATGAATCACGTCGTCTTTTTCAAATCTGATGTTTGTCTGGACCGGGAACCTCCATTATGAAAGTGGAGTTTTGGGTAATAGGCCGGTTTTTCCAAATTTATTCTTTGATTCTCTCTTAAGGCAAGGAGAGATTCTTGAAACCATGATGTTTTTCTGAATCTACTACCTAGGGAGAACATGAATCACATCGCCTTTTTGAAATCTGGTGTGTGTCTGGGCCGGGAACCTCCATTATGAAAGTGGAGTTTTGGGTAATAGGCCAGTTTTTCAAATTTATTCTTTGATTTTCTCTTAAGGCAAGGAGAGATTCTTGAAACCATGATGTTTTTCTGATTCTACTACCTAGGGAGAACATGAATCACGTCTTCTTTTTCAAATGTGGTGTTTTTCTGGACCGGGAACCCCCGTTATGAAAGTGGAGTTTTGCAGTAATAGGCCGCTTTTTCCAAATTTATTCTTTGATTCTCTCTTAAGGCAAGGAGAGATTCTTGAAACCATGATGTTTTTCTGAATCTACTACCTAGGGAGAACATGAATCACATCGCCTTTTTGAAATCTGGTGTGTGTCTGGGCCGGGAACCTCCATTATGAAAGTGGAGTTTTGGGTAATAGGCCAGTTTTTCAAATTTATTCTTTGATTTTCTCTTAAGGCAAGGAGAGATTCTTGAAACCATGATGTTTTTCTGATTCTACTACCTAGGGAGAACATGAATCACGTCGTCTTTTTCAAATCTGATGTTTTTCTGGACCGGGAACCTCCGTTATGAAAGTGGAGTTTTGCGGTAATACTCCACTTTTTCCAAATTTACTCTTTGATTCTCTCTTAAGGCAAGGAGAGATTCTTGAAACCATGATGTTTTTCTGATTCTACTACCTAGGGAGAACATGAATCACATCGCCTTTTTGAAATCTGGTGTGTGTCTGGGCCGGGAACCTCAGTTCTTAAATTTGAGTTTCACCGTCAATACAATAGGCCTTTTGAGTATATGCGGTAATAGTCCGTTTTTCCTAATTTACTCTTTGATTCTCTCTTAAGAGAAGGAGAAATTCTTGAAACCATGATGTTTTTCTGATTCTACTACCTAAGGAGAAAATGAATCGCGTCGTGTTTTCCAAATCTGGTGTTTGTCTGGGCCGGGAACCTCCGTTATGAAAGTGGAGTTTTGCGTTAATAGGCCGCTTTTTCCAAATTTATTCTTTGATTCTCTCTTAAGAGAAGGAGAAATTTTTGAAACCATGATGTTTTTCTGATTCTACTACCTAGGGAGAACATGAATCACGTCGTCTTTTTCAAATCTGATGTTTGTCTGGACCGGGAACCTCCGTTATGAAAGTGGAGTTTTGCGGTAATAGGCCGCTTTTTCTAAATTTATTCTTTGATTCTCTGTTAAGCAAGGAAAGATTCTAGAAACCATGATGTTTTTCTAATTCTACTACCTAGGGAGAACATGAATCACATCGCCTTTTTGAAATCTGGTATGTGTCTGGGCCCGGAACCTCAGTTCTTAAAGTTGAGTTTCACCGTCAATGCAATAGGCCTTTTGAGTATATGCGGTAATAGGCCGTTTTTCCTAATTTACTCTTTGATTCTCTCTTAAGAGAAGGAGAAATTCTTGAAAACATGATGTTTTTCTGATTCTACTACCTAGGGAGAACATGAATCACGTCGTCTTTTTCAAATCTGATGTTTGTCTGGACCGGGAACCTCCGTTATGAAAGTGGAGTTTTGCGTTAATAGGCCGCTTTTTCCAAATTTATTCTTTGATACTCTCTTAAGAGAAGGAGAAATTCTTGAAACCATGATGTTTTTCTGATTCTACTACCTAGGGAGAACATGAATCACGTCTTCTTTTTCAAATGTGGTGTTTTTCTGGACCGGGAACCCCCGTTATGAAAGTGGAGTTTTGCAGTAATAGGCCGCTTTTTCCAAATTTATTCTTTGATTCTCTCTTAAGGCAAGGAGAGATTCTTGAAACCATGATGTTTTTCTGAATCTACTACCTAGGGAGAACATGAATCACATCGCCTTTTTGAAATCTGGTGTGTGTCTGGGCCGGGAACCTCCATTATGAAAGTGGAGTTTTGGGTAATAGGCCAGTTTTTCAAATTTATTCTTTGATTTTCTCTTAAGGCAAGGAGAGATTCTTGAAACCATGATGTTTTTCTGATTCTACTACCTAGGGAGAACATGAATCACGTCGTCTTTTTCAAATCTGATGTTTGTCTGGACCGGGAACCTCCGTTATGAAAGTGGAGTTTTGCGGTAATACTCCACTTTTTCCTAATTTACTCTTTGATTCTCTGTTAAGCAAGGAAAGATTCTAGAAACCATGATGTTTTTCTAATTCTACTACCTAGGGAGAACATGAATCACATCGCCTTTTTGAAATCTGGTGTGTGTCTGGGCCGGGAACCTCCATTATGAAAGTGGAGTTTTGGGTAATAGGCCAGTTTTTCAAATTTATTCTTTGATTTTCTCTTAAGGCAAGGAGAGATTCTTGAAACCATGATGTTTTTCTGATTCTACTACCTAGGGAGAACATGAATCACGTCGTCTTTTTCAAATCTGATGTTTTTCTGGACCGGGAACCTCCGTTATGAAAGTGGAGTTTTGCGGTAATACTCCACTTTTTCCAAATTTACTCTTTGATTCTCTCTTAAGGCAAGGAGAGATTCTTGAAACCATGATGTTTTTCTGATTCTACTACCTAGGGAGAACATGAATCACATCGCCTTTTTGAAATCTGGTGTGTGTCTGGGCCGGGAACCTCAGTTCTTAAATTTGAGTTTCACCGTCAATACAATAGGCCTTTTGAGTATATGCGGTAATAGTCCGTTTTTCCTAATTTACTCTTTGATTCTCTCTTAAGAGAAGGAGAAATTCTTGAAACCATGATGTTTTTCTGATTCTACTACCTAAGGAGAACATGAATCACGTCGTGTTTTCCAAATCTGGTGTTTGTCTGGGCCGGGAACCTCCGTTATGAAAGTGGAGTTTTGCGTTAATAGGCCGCTTTTTCCAAATTTATTCTTTGATTCTCTCTTAAGAGAAGGAGAAATTTTTGAAACCATGATGTTTTTCTGATTCTACTACCTAGGGAGAACATGAATCACGTCGTCTTTTTCAAATCTGATGTTTGTCTGGACCGGGAACCTCCGTTATGAAAGTGGAGTTTTGCGGTAATAGGCCGCTTTTTCTAAATTTATTCTTTGATTCTCTGTTAAGCAAGGAAAGATTCTAGAAACCATGATGTTTTTCTAATTCTACTACCTAGGGAGAACATGAATCACATCGCCTTTTTGAAATCTGGTATGTGTCTGGGCCCGGAACCTCAGTTCTTAAAGTTGAGTTTCACCGTCAATGCAATAGGCCTTTTGAGTATATGCGGTAATAGGCCGTTTTTCCTAATTTACTCTTTGATTCTCTCTTAAGAGAAGGAGAAATTCTTGAAAACATGATGTTTTTCTGATTCTACTACCTAGGGAGAACATGAATCACGTCGTCTTTTTCAAATCTGATGTTTGTCTGGACCGGGAACCTCCGTTATGAAAGTGGAGTTTTGCGTTAATAGGCCGCTTTTTCCAAATTTATTCTTTGATACTCTCTTAAGAGAAGGAGAAATTCTTGAAACCATGATGTTTTTCTGATTCTACTACCTAGGGAGAACATGAATCACGTCTTCTTTTTCAAATGTGGTGTTTTTCTGGACCGGGAACCCCCGTTATGAAAGTGGAGTTTTGCAGTAATAGGCCGCTTTTTCCAAATTTATTCTTTGATTCTCTCTTAAGGCAAGGAGAGATTCTTGAAACCATGATGTTTTTCTGAATCTACTACCTAGGGAGAACATGAATCACATCGCCTTTTTGAAATCTGGTGTGTGTCTGGGCCGGGAACCTCCATTATGAAAGTGGAGTTTTGGGTAATAGGCCAGTTTTTCAAATTTATTCTTTGATTTTCTCTTAAGGCAAGGAGAGATTCTTGAAACCATGATGTTTTTCTGATTCTACTACCTAGGGAGAACATGAATCACGTCGTCTTTTTCAAATCTGATGTTTGTCTGGACCGGGAACCTCCGTTATGAAAGTGGAGTTTTGCGGTAATACTCCACTTTTTCCTAATTTACTCTTTGATTCTCTGTTAAGCAAGGAAAGATTCTAGAAACCATGATGTTTTTCTAATTCTACTACCTAGGGAGAACATGAATCACATCGCCTTTTTGAAATCTGGTGTGTGTCTGGGCCGGGAACCTCAGTTCTTAAATTTGAGTTTCACCGTCAATACAATAGGCCTTTTGAGTATATGCGGTAATAGGCCGTTTTTCCTAATTTACTCTTTGATTCTCTCTTAAGAGAAGGAGAAATTCTTGAAACCATGATGTTTTTCTGATTCTACTACCTAAGGAGAACATGAATCACGTCGTGTTTTCCAAATCTGGTGTTTGTCTGGGCCGGGAACCTCCGTTATGAAAGTGGAGTTTTGCGTTAATAGGCCGCTTTTTCCAAATTTATTCTTTGATACTCTCTTAAGAGAAAGAGAAATTCTTGAAACCATGATGTTTTTCTGATTCTACTACCTAGGGAGAACATGAATCACGTCGGCTTTTTCAAATCTGATGTTTGCCTGGACCGGAAACCTCCGTTATGAAAGTGCAGTTTTGCCGTAATAGGCCGCTTTTTCCTAATTTATTCTTTGATTCTCTGTTAAGCAAGGAGAGATTCTTGAAACCATGATGTTTTTCTGATTCTACTACCTAGGGAGAACATGAATCACATCGCCTTTTTGAAATCTGGTGTGTGTCTGGGCCGGGAACCTCAGTTATTAAAGTTGAGTTTCTCCGTCAATACAATAGGCCTTTTGAGCATATCCGGTAATAGGCCACTTTTTCCTAATTTATTCTTTGATTCTCTCTTAAGAGAAGGAGAAATTCTTGAAACCATGATGTTTTTCTGATTCTACTACCGAGGGAGAACATGAATCACATCGACTTTTTGAAATCTGGTGTGTGTCTGGGCCGGGAACCTCAGTTATTAAAGTTGAGTTTCTCCGTCAATACAATAGGCCTTTTGATCATATGCGGTAATAGGCCGCTTTTTCCAAATTTATTCTTTGATTCTCTCTTAAGAGAAGGAGAAATTCTTGAAACCATAATGTTTTTCTGATTCTACTACCGAGGGAGAACATGAATCACATCGACTTTTTGATATCTGGTGTGTGTCTGGGCCGGGAACCTCAGTTATTAAAGTTGAGTTTCTCCGTCAATACAATAGGCCTTTTGAGCATATGCGGTAATAGGCCGTTTTTTCCAAATTTACTCTTTGATTCTCACTTAAGAGAAGGAGAAATTCTTGAAACAATGATGTTTTTCTGATTCTACTACCTGGGAGAACATGAATCACGTCGTCTTTTTCAAATCTGATGTTTGTCTGGACCGGGAACCTCCATTATGAAAGTGGAGTTTTGGGTAATAGGCCGGTTTTTCCAAATTTATTCTTTGATTCTCTCTTAAGGCAAGGAGAGATTCTTGAAACCATGATGTTTTTCTGAATCTACTACCTAGGGAGAACATGAATCACATCGCCTTTTTGAAATCTGGTGTGTGTCTGGGCCGGGAACCTCCATTATGAAAGTGGAGTTTTGGGTAATAGGCCAGTTTTTCAAATTTATTCTTTGATTTTCTCTTAAGGCAAGGAGAGATTCTTGAAACCATGATGTTTTTCTGATTCTACTACCTAGGGAGAACATGAATCACGTCTTCTTTTTCAAATGTGGTGTTTTTCTGGACCGGGAACCCCCGTTATGAAAGTGGAGTTTTGCAGTAATAGGCCGCTTTTTCCAAATTTATTCTTTGATTCTCTCTTAAGGCAAGGAGAGATTCTTGAAACCATGATGTTTTTCTGAATCTACTACCTAGGGAGAACATGAATCACATCGCCTTTTTGAAATCTGGTGTGTGTCTGGGCCGGGAACCTCCATTATGAAAGTGGAGTTTTGGGTAATAGGCCAGTTTTTCAAATTTATTCTTTGATTTTCTCTTAAGGCAAGGAGAGATTCTTGAAACCATGATGTTTTTCTGATTCTACTACCTAGGGAGAACATGAATCACGTCGTCTTTTTCAAATCTGATGTTTTTCTGGACCGGGAACCTCCGTTATGAAAGTGGAGTTTTGCGGTAATACTCCACTTTTTCCAAATTTACTCTTTGATTCTCTCTTAAGGCAAGGAGAGATTCTTGAAACCATGATGTTTTTCTGATTCTACTACCTAGGGGGAACATGAATCACATCGCCTTTTTGAAATCTGGTGTGTGTCTGGGCCGGGAACCTCAGTTCTTAAATTTGAGTTTCACCGTCAATACAATAGGCCTTTTGAGTATATGCGGTAATAGTCCGTTTTTCCTAATTTACTCTTTGATTCTCTCTTAAGAGAAGGAGAAATTCTTGAAACCATGATGTTTTTCTGATTCTACTACCTAAGGAGAACATGAATCACGTCGTGTTTTCCAAATCTGGTGTTTGTCTGGGCCGGGAACCTCCGTTATGAAAGTGGAGTTTTGCGTTAATAGGCCGCTTTTTCCAAATTTATTCTTTGATTCTCTCTTAAGAGAAGGAGAAATTTTTGAAACCATGATGTTTTTCTGATTCTACTACCTAGGGAGAACATGAATCACATCGACTTTTTGAAATCTGGTGTGTGTCTGGGCTGGGAACCTCAGTTCTTAAAGTTGAGTTTCACCGTCAGTACAATAGGCCTTTTGAGTATATGCGGTAATAGGCCGTTTTTCCTAATTTACTCTTTGATTCTCTCTTAAGAGAAGGAGAAATTCTTGAAACCATGATGTTTTTCTGATTCTACTACCTAGGGAGAACATGAATCATGTCGTCTTTTTCAAATCTGATGTTTGTCTGGACCGGGAACCTCCGTTATGAAAGTGGAGTTTTGCGGTAATAGGCCGCTTTTTCCAAATTTATTCTTTGATTCTCTCTTAAGAGAAGGAGAAATTCTTGAAACCATGATGTTTTTCTGATTCTACTACCTAGGGAGAACATGAATCATGTCGTCTTTTTCAAATCTGATGTTTGTCTGGACCGGGAACCTCCGTTATGAAAGTGGAGTTTTGCGGTAATAGGCCGCTTTTTCTAAATTTATTCTTTGATTCTCTGTTAAGCAAGGAAAGATTCTAGAAACCATGATGTTTTTCTAATTCTACTACCTAGGGAGAACATGAATCACATCGCCTTTTTGAAATCTGGTATGTGTCTGGGCCCGGAACCTCAGTTCTTAAAGTTGAGTTTCACCGTCAATGCAATAGGCCTTTTGAGTATATGCGGTAATAGGCCGTTTTTCCTAATTTACTCTTTGATTCTCTCTTAAGAGAAGGAGAAATTCTTGAAAACATGATGTTTTTCTGATTCTACTTCCTAGGGAGAACATGAATCACGTCGTCTTTTTCAAATCTGATGTTTGTCTGGACCGGGAACCTCCGTTATGAAAGTGGAGTTTTGCGTTAATAGGCCGCTTTTTCCAAATTTATTCTTTGATACTCTCTTAAGAGAAGGAGAAATTCTTGAAACCATGATGTTTTTCTGATTCTACTACCTAGGGAGAACATGAATCACGTCTTCTTTTTCAAATGTGGTGTTTTTCTGGACCGGGAACCCCCGTTATGAAAGTGGAGTTTTGCAGTAATAGGCCGCTTTTTCCAAATTTATTCTTTGATTCTCTCTTAAGGCAAGGAGAGATTCTTGAAACCATGATGTTTTTCTGAATCTACTACCTAGGGAGAACATGAATCACATCGCCTTTTTGAAATCTGGTGTGTGTCTGGGCCGGGAACCTCCATTATGAAAGTGGAGTTTTGGGTAATAGGCCAGTTTTTCAAATTTATTCTTTGATTTTCTCTTAAGGCAAGGAGAGATTCTTGAAACCATGATGTTTTTCTGATTCTACTACCTAGGGAGAACATGAATCACGTCGTCTTTTTCAAATCTGATGTTTGTCTGGACCGGGAACCTCCGTTATGAAAGTGGAGTTTTGCGGTAATACTCCACTTTTTCCTAATTTACTCTTTGATTCTCTGTTAAGCAAGGAAAGATTCTAGAAACCATGATGTTTTTCTAATTCTACTACCTAGGGAGAACATGAATCACATCGCCTTTTTGAAATCTGGTGTGTGTCTGGGCCGGGAACCTCAGTTCTTAAATTTGAGTTTCACCGTCAATACAATAGGCCTTTTGAGTATATGCGGTAATAGGCCGTTTTTCCTAATTTACTCTTTGATTCTCTCTTAAGAGAAGGAGAAATTCTTGAAACCATGATGTTTTTCTGATTCTACTACCTAAGGAGAACATGAATCACGTCGTGTTTTCCAAATCTGGTGTTTGTCTGGGCCGGGAACCTCCGTTATGAAAGTGGAGTTTTGCGTTAATAGGCCGCTTTTTCCAAATTTATTCTTTGATTCTCTCTTAAGAGAAGGAGAAATTTTTGAAACCATGATGTTTTTCTGATTCTACTACCTAGGGAGAACATGAATCACATCGACTTTTTGAAATCTGGTGTGTGTCTGGGCTGGGAACCTCAGTTCTTAAAGTTGAGTTTCACCGTCAGTACAATAGTGTCAGAACCTGCATCACAAAAAGGCTGTGGGTTGCAGTTGTATTGCATTCGGTGGGAGTTAGAAGGATTTGGTTCTGCCAATAGTAACTGGAGGGGGGGGGGTTACTGGCAATGAGCGTAATAGGAGCTGGGGAACTGCTTAACCATATATGGGCAGTTTAGACGGGGAACCATCAGGTGGAGAAGACACAAGACGCCAGGCAATTAGGGAGGGGGGATAAATAGCGAGGAGTCAACCCGAGGCTTTAGTTTTAGCAATGTTCTGTTTACAAGCTACCTGTACCGCTCAATAAAGAGTATTTTCCTGAACCAAGCCTGGTTGCATGGGAGTGCTTTTGACTCGGGAGCCAGACAGGGAGGACTTGACATTTAGGCCTTTTGAGTATATGCGGTAATAGGCCGTTTTTCCTAATTTACTCTTTGATTCTCTCTTAAGAGAAGGAGAAATTCTTGAAACCATGATGTTTTTCTGATTCTACTACCTAGGGAGAACATGAATCACGTCGTCTTTTTCAAATCTGATGTTTGTCTGGACCGGGAACCTCCGTTATGAAAGTGGAGTTTTGCGGTAATAGGCCGCTTTTTCTAAATTTATTCTTTGATTCTCTCTTAAGAGAAGGAGAAATTCTTGAAACCATGATGTTTTTCTGATTCTACTACCTAGGGAGAACATGAATCACGTCGTCTTTTTCAAATCTGATGTTTGTCTGGACCGGGAACCTCCGTTATGAAAGTGGAGTTTTGCGGTAATAGGCCGCTTTTTCTAAATTTATTCTTTGATTCTCTGTTAAGCAAGGAAAGATTCTAGAAACCATGATGTTTTTCTAATTCTACTACCTAGGGAGAACATGAATCACATCGCCTTTTTGAAATCTGGTATGTGTCTGGGCCCGGAACCTCAGTTCTTAAAGTTGAGTTTCACCGTCAATGCAATAGGCCTTTTGAGTATATGCGGTAATAGGCCGTTTTTCCTAATTTACTCTTTGATTCTCTCTTAAGAGAAGGAGAAATTCTTGAAAACATGATGTTTTTCTGATTCTACTACCTAGGGAGAACATGAATCACGTCGTCTTTTTCAAATCTGATGTTTGTCTGGACCGGGAACCTCCGTTATGAAAGTGGAGTTTTGCGTTAATAGGCCGCTTTTTCCAAATTTATTCTTTGATACTCTCTTAAGAGAAAGAGAAATTCTTGAAACCATGATGTTTTTCTGATTCTACTACCTAGGGAGAACATGAATCACGTCGGCTTTTTCAAATCTGATGTTTGCCTGGACCGGAAACCTCCGTTATGAAAGTGCAGTTTTGCCGTAATAGGCCGCTTTTTCCTAATTTATTCTTTGATTCTCTGTTAAGCAAGGAGAGATTCTTGAAACCATGATGTTTTTCTGATTCTACTACCTAGGGAGAACATGAATCACATCGCCTTTTTGAAATCTGGTGTGTGTCTGGGCCGGGAACCTCAGTTATTAAAGTTGAGTTTCTCCGTCAATACAATAGGCCTTTTGAGCATATCCGGTAATAGGCCACTTTTTCCTAATTTATTCTTTGATTCTCTCTTAAGAGAAGGAGAAATTCTTGAAACCATGATGTTTTTCTGATTCTACTACCGAGAGAGAACATGAATCACATCGACTTTTTGAAATCTGGTGTGTGTCTGGGCCGGGAACCTCAGTTATTAAAGTTGAGTTTCTCCGTCAATACAATAGGCCTTTTGATCATATGCGGTAATAGGCCGCTTTTTCCAAATTTATTCTTTGATTCTCTCTTAAGAGAAGGAGAAATTCTTGAAACCATAATGTTTTTCTGATTCTACTACCGAGGGAGAACATGAATCACATCGACTTTTTGATATCTGGTGTGTGTCTGGGCCGGGAACCTCAGTTATTAAAGTTGAGTTTCTCCGTCAATACAATAGGCCTTTTGAGCATATGCGGTAATAGGCCGTTTTTTCCAAATTTACTCTTTGATTCTCACTTAAGAGAAGGAGAAATTCTTGAAACAATGATGTTTTTCTGATTCTACTACCTGGGAGAACATGAATCACGTCGTCTTTTTCAAATCTGATGTTTGTCTGGACCGGGAACCTCCATTATGAAAGTGGAGTTTTGGGTAATAGGCCGGTTTTTCCAAATTTATTCTTTGATTTTCTCTTAAGGCAAGGAGAGTTTCTTGAAACCATGATGTTTTTCTGTATCTACTACCTAGGGAGAACATGAATCACGTCGGCTTTTTCAAATCTGATGTTTGTCTGGACCGGGAACCTCCATTATAAAAGTGGAGTTTTGGGTAATGGGCCAGTTTTTCAAATTTATTCTTTGATTTTCTCTTAAGGCAAGGAGAGATTCTTGAAACCATGATGTTTTTCTGATTCTACTACCTAGGGAGAACATGAATCACGTCGTCTTTTTCAAATCTGATGTTTGTCTGGACCGGGAACCTCCATTATGAAAGTGGAGTTTTGCGGTAATAGGCCGCTTTTTCTAAATTTATTCTTTGATTCTCTCTTAAGCAAGGAAAGATTCTAGAAACCATGATGTTTTTCTGATTCTACTACCTAGGGAGAACATGAATCACGTCATCTTTTTCAAATCTGATGTTTGTCTGGACCGGGAACCTCCGTTATGAAAGTGGAGTTTTGCGGTAATAGGCCGCTTTTTCCAAATTTATTCTTTGATTCTCTGTTAAGGCAAGGAGAGATTCTTGAAACCATGATATTTTTCTGATTCTACTACCTAGGGAGAACATGAATCACGTCATCTTTTTCAAATCTGATGTTTGTCTGGACCGGGAACCTCCGTTATGAAAGTGGAGTTTTGCGGTAATAGGCCGCTTTTTCCAAATTTATTCTTTGATTCTCTCTTAAGAGAAGGAGAAATTCTTGAAACCATGATGCTTTTCTGATTCTACTACCTAGGGAGAACATGAATCACGTCGTCTCTTTCAAATCTGATGTTTGTCTGGACCGGGAACCTCCGTTATGAAAGTGGAGTTTTGCGGTAATAGGCCGCTTTTTCCAAATTTATTCTTTCATTCTCTGTTAAGCAAGGAGAGATTCTTGAAACCATGATGTTTTTCTGATTCTACTACCTAGGGAGAACATGAATCACATCGCCTTCTTGAAATCTGGTGTGTGTCTGGGCCTGGAACCTCAGTTATTAAAGTTGAGTTTCACCGTCAATGCAATAGGCCTTTTGAGTATATGCGGTAATAGGCCGTTTTTCCTAATTTACTCTTTGATTCTCTCTTAAGAGAAGGAGAAATTCTTGAAACCATGATGTTTTTCTGATTCTACTACCTAGGGAGAACATGAATCACGTCCTCTTTTTCAAATCTGATGTTTGTCTGGACCGGGAACCTCCATTATGAAAGTGGAGTTTTGGGTAATAGGCGGGTTTTTCCAAATTTATTCTTTGATTTTCTCTTAAGGCAAGGAGAGTTTCTTGAAACCATGATGTTTTTCTGTATCTACTACCTAGGGAGAACATGAATCACGTCGTCTTTTTCAAATCTGATGTTTGTCTGGACCGGGAACCTCCGTTATGAAAGTGGAGTTTTGCGGTAATAGGCCGCTTATTCTAAATTTATTCTTTGATTCTCTGTTAAGCAAGGAAAGATTCTAGAAACCATGATGTTTTTCTGATTCTACTACCTAGGGAGAACATGAATCACATCGCCTTTTTGAAATCTGGTGTGTGTCTGGGCTGGGAACCTCAGTTCTTAAAGTTGAGTTTCACCGTCAATGCAATAGGCCTTTTGAGTATATGCGGTAATAGGCCGTTTTTCCTAATTTACTCTTTGATTCTCTCTTAAGAGAAGGAGAAATTCTTGAAACCATGATGTTTTTCTGATTCTACTACCTAGGGAGAACATGAATCATGTCGTCTTTTTCAAATCTGATGTTTGTCTGGACCGGGAACCTCCGTTATGAAAGTGGAGTTTTGCGGTAATAGGCCGCTTTTTCCAAATTTATTCTTTGATTCTCTCTTAAGAGAAGGAGAAATTCTTGAAACCATGATGTTTTTCTGATTCTACTACCTAGGGAGAACATGAATCACGTCGTCTTTTTCAAATCTGATGTTTGTCTGGACCGGGAACCTCCGTTATGAAAGTGGAGTTTTGCGGTAATAGGCCGCTTTTTCTAAATTTATTCTTTGATTCTCTGTTAAGCAAGGAAAGATTCTAGAAACCATGATGTTTTTCTAATTCTACTACCTAGGGAGAACATGAATCACATCGCCTTTTTGAAATCTGGTATGTGTCTGGGCCCGGAACCTCAGTTCTTAAAGTTGAGTTTCACCGTCAATGCAATAGGCCTTTTGAGTATATGCGGTAATAGGCCGTTTTTCCTAATTTACTCTTTGATTCTCTCTTAAGAGAAGGAGAAATTCTTGAAAACATGATGTTTTTCTGATTCTACTACCTAGGGAGAACATGAATCACGTCGTCTTTTTCAAATCTGATGTTTGTCTGGACCGGGAACCTCCGTTATGAAAGTGGAGTTTTGCGTTAATAGGCCGCTTTTTCCAAATTTATTCTTTGATACTCTCTTAAGAGAAGGAGAAATTCTTGAAACCATGATGTTTTTCTGATTCTACTACCTAGGGAGAACATGAATCACGTCTTCTTTTTCAAATGTGGTGTTTTTCTGGACCGGGAACCCCCGTTATGAAAGTGGAGTTTTGCAGTAATAGGCCGCTTTTTCCAAATTTATTCTTTGATTCTCTCTTAAGGCAAGGAGAGATTCTTGAAACCATGATGTTTTTCTGAATCTACTACCTAGGGAGAACATGAATCACATCGCCTTTTTGAAATCTGGTGTGTGTCTGGGCCGGGAACCTCCATTATGAAAGTGGAGTTTTGGGTAATAGGCCAGTTTTTCAAATTTATTCTTTGATTTTCTCTTAAGGCAAGGAGAGATTCTTGAAACCATGATGTTTTTCTGATTCTACTACCTAGGGAGAACATGAATCACGTCGTCTTTTTCAAATCTGATGTTTGTCTGGACCGGGAACCTCCGTTATGAAAGTGGAGTTTTGCGGTAATACTCCACTTTTTCCTAATTTACTCTTTGATTCTCTGTTAAGCAAGGAAAGATTCTAGAAACCATGATGTTTTTCTAATTCTACTACCTAGGGAGAACATGAATCACATCGCCTTTTTGAAATCTGGTGTGTGTCTGGGCCGGGAACCTCAGTTCTTAAATTTGAGTTTCACCGTCAATACAATAGGCCTTTTGAGTATATGCGGTAATAGGCCGTTTTTCCTAATTTACTCTTTGATTCTCTCTTAAGAGAAGGAGAAATTCTTGAAACCATGATGTTTTTCTGATTCTACTACCTAAGGAGAACATGAATCATGTCGTGTTTTCCAAATCTGGTGTTTGTCTGGGCCGGGAACCTCCGTTATGAAAGTGGAGTTTTGCGTTAATAGGCCGCTTTTTCCAAATTTATTCTTTGATTCTCTCTTAAGAGAAGGAGAAATTTTTGAAACCATGATGTTTTTCTGATTCTACTACCTAGGGAGAACATGAATCACATCGACTTTTTGAAATCTGGTGTGTGTCTGGGCTGGGAACCTCAGTTCTTAAAGTTGAGTTTCACCGTCAGTACAATAGGCCTTTTGAGTATATGCGGTAATAGGCCGTTTTTCCTAATTTACTCTTTGATTCTCTCTTAAGAGAAGGAGAAATTCTTGAAACCATGATGTTTTTCTGATTCTACTACCTAGGGAGAACATGAATCACGTCGTCTTTTTCAAATCTGATGTTTGTCTGGACCGGGAACCTCCGTTATGAAAGTGGAGTTTTGCGGTAATAGGCCGCTTTTTCTAAATTTATTCTTTGATTCTCTCTTAAGAGAAGGAGAAATTCTTGAAACCATGATGTTTTTCTGATTCTACTACCTAGGGAGAACATGAATCACGTCGTCTTTTTCAAATCTGATGTTTGTCTGGACCGGGAACCTCCGTTATGAAAGTGGAGTTTTGCGGTAATAGGCCGCTTTTTCTAAATTTATTCTTTGATTCTCTGTTAAGCAAGGAAAGATTCTAGAAACCATGATGTTTTTCTAATTCTACTACCTAGGGAGAACATGAATCACATCGCCTTTTTGAAATCTGGTATGTGTCTGGGCCCGGAACCTCAGTTCTTAAAGTTGAGTTTCACCGTCAATGCAATAGGCCTTTTGAGTATATGCGGTAATAGGCCGTTTTTCCTAATTTACTCTTTGATTCTCTCTTAAGAGAAGGAGAAATTCTTGAAAACATGATGTTTTTCTGATTCTACTACCTAGGGAGAACATGAATCACGTCGTCTTTTTCAAATCTGATGTTTGTCTGGACCGGGAACCTCCGTTATGAAAGTGGAGTTTTGCGTTAATAGGCCGCTTTTTCCAAATTTATTCTTTGATTCTCTGTTAAGCAAGGAGAGATTCTTGAAACCATGATGTTTTTCTGATTCTACTACCTAGGGAGAACATGAATCACATCGCCTTTTTGAAATCTGGTGTGTGTCTGGGCCGGGAACCTCAGTTATTAAAGTTGAGTTTCTCCGTCAATACAATAGGCCTTTTGAGCATATCCGGTAATAGGCCACTTTTTCCTAATTTATTCTTTGATTCTCTCTTAAGAGAAGGAGAAATTCTTGAAACCATGATGTTTTTCTGATTCTACTACCGAGAGAGAACATGAATCACATCGACTTTTTGAAATCTGGTGTGTGTCTGGGCCGGGAACCTCAGTTATTAAAGTTGAGTTTCTCCGTCAATACAATAGGCCTTTTGATCATATGCGGTAATAGGCCGCTTTTTCCAAATTTATTCTTTGATTCTCTCTTAAGAGAAGGAGAAATTCTTGAAACCATAATGTTTTTCTGATTCTACTACCGAGGGAGAACATGAATCACATCGACTTTTTGATATCTGGTGTGTGTCTGGGCCGGGAACCTCAGTTCTTAAAGTTGAGTTTCACCGTCAATGCAATAGGCCTTTTGAGTATATGCGGTAATAGGCCGTTTTTCCTAATTTACTCTTTGATTCTCTCTTAAGAGAAGGAGAAATTCTTGAAAACATGATGTTTTTCTGATTCTACTACCTAGGGAGAACATGAATCACGTCGTCTTTTTCAAATCTGATGTTTGTCTGGACCGGGAACCTCCGTTATGAAAGTGGAGTTTTGCGTTAATAGGCCGCTTTTTCCAAATTTATTCTTTGATACTCTCTTAAGAGAAAGAGAAATTCTTGAAACCATGATGTTTTTCTGATTCTACTACCTAGGGAGAACATGAATCACGTCGTCTTTTTCAAATCTGATGTTTGTCTGGACCGGGAACCTCCGTTATGAAAGTGGAGTTTTGCGGTAATAGGCCGCTTTTTCTAAATTTATTCTTTGATTCTCTGTTAAGCAAGGAAAGATTCTAGAAACCATGATGTTTTTCTAATTCTACTACCTAGGGAGAACATGAATCACATCGCCTTTTTGAAATCTGGTATGTGTCTGGGCCCGGAACCTCAGTTATTAAAGTTGAGTTTCTCCGTCAATACAATAGGCCTTTTGAGCATATGCGGTAATAGGCCGTTTTTTCCAAATTTACTCTTTGATTCTCACTTAAGAGAAGGAGAAATTCTTGAAACAATGATGTTTTTCTGATTCTACTACCTGGGAGAACATGAATCACGTCGTCTTTTTCAAATCTGATGTTTGTCTGGACCGGGAACCTCCATTATGAAAGTGGAGTTTTGGGTAATAGGCCGGTTTTTCCAAATTTATTCTTTGATTTTCTCTTAAGGCAAGGAGAGTTTCTTGAAACCATGATGTTTTTCTGTATCTACTACCTAGGGAGAACATGAATCACGTCGGCTTTTTCAAATCTGATGTTTGTCTGGACCGGGAACCTCCATTATAAAAGTGGAGTTTTGGGTAATGGGCCAGTTTTTCAAATTTATTCTTTGATTTTCTCTTAAGGCAAGGAGAGATTCTTGAAACCATGATGTTTTTCTGATTCTACTACCTAGGGAGAACATGAATCACGTCGTCTTTTTCAAATCTGATGTTTGTCTGGACCGGGAACCTCCATTATGAAAGTGGAGTTTTGCGGTAATAGGCCGCTTTTTCTAAATTTATTCTTTGATTCTCTCTTAAGCAAGGAAAGATTCTAGAAACCATGATGTTTTTCTGATTCTACTACCTAGGGAGAACATGAATCACGTCATCTTTTTCAAATCTGATGTTTGTCTGGACCGGGAACCTCCGTTATGAAAGTGGAGTTTTGCGGTAATAGGCCGCTTTTTCCAAATTTATTCTTTGATTCTCTGTTAAGGCAAGGAGAGATTCTTGAAACCATGATATTTTTCTGATTCTACTACCTAGGGAGAACATGAATCACGTCATCTTTTTCAAATCTGATGTTTGTCTGGACCGGGAACCTCCGTTATGAAAGTGGAGTTTTGCGGTAATAGGCCGCTTTTTCCAAATTTATTCTTTGATTCTCTCTTAAGGCAAGGAGAAATTCTTGAAACCATGATGCTTTTCTGATTCTACTACCTAGGGAGAACATGAATCACGTCGTCTCTTTCAAATCTGATGTTTGTCTGGACCGGGAACCTCCGTTATGAAAGTGGAGTTTTGCGGTAATAGGCCGCTTTTTCCAAATTTATTCTTTCATTCTCTGTTAAGCAAGGAGAGATTCTTGAAACCATGATGTTTTTCTGATTCTACTACCTAGGGAGAACATGAATCACATCGCCTTCTTGAAATCTGGTGTGTGTCTGGGCCTGGAACCTCAGTTATTAAAGTTGAGTTTCACCGTCAATGCAATAGGCCTTTTGAGTATATGCGGTAATAGGCCGTTTTTCCTAATTTACTCTTTGATTCTCTCTTAAGAGAAGGAGAAATTCTTGAAACCATGATGTTTTTCTGATTCTACTACCTAGGGAGAACATGAATCACGTCCTCTTTTTCAAATCTGATGTTTGTCTGGACCGGGAACCTCCATTATGAAAGTGGAGTTTTGGGTAATAGGCCGGTTTTTCCAAATTTATTCTTTGATTTTCTCTTAAGGCAAGGAGAGTTTCTTGAAACCATGATGTTTTTCTGTATCTACTACCTAGGGAGAACATGAATCACGTCGGCTTTTTCAAATCTGATGTTTGTCTGGACCGGGAACCTCCATTATAAAAGTGGAGTTTTGGGTAATGGGCCAGTTTTTCAAATTTATTCTTTGATTTTCTCTTAAGGCAAGGAGAGATTCTTGAAACCATGATGTTTTTCTGATTCTACTACCTAGGGAGAACATGAATCACGTCGTCTTTTTCAAATCTGATGTTTGTCTGGACCGGGAACCTCCATTATGAAAGTGGAGTTTTGCGGTAATAGGCCGCTTTTTCTAAATTTATTCTTTGATTCTCTCTTAAGCAAGGAAAGATTCTAGAAACCATGATGTTTTTCTGATTCTACTACCTAGGGAGAACATAAATCACTTCCTCTTTTTCAAATCTGATGTTTGTCTGGAGCGGGAACCTCCGTTATGAAAGTGGAGTTTTGCAGTAAAAGGCCTCTTTTTCCAAATTTATTCTTTGAATCTCTGTTAAGGCAAGGAGAGATTCTTGAAACCATGATGTTTTTCTGATTCTACTACCTAGGGAGAACATGAATCACGTCATCTTTTCCAAATCTGATGTTTGTCTGGACCGGGAACCTCCGTTATGAAAGTGGAGTTTTGGGTAATAGGCCGCTTTTTCCAAAATTATTCTTTGATTCTCTCTTAAGAGAAGGAGAAATTCTTGAAACCATGATGTTTTTCTGATTCTACTACCTAGGGAGAACATGAATCACGTCGTCTCTGTCAAATCTGATGTTTGTCTGGACCGGGAACCTCCATTATGAAAGTGGAGTTTTACGGTAATAGGCCTCTTTTTCCAAATTTATTCTTTGATTCTCTGTTAAGGCAAGGAGAGATTCTTGAAACCATGATGTTTTTCTGATTCTACTACCTAGGGAGAACATGAATCACGTCATCTTTTTCAAATCTGATGTTTGTCTGGACCGGGAACCTCCATTATGAAAGTGGAGTTTTGGGTAATAGGCCGGTTTTTCCAAATTTATTCTTTGATTTTCTCTTAAGGCAAGGAGAGTTTCTTGAAACCATGATGTTTTTATGTATCTACTACCTAGGGAGAACATGAATCACGTCGGCTTTTTCAAATCTGATGTTTGTCTGGACCGGGAACCTCCATTATGAAAGTGGAGCTTTGGGTAATAGCCCAGTTTTTCAAATTTATTCTTTGATTTTCTCTTAAGGCAAGGAGAGATTCTTGAAACCATGATGTTTTTCTGATTCTACTACCTAGGGAGAACATGAATCACGTCGTCTTTTTCAAATCTGATGTTTGTCTGGACCGGGAACCTCCGTTATGAAAGTGGAGTTTTGCGGTAATAGGCCGCTTTTTCTAAATTTATTCTTTGATTCTCTGTTAAGCAAGGAAAGAGTCTAGAAACCATGATGTTTTTCTGATTCTACTACCTAGGGAGAACATGAATCACATCGCCTTTTTGAAATCTGGCGTGTGTCTGGGCCGGGAACCTCAGTTCTTAAAGTTGAGTTTCACCGTCAATGCAATAGGCCTTTTGAGTATATGCGGTAATAGGCCGTTTTTCCTAATTTACTCTTTGATTCTCTCTTAAGAGAAGGAGAAATTCTTGAAACCATGATGTTTTTCTGATTCTACAACCTAGGGAGAACATGAATCACGTCGTCTTTTTCAAATCTGGTGTTTGTCTGAAGCGGGAACCTCCGTTATGAAAGTGGAGTTTTGCGGTAATAGGCCGTTTTTTCCAAATTTATTCTTTATTTCTCTCTTAAGGCAAGGTGAGATTCTTGAAACCATGATGTTTTTCTGATTCTACTACCTAGGGAGAACATGAATCACGTCGTCTTTTTCAAATCTGATGTTTGTCTGGACGGGGAACCTCCGTTATGAAAGTGGAGTTTTGCGGTAAAACGCCTCTTTTTCCAAATGTATTCTTTGATTCTCTGTTAAGGCAAGGAGAGATTCTTGAAACCATGATGTTTTTCTGGTTCTACTACCTAGGGAGAACATGAATCACATCGCCTTTTTCAAATCTGGTGTGTGTCTGGGCCGGAAACCTCAGTTCTTAAAGTTGAGTTTCACCGTCAATACAATAGGCCTTTTGAGCATATGCGGTAATAGGCCGTTTTTCCCAATTTACTCTATGATTCTCTCTTAAGACGAGGAGAAATTCTTGAAACCATGATGCTTTTCTGATTCTACTACCTAGGGAGAACATGGATCACATCGACTTTTTCAAATCTGGTGTGTGTCTGGGCCGGGAACCTGAGTTCTTAAAGTTGAGTTTCACCGTCAATCCAATAGGCCTTTTGAGTATATGCGGTAATAGGCCGCTTTTCCTAATTTACTCTTTGATTCTCTCTTAAGAGAAGGAGAAATTCTTTAAACCATGATGTTTTTCTGATTCTACTACCTAGGGAGAACATGAATCACGTCGTCTTTTTCAAATCTGATGTTTGTCTGGACCGGGAACCTCCGTTATGAAAGTGGAGTTTTGCGGTAATAGGCCGCTTTTTCCAAATTTATTCTTTGATTCTCTCTTAAGAGAAGGAGAAATTCTTGAAACCATGATGTTTTTCTGATTCTACTACCTAGGGAGAACATGAATCACGTCGTCTCTTTCAAATCTGATGTTTGTCTGGACCGGGAACCTACGTTATGAAAGTGGAGTTTTCCGGTAATAGGCCGCTTTTTCCTAATTTATTCTTTGATTCTCTGTTAAGCAAGGAGAGATTCTTGAAACCATGATGTTTTTCTGATTCTACTACCTAGGGAGAACATGAATCACATCGCCTTTTTGAAATCTGGTGTGTGTCTGGGCCGGGAACCTCAGTTATTAAAGTTGAGTTTCTCTGTCAATACAATAGGCCTTTTCAGCATATGCGGTAATAGGCCGTTTTTTCCAAATTTACTCTTTGATTCTCACTTAAGAGAAGGAGAAATTCTTGAAACCATGATGTTTTTCTAATTCTACTACCGAGGGAGAACATGAATCACATCGACTTTTTGAAATCTGGTGTGTGTCTGGGCCGGGAACCTCAGTTATTAAAGTTGAGTTTCTCCGTCAATACAATAGGCCTTTTCAGCATATGCGGTAATAGGCCGTTTTTTCCAAATTTACTCTTTGATTCTCACTTAAGAGAAGGAGAAATTCTTGAAACAATGATGTTTTTCTGATTCTACTACCTGGGAGAACATGAATCACGTTGTCTTTTTCAAATCTGATGTTTGTCTGGACCGGGAACCTCCATTATGAAAGTGGAGTTTTGGGTAATAGGCCGGTTTTTCCAAATTTATTCTTTGATTTTCTCTTAAGGCAAGGAGAGTTTCTTGAAACCATGATGTTTTTCTGTATCTACTACCTAGGGAGAACATGAATCACGTCGGCTTTTTCAAATCTGCTGTTTGTCTGGACCGGGAACCTCCATTATGAAAGTGGAGTTTTGGGTAATGGGCCAGTTTTTCAAATTTTTCTTTGATTTTCTCTTAAGGCAAGGAGAGATTCTTGAAACCATGATGTTTTTCTGATTCTACTACCTAGGGAGAACATGAATCACGTCGTCTTTTTCAAATCTGATGTTTGTCTGGACCGGGAACCTCCATTATGAAAGTGGAGTTTTGCGGTAATAGGCCGCTTTTTCTAAATTTATTCTTTGATTCTCTCTTAAGCAAGGAAAGATTCTAGAAACCATGATGTTTTTCTGATTCTACTACCTAGGGAGAACATGAATCACATCGCCTTTTTGAAATCTGGTGTGTGTCTGGGCTGGGAACCTCAGTTCTTAAAGTTGAGTTTCACCATCAATGCAATAGGCCTTTTGAGTATATGCGGTAATAGGCCGTTTTTCCTAAATTACTCTTTGATTCTCTCTTAAGAGAAGGAGAAATTCTTGAAACCATGATGTTTTTCTGATTCTACTGCCTAGGGAGAACATGAATCACGTCGTCTTTTTCAAATCTGATGTTTGTCTGGAGCGGGAACCTCCGTTATGAAAGTGGAGTTTTGCAGTAAAAGGCCTCTTTTTCCAAATTTATTCTTTGATTCTCTGTTAAGGCAAGGAGAGATTCTTGAAACCATGATATTTTTCTGATTCTACTACCTAGGGAGAACATGAATCACGTCATCTTTTTCAAATCTGATGTTTGTCTGGACCGGGAACCTCCGTTATGAAAGTGGAGTTTTGCGGTAATAGGCCGCTTTTTCCAAATTTATTCTTTGATTCTCTCTTAAGAGAAGGAGAAATTCTTGAAACCATGATGTTTTTCTGATTCTACTACCTAGGGAGAACATGAATCACGTCGTCTCTTTCAAATCTGATGTTTGTCTGGACCGGGAACCTCCGTTATGAAAGTGGAGTTTTGCGGTAATAGGCCGCTTTTTCCAAATTTATTCTTTCATTCTCTGTTAAGCAAGGAGAGATTCTTGAAACCATGATGTTTTTCTGATTCTACTGCCTAGGGAGAACATGAATCACGTCGTCTTTTTCAAATCTGATGTTTGTCTGGAGCGGGAACCTCCGTTATGAAAGTGGAGTTTTGCAGTAAAAGGCCTCTTTTTCCAAATTTATTCTTTGATTCTCTGTTAAGGCAAGGAGAGATTCTTGAAACCATGATGTTTTTCTGATTCTACTACCTAGGGAGAACATGAATCACGTCATCTTTTTCAAATCTGATGTTTGTCTGGACCGGGAACCTCCGTTATGAAAGTGGAGTTTTGCGGTAATAGGCCGCTTTTTCCAAATTTATTCTTTGATTCTCTCTTAAGAGAAGGAGAAATTCTTGAAACCATGATGTTTTTCTGATTCTACTACCTAGGGAGAACATGAATTACGTCGTCTCTTTCAAATCTGATGTTTGTCTGGACCGGGAACCTCCGTTATGAAAGTGGAGTTTTACGGTAATAGGCCTCTTTTTCCAAATTTATTCTTTGATTCTCTGTTAAGGCAAGGAGAGATTCTTGAAACCATGATGTTTTTCTGATTCTACTACCTAGGGAGAACATGAATCACGTCATCTTTTTCAAATCTGATGTTTGTCTGGACCGGGAACCTCCATTATGAAAGTGTAGTTTTGGGTAATAGGCCGGTTTTTCCAAATTTATTCTTTGATTTTCTCTTAAGGCAAGGAGAGTTTCTTGAAACCATGATGTTTTTATGTATCTACTACCTAGGGAGGACATGAATCACGTCGGCTTTTTCAAATATGATGTTTGTCTGGACCGGGAACCTCCATTATGAAAGTGGAGCTTTGGGTAATAGCCCAGTTTTTCAAATTTATTCTTTGATTTTCTCTTAAGGCAAGGAGAGATTCTTGAAACCATGATGTTTTTCTGATTCTACTACCTAGGGAGAACATGAATCACGTCGTCTTTTTCAAATCTGATGTTTGTCTGGACCGGGAACCTCCGTTATGAAAGTGGAGTTTTGCGGTAATAGGCCGCTTTTTCTAAATTTATTCTTTGATTCTCTGTTAAGCAAGGAAAGAGTCTAGAAACCATGATGTTTTTCTGATTCTACTACCTAGGGAGAACATGAATCACATCGCCTTTTTGAAATCTGGCGTGTGTCTGGGCCGGGAACCTCAGTTCTTAAAGTTGAGTTTCACCGTCAATGCAATAGGCCTTCTGAGTATATGCGGTAATAGGCCGTTTTTCCTAATTTACTCTTTGATTCTCTCTTAAGAGAAGGAGAAATTCTTGAAACCATGATGTTTTTCTGATTCTACTACCTAGGGAGAACATGAATCACGTCGTCTTTTTCAAATCTGATGTTTGTCTGGAGCGGGAACCTCCGTTATGAAAGTGGAGTTTTGCGGTAATAGGCCGTTTTTTCCAAATGTATTCTTTGATTCTCTGTTAAGGCAAGGAGAGATTCCTGAAACCATGAGGTTTTTCTGATTCTACTACCTAGGGAGAACATGAATCACATCGCCTTTTTCAAATCTGGTGTTTGTCTGGGCCGGGAACCTCAGTTCTTAAAGTTGAGTTTCACCGTCAATACAATAGGCCTTTTGAGCATATGCGGTAATAGGCCGTTTTTTCCAAATTTACTCTTTGATTCTCACTTAAGAGAAGGAGAAATTCTTGAAACAATGATGTTGTTCTGATTTTACTACCTAGGGAGAAAATGAATCACGTCGTCTTTTTCAAATCTGATGTTTGTCTGGACCGGGAACCTCCATTATGAAAGTGGAGTTTTGGGTAATAGGCCGGTTTTTCCAAAATTATTCTTTGATTTTCTCATAAGGCAAGGAGAGTTTCTTGAAACCATGATGTTTTTATGTATCTACTACCTAGGGAGAACATGAATCACGTCGGCTTTTTCAAATCTGATGTTTGTTTCTACCGGGAACCTCCATTATGAAAGTGGAGCTTTGGGTAATAGGCCAGTTTTTCAAATTTATTCTTTGATTCTCTGTTAAGCAAGGAAAGATTCTAGAAACCATGATGTTTTTCTGATTCTACTACCTAGGGAGAACATGAATCACATTGCCTTTTTGAAATCTGGTGTGTGTCTGGGCTGGGAACCTCAGTTCTTAAAGTTGAGTTTCACCGTCAATGCAATAGGCCTTTTGAGTATATGCGGTAATAGGCCGTTTTTCCTAATTTACTCTTTGATTCTCTCTTAAGAGAAGGAGAAATTCTTGAAACCATGATGTTTTTCTGATTCTACTGCCTAGGGAGAACATGAACCACGTCGTCTTTTTCAAATCTGATGTTTGTCTGGAGCGGGAACCTCCGTTATGAAAGTGGAGTTTTGCAGTAAAAGGCCTCTTTTTCCAAATTTATTCTTTGATTCTCTGTTAAGGCAAGGAGAGATTCTTGAAACCATGATGTTTTTCTGATTCTACTACCTAGGGAGAACATGAATCACGTCATCTTTTTCAAATCTGATGTTTGTCTGGACCGGGAACCTCCGTTATGAAAGTGGAGTTTTGCGGTAATAGGCCGCTTTTTCCAAATTTATTCTTTGATTCTCTCTTAAGAGAAGGAGAAATTCTTGAAACCATGATGTTTTTCTGATTCTACTACCTAGGGAGAACATGAATCACGTCGTCTCTTTCAAATCTGATGTTTGTCTGGACCGGGAACCTCCGTTATGAAAGTGGAGTTTTACGGTAATAGGCCTCTTTTTCCAAATTTATTCTTTGATTCTCTGTTAAGGCAAGGAGAGATTCTTGAAACCATGATGTTTTTCTGATTCTACTACCTCGGGAGAACATGAATCACGTCATCTTTTTCAAATCTGATGTTTGTCTGGACCGGGAACCTCCATTATGAAAGTGGAGTTTTGGGTAATAGGCCGGTTTTTCCAAATTTATTCTTTGATTTTCTCTTAAGGCAAGGAGAGTTTCTTGAAACCATGATGTTTTTATGTATCTACTACCTAGGGAGAACATGAATCACGTCGGCTTTTTCAAATCTGATGTTTGTCTGGACCGGGAACCTCCATTATGAAAGTGGAGCTTTGGGTAATAGCCCAGTTTTTCAAATTTATTCTTTGATTTTCTCTTAAGGCAAGGAGAGATTCTTGAAACCATGATGTTTTTCTGATTCTACTACCTAGGGAGAACATGAATCACGTCGTCTTTTTCAAATCTGATGTTTGTCTGGACCGGGAACCTCCGTTATGAAAGTGGAGCTTTGGGTAATTACCCAGTTTTCCAAATTTTTTCTTTGATTTTCTCTTAAGGCAAGGAGAGATTCTTGAAACCATGATGTTTTTCTGATTCTACTACCTAGGGAGAACATGAATCACATCGCCTTTTTGAAATCTGGTGTGTGTCTGGGCCGGGAACCTCAGTTCTTAAATTTGAGTTTCACCGTCAATACAATAGGCCTTTTGAGTATATGCGGTAATAGGCCGTTTTTCCTAATTTACTCTTTGATTCTCTCTTAAGAGAAGGAGAAATTCTTGAAACCATGATGTTTTTCTGATTCTACTACCTAAGGAGAACATGAATCACGTCGTGTTTTCCAAATCTGGTGTTTGTCTGGGCCGGGAACCTACGTTATGAAAGTGGAGTTTTGCGTTAATAGGCCGCTTTTTCTAAATTTATTCTTTGATTCTCTCTTAAGAGAAGGAGAAATTTTTGAAACCATGATGTTTTTCTGATTCTACTACCTAGGGAGAACATGAATCACATCGACTTTTTGAAATCTGGTGTGTGTCTCGGCTGGGAACCTCAGTTCTTAAAGTTGAGTTTCACCGTCAGTACAATAGGCCTTTTGAGTATATGCGGTAATAGGCCGTTTTTCCTAAATTACTCTTTGATTCTCTCTTAAGAGAAGGAGAAATTCTTGAAACCATGATGTTTTTCTCATTCTACTACCTAGGGAGAACATGAATCACGTCGTCTTTTTCAAATCTGATGTTTGTCTGGGCCGGGAACCTCCGTTATGAAAGTGGAGTTTTGCGGTAATAGGCCGCTTTTTCCAAAATTATTCTTTGATTCTCTCTTAAGAGAAGGAGAAATTCTTGAAACCATGATGTTTTTCTGATTCTACTACCTAGGGAGAACATGAATCACGTCGTCTTTTTCAAATCTGATGTTTGTCTGGACCGGGAACCTCCGTTATGAAACTGGAGTTTTGCGGTAATAGGCCGCTTTTTCTAAATTTATTCTTTGATTCTCTGTTAAGCAAGGAAAGATTCTAGAAACCATGATGTTTTTCTGATTCTACTACCTAGGGAGAACATGAATCACGTCGGCTTTTTCAAATCTGATGTTTGCCTGGACCGGAAACCTCCGTTATGAAAGTGCAGTTTTGCCGTAATAGGCCGGTTTTTCCAAATTTATTCTATAATACTCTCTTAAGGCAAGGAGAGATTCTTGAAACCATGATATTTTTCTGATTCTACTACCTAGAGAGAACATGAATCACATCGCCTTTTTGAAATCTGGTGTGTGTCTGGGCCGGAAACCTCAGTTCTTAAAGTTGAGTTTCACCGTCAATACAATGGGCCTTTTGAGCATCTGCGGTAATAGGCCGTTTTTCCCAATTTACTCTATGATTCTCTCTTAAGAGAAGGAGAAATTCTTAAAACGATGAGGTTTTTCTGATTCTACTACCTAGGGAGAACATAAATCAAATCGCCTTTTTGAAATCTTGTGTGTGTCTGGGCCGGGAACCTCAGTTCTTAAAGTTGAGTTTCACCGTCAATACAATAGGCCTTTTGAGGATATGCGATAATAGGCCGTTTTTCCCAATTTACTGTATGATTCTCTCTTAAGACTAGGAGAAATTCTTGAAACCATGATGCTTTTCTGATTCTACTACCTAGGGAGAACATGAATCACGTTGTCTTTTCCAAATCTGATGTTTGTCTCGACCGGGAACCTCCATTATGAAAGTGGAGTTTTGGGTAATACGCCGGTTTTTCAAATTTGTTCTTTGATTTTCTCTTAAGGGAAGGAAAAATTCTTGAAACCATGATGTTCTTCTGATTCTACTACCTAGGGAGAACATGAATCACATCGACTTTTTGAAATCTGGAGTGTGTCTGGGCCGGGAACCTCAGTTCTTAAAGCTGAGTTTCACCGTCAATACAATAGACCTTTTGAGCATATGCGGTAATAGCCCGTTTTTCTCAATTTACTCTATGATTCTCTCTTAAGACAAGGAGAAATTCTTGAAACCATGAATCTTTTCTGATTCTACTACCTAGGGAGAACATGAATCACGTTGTCTTTTCCAAATCTGATGTTTGTCTGGACCGGGAACCTCCATTATGAAAGTGGAGTTTTGCAGTAATAGGCCGGTTTTTCCAAATTTACTCTTTGATTCTCTCTTAAGAGAAGGAGAAATTCTTGAAACCATGATGTTTTTCTGATTCTACTACCTAGGGAGAACATGAACCACGTCGTCTTTTCCAAATCTGATGTTTGTCTGGACCGGGAACCTCCGTTATGAAACTGGAGTTTTGGGGTAATAGGCCGCTTTTTCCAAATTTACTCTTTGATTCTCTCTTAAGAGAAGGAGAAATTCTTAAAACCATGAGGTTTTTCTGATTCTACTTCCTAGGGAGAACATGAACCACGTCGTCTTTTCCAAATCTGATGTTTGTCTGGACCGGGAACCTCCGTTATGAAACTGGAGTTTTGCGGTAATAGGCCGCTTTTTCCAAATTTACTCTTTGATTCTCTCTTAAGAGAAGGAGAAATTCTTAAAACCATGAGGTTTTTCTGATTCTACTTCCTGGGGAGAACATGAATCACATCACCTTTTTGAAATCTGGTGTGTGTCTGGGCCGGGAACCTCAGTTCTTAAAGTTGAGTTTCACCGTCAATACAATGGGCCTTTTGAGCATCTGCGGTAATAGGCCGTTTTTCCCAATTTACTCTATGATTCTCTCTTAAGAGAAGGAGAAATTCTTAAAACGATGAGTTTTTTCTGATTCTACTACCTAGGGAGAACATAAATCACATCGCCTTTTTGAAAGCTGGTGTGTGTCTGGGCCGGGAACCTCAGTTCTTAAAGTTGAGTTTCACCGTCAATACAATAGGCCTTTTGAGCATATGCGATAATAGGCCGTTTTTCCCAATTTACTCTATGATTCTCTCTTAAGACTAGGAGAAATTCTTGAAACCATGATGCTTTTCTGATTCTACTACCTAGGGAGAACATGAATCACGTTGTCTTTTCCAAATCTGATGTTTGTCTCGACCGGGAACCTCCATTATGAAAGTGGAGTTTTGGGTAATACGCCAGTTTTTCAAATTTGTTCTTTGATTTTCTCTTAAGGGAAGGAAAAATTCTTGAAACCATGATGTTCTTCTGATTCTACTACCTAGGGAGTACATGAATCACATCGACTTTTTGAAATCTGGTGTGTGTCTGGGCCGGGAACCTCAGTTCTTAAAGCTGAGTTTCACCGTTAATACAATAGACCTTTTGAGCATATGCGGTAATAGCCCGTTTTTCCCAATTTACTCTATGATTCTCTCTTAAGACAAGGAGAAATTCTTGAAACCATGATGCTTTTCTGATTCTACTACCTAGGGAGAACATGAATCACGTTGTCTTTTCCAAATCTGATGTTTGTCTGGACCGGGAACCTCCATTATGAAAGTGGAGTTTTGCGGTAATAGGCCGGTTTTTCCAAATTTACTCTTTGATTCTCTCTTAAGAGAAGGAGAAATTCTTGAAACCATGATGTTTTTCTGATTCTACTACCTAGGGAGAACATGAACCACGTCGTCTTTTCCAAATCTGATGTTTGTCTGGACCGGGAACCTCCGTTATGAAACTGGAGTTTTGGGGTAATAGGCCGCTTTTTCCAAATTTACTCTTTCATTCTCTCTTAAGAGAAGGAGAAATTCTTAAAACCATGAGGTTTTTCTGATTCTACTTCCTAGGGAGAACATGAACCACGTCGTCTTTTCCAAATCTGATGTTTGTCTGGACCGGGAACCTCCGTTATGAAACTGGAGTTTTGCGGTAATAGGCCGCTTTTTCCAAATTTACTCTTTTATTCTCTCTTAAGAGAAGGAGAAATTCTTAAAACCATGAGGTTTTTCTGATTCTACTTCCTGGGGAGAACATGAATCACATCACCTTTTTGAAATCTGGTGTGTGTCTGGGCCGGGAACCTCAGTTCTTAAAGTTGAGTTTCACCGTCAATACAATGGGCCTTTTGAACATCTGCGGTAATAGGCCGTTTTTCCCAATTTACTCTATGATTCTCTCTTAAGAGAAGGAGAAATTCTTAAAACGATGAGTTTTTTCTGATTCTACTACCTAGGGAGAACATAAATCACATCGCCTTTTTGAAAGCTGGTGTGTGTCTGGGCCGGGAACCTCAGTTCTTAAAGTTGAGTTTCACCGTCAATACAATAGGCCTTTTGAGCATATGCGATAATAGGCCGTTTTTCCCAATTTACTCTATGATTCTCTCTTAAGACTAGGAGAAATTCTTGAAACCATGATGTTCTTCTGATTCTACTACCTAGGGAGAACATGAATCACATCGACTTTTTGAAATCTGGAGTGTGTCTGGGCCGGGAACCTCAGTTCTTAAAGCTGAGTTTCACCGTCAATACAATAGGCCTTTTGAGCATCTGCGGTAATAGGCCGTTTTTCCCAATTTAGTATATGATCTCTCTTAAGACTAGGAGAAATTCTTGAAACCATGATGCTTTTCTGATTCTACTACCTAGGGAGAACATGAATCACGTTGTCTTTTCCAAATCTGATGTTTGTCTGGACCGGGAACCTCCATTATGAAAGTGGAGTTTTGCGGTGATTGGCCGCTTTTTCCAAATTTACTCTTTGATTCTCTCTTAAGAGAAGGAGAAATTCTTGAAACCATGATGTTTTTCTGATTTTACTACCTATGGAGAACATGAATCACGTTGTCTTTTCCAAATCTGATGTTTGCCTGGACCGGGAACCTCCGTTATGAAAGTGGAGTTTTGCGGTAATAGGCCGCTTTTTCCAAATTTACTCTTTGATTCTATCATAAGAGAAGGAGAAATTCTTGAAACCATGATGCTTTTCTGATTCTACTACCTAGGGAGAACATGAATCACGTTGTCTTTTCCAAATCTGATGTTTGCCTGGACCGGGAACCTCCGTTATGAAACTGGAGTTTTGCGGTAATAGGCCGCTTTTTCCAAATTTACTCTTTGATTCTCTCATAAGAGAAGGAGAAATTCTTGAAACCATGATGCTTTTCTGATTCTACTACCTAGGGAGAACATGAATCACGTTGTCTTTTCCAAATCTGATGTTTGCCTGGACCGGGAACCTCCGTTATGAAAGTGGAGTTTTGCCGTAATAGGCCGCTTTTTCCAAAATTATTCTTTGATTCTCTCTTAAGGCAAGGAGAGATTCTTGAAACCATGATGTTTTTCTGATTCTACTACCTAGGGAGAACATGAATCACATCGCCTTTTTGAAATCTGGTGTGTGTCTGGGCCGGAAACCTCAGTTCTTAAAGTTGAGTTTCACCGTCAATACAATGGGCCTTTTGAGCATCTGCGGTAATAGGCCGTTTTTCCCAATTTACTCTATGATTCTCTCTTAAGAGAAGGAGAAATTCTTAAAACGATGAGGTTTTTCTGATTCTACTACCTAGGGAGAACATAAATCAAATCGCCTTTTTGAAATCTTGTGTGTGTCTGGGCCGGGAACCTCAGTTCTTAAAGTTGAGTTTCACCGTCAATACAATAGGCCTTTTGAGGATATGCGATAATAGGCCGTTTTTCCCAATTTACTCTATGATTTTCTCTTAAGACTAGGAGAAATTCTTGAAACCATGATGCTTTTCTGATTCTACTACCTAGGGAGAACATGAATCACGTTGTCTTTTCCAAATCTGATGTTTGTCTCGACCGGGAACCTCCATTATGAAAGTGGAGTTTTGGGTAATACGCCAGTTTTTCAAATTTGTTCTTTGATTTTCTCTTAAGGGAAGGAAAAATTCTTGAAACCATGATGTTCTTCTGATTCTACTACCTAGGGAGTACATGAATCACATCGACTTTTTGAAATCTGGTGTGTGTCTGGGCCGGGAACCTCAGTTCTTAAAGCTGAGTTTCACCGTTAATACAATAGACCTTTTGAGCATATGCGGTAATAGCCCGTTTTTCCCAATTTACTCTATGATTCTCTCTTAAGACAAGGAGAAATTCTTGAAACCATGATGCTTTTCTGATTCTACTACCTAGGGAGAACATGAATCACGTTGTCTTTTCCAAATCTGATGTTTGTCTGGACCGGGAACCTCCATTATGAAAGTGGAGTTTTGCGGTAATAGGCCGGTTTTTCCAAATTTACTCTTTGATTCTCTCTTAAGAGAAGGAGAAATTCTTGAAACCATGATGTTTTTCTGATTCTACTACCTAGGGAGAACATGAACCATGTCGTCTTTTCCAAATCTGATGTTTGTCTGGACCGGGAACCTCCGTTATGAAACTGGAGTTTTGGGGTAATAGGCCGCTTTTTCCAAATTTACTCTTTGATTCTCTCTTAAGAGAAGGAGAAATTCTTAAAACCATGAGGTTTTTCTGATTCTACTTCCTGGGGAGAACATGAATCACATCACCTTTTTGAAATCTGGTGTGTGTCTGGGCCGGGAACCTCAGTTCTTAAAGTTGAGTTTCACCGTCAATACAATGGGCCTTTTGAACATCTGCGGTAATAGGCCGTTTTTCCCAATTTACTCTATGATTCTCTCTTAAGAGAAGGAGAAATTCTTAAAACGATGAGTTTTTTCTGATTCTACTACCTAGGGAGAACATAAATCACATCGCCTTTTTGAAAGCTGGTGTGTGTCTGGGCCGGGAACCTCAGTTCTTAAAGCTGAGTTTCACCGTCAATACAATAGGCCTTTTGAGCATCTGCGGTAATAGGCCGTTTTTCCCAATTTAGTATATGATCTCTCTTAAGACTAGGAGAAATTCTTGAAACCATGATGCTTTTCTGATTCTACTACCTAGGGAGAACATGAATCACGTTGTCTTTTCCAAATCTGATGTTTGTCTGGACCGGGAACCTCCATTATGAAAGTGGAGTTTTGCGGTGATTGGCCGCTTTTTCCAAATTTACTCTTTGATTCTCTCTTAAGAGAAGGAGAAATTCTTGAAACCATGATGTTTTTCTGATTTTACTACCTATGGAGAACATGAATCACGTTGTCTTTTCCAAATCTGATGTTTGCCTGGACCGGGAACCTCCGTTATGAAAGTGGAGTTTTGCGGTAATAGGCCGCTTTTTCCAAATTTACTCTTTGATTCTATCATAAGAGAAGGAGAAATTCTTGAAACCATGATGCTTTTCTGATTCTACTACCTAGGGAGAACATGAATCACGTTGTCTTTTCCAAATCTGATGTTTGCCTGGACCGGGAACCTCCGTTATGAAACTGGAGTTTTGCGGTAATAGGCCGCTTTTTCCAAATTTACTCTTTGATTCTCTCATAAGAGAAGGAGAAATTCTTGAAACCATGATGCTTTTCTGATTCTACTACCTAGGGAGAACATGAATCACGTTGTCTTTTCCAAATCTGATGTTTGCCTGGACCGGGAACCTCCGTTATGAAAGTGGAGTTTTGCCGTAATAGGCCGCTTTTTCCAAAATTATTCTTTGATTCTCTCTTAAGGCAAGGAGAGATTCTTGAAACCATGATGTTTTTCTGATTCTACTACCTAGGGAGAACATGAATCACATCGCCTTTTTGAAATCTGGTGTGTGTCTGGGCCGGAAACCTCAGTTCTTAAAGTTGAGTTTCACCGTCAATACAATGGGCCTTTTGAGCATCTGCGGTAATAGGCCGTTTTTCCCAATTTACTCTATGATTCTCTCTTAAGAGAAGGAGAAATTCTTAAAACGATGAGGTTTTTCTGATTCTACTACCTAGGGAGAACATAAATCAGATCGCCTTTTTGAAATCTTGTGTGTGTCTGGGCCGGGAACCTCAGTTCTTAAAGTTGAGTTTCACCGTCAATACAATAGGCCTTTTGAGGATATGCGATAATAGGCCGTTTTTCCCAATTTACTCTATGATTTTCTCTTAAGACTAGGAGAAATTCTTGAAACCATGATGCTTTTCTGATTCTACTACCTAGGGAGAACATGAATCACGTTGTCTTTTCCAAATCTGATGTTTGTCTCGACCGGGAACCTCCATTATGAAAGTGGAGTTTTGGGTAATACGCCGGTTTTTCAAATTTGTTCTTTGATTTTCTCTTAAGGGAAGGAAAAATTCTTGAAACCATGATGTTCTTCTGATTCTACTACCTAGGGAGAACATGAATCACATCGACTTTTTGAAATCTGGAGTGTGTCTGGGCCGGGAACCTCAGTTCTTAAAGCTGAGTTTCACCGTCAATACAATAGACCTTTTGAGCATATGCGGTAATAGCCCGTTTTTCTCAATTTACTCTATGATTCTCTCTTAAGACAAGGAGAAATTCTTGAAACCATGATGCTTTTCTGATTCTACTACCTAGGGAGAACATGAATCACGTTGTCTTTTCCAAATCTGATGTTTGTCTGGACCGGGATCCTCCATTATGAAAGTGGAGTTTTGCGGTAATAGGCCGGTTTTTCCAAATTTACTCTTTGATTCTCTCTTAAGAGAAGGAGAAATTCTTGAAACCATGATGTTTTTCTGATTCTACTACCTAGGGAGAACATGAACCACGTCGTCTTTTCCAAATCTGATGTTTGTCTGGACCGGGAACCTCCGTTATGAAACTGGAGTTTTGCGGTAATAGGCCGCTTTTTCCAAATTTACTCTTTGATTCTCTCTTAAGAGAAGGAGAAATTCTTAAAACCATGAGGTTTTTCTGATTCTACTTCCTAGGGAGAACATGAACCACGTCGTCTTTTCCAAATCTGATGTTTGTCTGGACCGGGAACCTCCGTTATGAAACTGGAGTTTTGCGGTAATAGGCCGCTTTTTCCAAATTTACTCTTTGATTCTCTCTTAAGAGAAGGAGAAATTCTTAAAACCATGAGGTTTTTCTGATTCTACTTCCTGGGGAGAACATGAATCACATCACCTTTTTGAAATCTGGTGTGTGTCTGGGCCGGGAACCTCAGTTCTTAAAGTTGAGTTTCACCGTCAATACAATGGGCCTTTTGAGCATCTGCGGTAATAGGCCGTTTTTCCCAATTTACTCTATGATTCTCTCTTAAGAGAAGGAGAAATTCTTAAAACGATGAGTTTTTTCTGATTCTACTACCTAGGGAGAACATAAATCACATCGCCTTTTTGAAAGCTGGTGTGTGTCTGGGCCGGGAACCTCAGTTCTTAAAGTTGAGTTTCACCGTCAATACAATAGGCCTTTTGAGCATATGCGATAATAGGCCGTTTTTCCCAATTTACTCTATGATTCTCTCTTAAGACTAGGAGAAATTCTTGAAACCATGATGCTTTTCTGATTCTACTACCTAGGGAGAACATGAATCACGTTGTCTTTTCCAAATCTGATGTTTGTCTCGACCGGGAACCTCCATTATGAAAGTGGAGTTTTGGGTAATACGCCAGTTTTTCAAATTTGTTCTTTGATTTTCTCTTAAGGGAAGGAAAAATTCTTGAAACCATGATGTTGTTCTGATTCTACTACCTAGGGAGAACATGAATCACATCGACTTTTTGAAATCTGGTGTGTGTCTGGGCCGGGAACCTCAGTTCTTAAAGCTGAGTTTCACCGTTAATACAATAGACCTTTTGAGCATATGCGGTAATAGCCCGTTTTTCCCAATTTACTCTATGATTCTCTCTTAAGACAAGGAGAAATTCTTGAAACCATGATGCTTTTCTGATTCTACTACCTAGGGAGAACATGAATCACGTTGTCTTTTCCAAATCTGATGTTTGTGTGGACCGGGAACCTCCATTATGAAAGTGGAGTTTTGCGGTAATAGGCCGGTTTTTCCAAATTTTCTCTTTGATTCTCTCTTAAGAGAAGGAGAAATTCTTGAAACCATGATGTTTTTCTGATTCTACTACCTAGGGAGAACATGAACCACGTCGTCTTTTTCAAATCTGATGTTTGTCTGGACCGGGAACCTCAGTTCTTAAAGTTGAGTTTCACCGTCAATGCAATAGACCTTTTGAGCATATGCGGTAATAGGCCTTTTTCCCAATTTACTCTATGATTCTCTCTTAAGACTAGGAGAAATACTTGAAACCATGATGCTTTTCTGATTCTACTACCTAGGGAGAACATGAATCACATCGACTTTTTGAAATCTGGTGTGTGTCTGGGCCGGGAACCTCAGTTCTTAAAGTTGAGTTTCACCGTCAATACAATAGGCCTTTTGAGGATATGCGGTAATAGGCCGTTTTTCCCAATTTACTCTATGATTCTCTCTTAAGACTAGGAGAAATTCTTGAAACCATGATGCTTTTCTGATTCTACTACCTACGGAGAACATGAATCACGTTGTCTTTTCCAAATCTGATGTTTGTCTGGACCGGGAACCTCCGTTATGAAAGTGGAGTTTTGCGGTAATAGGCCGCTTTTTCCAAATTTACTCTTTGATTCTCTCATAAGAGAAGGAGAAATTCTTAAAACGATGAGGTTTTTCTGATTCTACTTCCTAGGGAGAACATGAATCACATCGCCTTTTTGAAATCTGGTGTGTGTCTGGGCCGGGAACCTCAGTTCTTAAAGTTGAGTTTCACCTTCAATACAATGGGCCTTTTGAGCATCTGCGGTAATAGGCCGTTTTTCCCAATTTACTCTATGATTCTCTCTTAAGAGAAGGAGAAATTCTTAAAACGATGAGGTTTTTCTGATTCTACTACCTAGGGAGAACATAAATCACATCGCCTTTTTGAAAGCTGGTGTGTGTCTGGGCCGGGAACCTCAGTTCTTAAAGTTGAGTTTCACCGTCAATACAATAGGCCTTTTGAGCATATGCGATAATAGGCTGTTTTTCCAAATTTACTCTTTGATTCTCTCATAAGAGAAGGAGAAATTCTTGAAACCATGATGCTTTTCTGATTCTACTACCTAGGGAGAACATGAATCACGTTTTCTTTTCCAAATCTGATGTTTGCCTGGACCGGGAACCTCCGTTATGAAACTGGAGTTTTGCGGTAATAGGCCGCTTTTTCCAAATTTACTCTTTGATTCTCTCATAAGAGAAGGAGAAATTCTTGAAACCATGATGTTTTTCTGATTCTACTACTTAGGGAGAACATAAATCACGTCACCTTTTTCAAATCTGATGTTTGTCTGGACCGGGAACCTCCGTTATGGAAGTGGAGTTTTGCGGTAATAGGCCTCTTTTTCCAAATTTATTCTTTGATTCTCTCTTAAGGCAAGGAGAGATTCTTGAAACCATGATTTTTTCTGATTCTACTACCTAGGGAGAACATGAATCACATCGCCTTTTTGAAATCTGGTGTGTGTCTGGGCCGGGAACCTCAGTTCTTAAAGTTCAGTTTCACCGTCAATACAATAGGCCTTTTGAGCATCTGCGGTAATAGGCCGTTTTTCCGAATTTACTCTATGATTCTCTCTTAACACTAGGAGAAATTCTTGAAACCATGATGCTTTTCTGATTCTACTACCTAGGGAGAACATAAATCACGTCGGCTTTTTCAAATCTGATGTTTGTCTGGACCGGGAACCCTCATTATGAAAGTGGAGTTTTGGGTAATAGGCCGGTTTTTCAAATTTGTCCTTTGATTTTCTCTTAAGGCAAGGGGAGATTCTTGAAACCATGATGTTTTTCTGATTCTACTACCTAGGGAGAACATGAATCACATCGCCTTTTTGAAATCTGGTGTGTGTCTGGGCCGGGAACCTCAGTTCTTAAAGTTGAGTTTCACCGTCAATACAATGGGCCTTTTGAGCATCTGCGGTAATAGGCCGTTTTTCCCAATTTACTCTATGATTCTCTCTTAAGAGAAGGAGAAATTCTTAAAACGATGAGGTTTTTCTGATTCTACTACCTAGGGAGAACATAAATCACATCGCCTTTTTGAAATCTTGTGTGTGTCTGGGCCGGGAACCTCAGTTCTTAAAGTTGAGTTTCACTGTCAATACAATAGGCCTTTTGAGCATATGCGGTAATAGGCCGTTTTTCCCAATTTACTCTATGATTCTCTCTTAAGACTAGGAGAAATTCTTGAAACCATGATGCTTTTCTGATTCTACTACCTAGGGAGAACATGAATCACGTTGTCTTTTCCAAATCTGATGTTTGTCTCGACCGGGAACCTCCATTATGAAAGTGGAGTTTTGGGTAATACGCCGGTTTTTCAAATTTGTTCTTTGATTTTTCTCTTAAGGGAAGGAAAAATTCTTGAAACCATGATGTTCTTCTGATTCTACTACCTAGGGAGAACATGAATCACATCGACTTTTTGAAATCTGGTGTGTGTCTGGGCCGGGAACCTCAGTTCTTAAAGCTGAGTTTCACCGTCAATACAATAGACCTTTTGAGCATATGCGGTAATAGCCCGTTTTTCCCAATTTACTCTATGATTCTCTCTTAAGACAAGGAGAAATTCTTGAAACCATGATGCTTTTCTGATTCTACTACCTAGGGAGAACATGAATCACGTCGTCTTTTTCAAATCTGATGTTTGTCTGGACCGGGAAACTCCGTTATGAAAGTGGAGTTTTGCGGTAATAGGCCGCTTTTTCCAAATTTACTCTTTGATTCTTTCTTAAGAGAAGGAGAAATTCTTAAAACCATGAGGTTTTTCTGATTCTACTTCCTAGGGAGAACATGAATCACGTCGTCTTTTTCAGATCTGACGTTTGTCTGTACCAGGAACCTCCGTTATGAAAGTGGAGTTTTGCCGTAATAGGCCAGTTTATCAAATTTATTCTTTGATTTTCTCTTAAGGCAAGGAGAGATTCGTGAAACCATAATGTTTTTCTGATTCTACTACCTAGGAAGAACATGAATCACATTGCCTTTTTGAAATCTGGTGTGAGTCTTGGCCGGGAACCTCAGTTCTTAAAGTTGAGTTTCACTGTCAATACAATAGGCCTTTTGAGCATCTGCGGTAATACGCCGTTTTTCCCAATTTAGTCTATGATTCTCTCTTAAGACTAGGAGAAATTCTTGAAACCATAATGCTTTTCTGATTCTACTACCTAGGGAGAACATGAATCACGTTGTCTTTTCCAAATCTGATGTTTGTCTGGACCGGGAACCTCCGTTATGAAAGTGGAGTTTTGCAGTATTAGACCAGTTTATCAAATTTATTCTTTGATTTTCTCTTAAGGCAAGGAGAGATTCTTGAAATCATGATGTTTTTCTGATTCTACTACCTAGGGAGAACATGAATCACATCGCCTTTTTGAAATCTGGTGTGTGTCTAGGCCGGGAACCTCAGTTCTTAAAATTGAATTTCCCCATCAATATAATAGGCCTTTTGAGCATATGCGGTAATAGGGCGTTTTTCCCAATTTACTCTATGATTCTCTCTTAAGACTAGGAGAAATTCTTGAAACCATGATGCTTTTCTGATTCTACTACCTAGGGAGAACATGAATCACGTTGTCTTTTCCAAATCTGATGTTTGTCTGGACCGGGAACCTCCGTTATGAAAGTGGAGTTTTGCGGTAATAGGCCGCTTTTTCCAAATTTACTCTTTGATTCTCTCTTAAGAGAAGGAGGAATTCTTGAAACCATGATGCTTTTCTGATTCTACTACCTAGGGAGAACATGAATCACGTTGTCTTTTCCAAATCTGATGTTTGTCTGGACCGGGAACCTCCGTTATGAAAGTGGAGTTTTGGGTAATAGGCCGGTTTTTCAAATTTGTTCTTTGATTTTCTCTTAAGGCAAGGAGAGATTCTTGAAACCATGATGTTTTTCTGATTCTACTACCTAGGGAGAACATGAATCACATCGACTTTTTGAAATCTGGTGTGTGTCTGGGCCGGGAACCTCAGGTCTTAAAGCTGAGTTTCACCGTCAAAACAATAGACCTTTTGAGCATATGCGGTAATAGCCCGTTTTTCCCAATTTACTCTATGATTCTCTCTTAAGACTAGGAGATATTCTTGAAACCATGAGGTTTTTCTGATTCTACTACCTAGGGAGAACATGAATCACGTTGTCTTTTCCAAATCTCATGTTTGTGTCGACCGAACCTCCGTTATGAAAGTGGAGTTTTGCGCTAATAGGCCGCTTTTTCCAAATTTATTCTTTGATTCTCTTTTAAGAGAAGGAGAAATTCTTGAAACCATGAGGTTTTTCTGATTCTACTACCTAGGGAGAACATGAATCACATCGACTTTTTGAAATCTGGTGTGTGTCTGTGCCGGGAACCTCAGTTCTTAAAGTTGAGTTTCACCGTCAATACAATAGGCCTTTTGAGCATCTGCGGTAATAGGCCGTTTTTCCCAATTTAGTATATGATCTCTCTTAAGACTAGGAGAAATTCTTGAAACCATGATGCTTTTCTGATTCTACTACCTAGGGAGAACATGAATCACGTTGTCTTTTCCAAATCTGATGTTTGTCTGGACCGGGAACCTCCATTATGAAAGTGGAGTTTTGCGGTAATTGGCCGCTTTTTCCAAATTTACTCTTTGATTCTCTCTTAAGAGAAGGAGAAATTCTTGAAACCATGATGTTTTTCTGATTTTACTACCTAGGGAGAACATAAATCACGTTGTCTTTTCCAAATCTGATGTTTTCCTGGACCGGGAACCTCCGTTATGAAAGTGGAGTTTTGCGGTAATAGGCCGCTTTTTCCAAATTTACTCTTTGATTCTCTCATAAGAGAAGGAGAAATTCTTGAAACCATGATGCTTTTCTGATTCTACTACCTAGGGAGAACATGAATCACGTTGTCTTTTCCAAATCTGATGTTTGTCTGGACCGGGAACCTCCGTTATGAAAGTGGAGTTTTGCGGTAATAGGCCGCTTTTTCCAAATTTACTCTTTGATTCTCTATTAAGAGAAGGAGGAATTCTTGAAACCATGATGCTTTTCTGATTCTACTACCTAGGGAGAACATGAATCACGTTGTCTTTTCCAAATCTGATGTTTGTCTGGACCGGGAACCTCCGTTATGAAAGTGGAGTTTTGGGTAATAGGCCGGTTTTTCAAATTTGTTCTTTGATTTTCTCTTAAGGCAAGGAGAGATTCTTGAAACCATGATGTTTTTCTGATTCTACTACCTAGGGAGAACATGAATCACATCGACTTTTTGAAATCTGGTGTGTGTCTGGGCCGGGAACCTCAGGTCTTAAAGCTGAGTTTCACCGTCAAAACAATAGACCTTTTGAGCATATGCGGTAATAGCCCGTTTTTCCCAATTTACTCTATGATTCTCTCTTAAGACTACGAGATATTCTTGAAACCATGAGGTTTTTCTGATTCTACTACCTAGGGAGAACATGAATCACGTTGTCTTTTCCAAATCTCATGTTTGTGTCGACCGAACCTCCGTTATGAAAGTGGAGTTTTGCGCTAATAGGCCGCTTTTTCCAAATTTATTCTTTGATTCTCTTTTAAGAGAAGGAGAAATTCTTGAAACCATGAGGTTTTTCTGATTCTACTACCTAGGGAGAACATGAATCACGTCGTCTTTTTCAAATCTGATGTTTGTCTGGACGGGGAACCTCCGTTATGAAAGTGGAGTTTTGCGGTAAAACGCCTCTTTTTCCAAATGTATTCTTTGATTCTCTGTTAAGGCAAGGAGAGATTCTTGAAACCATGAGGTTTTTCTGATTCTACTACCTAGGGAGAACATGAATCACATCGCCTTTTTCAAATCTGGTGTTTGTCTGGGCCGGGAACCTCAGTTCTTAAAGTTGAGTTTCACCGTCAATACAATAGGCCTTTTGAGCATATGCGGTAATAGGCCGTTTTTCCCAATTTACTCTATGATTCTCTCTTAAGACGAGGAGAAATTCTTGAAACCATGATGCTTTTCTGATTCTACTACCTAGGGAGAACATGGATCACATCGACTTTTTGAAATCTGGTGTGTGTCTGGGCCGGGAACCTGAGTTCTTAAAGTTGAGTTTCACCGTCAATCCAATAGGCCTTTTGAGTATATGCGGTAATAGGCCGCTTTTCCTAATTTACTCTTTGATTCTCTCTTAAGAGAAGGAGAAATTCTTTAAACCATGATGTTTTTCTGATTCTACTACCTAGGGAGAACATGAATCACGTCGTCTTTTTCAAATCTGATGTTTGTCTGGACCGGGAACCTCCGTTATGAAAGTGGAGTTTTGCGGTAATAGGCCGCTTTTTCCAAATTTATTCTTTGATTCTCTCTTAAGAGAAGGAGAAATTCTTGAAACCATGATGTTTTTCTGATTCTACTACCTAGGGAGAACATGAATCACGTCGTCTCTTTCAAATCTGATGTTTGTCTGGACCGGGAACCTACGTTATGAAAGTGGAGTTTTCCGGTAATAGGCCGCTTTTTCCTAATTTATTCTTTGATTCTCTGTTAAGCAAGGAGAGATTCTTTAAACCATGATGTTTTTCTGATTCTACTACCTAGGGAGAACATGAATCACATCGCCTTTTTGAAATCTGGTGTGTGTCTGGGCCGGGAACCTCAGTTATTAAAGTTGAGTTTCTCTGTCAATACAATAGGCCTTTTCAGCATATGCGGTAATAGGCCGTTTTTTCCAAATTTACTCTTTGATTCTCACTTAAGAGAAGGAGAAATTCTTGAAACCATGATGTTTTTCTGATTCTACTACCTAGGGAGAACATGAATCACATCGACTTTTTGAAATCTGGTGTGTGTCTGGGCCGGGAACCTCAGTTATTAAAATTGAGTTTCTCCGTCAATACAATAGGCCTTTTGAGCATATGCGGTAATAGGCCGTTTTTTCCAAATTTACTCTTTGATTCTCACTTAAGAGAAGGAGAAATTCTTGAAACAATGATGTTGTTCTGATTTTACTACCTAGGGAGAAAATGAATCACGTCGTCTTTTTCAAATCTGATGTTTGTCTGGACCGGGAACCTCCATTATGAAAGTGGAGTTTTGGGTAATAGGCCGGTTTTTCCAAAATTATTCTTTGATTTTCTCATAAGGCAAGGAGAGTTTCTTGAAACCATGATGTTTTTATGTATCTACTACCTAGGGAGAACATGAATCACGTCGGCTTTTTCAAATCTGATGTTTGTTTCTACCGGGAACCTCCATTATGAAAGAGGAGCTTTGGGTAATAGGCCAGTTTTTCAAATTTATTCTTTGATTCTCTGTTAAGCAAGGAAAGATTCTAGAAACCATGATGTTTTTCTGATTCTACTACCTAGGGAGAACATGAATCACATCGCCTTTTTGAAATCTGGTGTGTGTCTGGGCTGGGAACCTCAGTTCTTAAAGTTGAGTTTCACCGTCAATGCAATAGGCCTTTTGAGTATATGCGGTAATAGGCCGTTTTTCCTAATTTACTCTTTGATTCTCTCTTAAGAGAAGGAGAAATTCTTGAAACCATGATGTTTTTCTGATTCTACTGCCTAGGGAGAACATGAATCACGTCGTCTTTTTCAAATCTGATGTTTGTGTGGAGCGGGAACCTCCGTTATGAAAGTTGAGTTTTGCAGTAAAAGGCCTCTTTTTCCAAATTTATTCTTTGATTCTCTGTTAAGGCAAGGAGAGATTCTTGAAACCATGATGTTTTTCTGATTCTACTACCTAGGGAGAACATGAATCACGTCATCTTTTTCAAATCTGATGTTTGTCTGGACCGGGAACCTCCGTTATGAAAGTGGAGTTTTGCGGTAATAGGCCGCTTTTTCCAAATTTATTCTTTGATTCTCTCTTAAGAGAAGGAGAAATTCTTGAAACCATGATGTTTTTCTGATTCTACTACCTAGGGAGAACATGAATCACGTCGTCTCTTTCAAATCTGATGTTTGTCTGGACCGGGAACCTCCGTTATGAAAGTGGAGTTTTACGGTAATAGGCCTCTTTTTCCAAATTTATTCTTTGATTCTCTGTTAAGGCACGGAGAGATTCTTGAAACCATGATGTTTTTTGATTCTACTACCTAGGGAGAACATGAATCACGTCATCTTTTTCAAATCTGATGTTTGTCTGGACCGGGAACCTCCATTATGAAAGTGGAGTTTTGGGTAATAGGCCGGTTTTTCCAAATTTATTCTTTGATTTTCTCTTAAGGCAAGGAGAGTTTCTTGAAACCATGATGTTTTTATGTATCTACTACCTAGGGAGAACATGAATCACGTCGGCTTTTTCAAATCTGATGTTTGTCTGGACCGGGAACCTCCATTATGAAAGTGGAGCTTTGGGTAATAGCCAATTTTTTCAAATTTATTCTTTGATTTTCTCTTAAGGCAAGGAGAGATTCTTGAAACCATGATGTTTTTCTGATTCTACTACCTAGGGAGAACATGAATCACGTCGTCTTTTTCAAATCTGATGTTTGTCTGGACCGGGAACCTCCGTTATGAAAGTGGAGCTTTGGGTAATTACCCAGTTTTCCAAATTTTTTCTTTGATTTTCTCTTAAGGCAAGGAGAGATTCTTGAAACCATGATGTTTTTCTGATTCTACTACCTAGGGAGAACATGAATCACATCGCCTTTTTGAAATCTGGTGTGTGTCTGGGCCGGGAACCTCAGTTCTTAAATTTGAGTTTCACCGTCAATACAATAGGCCTTTTGAGTATATGCGGTAATAGGCCGTTTTTCCTAATTTACTCTTTGATTCTCTCTTAAGAGAAGGAGAAATTCTTGAAACCATGATGTTTTTCTGATTCTACTACCTAAGGAGAACATGAATCACGTCGTGTTTTCCAAATCTGGTGTTTGTCTGGGCCGGGAACCTCCGTTATGAAAGTGGAGTTTTGCGTTAATAGGCCGCTTTTTCTAAATTTATTCTTTGATTCTCTCTTAAGAGAAGGAGAAATTTTTGAAACCATGATGTTTTTCTGATTCTACTACCTAGGGAGAACATGAATCACATCGACTTTTTGAAATCTGGTGTGTGTCTCGGCTGGGAACCTCAGTTCTTAAAGTTGAGTTTCACCGTCAGTACAATAGGCCTTTTGAGTATATGCGGTAATAGGCTGTTTTTCCTAATTTACTCTTTGATTCTCTCTTAAGAGAAGGAGAAATTCTTGAAACCATGATGTTTTTCTGATTCTACTACCTAGGGAGAACATGAATCACGTCGTCTTTTTCAAATCTGATGTTTGTCTGGACCGGGAACCTCCGTTATGAAAGTGGAGTTTTGCGGTAATAGGCCGCTTTTTCCAAATTTATTCTTTGATTCTCTCTTAAGAGAAGGAGAAATTCTTGAAACCATGATGTTTTTCTGATTCTACTACCTAGGGAGAACATGAATCACGTCGTCTTTTTCAAATCTGATGTTTGTCTGGACCGGGAACCTCCGTTATGAAAGTGGAGTTTTGCGGTAATAGGCCGCTTTTTCTAAATTTATTCTTTGATTCTCTGTTAAGCAAGGAAAGATTCTAGAAACCATGATGTTTTTCTGATTCTACTACCTAGGGAGAACATGAATCACGTCGGCTTTTTCAAATCTGATGTTTGCCTGGACCGGAAACCTCCGTTATGAAAGTGCAGTTTTGCCGTAATAGGCCGGTTTTTCCAAATTTATTCTATAATACTCTCTTAAGGCAAGGAGAGATTCTTGAAACCACGATATTTTTCTGATTCTACTACCTAGAGAGAACATGAATCACATCGCCTTTTTGAAATCTGGTGTGTGTCTGGGCCGGGAACCTCACTTATTAAAGTTGAGTTTCTCCGTCAATACAATAGGCCTTTTGAGCATATGCGGTAATAGGCCGCTTTTTCCTAATTTATTCTTTGATTCTCTCTTAAGAGAAGGAGAAATTCTTGAAACCATGATGTTTTTCTGATTCTACTACCGAGGGAGAACATGAATCACATCGACTTTTTGAAATCTGGTGTGTGTCTGGGCCGGGAACCTCAGTTATTAAAGTTGAGTTTCTCCGTCAATACAATAGGCCTTTTGAGCATATGCGGTAATAGGCCGCTTTTTCCAAATTTATTCTTTGATTCTCTCTTAAGAGAAGGAGAAATTCTTGAAACCATTATGTTTTTCTGATTCTACTACCGAGGGAGAACATGAATCACATCGACTTTTTGATATCTGGTGTGTGTCTGGCCCGGGAACCTCAGTTATTAAAGTTGAGTTTCTCCGTCAATACAATAGGCCTTTTGAGCATATGCAGTAATAGGCCGTTTTTTCCAAATTTACTCTTTGATTCTCACTTAAGAGAAGGAGAAATTCTTGAAACAATGATGTTTTTCTGATTCTACTACCTAGGGAGAACATGAATCACGTCGTCTTTTTCAAATCTGATGTTTGTCTGCACCAGGAACCTCCATTATGAAAGTGGAGTTTTGGGTAATAGGCGGGTTTTTCCAAATTTATTCTTTGATTTTCTCTTAAGGCAAGGAGAGTTTCTTGAAACCATGATGTTTTTCTGTATCTACTACCTTTGGAGAACATGAATCACGTCGTCTTTTTCAAATCTGATGTTTGTCTGGACCGGGAACCTCCGTTATGAAAGTGGAGTTTTGCGGTAATAGGCTGCTTTTTCTAAATTTATTCTTTGATTCTCTGTTAAGCAAGGAAAGATTCTAGAAACCATGATGTTTTTCTGATTCTACTACCTAGGGAGAACATGAATCACATCGCCTTTTTGAAATCTGGCGTGTGTCTGGGCAGGGAACCTCAGTTCTTAAAGTTGAGTTTCACCGTCAATGCAATAGGCCTTTTGAGTATATGCGGTAATAGGCCGTTTTTCCTAATTTACTCTTTGATTCTCTCTTAAGAGAAGGAGAAATTCTTGAAACCATGATGTTTTTCTGATTCTACTACCTAGGGAGAACATGAATCACGTCGTCTTTTTCAAATCTGATGTTTGTCTGGAGCGGGAACCTCCGTTATGAAAGTGGAGTTTTGCGGTAATAGCCCGTTTTTTCCAAATTTATTCTTTATTTCTCTCTTAAGGCAAGGTGAGATTCTTGAAACCATGATGTTTTTCTGATTCTACTACCTAGGGAGAACATGAATCACGTCGTCTTTTTCAAATCTGATGTTTGTCTGGACGGGGAACCTCCGTTATGAAAGTGGAGTTTTGCGGTAAAACGCCTCTTTTTCCAAATTTATTCTTTGATTCTCTGTTAAGGCAAGGAGAGATTCTTGAAACCATGATTTTTTTCTGATTCTACTACCTAGGGAGAACATGAATCACATCGCCTTTTTCAAATCTGGTGTGTGTCTGGGCCGGGAACCTCAGTTCTTAAAGTTGAGTTTCACCGTCAATACAATAGGCCTTTTGAGCATATGCGGTAATAGGCCGTTTTTCCCAATTTACTCTATGATTCTCTCTTAAGACGAGGAGAAATTCTTGAAACCATGATGCTTTTCTGATTCTACTACCTAGGGAGAACATGGATCACATCGACTTTTTGAAATCTGGTGTGTGTCTGGGCCGGGAACCTGAGTTCTTAAAGTTGAGTTTCACCGTCAATCCAATAGGCCTTTTGAGTATATGCGGTAATAGGCCGCTTTTCCTAATTTACTCTTTGATTCTCTCTTAAGAGAAGGAGAAATTCTTTAAACCATGATGTTTTTCTGATTCTACTACCTAGGGAGAACATGAATCACGTCGTCTTTTTCAAATCTGATGTTTGTCTGGACCGGGAACCTCCGTTATGAAAGTGGAGTTTTGCGGTAATAGGCCGCTTTTTCCAAATTTATTCTTTGATTCTCTCTTAAGAGAAGGAGAAATTCTTGAAACCATGATGTTTTTCTGATTCTACTACCTAGGGAGAACATGAATCACGTCGTCTTTTTCAAATCTGATGTTTGTCTGGACCGGGAACCTCCGTTATGAAAGTGGAGTTTTGCGGTAATAGGCCGCTTTTTCTAAATTTATTCTTTGATTCTCTGTTAAGCAAGGAAAGATTCTAGAAACCATGATGTTTTTCTGATTCTACTACCTAGGGAGAACATGAATCACGTCGGCTTTTTCAAATCTGATGTTTGCCTGGACCGGAAACCTCCGTTATGAAAGTGCAGTTTTGCCGTAATAGGCCGGTTTTTCCAAATTTATTCTATAATACTCTCTTAAGGCAAGGAGAGATTCTTGAAACCATGATATTTTTCTGATTCTACTATCTAGAGAGAACATGAATCACATCGCCTTTTTGAAATCTGGTGTGTGTCTGGGCCGGGAACCTCACTTATTAAAGTTGAGTTTCTCCGTCAATACAATAGGCCTTTTGAGCATATGCGGTAATAGGCCGCTTTTTCCTAATTTATTCTTTGATTCTCTCTTAAGAGAAGGAGAAATTCTTGAAACCATGATGTTTTTCTGATTCTACTACCGAGGGAGAACATGAATCACATCGACTTTTTGAAATCTGGTGTGTGTCTGGGCCGGGAACCTCAGTTATTAAAGTTGAGTTTCTCCGTCAATACAATAGGCCTTTTGAGCATATGCGGTAATAGGCCGCTTTTTCCAAATTTATTCTTTGATTCTCTCTTAAGAGAAGGAGAAATTCTTGAAACCATTATGTTTTTCTGATTCTACTACCGAGGGAGAACATGGATCACATCGACTTTTTGATATCTGGTGTGTGTCTGGCCCGGGAACCTCAGTTATTAAAGTTGAGTTTCTCCGTCAATACAATAGGCCTTTTGAGCATATGCAGTAATAGGCCGTTTTTTCCAAATTTACTCTTTGATTCTCACTTAAGAGAAGGAGAAATTCTTGAAACAATGATGTTTTTCTGATTCTACTACCTAGGGAGAACATGAATCACGTCGTCTTTTTCAAATCTGATGTTTGTCTGCACCAGGAACCTCCATTATGAAAGTGGAGTTTTGGGTAATAGGCGGGTTTTTCCAAATTTATTCTTTGATTTTCTCTTAAGGCAAGGAGAGTTTCTTGAAACCATGATGTTTTTCTGTATCTACTACCTTTGGAGAACATGAATCACGTCGTCTTTTTCAAATCTGATGTTTGTCTGGACCGGGAACCTCCGTTATGAAAGTGGAGTTTTGCGGTAATAGGCTGCTTTTTCTAAATTTATTCTTTGATTCTCTGTTAAGCAAGGAAAGATTCTAGAAACCATGATGTTTTTCTGATTCTACTACCTAGGGAGAACATGAATCACATCGCCTTTTTGAAATCTGGCATGTGTCTGGGCCGGGAACCTCAGTTCTTAAAGTTGAGTTTCACCGTCAATGCAATAGGCCTTTTGAGTATATGCGGTAATAGGCCGTTTTTCCTAATTTACTCTTTGATTCTCTCTTAAGAGAAGGAGAAATTCTTGAAACCATGATGTTTTTCTGATTCTACTACCTAGGGAGAACATGAATCACGTCGTCTTTTTCAAATCTGATGTTTGTCTGGAGCGGGAACCTCCGTTATGAAAGTGGAGTTTTGCGGTAATAGGCCGTTTTTTCCAAATTTATTCTTTATTTCTCTCTTAAGGCAAGGTGAGATTCTTGAAACCATGATGTTTTTCTGATTCTACTACCTAGGGAGAACATGAATCACGTCGTCTTTTTCAAATCTGATGTTTGTCTGGACGGGGAACCTCCGTTATGAAAGTGGAGTTTTGCGGTAAAACGCCTCTTTTTCCAAATTTATTCTTTGATTCTCTGTTAAGGCAAGGAGAGATTCTTGAAACCATGATTTTTTTCTGATTCTACTACCTAGGGAGAACATGAATCACATCGCCTTTTTCAAATCTGGTGTGTGTCTGGGCCGGGAACCTCAGTTCTTAAAGTTGAGTTTCACCGTCAATACAATAGGCCTTTTGAGCATATGCGGTAATAGGCCGTTTTTCCCAATTTACTCTATGATTCTCTCTTAAGACGAGGAGAAATTCTTGAAACCATGATGCTTTTCTGATTCTACTACCTAGGGAGAACATGGATCACATCGACTTTTTGAAATCTGGTGTGTGTCTGGGCCGGGAACCTGAGTTCTTAAAGTTGAGTTTCACCGTCAATCCAATAGGCCTTTTGAGTATATGCGGTAATAGGCCGCTTTTCCTAATTTACTCTTTGATTCTCTCTTAAGAGAAGGAGAAATTCTTTAAACCATGATGTTTTTCTGATTCTACTACCTAGGGAGAACATGAATCACGTCGTCTTTTTCAAATCTGATGTTTGTCTGGACCGGGAACCTCCGTTATGAAAGTGGAGTTTTGCGGTAATAGGCCGCTTTTTCCAAATTTATTCTTTGATTCTCTCTTAAGAGAAGGAGAAATTCTTGAAACCATGATGTTTTTCTGATTCTACTACCTAGGGAGAACATGAATCACGTCGTCTCTTTCAAATCTGATGTTTGTCTGGACCGGGAACCTACGTTATGAAAGTGGAGTTTTCCGGTAATAGGCCGCTTTTTCCTAATTTATTCTTTGATTCTCTGTTAAGCAAGGAGAGATTCTTGAAACCATGATGTTTTTCTGATTCTACTACCTAGGGACAACATGAATCACATCGCCTTTTTGAAATCTGGTGTGTGTCTGGGCCGGGAACCTCAGTTCTTAAAGTTGAGTTTCACCGTCAATACAATAGGCCTTTTGAGCATATGCGGTAATAGGCCGTTTTTCCCAATTTACTCTATGCTTCTCTCTTAAGACTAGGAGAAATTCTTCAAAGCATGATGCTGTTTTGATTCTACTACCTAGGGAGAACATGAATCACATCGACTTTTTGAAATCTGGTGTGTGTCTGGGCCGGGAACCTCAGTTCTTAAAGTTGAGTTTCACCTTCAATACAATAGGCCTTTTGAGTATATGCGGTAATAGGCAGTTTTTCCCAATTTACTCTATGCTTCTCTCTTAAGACTAGGAGAAATTCTTCAAAGCATGATGTTTTTCTGATTCTACTACCTAGGGAGAACATGAATCACATCGACTTTTTGAAATCTGGTGTGTGTCTGGGCCGGGAACCTCAGTTCTTAAAGTTGAGTTTCACCGTCAATACAATAGGCCTTTTGAGCATATGCGGTAATAGGCCTTTTTTCCCAATTTACTCTATGATTCTCTCTTAAGACTAGGAGAAATTCTTGAAACCATGATGCTTTTCTGATTCTACTACCTAGGGAGAACATGAATCACATCGACTTTTTGAAATCTGGTGTGTGTCTGGGCCGGGAACCTGAGTTCTTAAAGTTGCGTTTCACCGTCAATGCAATAGGCCTTTTGAGTATATGCGGTAATAGGACGTTTTTCCTAATTTACTCTTTGATTCTCTCTTAAGAGAAGGAGAAATTCTTGAAACCATGATGCTTTTCTGATTCTACTACCTAGGGAGAACATGAATCACATCGACTTTTTGAAATCTGGTGTGTGTCTGGGCCGGGAACCTCAGTTATTAAAGTTGAGTTTCTACGTCAATACAATAGGCCTTTTGAGCATATGCGGTAATAGGCCGTTTTTTCCAAATTTACTCTTTGATTCTCACTTAAGAGAAGGAGAAATTCTTGAAACAATGATGTTTTTCTGATTCTACTACCTAGGGAGAACATGAATCACGTCGCCTTTTTCAAATCTGATGTTTGTCTGGACCGGGAACCTCCGTTATGAAAGTGGAGTTTTGCGGTAATAGGCTACTTTTTCTAAATTTATTCTTTGATTCTCTGTTAAGCAAGGAAAGATTCTAGAAACCATGATGTTTTTCTGATTCTACTACCTAGGGAGAACATGAATCACATCGCCTTTTTGAAATCTGGTCTGTGTCTGGGCCGGGAACCTCAGTTCTTAAAGTTGAGTTTCAACGTCAATGCAATAGGCCTTTTGAGTATATGCGGTAATAGGCCGTTTTTCCTAATTTACTCTTTGATTCTCTCTTAAGAGAAGGAGAAATTCTTGAAACCATGATGTTTTTCTGATTCTACTACCTAGGGAGAACATGAATCACGTCGTCTTTTTCAAATCTGATGTTTGTCTGGAGCGGGAACCTCCGTTATGAAAGTGGAGTTTTGCGGTAATAGGCCGTTTTTTCCAAATTTATTCTTTATTTCTCTCTTAAGGCAAGGTGAGATTCTTGAAACCATGATATTTTTCTGATTCTACTCCCTAGGGAGAACATGAATCACGTCGTCTTTTTCAAATCTGATGTTTGTCTGGACCGGGAACCTCCGTTATGAAAGTGGAGTTTTGCGGTAAAAGGCCTCTTTTCCAAATTTTTTCTTTGATTCTCTGTTAAGGCAAGGAGAGATTCTTGAAACCATGATGTTTTTCTGATTCTACTACCTAGGGAGAACATGAATCACGTCGTCTTTTTCAAATCTGATGTTTGTCTGGACCGGGAACCTCCGTTATGAAAGTGCAGTTTTGCGGTAATACTTCGCTTTTTCCAAAATTACTCTTTGATTCTCTCTTAAGGCAAGGAGAGATTCTTGAAACCATGATGTTTTTCTGATTCTACTACCTAGGGAGAACATGAATCACGTCGCCTTTTTCAAATCTGATGTTTGTCTGGACCGGGAACCTCCGTTATGAAAGTGGAGATTTGCGGTAAAAGGCCGCTTTTTCCAAATTTATTCTTTGATTCTCTCTTAAGAGAAGGACAGATTCTTGAAACCATGAGGTTTTTCTGATTCTACTACCTAGGGAGAACATGAATGACATCGACTTTTTGAAATCTGGTGTGTGTCTGGGCCGGGAACCTCAGTTTTTAAAGTTGAGTTTCACCGTCAATACAATAGGCCTTTTGAGCATATGCGGTAATAGGCCGTTTTTCCCAATTTACTTTATGATTCTCTCTTAAGACTAGGAGAAATTCTTGAAACCATAATGCTTTTCTGATTCTACTACCTAGGGAGAACATGAATCACATCGACTTTTTGAAATCTGGTGTGTGTCTGGGCCGGGAACCTGAGTTCTTAAAGTTGAGTTTCACCGTCAATCCAATAGGCCTTTTGAGTATATGCGGTAATAGGCTGTTTTTCCTAATTTACTCTTTGATTCTCTCTTAAGAGAAGGAGAAATTCTTGAAACCATGATATTTTTCTTATTCTACTACCTAGGGAGAACATGAATCACATCGTCTTTTTCAAAAATGATGTTTGTCTGGACCGGGAACCTCTGTTATGAAAGTGCAGTTTTGCGGTAATAGGCCGCTTTTTCCGAATTTATTCTTTGATTCTCTCGTAAGAGAAAGAGAAATTCTTGAAATCATGATGTTTTTCTGATTCTACTACCTAGGGAGAACCTGAATCACGTCGGCTTTTTCAAATCTGATGTTTGTCTGCACCGGGAACCTCCATTATGAAAGTGGAGTTTTGGGTAATAGGCCTGTTTTTCCAAATTTATTCTTTGATTCTCTGTTAAGGCAAGGAGAGATTCTTGAAACCATGAGGTTTTTCTGATTCTACTACCTAGGGAGAACATGAATCACATCGCCTTTTTGAAATCTGGTGTGTGTCTGGGCCGGGAACCTCAGTTCTTAAAGTTGAGTTTCACCGTCAATACAATAGGCCTTTTGAGCATATGCGGTAATAGGCCGTTTTTCCCAATTTACTCTATGATTCTCTCTTAAGACTAGGAGAAATTCTTCAAAGCATGATGCTGTTTTGATTCTACTACCTAGGGAGAACATGAATCACATCGACTTTTTGAAATCTGGTGTGTGTCTGGGCCGGGAACCTGAGTTCTTAAAGTTGAGTCTCACCGTCAATGCAATAGGCCTTTTGAGTATATGCGGTAATAGGACGTTTTTCCTAATTTACTCTTTGATTCTCTCTTAAGAGAAGGAGAAATTCTTGAAACCATGATGTTTTTCTGATTCTACTACCTAGGGAGAACATGAATCACGTCGTCTTTTCCAAATCTGGTGTTTGTCTGGGCCGGGAACCTCCGTTATCAAAGTGGAGTTTTGCGTTTATAGGCCGGTTTTTCCAAATTTATTCTTTGATTCTCTCTTAAGAGAAGGAGAAATTCTTGGAACCATGATGTTTTTCTGATTCTACTACCTAGGGAGAACATGAATCACATCGCCTTTTTGAAATCTGGTGTGTGTCTGGGCCTGGAACCTCAGTTCTTAAAGTTGAGTTTCTCCGTCAATACAATAGGCCTTTTGAGCATATGCGGTAATAGGCCGTTTTTCCCAATTTACTCTATGATTCTCACTTAAGAGAAGGAGAAATTCTTGAAACCATGATGTTTTTCTGATTCTACTACCTAGGGAGAACATGAATCACGTCGCCTCTTTCAAATCTGATGTTTGTCTGGACCGGGAACCTCCGTTATGAAAGTGGAGTTTTGCGATAATAGGCCGCTTTTTCCAAATTTATTCTTTGATTCTCTCTTAAGAGAAGGAGAAATTCTTGAAACCATGATGTTTTTCTGATTCTACTGCCTAGGAAGAACATGAATCACGTCGTCTCTTTCAAATCTGATGTTTGTCTGGACCGGGAACCTCCGTCATGAAAGTGGAGTTTTGCGGTAATAGGCCGCTTTTTCCAAATTTATTCTTTCATTCTCTGTTAAGCAAGGAGAGATTCTTGAAACCATGATGTTTTTCTGATTCTACTACCTAGGGAGAACATGAATCACATCGCCTTTTTGAAATCTGGTGTGTGTCTGGGCCGGGAACCTCAGTTATTAAAGTTGAGTTTCTCCATCAATACAATAGGCCTTTTGAGCATATGCGGTAATAGGCCGTTTTTTCCAAATTTACTCTTTGATTCTCACGTAAGAGAAGGAGAAATTCTTGAAACCATGATGTTTTTCTGATTCTACTACCTAGGGAGAACATGAATCACGTCGTCTTTTCCAAATCTGGTGTTTGTCTGGGCCGGGAACCTCCGTTATGAAAGTGGAGTTTTGCGGTAATAGGCCGCTTTTCCAAATTTATTCTTTGATTCCCTCTTAAGAGAAGGAGAAATTCTTGGAACCATGATGTTTTTCTGATTCTACTACCTAGGGAGAACATGAATCACGTCGGCTTTTTCAAATCTGATGTTTGTCTGGACCGGGAACCTCCATTACGAAAGTGGAGTTTTCGGTAATAGGCCGGTTTTTCAAAATTTATTCTTTGATTCTCTCTTAAGGCAAGGAGAGATTCTTGAAACCATGATGTTTTTCTGATTCTGCTAGCTAGGGAGAACATGAATCACATCGACTTTTTGAAATCTGGTGTGTGTCTGGGCCGGGAACCTCAGTTCTTAAAGTTGAGTTTCACCGTCAATACAATAGGCCTTTTGAGCATATGCGGTAATAGGCCGTTTTTCCCAATTTACTCTTTGATTCTCTCTTAAGACTAGGATAAATTCTTCAAAGCATGATGCTTTTATGATTCTACTACCTAGGGAGAACATGAATCACGTCGTCTTTTTCAAATCTGATGTTTGTCTGGACCGGGAACCTCCGTTATGAAAGTGCAGTTTTGCGGTAATAGGCCGTTTTTTCCAAATTTATTCTTTAATTCTCTGTTAAGCAAGGAGAGATTCTTGAAACCATGATGTTTTTCTGATTCTACTCCCTAGGGAGAACATGAATCACATCGCCGTTTTGAAATCTGGTGTGTGTCTCGGCCGGGAACATCAGTTCTTAAAGTTGAGTTTCAACGTCAATGCAATAGGCCTTTTGAGTATATCCGGTAATAGGCCGTTTTTCGTAATTTACTCTTTGATTCTCTCTTAAGAGAAGGAGAAATTCTTGAAACCATGATGTTTTTCTGATTCTACTACCTAGGGAGAACATGAATCACGTCGTCTTTTTCAAATCTGATGTTTGTCTGGAGCGGGAACCTCCGTTATGAAAGTGGAGTTTTGCGGTAATAGGCCGTTTTTTCCAAATTTTTTCTTTATTAATCTCTTAAGGCAAGGTGAGATTCTTGAAACCATGATGTTTTTCTGATTCTACTCCCTAGGGAGAACATGAATCACGTCGTGTGTTTCAAATCTGATGTTTGTCTGGACCGGGAACCTCCGTTATGAAAGTGGAGTTTTGCGGTAAAAGGCCTCTTTTCCAAATTTATTCTTTGATTCTCTGTTAAGGCAAGGAGAAATTCTTGAAACCATGATGTTTTTCTGATTCTACTACCTAGGGAGAACATGAATCACGTCGTCTTTTTCAAATCTGATGTTTGTCTGGACCGGGAACCTCCGTTATGAAAGTGGAGTTTTGCGGTAATACTCCGCTTTTTCCAAAATTACTCTTTGATTCTCTCTTAAGGCAAGGAGAGATTCTTGAAACCATGATGTTTTTCTGATTCTACTACCTAGGGAGAACATGAATCACATCGCCTTTTTGAAATCTGGTGTGTGTCTGTGCCGGGAACCTCAGTTTTTAAATTTGAGTTTCACCGTCAATACAATAGGCCTTTAGAGTATATGCGGTAATAGGCCGTTTTTCCTAATTTACTCTTTGATTCTCTCTTAAGAGAAGGAGAAATTCTTGAAACCATGATGTTTTTCTTATTATACTACTTAGGGAGAACATGAATCACGTCGTCTTTTTCAAATCTGATGTTTGTCTGGACCGGGAACCTCCGTTATGAGAGTGGAGTTTTGCGGTAATAGGCCGCTTTTTCCAAATTTATTCTTTGATTCTCTCTTAAGAGAATGAGAAATTCTTGAAACCATGATGTCTTTCTGATTCTACTACCTAGGGAGAACATTAATCACGTCGCCTTTTTCAAATCTGATGTTTGTCTGGACCGGGAACCTCCGTTATGAAAGTGAAGTTTTGGGTAATAGGCCGCCTTTTCCAAATTTATTGTTTGATTCTCTGTTAAGGCAAGGAGAGATTCGTGAAACCATGATGTTTTTCTGATTCTACTACCTAGGGAGAACATGTATCACATCGCCTTTTTGAAATCTGGTGTGTGTCTGGGCCGGAAACTTCAATTATTTGAGTTTCTCCGTCAATATAATAGGCCTTTTGAGCATATGCGGTAATAGGCCGTTTTTCCCAATTTACTCTATGATACTCTCTTAAGACTAGGATAAATTCTTGAAAGCATGATGCTTTTCTGATTCTACTACCTAGGGAGAACATGAATCACGTCGTCTTTTTCAAATCTGATGTTTCTCTGGAGCGGGAACCTCCATTGTGAAAGTGGAGTTTTGCGGTAATAGGCCGCTTTTTCCAAATTTATTCTTTAATACTCTCTTAAGGCAAGGAGGGATTCTTGAAACCATGATGTTTTTCTGATTCTACTACCTAGAGAGAACATGAATCACGTCGTCTTTTCCAAATCTGATGTTTGTCTGGGCCGGGAACCTCCGTTATAAAAGTGGAATTTTGTGGTAATACGCCGCTTTTTCCAAATTTATTGTTTGATTCTCTGTTAAGGCAAGGAGAGATTCGTGAAACCATGATGTTTTTCTGATTCTACTACCTAGGGAGAACATGAATCACATCGCGTTTTTGAAATCTGGTATTTCTCTGGGCCGGGAACTTCAATTATTTGAGTTTTCCGTCAATACAATAGGCCCTTTGAGCATATGCGGTAATAGACCGTTTTTCCCAATTTACTCTATAATTCTCTCTTAAGACTAGGATAAATTCTTGAAAGAATGATGCTGTTCTGATTCTACTACCTAGGGAGAACATGAATCACATCGACTTTTTGAAATCTGGTGTGTGTCTGGGCCGGGAACCTGAGTTCTTAAAGTTGAGTTTCACCGTCAATACAATAGGCCTTTTGAGTATATGCGGTAATAGGTCGTTTTTACAATTTACTTATGATTCTCTCTTAAGACTAGGAGAAATTCTTCAAAGCATGATGCTGTTCTGATTCTACTACCTAGGGAGAACATGAATCACATCGACTTTTTGAAATCTGGTGTGTGTCTGGGCCGGGAACCCCAGTTCTTAAAGTTGAGTTTCACCGTCAATACAATAGGCCTTTTGAGTATATGCGGTAATAGGCCGTTTTTCCTAATTTACTCTTTGATTCTCTCTTAAGAGAAGGAGAAATTCTTGAAACCATGATGTTTTTCTGATTCTACTACCTAGGGAGAACATGAATCACATCGTCTTTTTCAAATCTGATGTTTGTCTGGAGCGGGAACCTCCGTTATGAAAGTGGAGTTTTGCGGTAATAGGCCGCTTTTTCCAAATTTATTCTTTGATTCTCTCTTAAGGCAAGGAGAGTTTCTTGAAACCCTGATGTTTTTCTGATTCTACTACCTAGGGAGAACATGAATCACGTCGTCTTTTTCAAATCTGATGTTTGTCTGGACCGGGAACCTCCGTTATGAAAGTGGAGTTTTGCGGTAATAGGCCGCTTTTTCCAAATTTATTCTTTCATTCTCTGTTAAGCAAGGAGAGATTCTTGAAACCATGAGGTTTTTCTGATTCTACTACCTAGGGAGAACATGAATCACATCGCCTTTTTGAAATCTGGTGTGTGTCTGGGCCGGGAACCTCAGTTCTTAAAGTTGAGTTTCACCGTAAATACAATAGGCCTTTTCAGCATATGCGGTAATAGGCCGTTTTTACCAATTTACTCTATGATTCTCTCTTAAGACTAGGAGAAATTCTTGAAACCATGATGCTTTTCTGATTCTACTACCTAGGGAGAACATGAATCACATCGACTTTTTGAAATCTGGTGTGTGTCTGGGCCGGGAACTGAGTTCTTAAAGTTGAGTTTCACCGTCAGTCCAATAGGCCTTTTGAGTATAAGCAGTAATAGGCTTTTTTTCCTAATTTACTCTTTGATTCTCTCTTAAGAGAAGGAGAAATTCTTGAAACCATGATATTTTTCTTATTCTACTACCTAGGGAGAACATGAATCACATCGTCTTTTTCAAATCTGATGTTTGTCTGGACCGGGAACCTCCGTTATGAAAGTGGAGTTTTGCGGTAATAGGCCGCTTTTTCCAAATTTATTCTTTGATTATCTCGTAAGAGAAGGAGAAATTCTAGAAACCATGATGTTTTTCTGATTCTACTACCTACGGAGAACCTGAATCACGTCGGCTTTTTCAAATCTGATGTTTGTCTGGACCGTGAACCTCCATTATGAAAGTGGTGTTTTGGGTAATAGGCCGGTTTTTCGAATTTATTCTTTGATTTTCTCTTCAGGCAAGGAGAGATTCTTGAAACCATGATGTTTTTCTGATTCTACTACCTAGGGAGAACATGAATCGCATCTTCTTTTTCAAATCTGATGTTTGTCTGGACCGGGAACCTCCGTAATGAAAGTGGAGTTTTGCGGTAATAGGCCGCTTTTTCCAAATTTATTCTTTGATTCTCTCGTAAGAGAAGGAGAAATTCTAGAAACCATGATGTTTTTCTGATTCTGCTACCTAGGGAGAACAGGAATCACGTCGTCTTTTTCAAATCTGATGTTTGTCTGGACCGGGAACCTCCGTTATGAAAGTGGAGTTTTGCGGTAATAGGCCGCTTTTTCCAAATTTACTCTTTGATTCTCTCTTAAGAGAAGGAGAAATTCTTGAAACCATGATGTTTTTCTGATTCTACTACCTAGGGAGAACATGAATCACATCGACTTTTTGAAATCTGGTGTGTGTCTGGGCCGGGAACCTCAGTTGTTAAAGCTGAGTTTCACCGTCAATACAATAGGCCTTTTGAGCATATGCGGTAATAGGCCGTTTTTCCCAAATTACTCTATGATTGTCTCTTCAGACTAGGAGAAATTCTTCAAACCTTGATGCTTTTCTGATTCTACTACCTAGGGAGAACATGAATCACATCGACTTTTTGAAATCTGGTGTGTGTCTGGGCCGGGAACCTCAGTTCTTAAAGTTGAGTTTCTCCCTCAAAACAATAGGCCTTTTGAGCATATGCGGTAATTGGCCGTTTTTCCTAATTTACTCTTTGATTCTCTCTTAAGAGAAGGAGAAATTCTTGAAACCATGATGTTTTTCTGATTCTACTACCTAGGGAGAACATGAATCATGTCGTCTTTTTCAAATCTGATGTTTGTCTGGACCAGGAACCTCCGTTATGAAAGTGGAGTTTTGCGGTAATAGGCCGCTTTTTCCAAATTTATTCTTTGATTCTGTCGTAAGAGAAGGAGAAATTCTAGAAACCATGATGTTTTTTTGATTCTACTACCTAGGGAGAACATGAATCACGTCGTCTTTTCCAAATCTGATGTTTGTCTGGGCCAGGAACCTCCGTTATAAAAGTGGAGTTTTGCGGTAATAGGCCGCCTTTTCCAATTTTATTGTTTGATTCTCTGTTAAGGCAAGGAGAGATTCGTGAAACCATGATGTTTTTCTGATTCTACTACCTAGGGAGAACATGAATCACATCGCCTTTTTGAAATCTGGTGTGTGTCTGGGCCGGAAACTTCAATTATTTGAGTTTCTCCGTCAATATAATAGGCCTTTTGAGCATATGCGGTAATAGGCCGTTTTTCCCAATTTACTCTATGATACTCTCTTAAGACTAGGATAAATTCTTGAAAGCATGATGCTTTTCTGATTCTACTACCTAGGGAGAACATGAATCACGTCGTCTTTTTCAAATCTGATGTTTCTCTGGAGCGGGAACCTCCATTATGAAAGTGGAGTTTTGCGGTAATAGGCCGCTTTTTCCAAATTTATTCTTTAATACTCTCTTAAGGCAAGGAGGGATTCTTGAAACCATGATGTTTTTCTGATTCTACTACCTAGAGAGAACATGAATCACGTCGTCTTTTCCAAATCTGATGTTTGTCTGGGCCGGGAACCTCCGTTATAAAAGTGGAATTTTGTGGTAATACGCCGCTTTTTCCAAATTTATTGTTTGATTCTCTGTTAAGGCAAGGAGAGATTCGGGAAACCATGATGTTTTTCTGATTCTACTACCTAGGGAGAACATGAATCACATCGCGTTTTTGAAATCTGGTATTTGTCTGGGCCGGGAACTTCAATTATTTGAGTTTTCCGTCAATACAATAGGCCCTTTGAGCATATGCGGTAATAGACCGTTTTTCCCAATTTACTCTATAATTCTCTCTTAAGACTAGGATAAATTCTTAAAAGAATGATGCTGTTCTGATTCTACTACCTAGGGAGAACATGAATCACATCGACTTTTTGAAATCTGGTGTGTGTCTGGGCCGGGAACCTGAGTTCTTAAAGTTGAGTTTCACCGTCAATACAATAGGCCTTTTGAGTATATGCGGTAATAGGTCGTTTTTACAATTTACTTATGATTCTCTCTTAAGACTAGGAGAAATTCTTCAAAGCATGATGCTGTTCTGATTCTACTACCTAGGGAGAACATGAATCACATCGACTTTTTGAAATCTGGTGTGTGTCTGGGCCGGGAACCCCAGTTCTTAAAGTTGAGTTTCACCGTCAATACAATAGGCCTTTTGAGTATATGCGGTAATAGGCCGTTTTTCCTAATTTACTCTTTGATTCTCTCTTAAGAGAAGGAGAAATTCTTGAAACCATGATGTTTTTCTGATTCTACTACCTAGGGAGAACATGAATCACATCGTCTTTTTCAAATCTGATGTTTGTCTGGAGCGGGAACCTCCGTTATGAAAGTGGAGTTTTGCGGTAATAGGCCGCTTTTTCCAAATTTATTCTTTGATTCTCTCTTAAGGCAAGGAGAGTTTCTTGAAACCCTGATGTTTTTCTGATTCTACTACCTAGGGAGAACATGAATCACGTCGTCTTTTTCAAATCTGATGTTTGTCTGGACCGGGAACCTCCGTTATGAAAGTGGAGTTTTGCGGTAATAGGCCGCTTTTTCCAAATTTATTCTTTCATTCTCTGTTAAGCAAGGAGAGATTCTTGAAACCATGAGGTTTTTCTGATTCTACTACCTAGGGAGAACATGAATCACATCGCCTTTTTGAAATCTGGTGTGTGTCTGGGCCGGGAACCTCAGTTCTTAAAGTTGAGTTTCACCGTAAATACAATAGGCCTTTTCAGCATATGCGGTAATAGGCCGTTTTTACCAATTTACTCTATGATTCTCTCTTAAGACTAGGAGAAATTCTTGAAACCATGATGCTTTTCTGATTCTACTACCTAGGGAGAACATGAATCACATCGACTTTTTGAAATCTGGTGTGTGTCTGGGCCGGGAACCTGAGTTCTTAAAGTTGAGTTTCACCGTCAGTCCAATAGGCCTTTTGAGTATAAGCAGTAATAGGCTGTTTTTCCTAATTTACTCTTTGATTCTCTCTTAAGAGAAGGAGAAATTCTTGAAACCATGATATTTTTCTTATTCTACTACCTAGGGAGAACATGAATCACATCGTCTTTTTCAAATCTGATGTTTGTCTGGACCGGGAACCTCCGTTATGAAAGTGGAGTTTTGCGGTAATAGGCCGCTTTTTCCAAATTTATTCTTTGATTCTCTCGTAAGAGAAGGAGAAATTCTAGAAACCATGATGTTTTTCTGATTCTACTACCTACGGAGAACCTGAATCACGTCGGCTTTTTCAAATCTGATGTTTGTCTGGACCGTGAACCTACATTATGAAAGTGGTGTTTTGGGTAATAGGCCGGTTTTTCGAATTTATTCTTTGATTTTCTCTTCAGGCAAGGAGAGATTCTTGAAACCATGATGTTTTTCTGATTCTACTACCTAGGGAGAACATGAATCGCATCTTCTTTTTCAAATCTGATGTTTGTCTGGACCGGGAACCTCCGTAATGAAAGTGGAGTTTTGCGGTAATAGGCCGCTTTTTCCAAATTTATTCTTTGATTCTCTCGTAAGAGAAGGAGAAATTCTAGAAACCATGATGTTTTTCTGATTCTACTACCTAGGGAGAACATGAATCACGTCGTCTTTTTCAAATCTGATGTTTGTCTGGACCGGGAACCTCCGTTATGAAAGTGGAGTTTTGCGGTAATAGGCCGCTTTTTCCAAATTTACTCTTTGATTCTCTCTTAAGAGAAGGAGAAATTCTTGAAACCATGATGTTTTTCTGATTCTACTACCTAGGGAGAACATGAATCACATCGCATTTTTGAAATCTGGTGTGTGTCTGGGCCGGGAACCTCAGTTGTTAAAGCTGAGTTTCACCGTCAATACAATAGGCCTTTTGAGCATATGCGGTAATAGGCCGTTTTTCCCAAATTACTCTATGATTCTCTCTTCAGACTAGGAGAAATTCTTCAAACCTTGATGCTTTTCTGATTCTACTACCTAGGGAGAACATGAATCACATCGACTTTTTGAAATCTGGTGTGTGTCTGGGCCGGGAACCTCAGTTCTTAAAGTTGAGTTTCTCCCTCAAAACAATAGGCCTTTTGAGCATATGCGGTAATTGGCCGTTTTTCCTAATTTACTCTTTGATTCTCTCTTAAGAGAAGGAGAAATTCTTGAAACCATGATGTTTTTCTGATTCTACTACCTAGGGAGAACATGAATCATGTCGTCTTTTTCAAATCTGATGTTTGTCTGGACCAGGAACCTCCGTTATGAAAGTGGAGTTTTGCGGTAATAGGCCGCTTTTTCCAAATTTATTCTTTGATTCTGTCGTAAGAGAAGGAGAAATTCTAGAAACCATGATGTTTTTTTGATTCTACTACCTAGGGAGAACATGAATCACGTCGTCTTTTCCAAATCTGATGTTTGTCTGGGCCAGGAACCTCCGTTATAAAAGTGGAGTTTTGCGGTAATAGGCCGCCTTTTCCAATTTTATTGTTTGATTCTCTGTTAAGGCAAGGAGAGATTCGTGAAACCATGATGTTTTTCTGATTCTACTACCTAGGGAGAACATGAATCACATCGCCTTTTTGAAATCTGGTGTGTGTCTGGGCCGGAAACTTCAATTATTTGAGTTTCTCCGTCAATATAATAGGCCTTTTGAGCATATGCGGTAATAGGCCGTTTTTCCCAATTTACTCTATGATACTCTCTTAAGACTAGGATAAATTCTTGAAAGCATGATGCTTTTCTGATTCTACTACCTAGGGAGAACATGAATCACGTCGTCTTTTTCAAATCTGATGTTTCTCTGGAGCGGGAACCTCCATTATGAAAGTGGAGTTTTGCGGTAATAGGCCGCTTTTTCCAAATTTATTCTTTAATACTCTCTTAAGGCAAGGAGGGATTCTTGAAACCATGATGTTTTTCTGATTCTACTACCTAGAGAGAACATGAATCACGTCGTCTTTTCCAAATCTGATGTTTGTCTGGGCCGGGAACCTCCGTTATAAAAGTGGAATTTTGTGGTAATACGCCGCTTTTTCCAAATTTATTGTTTGATTCTCTGTTAAGGCAAGGAGAGATTCGGGAAACCATGATGTTTTTCTGATTCTACTACCTAGGGAGAACATGAATCACATCGCGTTTTTGAAATCTGGTATTTGTCTGGGCCGGGAACTTCAATTATTTGAGTTTTCCGTCAATACAATAGGCCCTTTGAGCATATGCGGTAATAGACCGTTTTTCCCAATTTACTCTATAATTCTCTCTTAAGACTAGGATAAATTCTTGAAAGAATGATGCTGTTCTGATTCTACTACCTAGGGAGAACATGAATCACATCGACTTTTTGAAATCTGGTGTGTGTCTGGGCCGGGAACCTGAGTTCTTAAAGTTGAGTTTCACCGTCAATACAATAAGCCTTTTGAGTATATGCGGTAATAGGTCGTTTTTACAATTTACTTATGATTCTCTCTTAAGACTAGGAGAAATTCTTCAAAGCATGATGCTGTTCTGATTCTACTACCTAGGGAGAACATGAATCACATCGACTTTTTGAAATCTGGTGTGTGTCTGGGCCGGGAACCCCAGTTCTTAAAGTTGAGTTTCACCGTCAATACAATAGGCCTTTTGAGTATATGCGGTAATAGGCCGTTTTTCCTAATTTACTCTTTGATTCTCTCTTAAGAGAAGGAGAAATTCTTGAAACCATGATGTTTTTCTGATTCTACTACCTAGGGAGAACATGAATCACATCGTCTTTTTCAAATCTGATGTTTGTCTGGAGCGGGAACCTCCGTTATGAAAGTGGAGTTTTGCAGTAATAGGCCGCTTTTTCCAAATTTATTCTTTGATTCTCTCTTAAGGCAAGGAGAGTTTCTTGAAACCCTGATGTTTTTCTGATTCTACTACCTAGGGAGAACATGAATCACGTCGTCTTTTTCAAATCTGATGTTTGTCTGGACCGGGAACCTCCGTTATGAAAGTGGAGTTTTGCGGTAATAGGCCGCTTTTTCCAAATTTATTCTTTCATTCTCTGTTAAGCAAGGAGAGATTCTTGAAACCATGAGGTTTTTCTGATTCTACTACCTAGGGAGAACATGAATCACATCGCCTTTTTGAAATCTGGTGTGTGTCTGGGCCGGGAACCTCAGTTCTTAAAGTTGAGTTTCACCGTAAATACAATAGGCCTTTTCAGCATATGCGGTAATAGGCCGTTTTTACCAATTTACTCTATGATTCTCTCTTAAGACTAGGAGAAATTCTTGAAACCATGATGCTTTTCTGATTCTACTACCTAGGGAGAACATGAATCACATCGACTTTTTGAAATCTGGTGTGTGTCTGGGCCGGGAACCTGAGTTCTTAAAGTTGAGTTTCACCGTCAGTCCAATAGGCCTTTTGAGTATAAGCAGTAATAGGCTGTTTTTCCTAATTTACTCTTTGATTCTCTCTTAAGAGAAGGAGAAATTCTTGAAACCATGATATTTTTCTTATTCTACTACCTAGGGAGAACATGAATCACATCGTCTTTTTCAAATCTGATGTTTGTCTGGACCGGGAACCTCCGTTATGAAAGTGGAGTTTTGCGGTAATAGGCCGCTTTTTCCAAATTTATTCTTTGATTATCTCGTAAGAGAAGGAGAAATTCTAGAAACCATGATGTTTTTCTGATTCTACTACCTACGGAGAACCTGAATCACGTCGGCTTTTTCAAATCTGATGTTTGTCTGGACCGTGAACCTACATTATGAAAGTGGTGTTTTGGGTAATAGGCCGGTTTTTCGAATTTATTCTTTGATTTTCTCTTCAGGCAAGGAGAGATTCTTGAAACCATGATGTTTTTCTGATTCTACTACCTAGGGAGAACATGAATCGCATCTTCTTTTTCAAATCTGATGTTTGTCTGGACCGGGAACCTCCGTAATGAAAGTGGAGTTTTGCGGTAATAGGCCGCTTTTTCCAAATTTATTCTTTGATTCTCTCGTAAGAGAAGGAGAAATTCTAGAAACCATGATGTTTTTCTGATTCTACTACCTAGGGAGAACATGAATCACGTCGTCTTTTTCAAATCTGATGTTTGTCTGGACCGGGAACCTCCGTTATGAAAGTGGAGTTTTGCGGTAATAGGCCGCTTTTTCCAAATTTACTCTTTGATTCTCTCTTAAGAGAAGGAGAAATTCTTGAAACCATGATGTTTTTCTGATTCTACTACCTAGGGAGAACATGAATCACATCGCATTTTTGAAATCTGGTGTGTGTCTGGGCCGGGAACCTCAGTTGTTAAAGCTGAGTTTCACCGTCAATACAATAGGCCTTTTGAGCATATGCGGTAATAGGCCGTTTTTCCCAAATTACTCTATGATTCTCTCTTCAGACTAGGAGAAATTCTTCAAACCTTGATGCTTTTCTGATTCTACTACCTAGGGAGAACATGAATCACATCGACTTTTTGAAATCTGGTGTGTGTCTGGGCCGGGAACCTCAGTTCTTAAAGTTGAGTTTCTCCCTCAATACAATAGGCCTTTTGAGCATATGCGGTAATTGGCCGTTTTTCCTAATTTACTCTTTGATTCTCTCTTAAGAGAAGGAGAAATTCTTGAAACCATGATGTTTTTCTGATTCTACTACCTAGGGAGAACATGAATCATGTCGTCTTTTTCAAATCTGATGTTTGTCTGGACCGGGAACCTCCGTTATGAAAGTCGGGTTTTGTGGTATTAGGCCGCTTTTTCCAAATTTATTCTTTGATTCTCTCTTGAGGCAAGGAGAGATTCTTAAAACCATGATGTTTTTCTGATTGTACTACATAGGGAGAACATGAATCACATCGAATTTTTGAAATCTGACGTGTGTCTGGGCCGGGAACCTCAGTTCTTAAAGTTGAGTTTCTCCCTCAATACAATAGGCCTTTTGAGCATATGCGGTAATAGGCCGTTTTTCCTAATTTACTCTTTGATTCTCTCTTAAGAGAAGGACAAATTCTTGAAACCATGATATTTTTCTGATTCTACTCCCTAGGGAGAACATGAATCACGTCGTCTTTTACAAATCTGATGTTTGTCTGGACCGGGAACCTCCGTTATGAAAGTGCAGTTTTGCGGTAATAGGCCACTTTTTCCAAATTTATTCTTTGATTCTCTCTTAAGGCAAGGAGAGATTCTTGAAAGCATGATGTTTTTCTGATTCTGCTACCTAGGGAGAACATGAATCACGTCGGCTTTTCCAAATCTGGTGTTTGTCTGGGCCGGGAACCTCCGTTATCAAAGTGGAGTTTTGCGGTAATAGGCCGCTTTTTCCAAATTTATTCTTTGATTCTCTCTTAAGGCAAGGAGAGATTCTTGAAAGCATGATGTTTTTCTGATTCTGCTACCTAGGGAGAACATGAATCACGTCGTCTCTTTCAAATCTGATGTTTGTCGGGACCGGGAACCTCCGTTATTAAAGTTGAGTTTCTCCGTTAATGCAATAGGCCTTTTGAGCATATGCGGTAATAGGCCGTTTTTTCCAAATTTACTCTTTTATTCTCACTTAAGAGAAGGAGAAATTCTTGAAACCATGATGCTTTTCTGATTCTACTACCTAGGGATAACATGAATCACATCGACTTTTTGAAATCTGCTGTGTGTCTGGGCCGGGAACCTCAGTTCTTAAACTTCAGTTTCACCGTCAATACAATAGGCCTTTTGAGCATATGCGGTAATTGACCTTTTTTCCCAATTTACTCTTTGATTCTCTCTTAAGAGAAAGAGAAATTCTTGAAACCATGATGTTTTTCTGATTCTACTACCTAGGGAGAACATTAATCACGTCGACTTTTTCAAATGTGATGTTTGTCTGGACCGGGAACCTCCGTTATGAAAGTGGAGTTTTGCCGTAATAGGCCGGTTTATCAAATTTATTCTTTGATTTTCTCTTAAGGCAAGGAGAGATTCTTGAAACCATGATGTTTTTCTGATTCTACTACCTAGGGAGAACATGAATCACATCGCCTTTTTGAAATCTCGTGTGTGTCTGGGCCGTGAACCTCAGTTCTTAAAGATGAGTTTCACCGTCAATACAATAGGCGTTTTGAGTATATGCGGTAATAGGCCGTTTTTCCTAATTTACTCTTTGATTCTCTCTTAAGAGAAGGAGAAATTCTTGAAACCATGATGTTTTTCTGATTCTACTACCTAGGGAGAACATGAATCACGTCGTCTTTTTCAAATCTGATGTTTGTCTGGACCGGGAACCTCCGTTATGAAAGTGGAGTTTTGCGGTAATAGGCCGCTTTTTCCAAATTTACTCTTTGATTCTCTCTTAAGAGAAGGAGAAATTCTTGAAACCATGATGTTTTTCTGATTCTGCTACCTAGGGAGAACATGAATCACGTCGTCTCTTTCAAATCTGATGTTTGTCGGGACCGGGAACCTCCGTTATTAAAGTTGAGTTTCTCCGTTAATGCAATAGGCCTTTTGAGCATATGCGGTAATAGGCCGTTTTTTCCAAATTTACTCTTTTATTCTCACTTAAGAGAAGGAGAAATTCTTGAAACCATGATGCTTTTCTGATTCTACTACCTAGGGATAACATGAATCACATCGACTTTTTGAAATCTGCTGTGTGTCTGGGCCGGGAACCTCAGTTCTTAAACTTCAGTTTCACCGTCAATACAATAGGCCTTTTGAGCATATGCGGTAATAGGCCGTTTTTCCCAATTTACTCTGTGATTCTCTCTTAAGAGAAGGAGAAATTCTTGAAACCATGATGTTTTTCTGATTCTACTACCTAGGGAGAACATGAATCACGTCGTCTTTTTCAAATCTGATGTTTGTCTGGACCGGGAACCTCCGTTATGAAAGTGGAGTTTTGGGTAATAGGCCGGTTTATCAAATTTATTCTTTGATTTTCTCTTAAGGCAAGGAGAGATTCTTGAAACCATGATGTTTTTCTGATTCTACTACCTATGGAGAACATGAATCACGTCGTCTTTTCCAAATCTGATGTTTGTCTGGACAGGGAACCTCCGTTATGAAAGTGGAGTTTTGCGGTAATAGGCCGCTTTTTCCAAATTTATTCTTTGATTCTCTCTTGAGGCAAGGAGAGATTCTTGAAACCATGATGTTTTTCTGATTGTACTACGTAGGGAGTACATGAATCACATCGACTTTTTGAAATCTGGTGTGTGTCTGGGCCGGGAACCTCAGTTCTTAAAGTTGAGTTTCACCGTCAATAAAATAGGCCTTTTGAGTATATGCGGTAATAGGCCGTTTTTCCTAATTTACTCTTTGATTCTCTCTTAAGAGAAGGAGAAATTCTTGAAACCATGATGTTTTTCTGATTCTACTACATAGGGAGAACATGAATCACGTCGTCTTTTTCAAATCTGATGTTTGTCTGGACCGGGAACCTCCGTTATGAAAGTGGAGTTTTTGGTAATAGGCCGGTTTATCAAATTTATTCTTTGATTTTCTCTAAAGGCAAGTTGAGATTCTTGAAACCATGATGTTTTTCTGATTCTACTACCTAGGGAGAACATGAATCACGTCGTCTTTTCCAAATCTGATGTTTGTCTGGACCGGGAACCTCCGTTATGAAAGTGGAGTTTTGCGGTAATCGGCCGCTTTTTCCAAATTTATTCTTTGATTCTCTGTTAAGGAAGGAGAGATTCTTCAAAGCATGATGTTTTTCTGATTCTGCTACCTAGGGAGAACATGAATCACGTCGTCTCTTTCAAATCAGATGTTTGTCGGGACCGTAAACCTCAATTATTAACGTTGAGTTTCTCCGTTAATGCAATAGGCCTTTTGAGCATATGCGGTAATAGGCCGTTTTTTCCAAATTTACTCTTTTATTCTCACTTAAGAGAAGGATAAATTCTTGAAACCATGATGCTTTTCTGTATCTACTACATAGGGAGAACATGAATCACATCGACTTTTTGAAATCTGGTGTGTGTCTGGGCCGGGAACCTCAGTTCTTAAAGTTGAGTTTCACCGTCAATACAATAGGCCTTTTGAGCATATGCGGTAATTGACCTTTTTTCCCAATTTACTCTTTGATTCTCTGTTAAGAGAAAGAGAAATTCTTGAAACCATAATGTTTTTCTGATTCTACTACCTAGGGAGAACATTAATCACGTCGACTTTTTCAAATGTGATGTTTGTCTGGACCGGGAACCTCCGTTATGAAAGTGGAGTTTTGCGGTAATAGGCCGCTTTTTCCAAATTTACTCTTTGATTCTCTCTTAAGAGAAGGAGAAATTCTTGAAACCATGATGTTTTTCTGATTCTACTATCTAGGGAGAACATGAATCACATCGACTTTTTGAAATCTTGTGTGTGTCTCGGCCGTGAACCTCAGTTCTTAAAGATGAGTTTCACCGTCAATACAATAGGCGTTTTGAGTATATGCGGTAATAGGCCGTTTTTCCTAATTTACTCTTTGATTCTCTCTTAAGAGAAGGAGAAATTCTTGAAACCATGATGTTTTTCTGATTCTACTACCTAGGGAGAACATGAATCACATCGACTTTTTGAAATCTGGTGTGTGTCTGGGCCGGGAACCTCAGTTCTTAAAGTTGAGTTTCTCCCTCAATACAATAGGCCTTTTGAGCATATGCGGTAATTGGCCGTTTTTCCTAATTTACTCTTTGATTCTCTCTTAAGAGAAGGAGAAATTCTTGAAACCATGATGTTTTTCTGATTCTACTACCTAGGGAGAACATGAATCATGTCGTCTTTTTCAAATCTGATGTTTGTCTGGACCGGGAACCTCCATTATGAAAGTGGAGTTTTGCGGTAATAGGCCGCTTTTTACAAATTTACTCTTTGATTCTCTCTTAAGAGAAGGAGAAATTCTTGAAACCATGATGTTTTTCTGATTCTACTACCTAGGGAGAACATGAATCACATCGACTTTTTGAAATCTGGTGTGTGTCTGGGCCGGGAACCTCAGTTCTTAAAGTTGAGTTTCTCCCTCAATACAATAGGCCTTTTGAGCATATGCGGTAATTGGCCGTTTTTCCTAATTTACTCTTTGATTCTCTCTTAAGAGAAGGAGAAATTCTTGAAACCATGATGTTTTTCTGATTCTACTACCTAGGGAGAACATGAATCATGTCGTCTTTTTCAAATCTGATGTTTGTCTGGACCGGGAACCTCCATTATGAAAGTGGAGTTTTGCGGTAATAGGCCGCTTTTTACAAATTTACTCTTTGATTCTCTCTTAAGAGAAGGAGAAATTCTTGAAACCATGATGTTTTTCTGATTCTACTACCTAGGGAGAACATGAATCACATCGACTTTTTGAAATCTGGTGTGTGTCTGGGCCGGGAACCTCAGTTCTTAAAGTTGAGTTTCTCCCTCAATACAATAGGCCTTTTGAGCATATGCGGTAATAGGCCGTTTTTCCTAATTTACTCTTTGATTCTCTCTTAAGAGAAGGAGAAATTCTTGAAACCATGATGTTTTTCTGATTCTACTACCTAGGGAGAACATGAATCATGTCGTATTTTTCAAATCTGATGTTTGTCTGGACCGGGAACCTCCGTTATGAAAGTCGAGTTTTGTGGTATTAGGCTGCTTTTTCCAAATTTATTCTTTGATTCTCTCTTGAGGCAAGGAGAGATTCTTGAAACCATGATGTTTTTCGGATTGTACTACGTAGGGAGAACATGAATCACATCGACTTTTTGAAATCTGGCGTGTGTCTGGGCCGGGAACCTCAGTTCTTAATGTTGAGTTTCTCCCTCAATACAATAGGCCTTTTGAGCATATGCGGTAATAGGCCGTTTTTCCTAATTTACTCTTTGATTCTCTCTTAAGAGAAGGACAAATTCTTGAAACCATGATATTTTTCTGATTCTACTACCTAGGGAGAACATGAATCACGTCGTCTTTTACAAATCTGATGTTTGTCTGGACCGGGAACCTCCGTTATTAAAGTGGAGTTTTGCGGGAACAGGCCGCTTTTTCCAAATTTATTCTTTGATTCTCTCTTAAGGCAAGGAGAGATTCTTGAAACTATGATGTTTTTCTGATTCTACTACCTAGGGAGAACATCAATCACATCGACTTTTTGAAATCTGGTGTGTGTCTCGGCCGGGAACCTAAGTTCTTAAAGTTGAGTTTCACCGTCAATACAATAGGCCTTTTAACTATATGCGGTAATAGGCCGTTTTTCCTAATTTACTCTTTGATTCTCTCTTAAGAGAAGGAGAAATTCTTGAAACCATGATATTTTTCTGATTCTACTACCTAGGGAGAACATGAATCATGTCGTCTTTTTCAAATCTGATGTTTGTCTGGACCGGGAACCTCCGTTATGAAAGTCGAGTTTTCTGGTATTAGGCCGCTTTTTCCAAATTTATTCTTTGATTCTCTCTTAAGGCAAGGAGAGATTCTTGAAACCATGATGTTTTTCTGATTCTGCTACCTAGTGAGAACATGAATAACGTCGTCTTTTTCAAATCTGGTGTGTGTCTGGGCCGGGAACCTCAGTTCTTAAAGATGAGTTTCACCGTCAATACAATAGGCGTTTTGAATATATGCGGTAATAGGCCGTTTTTCCTAATTTACTCTTTGATTCTCTCTTAAGAGAAGGAGAAATTCTTAAAACCATGAGGTTTTTCTTATTCTACTACCTAGAGAGAACATGAATCACGTCGTCTTTTACAAATCTGATGTTTGTCTGGACCGGGAACCTCCGTTATGAAAGTGAAGTTTTGCGGTAATAGGCCACTTTTTCCAAATTTATTCTTTGATTCTCTGTTAAGGAAGGAGAGATTCTTCAAAGTATGATGTTTTTCTGATTCTGCTACCTAGGGAGAACATGAATCACGTCGTCTTTTCCAAATCTGGTGTTTGTCTGGGCCGGGAACCTCCGTTATGAAAGTGGAGTTTTGCGGTAATAGGCCGCTTTTTCCAAATTTATTCTTTGATTCTCTCTTAAGGTAAGGAGAGATTCTTGAAAGCATGATGTTTTTCTGATTCTGCTACCTAGGGAGAACATGAATCACGTCGTCTCTTTCAAATCTGATGTTTGTCGGGACCGGGAACCTCCGTTATTAAAGTTGAGTTTCTCCGTTAATGCAATAGGCCTTTTGAGCATATGCGGTATTAGGCCGTTTTTTCCAAATTTACTCTTTTATTCTCACTTAAGAGAAGGAGAAATTCTTGAAACCATGATGCTTTTCTGATTCTACTACCTAGGGAGAACATGAATCACATCGACTTTTTGAAATCTGCTGTGTGTCTGGGCCGGGAACCTCAGTTCTTAAAGTTCAGTTTCACCGTCAATACAATAGGCCTTTTGAGCATATGCGGTAATTGACCTTTTTTCCCAATTTACTCTTTGATTCTCTCTTAAGAGAAAGAGAAATTCTTGAAACCATGATGTTTTTCTGATTCTACTACCTAGGGAGAACATTAATCACGTCGACTTTTTCAAATGTGATGTTTGTCTGGACCGGGAACCTCCGTTATGAAAGTGGAGTTTTGCCGTAATAGGCCGGTTTATCAAATTTATTCTTTGATTTTCTCTTAAGGAAAGGAGAGATTCTTGAAACCATGATGTTTTTCTGATTCTACTACCTAGGGAGAACATGAATCACATCGACTTTTTGAAATCTCGTGTGTGTCTGGGTCGTGAATCTCAGTTCTTAAAGATGAGTTTCACCGTCAATACAATAGGCGTTTTGAGTATATGCGGTAATAGGCCGTTTTTCCCAATTTACTCTTTGATTCTCTCTTAAGAGAAGGAGAAATTCTTGAAACCATGATGTTTTTCTGATTCTACTACCTAGGGAGAACATGAATCACGTCGTCTTTTTCAAATCTGATGTTTGTCTGGACCGGGAACCTCCGTTATGAAAGTGGAGTTTTGCGGTAATAGGCCGCTTTTTCCAAATTTACTCTTTGATTCTCTCTTAAGAGAAGGAGAAATTCTTGAAACCATGATGTTTTTCTGATTCTACTATCTAGGGAGAACATGAATCACATCGACTTTTTGAAGTCTGGTGTGTGTCTGGGCCGGGAACCTCAGTTGTTGAAGCTGAGTTTCACCGTCAATACAATAGGGCTTTTGAGCATATGCGGTAATAGGCCGTTTTTCCCAATTTACTCTATGATTCTCTCTTCAGACTAGGAGAAATTCTTCAAACCTTGATGCTTTTCTGATTCTACTACCTAGGGAGAACATGAATCACATCGACTTTTTGAAATCTGGTGTGTGTCTGGGCCGGGAACCTCAGTTCTTAAAGTTGAGTTTCACCGTCAATAAAATAGGCCTTTTGAGTATATGCAGTAATAGGCCGTTTTTCCTAATTTACTCTTTGATTCTCTCTTAAGAGAAGGAGAAATTCTTGAAACCATGATGTTTTTCTGATTCTACTACATAGGGAGAACATGAATCACGTCGTCTTTTTCAAATCTGATGTTTGTCTGGACCGGGAACCTCCGTTATGAAAGTGGAGTTTTTGGTAATAGGCCGGTTTATCAAATTTATTCTTTGATTTTCTCTTAAGGCAAGGAGAGATTCTTGAAACCATGATGTTTTTCTGATTCTACTACCTAGGGAGAACATGAATCACATCGCCTTTTTGAAATCTGGTGTGTGTCTGGGCCGGGAACCTCAGTTGTTAAAGCTGAGTTTCACCGTCAATACAATAGGCCTTTTGAGCATATGCGGTAATAGGCCGTTTTTCCCAATTTACTCTATGATTCTCTCTTAAGACTAGGAGAAATTCTTGAAACCATGATGCTTTTCTAATTCTACTACCTAGGGAGAACATGAATCACATCGACTTTTTGAAATCTGGTGTGTGTCTGGGCCGGGAACCTCAGTTCTTAAAAATGAGTTTCACCGTCAATACAATAGGCGTTTTGAATATATGTGGTAATAGGCCGTTTTTCCTAATTTACTCTTTGATTCTCTCTTAAGAGAAGGAGAAATTCTTAAAACCATGAGGTTTTTCTTATTCTACTACCTAGAGAGAACATGAATCACGTCGTGTTTTTCAAATCTGATGTTTGTCTCGACCGGGAACCTCCGTTATGAGAGTGGAGTTTTGCGGTAATAGGCCGCTTTTTCCAAATTTACTCTTTGATTCTCTCTTAAGAGAAGGAGAAATTCTTAAAACCATGAAGTTTTTCTGATTCTACTACCTAGGGAAAACATGAATCACGTCGTCTTTTTGAAATCTGATGTTTGTCTGGACCGGGAACCTCCGTTATTAAAGTGGAGTTTTGCGGTAACAGGCCGCTTTTTCCAAATTTATTCTTTGATTCTCTCTTAAGGCAAGGAGAGATTCTTGAAACTATGATGTTTTTCTGATTCTACTACCTAGGGAGAACATCAATCACATCGACTTTTTGAAATCTGGTGTGTGTCTGGGCCGGGAACCTAAGTTCTTAAAGTTGAGTTTCACCGTCAATACAATAGGCCTTTTAACTATATGCGGTAATAGGCCGTTTTTCCTAATTTACTCTTTGATTCTCTCTTAAGAGAAGGAGAAATTCTTGAAACCATGATGTTTTTCTGATTCTACTACCTAGGGAGAACATGAATCATGTCGTCTTTTTCAAATCTGATGTTTGTCTGGACCGGGAACCTCCGTTATGAAAGTCGAGTTTTCTGGTATTAGGCCGCTTTTTCCAAATTTATTCTTTGATTCTCTCTTAAGGAAAGGAGAGATTCTTGAAACCATGATGTTTTTCTGATTCTGCTACCTAGTGAGAACATGAATAACGTCGTCTTTTTCAAATCTGGTGTGTGTCTGGGCCGGGAACCTCAGTTCTTAAAGATGAGTTTCACCGTCAATACAATAGGCGTTTTGAATATATGCGGTAATAGGCCGTTTTTCCTAATTTACTCTTTGATTCTCTCTTAAGAGAAGGAGAAATTCTTAAAACCATGAAGTTTTTCTGATTCTACTACCTAGGGAAAACATGAATCACGTCGTCTTTTTGAAATCTGATGTTTGTCTGGACCGGGAACCTCCGTTATTAAAGTGGAGTTTTGCCGTAACAGGCCGCTTTTTCCAAATTTATTCTTTGATTCTCTCTTTAGGCAAGGAGAGATTCTTCAAACTATGATGTTTTTCTGATTCTACTACCTAGGGAGAACATCAATCACATCGACTTTTTGAAATCTGGTGTGTGTCTGGGCCGGGAACCTAAGTTCTTAAAGTTGAGTTTCACCGTCAATACAATAGGCCTTTTAACTATATGCGGTAATAGGCCGTTCTTCCTAATTTACTCTTTGATTCTCTCTTAAGAGAAGGAGAAATTCTTGAAACCATGATGTTTTTCTGATTCTACTACATAGGGAGAACGTGAATCACGTCGTCTTTTTCAAATCTGATGTTTGTCTGGACCGGGAACCTCCGTTATGAAAGTGGAGTTTTGGGTAATAGGCCGGTTTATCAAATTTATTCTTTGATTTTCTCTTAAGGCAAGGAGAGATTCTTGAAACCATGATGTTTTTCTGATTCTACTACCTAGGGAGAACATGAATCACGTCGTCTTTTCCAAATCTGATGTTTGTCTGGACAGGGAACCTCCGTTATGAAAGTGGAGTTTTGCGGTAATAGGCCGCTTTTTCCAAATTTATTCTTTGATTCTCTCTTGAGGCAAGGAGAGATTCTTGAAACCATGATGTTTTTCTGATTCTACTACGTAGGGAGAACATGAATCACATCGACTTTTTGAAATCTGGTCTGTGTCTGGGCCGGGAACCTCAGTTCTTAAAGTTGAGTTTCTCCCTCAATACAATAGGCCTTTTGAGCATATGCGGTAATAGGCCGTTTTTCCCAATTTACTCTATGATTCTCTCTTAAGAATAGGAGAAATTCTTGAAACCATGATGCTTTTCTGATTCTACTACCTAGGGAGAACATGAATCACGTCGTCTTTTCCAAATCTGGTGTTTCTCTGGGCTGGGAACCTCCGTTATCTAAGTGGAGTTTTGCGGTAATCGGCCGCTTTTTCCAAATTTATTCTTTGATTCTCTGTTAAGGAAGGAGAGATTCTTCAAAGCATGATGTTTTTCTGATTCTGCTACCTAGGGAGAACATGAATCACTTCGTCTTTTCCAAATCTGGTGTTTCTCTCGGCCGGGAACCTCCGTTATCAAAGTGGAGTTTTGCGGTAATAGGCCGCTTTTTCCAAATTTATTCTTTGATTCTCTCTTAAGGCAAGGAGAGATTCTTGAAAGCATGATGTTTTTCTGATTCTGCTACCTAGGGAGAACATGAATCACGTCGTCTCTTTCAAATCTGATGTTTGTCGGGACCGGGAACCTCAATTATTAAAGTTGAGTTTCTCCGTTAATGCAATAGGCCTTTTGAGCATATGCGGTAATAGGCCGTTTTTTCCAAATTTACTCTTTTATTCTCACTTAAGAGAAGGATAAATTCTTGAAACCATGATGCTTTTCTGATTCTACTACCTAGGGAGAACATGAATCACATCGACTTTTTGAAATCTGGTGTGTGTCTGGGCCGGGAACCTCAGTTCTTAAAGTTGAGTTTCACCGTCAATACAATAGGCCTTTTGAGCATATGCGGTAATTGACCTTTTTTCCCAATTTACTCTTTGATTCTCTGTTAAGAGAAAGAGAAATTCTTGAAACCATAATGTTTTTCTGATTTTACTACCTAGGGAGAACATTAATCACGTCGACTTTTTCAAATGTGATGTTTTTCTGGACCGGGAACCTCCGTTATGAAAGTGGAGTTTTGCGGTAATAGGCCGCTTTTTCCAAATTTACTCTTTGATTCTCTCTTAAGAGAAGGAGAAATTCTTGAAACCATGATGTTTTTCTGATTCTACTACCTAGGGAGAACATGAATCACATCGACTTTTTGAAATCTCGTGTGTGTCTGGGCCGTGAACCTCAGTTCTTAAAGATGAGTTTCACCGTCAATACAATAGGCGTTTTGAGTATATGCGGTAATAGGCCGTTTTTCCTAATTTACTCTTTGATTCTCTCTTAAGAGAAGGAGAAATTCTTGAAACCATGATGTTTTTCTGATTCTACTACCTAGGGAGAACATGAATCACGTCGTCTTTTTCAAATCTGATGTTTGTCTGGACCGGGAACCTCCGTTATGAAAGTGGAGTTTTGCGGTAATAGGCCGCTTTTTCCAAATTTACTCTTTGATTCTCTCTTAAGAGAAGGAGAAATTCTTGAAACCATGATGTTTTTCTGATTCTACTACTTAGGGAGAACATGAATCACATCGACTTTTTGAAATCTGGTGTGTGTCTGGGCCGGGAACCTCAGTTGTTAAAGCTGAGTTTCACCGTCAATACAATAGGCCTTTTGAGCATATGCGGTAATAGGCCGTTTTTCCCAATTTACTCTATGATTCTCTCTTCAGACTAGGAGAAATTCTTCAAACCTTGATGCTTTTCTGATTCTACTACCTAGGGAGAACATGAATCACATCGACTTTTTGAAATCTGGTGTGTGTCTGGGCCGGGAACCTCAGTTCTTAAAGTTGAGTTTCTCCCTCAATACAATAGGCCTTTTGAGCATATGCGGTAATTGGCCGTTTTTCCTAATTTACTCTTTGATTCTCTCTTAAGAGAAGGAGAAATTCTTGAAACCATGATGTTTTTCTGATTCTACTACCTAGGGAGAACATGAATCATGTCGTCTTTTTCAAATCTGATGTTTGTCTGGACCGGGAACCTCCGTTATGAAAGTCGAGTTTTGTGGTATTAGGCCGCTTTTTCCAAATTTATTCTTTGATTCTCTCTTGAGGCAAGGAGAGATTCTTGAAACCATGATGTTTTTCGGATTGTACTACGTAGGGAGAACATGAATCATTTCGACTTTTTGATATCTGGCGTGTGTCTGGGCCGGGAACCTCAGTTCTTAATGTTGAGTTTCTCCCTCAATACAATAGGCCTTTTGAGCATATGCGGTAATAGGCCGTTTTTCCTAATTTACTCTTTGATTCTCTCTTAAGAGAAGGACAAATTCTTGAAACCATGATATTTTTCTGATTCTACTCCCTAGGGAGAACATGAATCACGTCGTCTTTTACAAATCTGATGTTTGTCTGGACCGGGAACCTCCGTTATGAAAGTGAAGTTTTGCGGTAATAGGCCACTTTTTCCAAATTTATTCTTTGATTCTCTGTTAAGGAAGGAGAGATTCTCCAAAGCATGATGTTTTTCTGATTCTGCTACCTAGGGAGAACATGAATCACGTCGTCTTTTCCAAATCTGGTGTTTGTCTGGGCCGGGAACCTCCGTTATCAAAGTGGAGTTTTGCGGTAATAGGCTGCTTTTTCCAAATTTATTCTTTGATTCTCTCTTAAGGTAAGGAGAGATTCTTGAAAGCATGATGTTTTTCTGATTCTGCTAGCTAGGGAGAACATGAATCACGTCGTCTCTTTCAAATCTGATGTTTGCCGGGACCGGGAACCTCCGTTATTAAAGTTGAGTTTCTCCGTTAATGCAATAGGCCTTTTGAGCATATGCGGTATTAGGCCGTTTTTTCCAAATTTACTCTTTTATTCTCACTTAAGAGAAGGAGAAATTCTTGAAACCATGATGCTTTTCTGATTCTACTACCTAGGGAGAACATGAATCACATCGACTTTTTGAAATCTGCTGTGTGTCTGGGCCGGGAACCTCAGTTCTTAAAGTTCAGTTTCACCGTCAATACAATAGGCCTTTTGAGCATATGCGGTAATTGACCTTTTTTCCCAATTTACTCTTTGATTCTCTCTTAAGAGAAAGAGAAATTCTTGAAACCATGATGTTTTTCTGATTCTACTACCTAGGGAGAACATTAATCACGTCGACTTTTTCAAATGTGTTGTTTGTCTGGACCGGTAACCTCCGTTATGAAAGTGGAGTTTTGCCGTAATAGGCCGGTTTATCAAATTTATTCTTTGATTTTCTCTTAAGGCAAGGAGAGATTCTTGAAACCATGATGTTTTTCTGATTCTACTACCTAGGGAGAACATGAATCACATCGACTTTTTGAAATCTCGTGTGTGTCTGGGCCGTGAACCTCAGTTCTTAAAGATGAGTTTCACCGTCAATACAATAGGCGTTTTGAGTATATGCGGTAATAGGCCGTTTTTCCTAATTTACTCTTTGATTCTCTCTTAAGAGAAGGAGAAATTCTTGAAACCATGATGTTTTTCTGATTCTACTACCTAGGGAGAACATGAATCACGTCGTCTTTTTCAAATCTGATGTTTGTCTGGACCGGGAACCTCCGTTATGAAAGTGGAGTTTTGGGTAATAGGCCGGTTTATCAAATTTATTCTTTGATTTTCTCTTAAGGCAAGGAGAGATTCTTGAAACCATGATGTTTTTCTGATTCTACTACCTAGGGAGAACATGAATCACGTCGTCTTTTCCAAATCTGATGTTTGTCTGGACAGGGAACCTCCGTTATGAAAGTGGAGTTTTGCGGTAATAGGCCGCTTTTTCCAAATTTATTCTTTGATTCTCTCTTGAGGCAAGGAGAGATTCTTGAAACCATGATGTTTTTCTGATTCTACTACGTAGGGAGAACATGAATCACATCGACTTTTTGAAATCTGGTCTGTGTCTGGGCCGGGAACCTCAGTTCTTAAAGTTGAGTTTCTCCCTCAATACAATAGGCCTTTTGAGCATATGCGGTAATAGGCCGTTTTTCCCAATTTACTCTATGATTCTCTCTTAAGAATAGGAGAAATTCTTGAAACCATGATGCTTTTCTGATTCTACTACCTAGGGAGAACATGAATCACGTCGTCTTTTCCAAATCTGGTGTTTCTCTGGGCTGGGAACCTCCGTTATCTAAGTGGAGTTTTGCGGTAATCGGCCGCTTTTTCCAAATTTATTCTTTGATTCTCTGTTAAGGAAGGAGAGATTCTTCAAAGCATGATGTTTTTCTGATTCTGCTACCTAGGGAGAACATGAATCACTTCGTCTTTTCCAAATCTGGTGTTTCTCTCGGCCGGGAACCTCCGTTATCAAAGTGGAGTTTTGCGGTAATAGGCCGCTTTTTCCAAATTTATTCTTTGATTCTCTCTTAAGGCAAGGAGAGATTCTTGAAAGCATGATGTTTTTCTGATTCTGCTACCTAGGGAGAACATGAATCACGTCGTCTCTTTCAAATCTGATGTTTGTCGGGACCGGGAACCTCAATTATTAAAGTTGAGTTTCTCCGTTAATGCAATAGGCCTTTTGAGCATATGCGGTAATAGGCCGTTTTTTCCAAATTTACTCTTTTATTCTCACTTAAGAGAAGGATAAATTCTTGAAACCATGATGCTTTTCTGATTCTACTACCTAGGGAGAACATGAATCACATCGACTTTTTGAAATCTGGTGTGTGTCTGGGCCGGGAACCTCAGTTCTTAAAGTTGAGTTTCACCGTCAATACAATAGGCCTTTTGAGCATATGCGGTAATTGACCTTTTTTCCCAATTTACTCTTTGATTCTCTGTTAAGAGAAAGAGAAATTCTTGAAACCATAATGTTTTTCTGATTTTACTACCTAGGGAGAACATTAATCACGTCGACTTTTTCAAATGTGATGTTTTTCTGGACCGGGAACCTCCGTTATGAAAGTGGAGTTTTGCGGTAATAGGCCGCTTTTTCCAAATTTACTCTTTGATTCTCTCTTAAGAGAAGGAGAAATTCTTGAAACCATGATGTTTTTCTGATTCTACTACCTAGGGAGAACATGAATCACATCGACTTTTTGAAATCTCGTGTGTGTCTGGGCCGTGAACCTCAGTTCTTAAAGATGAGTTTCACCGTCAATACAATAGGCGTTTTGAGTATATGCGGTAATAGGCCGTTTTTCCTAATTTACTCTTTGATTCTCTCTTAAGAGAAGGAGAAATTCTTGAAACCATGATGTTTTTCTGATTCTACTACCTAGGGAGAACATGAATCACGTCGTCTTTTTCAAATCTGATGTTTGTCTGGACCGGGAACCTCCGTTATGAAAGTGGAGTTTTGCGGTAATAGGCCGCTTTTTCCAAATTTACTCTTTGATTCTCTCTTAAGAGAAGGAGAAATTCTTGAAACCATGATGTTTTTCTGATTCTACTACTTAGGGAGAACATGAATCACATCGACTTTTTGAAATCTGGTGTGTGTCTGGGCCGGGAACCTCAGTTGTTAAAGCTGAGTTTCACCGTCAATACAATAGGCCTTTTGAGCATATGCGGTAATAGGCCGTTTTTCCCAATTTACTCTATGATTCTCTCTTCAGACTAGGAGAAATTCTTCAAACCTTGATGCTTTTCTGATTCTACTACCTAGGGAGAACATGAATCACATCGACTTTTTGAAATCTGGTGTGTGTCTGGGCCGGGAACCTCAGTTCTTAAAGTTGAGTTTCTCCCTCAATACAATAGGCCTTTTGAGCATATGCGGTAATTGGCCGTTTTTCCTAATTTACTCTTTGATTCTCTCTTAAGAGAAGGAGAAATTCTTGAAACCATGATGTTTTTCTGATTCTACTACCTAGGGAGAACATGAATCATGTCGTCTTTTTCAAATCTGATGTTTGTCTGGACCGGGAACCTCCGTTATGAAAGTCGAGTTTTGTGGTATTAGGCCGCTTTTTCCAAATTTATTCTTTGATTCTCTCTTGAGGCAAGGAGAGATTCTTGAAACCATGATGTTTTTCGGATTGTACTACGTAGGGAGAACATGAATCATTTCGACTTTTTGATATCTGGCGTGTGTCTGGGCCGGGAACCTCAGTTCTTAATGTTGAGTTTCTCCCTCAATACAATAGGCCTTTTGAGCATATGCGGTAATAGGCCGTTTTTCCTAATTTACTCTTTGATTCTCTCTTAAGAGAAGGACAAATTCTTGAAACCATGATATTTTTCTGATTCTACTCCCTAGGGAGAACATGAATCACGTCGTCTTTTACAAATCTGATGTTTGTCTGGACCGGGAACCTCCGTTATGAAAGTGAAGTTTTGCGGTAATAGGCCACTTTTTCCAAATTTATTCTTTGATTCTCTGTTAAGGAAGGAGAGATTCTCCAAAGCATGATGTTTTTCTGATTCTGCTACCTAGGGAGAACATGAATCACGTCGTCTTTTCCAAATCTGGTGTTTGTCTGGGCCGGGAACCTCCGTTATCAAAGTGGAGTTTTGCGGTAATAGGCTGCTTTTTCCAAATTTATTCTTTGATTCTCTCTTAAGGTAAGGAGAGATTCTTGAAAGCATGATGTTTTTCTGATTCTGCTAGCTAGGGAGAACATGAATCACGTCGTCTCTTTCAAATCTGATGTTTGCCGGGACCGGGAACCTCCGTTATTAAAGTTGAGTTTCTCCGTTAATGCAATAGGCCTTTTGAGCATATGCGGTATTAGGCCGTTTTTTCCAAATTTACTCTTTTATTCTCACTTAAGAGAAGGAGAAATTCTTGAAACCATGATGCTTTTCTGATTCTACTACCTAGGGAGAACATGAATCACATCGACTTTTTGAAATCTGCTGTGTGTCTGGGCCGGGAACCTCAGTTCTTAAAGTTCAGTTTCACCGTCAATACAATAGGCCTTTTGAGCATATGCGGTAATTGACCTTTTTTCCCAATTTACTCTTTGATTCTCTCTTAAGAGAAAGAGAAATTCTTGAAACCATGATGTTTTTCTGATTCTACTACCTAGGGAGAACATTAATCACGTCGACTTTTTCAAATGTGTTGTTTGTCTGGACCGGTAACCTCCGTTATGAAAGTGGAGTTTTGCCGTAATAGGCCGGTTTATCAAATTTATTCTTTGATTTTCTCTTAAGGCAAGGAGAGATTCTTGAAACCATGATGTTTTTCTGATTCTACTACCTAGGGAGAACATGAATCACATCGACTTTTTGAAATCTCGTGTGTGTCTGGGCCGTGAACCTCAGTTCTTAAAGATGAGTTTCACCGTCAATACAATAGGCGTTTTGAGTATATGCGGTAATAGGCCGTTTTTCCTAATTTACTCTTTGATTCTCTCTTAAGAGAAGGAGAAATTCTTGAAACCATGATGTTTTTCTGATTCTACTACCTAGGGAGAACATGAATCACGTCGTCTTTTTCAAATCTGATGTTTGTCTGGACCGGGAACCTCCGTTATGAAAGTGGAGTTTTGCGGTAATAGGCCGCTTTTTCCAAATTTACTCTTTGATTCTCTCTTAAGAGAAGGAGAAATTCTTGAAACCATGATGTTTTTCTGATTCTACTACCTAGGGAGAACATGAATCACATCGACTTTTTGAAATCTGCTGTGTGTCTGGGCCGGGAACCTCAGTTCTTAAAGTTCAGTTTCACCGTCAATACAATAGGCCTTTTGAGCATATGCGGTAATTGACCTTTTTTCCCAATTTACTCTTTGATTCTCTCTTAAGAGAAAGAGAAATTCTTGAAACCATGATGTTTTTCTGATTCTACTACCTAGGGAGAACATTAATCACGTCGACTTTTTCAAATGTGTTGTTTGTCTGGACCGGGAACCTCCGTTATGAAAGTGGAGTTTTGCCGTAATAGGCCGGTTTATCAAATTTATTCTTTGATTTTCTCTTAAGGCAAGGAGAGATTCTTGAAACCATGATGTTTTTCTGATTCTACTACCTAGGGAGAACATGAATCACATCGACTTTTTGAAATCTCGTGTGTGTCTGGGCCGTGAACCTCAGTTCTTAAAGATGAGTTTCACCGTCAATACAATAGGCGTTTTGAGTATATGCGGTAATAGGCCGTTTTTCCTAATTTACTCTTTGATTCTCTCTTAAGAGAAGGAGAAATTCTTGAAACCATGATGCTTTTCTGATTCTACTACCTAGGGAGAACATGAATCACATCGACTTTTTGAAATCTGCTGTGTGTCTGGGCCGGGAACCTCAGTTCTTAAAGTTCAGTTTCACCGTCAATACAATAGGCCTTTTGAGCATATGCGGTAATTGACCTTTTTTCCCAATTTACTCTTTGATTCTCTCTTAAGAGAAAGAGAAATTCTTGAAACCATGATGTTTTTCTGATTCTACTACCTAGGGAGAACATTAATCACGTCGACTTTTTCAAATGTGTTGTTTGTCTGGACCGGGAACCTCCGTTATGAAAGTGGAGTTTTGCCGTAATAGGCCGCTTTTTCCAAATTTACTCTTTGATTCTCTCTTAAGAGAAGGAGAAATTCTTGAAACCATGATGTTTTTCTGATTCTACTACCGAGGGAGAACATGAATAACGTCGTCTTTTTCAGATCTGATGTTTGTCTGGACCGGGAACCTCCATTATGAAAGTGGAGTTTTGGGGTAATAGGCCGGTTTTTCAAATTTATTCTTTGATTTTCTCTTAAGGGAAGGAGAGATTCTTGAAACCATGATGTTTTTCTGATTCTACTACCTAGGGAGAGCATGAATCACATCGACCTTTTGAAATCTGGTTTGTGTCTGGGCCGGGAACCTCAGTTCTTAAAGTTGAGTTTCACCGTCAATACAATAGGCCTTTTGAGTATATGCGGTAATAGGCCGTTTTTCCCAATTTACTTTATGATTCTCTCTTAAGAGAAGGAGAAATTCTTGAAACCATGAGGTTTTTCTGATTCTACTACCTAGGGAGAACATGAATCACGTCGTCTTTTTCAAATCTGATGTTTGTCTCGACCGGGAACCTCCGTTATGAAAGAGGAGTTTTGCGGTAATAGGCCGCTTTTTCCAAATTTACTCTTTGATTCTCTCTTAAGAGAAGGATAAATTCTTAACACCATGAGGTTTTTCTGATTCTACTACCTAGGGAGAACATGAATCACGTCGTCTTTTTCAAATCTGATGTTTGTCTGCACCGGGAACCTCCGTTATGAAAGTGGAGTTTTGCCGTAATAGGCCGGTTTATCAAATTTATTCTTTGATTTTCTCTTAAGGCAAGGAGAGATTCTTGAAACCATGATTTTTTTCTGATTCTACTACCTAGGGAGAACATGAATCACATCGCCTTTTTGAAATCTGGTGTGTGTCTCGGCCGGGAACCTCAGTTCTTAAAGTTGAGTTTTACCGTCAATACAATAGGCCTTTTGAGCATATGCGGTAATAGGCCGTTTTTCCCAATTTACTCTATCATTCTCTCTTAAGACTAGGAGAAATTCTTGAAACCATGATGCTTTTCTGATTCTACTACCTGGGGAGAACATGAATCACGTCGGCTTTTTCAAATCTGATGTTTGTCTGGACCGGGAACCTCCATTATGAAAGTGGAGTTTTGGGTAATAGGCCGCTTTTTCAAATTTATTCTTTGATTTTCTCTTAAGGCAAGGAGAGATTCTTGAAACCATGATGTTTTTCTGATTCTACTACCTAGGGAGAACATGAATCACATCGCCTTTTTGAAATCTGGTGTGTGTCTGGGCCGGGAACCTCAGTTCTTAAAGTTGAGTTTCACCGTCAATACATAGGCCTTTTGAGTATATGCGGTAATAGGCCGTTTTTCCCAATTTATTCTTTGATTCTCTCTTAAGAGAAGGAGAAATTCTTGAAACCATGATATTTTTCTGATTCTACTACCTAGGGAGAACATGAATCACGTTGTCTTTTCCAAATCTGATGTTTGTCTGGACCGGGAACCCGCCGTTATGAAAGTGGAGTTTTGCGGTAATAGGCCGCTTTTTCCAAATTTATTCTTTGATTCTCTCTTAGGGCAAGGAGAAATTCTTGAAACCATGATATTTTTCTGATTCTACTACCTAGGGAGAACATGAATCACGTTTTCTTTTTCAAATTTGATGATTGTCTGGACCGGGAACCTCCATTATGAAAGTGGAGTTTTGGGTAATAGGCCGGTTTTTCAAATTTATTATTTCATTTTCTCTTCAGGCAAGGAGACATTATTGAAACCATGATGTTTTTCTGATTCTACTACCTAGGGAGAACATGAATCACATCGCATTTTTGAAATCTCGTGTGTGTCTGGGCCGGGAACCTCAGTTCTTAAACCTGAATTTCACCGTCAATACAATAGGCCTTTTGAGCATATGCGGTAATAGGCCGTTTTTCCCAATTTACTCTATGATTCTCTCTTAAGAGAAGGAGAAATTCTTAAAACCATGAGGTTTTTCTGATTCTACTACCTAGGGAAAACATGAATCACATCGTCTTTTTCAAATCTGATGTTTGTCTGGACCGGGAACCTCCGTTATGAAAGTGGAGTTTTGCCGTAACAGCCGCTTTTTCCAAATTTATTCTTTGATTCTCTCTTAAGGCAAGGAGAGATTCTTGAAACCATGATTTTTTTCTGATTCTACTACCTAGGGAGAACATCAATCACATCGACTTTTTGAAATCTGGTGTGTGTCTGGGCCGGGAACCTAAGTTCTTAAAGTTGAGTTTCACCGTCAATACAATAGGCCTTTTGACTGTATGCGGTAATAGGCCGTTTTTCCTAATTTACTCTTTGATTCTCTCTTAAGAGAAGGAGAAATTCTTGAAACCATGATGTTTTTCTGATTCTACTACATAGGGAGAACATGAATCACGTCGTCTTTTTCAAATCTGATGTTTGTCTGGACCGGGAACCTCCGTTATGAAAGTGGAGTTTTGGGTAATAGGCCGGTTTATCAAATTTATTCTTTGATTTTCTCTTAAGGCAAGGAGAGATTCTTGAAACCATGATGTTTTTCTGATTCTACTACCTAGGGAGAACATGAATCACGTCGTCTTTTCCAAATCTGATGTTTGTCTGGACCGGGAACCTACGTTATGAAAGTGGAGTTTTGCGGTAATAGGCCGCTTTTTCCAAATTTATTCTTTGATTCTCTCTTGAGGCAAGGAGAGATTCTTGAAACCATGATGTTTTTCTGATTGTACTACGTAGGGAGAACATGAATCACATCGACTTTTTGAAATCTGGTGTGTGTCTGGGCCGGGAACCTCAGTTCTTAAAGTTGAGTTTCACCGTAAATACAATAGGCCTTTTCAGCATATGCGGTAATAGGCCGTTTTTCCCAATTTACTCTATGATTCTCTCTTAAGACTATGAGAAATTCTTGAAACCATGATGCTTTTCTGATTCTACTACCTAGGGAGAACATGAAGCACGTCGTCTTTTCCAAATCCGGTGTTTCTCTGGGCCGGGAACCTCCGTTATCAAAGTGGAGTTTTGTGGTAATAGGCCGCTTTTTCCAAATTTATTCTTAGATTCTCTGTTAAGGAAGGAGAGATTCTTCAAAGCATGATGTTTTTCTGATTCTGCTACCTAGGGAGAACATGAATCACGTCGTCTTTTCCAAATCTGGTGTTTCTCTGGGCCGGGAACCTCCGTTATCAAAGTGGAGTTTTGCGGTAATAGGCCGCTTTTTCCAAATTTATTCTTTGATTCTCTCTTAAGGCAAGGAGAGATTCTTGAAAGCATGATGTTTTTCTGATTCTGCTACCTAGGGAGAACATGAATCACGTCGTCTCTTTCAAATCTGATGTTTGTCGGGACCGGGAACCTCAGTTATAAAAGTTGAGTTTCTCCGTTAATGCAATAGGCCTTTTGAGCATATGCGGTAATAGGCCGTTTTTTCCAAATTTACTCTTTTATTCTCACTTAAGAGAAGGAGAAATTCTTGAAACCATGATGCTTTTCTGATTCTACTACCTAGGGAGAACATTAATCACATCGACTTTTTGAAATCTGGTGTGTGTCTGGGCCGGGAACCTCAGTTCTTAAAGTTGAGTTTCACCGTCAATACAATAGGCCTTTTGAGCATATGCGGTAATTGACCTTTTTTCCCAATTTACTCTTTGATTCTCTCTTAAGAGAAAGAGAAATTCTTGAAACCATGATGTTTTTCTGATTCTACTACCTAGGGAGAACATTAATCACATCGACTTTTTCAAATGAGATGTTTGTCTGGACCGGGAACCTCCGTTATGAAAGTGGAGTTTTGCCGTAATAGGCCGGTTTATCAAATTTATTCTTTGATTTTCTCTTAAGGCAAGGAGAGATTCTTGAAACCATGATGTTTTTCTGATTCTACTACCTAGGGAGAACATGAATCACATCGACTTTTTGAAATCTCGTTTGTGTCTGGGCCGTGAACCTCAGTTCTTAAAGATGAGTTTCACCGTCAATACAATAGGCGTTTTGAGTATATGCGGTAATAGGCCGTTTTTCCTAATTTACTCTTTGATTCTCTCTTAAGAGAAGGAGAAATTCTTGAAACCATGATGTTTTTCTGATTCTACTACCTAGGGAGAACATGAATCACGTCGTCTTTTTCAAATCTGATGTTTGTCTGGACCGGGAACCTCCGTTATGAAAGTGGAGTTTTGCGGTAATAGGCCGTTTTTTCCAAATTTACTCTTTGATTCTCTCTTAAGAGAAGGAGAAATTCTTGAAACCATGATGTTTTTCTGATTCTACTACCTAGGGAGAACATGAATCACATCGACTTTTTGAAATCTGGTGTGTGTCTGGACCGGGAACCTCAGTTGTTAAAGCTGAGTTTCACCGTCAATACAATACGCCTTTTGAGCATATGCGGTAATAGGCCGTTTTTCCCAATTTACTCTATGATTCTCTCTTCAGACTAGGAGAAATTCTTCAAACCTTGATGCTTTTCTGATTCTACTACCTAGGGAGAACATGAATCACATCGACTTTTTGAAATCTGGTGTGTGTCTGGGCCGGGAACCTCAGTTCTTAAAGTTGAGTTTCTCCCTCAATACAATAGGCCTTTTGAGCATATGCGGTAATTGGCCGTTTTTCCTAATTTACTCTTTGATTCTCTCTTAAGAGAAGGAGAAATTCTTGAAACCATGATGTTTTTCTGATTCTACTACCTAGGGAGAACATGAATCATGTCGTCTTTTTCAAATCTGATGTTTGTCTGGACCGGGAACCTCCGTTATGAAAGTCGAGTTTTGTGGTATTAGGCCGCTTTTTCCAAATTTATTCTTTGATTCTCTCTTGAGGCAAGGAGAGATTCTTGAAACCATGATGTTTTTCTGATTGTACTACGTAGGGAGAACATGAATCACATCGACTTTTTGAAATCTGGCGTGTGTCTGGGCCGGGAACCTCTGTTCTTAAAGTTGAGTTTCTCCCTCAATACAATAGGCCTTTTGAGCATATGTGGTAATAGGCCGTTTTTCCTAATTTACTCTTTGATTCTCTCTTAAGAGAAGGACAAATTCTTGAAACCATGATATTTTTCTGATTCTACTACCTAGGGAGAACATGAATCACGTCGTCTTTTACAAATCTGATGTTTGCCTGGACCGGGAACCTCCGTTATGAAAGTGAAGTTTTGCGGTAATAAGCCACTTTTTCCAAATTTATTCTTTGATTCTCTGTTATGGAAGGAGAGATTCTTCAAAGCATGATGTTTTTCTGATTCTACTACCTAGGGAGAACATGAATCACGTCGTCTCTTTCAAATCTGATGTTTGTCGGGACCGGGAACCTCCGTTATTAAAGTAGAGTTTCTCCGTTAATGCAATAGGCCTTTTGAGCATATGCGGTAATAGGCCGTTTTTTCCAAATTTACTCTTTTATTCTCACTTAAGAGAAGGAGAAATTCTTGAAACCATGATGTTTTTCTGATTCTACTACCTAGGGAGAACATTAATCACATCGACTTTTTCAAATGTGATGTTTCTCTGGACCGGGAACCTCCGTTATGAAAGTGGAGTTTTGCCGTAATAGGCCGGTTTATCAAATTTATTCTTTGATTTTCTCTTAAGGCAAGGAGAGATTCTTGAAACCATGATGTTTTTCTGATTCTACTACCTAGGGAGAACATGAATCAGATCGACTTTTTGAAATCTCGTGTGTGTCTGGGCCGTGAACCTCAGTTCTTAAACATGAGTTTCACCGTCAATACAATAGGCGTTTTGAGTATATGCGGTAATAGGCCGTTTTTCCTAATTTACTCTTTGATTCTCTCTTAAGAGAAGGAGAAATTCTTGAAACCATGATGTTTTTCTGATTCTACTACCTAGGGAGAACATGAATCACGTCGTCTTTTTCAAATCTGATGTTTGCCTGGACCGGGAACCTCCGTTATGAAAGTGAAGTTTTGCGGTAATAAGCCACTTTTTCCAAATTTATTCTTTGATTCTCTGTTATGGAAGGAGAGATTCTTCAAAGCATGATGTTTTTCTGATTCTGCTACCTAGGGAGAACATGAATCACGTCGTCTTTTACAAATCTGATGTTTGCCTGGACCGGGAACCTCCGTTATGAAAGTGAAGTTTTGCGGTAATAAGCCACTTTTTCCAAATTTATTCTTTGATTCTCTGTTATGGAAGGAGAGATTCTTCAAAGCATGATGTTTTTCTGATTCTGCTACCTAGGGAGAACATGAATCACGTCGTCTTTTCCAAATCTGGTGTTTGTCTGGGCCGGGAACCTCCGTTATCAAAGTGGAGTTTTGCGGTAATAGGCCGCTTTTTCCAAATTTATTCTTTGATTTTCTCTTAAGGCAATTAGAGATTCTTGAAAGCATGATGTTTTTCTGATTCTGCTACCTAGGGAGAACATGAATCACGTCGTCTCTTTCAAATCTGATGTTTGTCGGGACCGGGAACCTCCGTTATTAAAGTAGAGTTTCTCCGTTAATGCAATAGGCCTTTTGAGCATATGCGGTAATAGGCCGTTTTTTCCAAATTTACTCTTTTATTCTCACTTAAGAGAAGGAGAAATTCTTGAAACCATGATGTTTTTCTGATTCTACTACCTAGGGAGAACATTAATCACGTCGACTTTTTCAAATGTGATGTTTCTCTGGACCGGGAACCTCCGTTATGAAAGTGGAGTTTTGCGGTAATAGGCCGCTTTTTCCAAATTTACTCTTTGATTCTCTCTTAAGAGAAGGAGAAATTCTTGAAACCATGATGTTTTTCTGATTCTACTACCTAGGGAGAACATGAATCACATCGACTTTTTGAAATCTGGTGTGTGTCTGGGCCGGGAACCTCAGTTGTTAAAGCTGAGTTTCACCGTCAATACAATAGGCCTTTTGAGCATATGCGGTAATAGGCCGTTTTTCCCAATTTACTCTATGATTCTCTCTTCAGACTAGGAGAAATTCTTCAAACCTTGATGCTTTTCTGATTCTACTACCTAGGGAGAACATGAATCACATCGACTTTTTGAAATCTGGTGTGTGTCTGGGCCGGGAACCTCAGTTCTTAAAGTTGAGTTTCTCCCTCAATACAATAGGCCTTTTGAGCATATGCGGTAATTGGCCTTTTTTCCTAATTTACTCTTTGATTCTCTCTTAAGAGAAGGAGAAATTCTTGAAACCATGATGTTTTTCTGATTCTACTACCTAGGGAGAACATGAATCATGTCGTCTTTTTCAAATCTGATGTTTGTCTGGACCGGTAACCTCCGTTATGAAAGTCGGGTTTTGTGGTTTTAGGCCGCTTTTTCCAAATTTATGCTTTGATTCTCTCTTGAGGCAAGGAGAGATTCTTGAAACCATGATGTTTTTCTGATTGTACTACGTAGGGAGAACATGAATCACCTCGACTTTTTGAAATCTGGTGTGTGTCTGGGCTGGGAACCTCAGTTCTTAAAGTTGAGTTTCTCCCTCAATACAATAGGCCTTTTGAGCATATGCGGTAATTGGCCTTTTTTCCTAATTTACTCTTTGATTCTCTCTTAAGAGAAGGAGAAATTCTTGAAACCATGATGTTTTTCTGATTCTACTACCTAGGGAGAACATGAATCACGTCGTCTTTTCCAAATCTGGTGTTTGTCTGTTCCGGGAACCTCCGCTATGAAAGTGGAGTTTTGCGGTAATAGGCCGCTTTTTCCAAATTTACTGTTTGATTCTCTCTTAAGAGAAGGAGAAATTCTTGAAACCATGATGTTTTTCTGATTCTACTACCTAGGGAGAACATCAATCACGTCGTCTTTTTCAAATCTGATGTTTGACTGGACCGGGAACCTCCGTTATGAAAGTGGAGTTTTGCGGTAATAGGCCGCTTTTTCCAAATTTATCCTTTGATTCTCTCTTAAAGCAAGGAGAGATTCTTGAAACCATGATGTTTTTCTGATTCTACTACCTAGGGAGAACATGAATCACATCGCCTTTTTGAAATCTGGTGTGTGTCTGGGCCGGGAACCTCAGTTCTTAAAGTTGAGTTTCACCGTCAATACAATAGGCCTTTTGAGTATATGCGGTAATAGGCCGTTTTTCCTAATTTATTCTTTGATTCTCTCTTAAGAAAAGGAGAAATTCTTGAAACCATATTTTTTTGATTCTACTACCAAGGGAGAACATGAATCACATCGACTTTTTGAAATCCCGTGTGTGTCTGGGCCGGGAACCTCAGTTCTTAAAGCTGAGTTTCACCGTCAATACCATAGGCCTTTTAAGCATATGCGGTAATACGCCGTTTTTCCCAATTTACTCTATGTTTCTCTCTTAAGACTATGAGAAATTCTTGAAACCATGATGCTTTTCTGATTCTACTACCTAGGGAGAACATGAATCACATCGACTTTTTGAAATCTGGTGTATGTCTAGGCTGGGAACCTCAGTTCTTAAAGTTGAGTTTCCCCGTCAATACAATAGGCCTTTTGAGTATATGCGGTAATAGGCCGTTTTTCCTAATTTACTCTTTGATTCTCTCTTAAGAGAAGGAGAAATTCTTCAAACCAGAGGTTTTTCTGATTCTACTTCCTAGGGAGAACATGAATCACGTCGTCTTTTTCAAATCTGATGTTTGTCTGGACCGGGAACCTCCGTTATGAAAGTGGAGTTTTGCGGTAATAGGCCGCTTTTTCCAAATTTATTCTTTGATTCTCTCTTAAGGCAAGGAGAGATTCTTGAAACCATGATGTTTTTCTGATTCTACTACATAGGGAGAACATGAATCACATCCACTTTTTCAAATCTGGTGTGTGTCTGGCCCGGGGAACCTCAGTTCTTAAAGCTGTGTTTCACCGTCAGTACAATAGGCCTTTTAAGCATATGCGGTAATAGGCCGTTTTTCCCAATTTACTCTATGATTCTTTCTTACGACTAGGAGAAATTCTTGAAACCATGATGTTTTTCTGATTCTACTACCTAGGGAGAACATGAATCACATCGCCTTTTTGAAATCTGGTGTGTGTCTGGGCCGGGAACCTCAGTTCTTAAAGTTGAGTCTCACCGTCAATACAATAGGCCTTTTGAGCATATGAGGTAATAGGCCGTTTTTCCCAATTTACTCTTTGATTCTCTCTTAAGAGAAGGACAAATTCTTGAAACCATGATGTTTTTCTGATTCTACTACCTAGGGAGAACATGAATCACATCGCCTTTTTAAAATCTGGTGTGTGTCTGGGCCGGGAACCTCAGTTCTTAAAGTTGAGTTTCACCGTCAGTACAATAGGCCTTTTGAGTGTATGCGGTAATAGGCCGTTTTTCCTAATTTATTCTTTGATATTCTCTTAAGAGAAGGAGAAATTCTTGAAACCATATTTTTCTCATTCTACTACCTAGGGAGAACATGAATCACGTCATCTTTTTCAAATCTGATGTTTGTCTGGACCGGGAACCTCCGTTATGAAAGTGGAGTTTTGCTGTAATAGGCCGCTTTTTCCAAGTTTACTCTTTGATTCTCTCTTAAGAGAAGGAGAAATTCTTAAAACCATGAGGTTTTTCTGATTCTACTACCTAGGGAGAACATGAATCACGTTGTCTTTTTCAAATCTGATATTTGTCTGGACCGGGAACCTCCATTATGAAAGTGGAGTTTTGGTTAATAGGCCGGTTTTTCAAATTTATTCTTTGATTTTCTCTTAAGGCAAGGAGAGATTCTTGAAACCATGATGTTTTTCTGATTCTACTACCTAGGGAGAACATGAATCACATCGACTTTTTGAAATCTCGTGTGTGTCTGGGCCGGGAACCTCAGTTCTTAAAGCTGAATTTCACCATCAATACAATAGGCCTTTTGAGCATATGCGGTAATAGGCTGTTTTCCCAATTTACTCTATGATTCTCTCTTAAGACTAGGAGAAATTCATGAAACCATGATGTTTTTCTGATTCTACTCCCTAGGGAGAACATGAATCACGTCCTCTTTTTCTAATCTGATGTTTCTCTGGGCCGGGAACCTCCGTTATGAAAGTGGAGTTTTGCGGCAATAGGCCGCTTTTTCCAAATTTACTCTTTGATTCTCTGTTAAGAGAAGGAGAAATTCTTAAAACCATGATGTTTTTCTGATTCTACCACCTAGGGAGAACATGAATCACGTCGTCTTTTTCAAATCTGATGTTTGTCTGGACCGGGAACCTCCGTTATGAAAGTGGAGTTTTGCGGTAATAGGCCGCTTTTTCCAAATTTACTCTTTGATTCTCTGTTAAGAGAAGGAGAAATTCTTAAAACCATGATGTTTTTCTGATTCTACCACCTAGGGAGAACATGAATCACGTCGTCTTTTTCAAATCTGATGTTTGTCTGGACCGGGAACCTCCGTTATGAAAGTGGAGTTTTGCGGTAATAGGCCGCTTTTTCCAAATTTACTCTTTGATTCTCTCTTAAGAGAAGGAGAAATTCTTGAAACCATGATGCTTTTCTGATTCTACTACCTAGGGAGAACATGAATCACATCGACTTTTTGAAATCTGGTGTGTGTCTGGGCCAGGAACCTCAGTTCTTAAAGCTGAGTTTCACCGTCAATACAATAGGCCTTATGAGCATATGCGGTAATAGGCCGTTTTTCCTAATTTACTCTTTGATTCTCTCTTAAGAGAAGGAGAAATTCTTGAAACCATGATGTTTTTCTGATTCTCCTACCCAGGGAGAACATGAATCATGTCGGCTTTTTCAAATCTGATGTTTGTCTGGACCGGCAACCTCCATTATGAAAGTGGAGTTTTGGGTAATAGGCCGGTTTTTCAAATTTATTCTTTGATTTTCTCTTAAGGCAAGGAGAGATTCTTGAAACCATGATGTTTTTCTGATTCTACTATCTAGGGAGAATATGAATCACATCGACTTTTTGAAATCTCGTGTGTGTCTGGGCCAGGAACCTCAGTTCTTAAAGCTGAGTTTCACCGTCAATACAATAGGCCTTATGAGCATATGCGGTAATAGGCCGTTTTTCCCAATTTACTCTATGATTCTCTCTTAAGACTAGGAGAAATTCTTGAAACCATGATGCTTTTCTGATTCTACTACCTAGGGAGAACATGAATCACATCGACTTTTTGAAATCTGGTGTGTGTCTGGGCTGGGAACCTCAGTCCTTAAAGTTGAGTTTCCCCGTCAATACAATAGGCCTTTTGAGTATATGCGGTAATAGGCCGTTTTTCCTAAATTACTCTTTGATTCTCTCTTAAGAGAAGGAGAAATTCTTGAAACCATGATGTTTTTCTGATTCTACTACCTCGGGAGAACATGAATCACGTCGTCTTTTTCAAATCTGATGTTTGTCTGGACCGGGAACCTCCGTTATGAAAGTGGAGTTTTGCGGTAATAGGCCGCTTTTTCCAAATTTACTCTTTGATTCTCTCTTAAGAGAAGGAGAAATTCTTAAAACCATGATGTTTTTCTGATTCTACTACCTAGGGAGAACATGAATCACGTTGTCTTTTTCAAATGTGATGTTTGTCTGGACCGGGAACCTCCATTACGAAAGTGGAGTTTTGGGTAATTGGCCGGTTTTTCAAATTTATTCTTTGATTTTCTCTTCAGGCAAGGAGAGATTCTTGAAACCATGATGTTTTTCTGATTCTACTACCTAGGGAGAACATGAATCACATCGCCTTTTTGAAATCTGGTGTGTGTCTGGGCCGGGAACCTCAGTTCTTAAAGCTGAATTTCACCGTCAAAACAATAGGCCTTTTGAGCATATGCGGTAAGGCCGTTTTTCCCAATTTACTCTATTATTCTTCTTAAGACTAGGAGAAATTCTTGAAACCATGATGCTTTTCTGATTCTACTACCTAGGGAGAACATGAATCACATCGCCTTTTTGAAATCTGGTGTGTGTCTGGGCCGGGAACCTCAGTTCTTAAAGTTGAGTTTCACCGTCAATACAATAGGCCTTTTGAGTATATGCGGTAATAGGCCGTTTTTCCTAATTTATTCTTTGATTCTCTCTTAAGAAAAGGAGAAATTCTTGAAACCATATTTTTTTGATTCTACTACCAAGGGAGAACATGAATCACATCGACTTTTTGAAATCCCGTGTGTGTCTGGGCCGGGAACCTCAGTTCTTAAAGCTGAGTTTCACCGTCAATACCATAGGCCTTTTAAGCATATGCGGTAATAGGCCGTTTTTCCCAATTTACTCTATGTTTCTCTCTTAAGACTATGAGAAATTCTTGAAACCATGATGCTTTTCTGATTCTACTACCTAGGGAGAACATGAATCACATCGACTTTTTGAAATCTGGTGTATGTCTAGGCTGGGAACCTCAGTTCTTAAAGTTGAGTTTCCCCGGCAATACAATAGGCCTTTTGAGTATATGCGGTAATAGGCCGTTTTTCCTAATTTACTCTTTGATTCTCTCTTAAGAGAAGGAGAAATTCTTGAAACCATGATGTTTTTCTGATTCTACTACCTAGGGAGAACATGAATCACGTCGTCTTTTTCAAATCTGATGTTTTTCTGGACCGGGAACCTCCGTTATGAAAGTGGAGTTTTGCGGTAATAGGCCGCTTTTTCCAAATTTATTCTTTGATTCTCTCTTAAGGCAAGGATAGATTCTTGAAACCATGATGTTTTTCTGATTCTACTACCTAGGGAATCACATCGACTTTTGGAAATCTGATGTGTGTTTGGGCCGGGAACCTCAGTTGTTAAAGCTGAGTTTCACCGTCAATACAATAGGCCTTTTGAGCATATGCGGTAATAGGCCGTTTTTCCCAATTTACTCTTTGATTCTCTCTTAAGAGAAGGACAAATTCTTGAAACCATGATGTTTTTCTGATTCTACTACCTAGGGAGAACATGAATCACATCGCCTTTTTAAAATCTGGTGTGTGTCTGGGCCGGGAACCTCAGTTCTTAAAGTTGAGTTTCACCGTCAATACAATAGGCCTTTTGAGTATATGCGGTAATAGGCCGTTTTTCCTAATTTATTCTTTGATATTCTCTTAAGAGAAGGAGAAATTCTAGAAACCAAATTTTTCTGATTCTACTACCTAGGGAGAACATGAATCACGTCGTCTTTTTCAAATCTGATGTTTGTCTGGACCGGGAACCTCCGTTATGAAAGTGGAGTTTTGCTGTAATAGGCCGCTTTTTCCAAATTTACTCTTTGATTCTCTCTTAAGAGAAGGAGAAATTCTTGAAACCATGATGTTTTTCTGATTCTACTACCTAGGGAGAACATGAATCACTTCGACTTTTTCAAATCTGATGTTTGTCTGGACCGGGAACTTCCGTTATGAAAGTGGAGTTTTGCGGTAATAGGCCGCTTTTTCCAAATTTACTCTTTGATTCTCTCTTAAAAGAAGGAGAAATTCTTGAAACCATGATGTTTTTCTGATTCTACTACCTAGGGAGAACATGAATCACGTCGTCTTTTTCAAAACTGATGTTTGTCTGGACCGGGAACCTCCGTTATGAAAGTGGAGTTTTGCCGTAATAGGCCGGTTTATCAAATTTATTCTTTGATCTTTTCTTAAGGCAAGGAGAGATTCTTTAAACCATGATGTTTTTCTAATTCTACTACCTAGGGAGAACATGAATCACATCGCCTTTTTGAAATCTGGTGTGTGTGTGGGCCGGGAACCTCAGTTCTTAAAGCTGAGTTTCACCGTCAATACAATAGGCCTTTTAAGGATATGCGGCAATAGGCCGTTTTTCCCAATTTACTCTATGATTCTCTCTTAAGACTAGGAGAAATTCTTGAAACCATGATGCTTTTCTGATTCTACTACCCAGGGAGAACATGAATCACATCGACTTTTTGAAATCTCTTGTGTGTCTGGGACGGGAACCTCAGTTCTTAAAGTTGAGTTTCACCGTCAATACAATAGGCCTTTTGAGTATATGCGGTAATAGGCCGTTTTTCCTAATTTATTCTTTGATTCTCTCTTAAGAGAAGGAGAAATTCTTGAACCCATATTTTTTTGATTCTACTACCTAGGGAGAACATGAAATACGTCGTCTTTTTCAAATCTGATGTTTGTCTGGACCGGGAACCTCCGTTATGAAAGTGGAGTTTTGCGGTAATAGGCCGCTTTTTCCAAATTTATTCTTTGATTCTCTCTTAAGGCAAGGAGAGATTCTTGAAACCATGATGTTTTTCTGATTCTACTACCTAGGGAGAACATGAATCACATCGACTTTTTCAAATCTGGTGTGTGTCTGGGCCGGGAACCTCAGTTCTTAAAGCTGAGTTTCACCGTCAATACAATAGGCCTTTTAAGGATATGCGGTAATAGGCCATTTTTCCCAATTTACTCTATGATTCTCTCTTAAGACTAGGAGAAATTCTTGAAACCATGATGCTTTTCTCATTCTACTACCCAGGGAGAACATGAATCACATCGACTTTTTGAAATCTGGTGTGTGTCTGGGCCGGGAACCTCAGTTCTTAAAGTTGAGTTTCACCGTCAATACAATAGGCCTTTTGAGTATATGCGGTAATAGGCCGTTTTTCCTAAATTACTCTTTGATTCTCTCTTAAGAGAAGGATAAATTCTTGAAACCATGATGTTTTTCTGATTCTACTCCCTAGGGAGAACATGAATCACGTCGTCTTTTTCAAATCTGATGTATGTCTGGACCGGGAACCTCCGTTATGAAAGTGGAGTTTTCCGGTAATAGGCCGCTTTTTCCAAATTTACTCTTTGATTCTCTCTTAAGAGAAGGAGAAATTCTTAAAACCATGAGGGTTTTCTGATTCTACTACCTAGGGAGAACATGAATCACGTCGTCTTTTTCAAATCTGATGTTTGTCTGGACCGGGAACATCCATTATGAAAGTGGAGTTTTGCGGTAATAGGCCGGTTTATCACATTTATTCTTTGATTTTCTCTTAAGGCAAGGAGAGATTCTTGAAACCATGATGTTTTTCTGATTCTACTACCTAGGGAGAAGATGACTCACATCGCCTTTTTGAAATCTGGTGTGTGTCTGGGCCGGGAACCTCAGTTCTTAAAGTTGAGTTTCACCGTCAATACAATAGGCCTTTTGACCATCTGCGGTAATAGGCCGTTTTTCCCAATTTACTCTTTGATTCTCTCTTAAGAGAAGGAGAAATTCTTGAAACCATGATGCTTTTCTGATTCTACTACCTAGGGAGAACATTAATCACATCGACTTTTTGAAATCTGGTGTGTGTCTGGGCCGGGAACCTCAGTTCTAAAAGTTGAGTTTCACCGTCAATACAATAGGCCTTTTGAGTATATGCGGTAATAGGCCGTTTTTCCTAATTTATTCTTTGATTCTCTCTTAAGAAAAGGAGAAATTCTTGAAACCATATTTTTTTGATTCTACTACCAAGGGAGAACATCAATCACATCGACTTTTTGAAATCTCGTGTGTGTCTGGGCCGGGAACCTCAGTTCTTAAAGCTGAGTTTCACCATCAATACCATAGGCCTTTTAAGCATATGCGGTAATAGGCCGTTTTTCCCAATTTACTCTATGTTTCTCTCTTAAGACTATGAGAAATTCTTGAAACCATGATGCTTTTCTGATTCTACTACCTAGGGAGAACATGAATCACATCGCCTTTTTGAAATCTGGTGTGTGTCTTGTCCGGGAACCTCAGTTCTTAAAGTTGAGTTTTACCGTCAATACAATAGGCCTTTTGAGCATATGCGGTAATAGGCCGTTTTTCCCAATTTACTCTTTGATTCTCTCTTAAGAGAAGGAGAAATTCTTGAAACCATGATGTTTTTCTGATTCTACTACCTAGGGAGAACATGAATCACGTCGTCTTTTTCAAATCTGATGTTTGTCTGGACCGGGAACCTCCGTTATGAAAGTGGAGTTTTGCTGTAATAGGCCACTTTTTCCAAATTTACTCTTTGATTCTCTCTTAAGAGAAGGAGAAATTCTTGAAACCATGATGTTTTTCTGATTCTACTACCTAGGGAGAACATGAATCACATCGACTTTTTCAAATCTGATGTTTGTCTGGACCGGGAACTTCCGTTATGAAACTGGAGTTTTGCGGTAATAGGCCGCTTTTTCCAAATTTACTCTTTGATTCTCTCTTAAGAGAAGGAGAAATTCTTGAAACCATGATGTTTTTCTGATTCTACTACCTAGGGAGAACATGAATCACGTCGTCTTTTTCAAATCTGATGTTTGTCTGGACCGGGAACCTCCGTTATGAAAGTGGAGTTTTGCCGTAATAGGCCGGTTTATCAAATTTATTCTTTGATCTTTTCTTAAGGCAAGGAGAGATTCTTGAAACCATGATGTTTTTCTAATTCTACTACCTAGGGAGAACATGAATCACATCGCCTTTTTGAAATCTGGTGTGTGTGTGGGCCGGGAACCTCAGTTCTTAAAGCTGAGTTTCACCGTCAATACAATAGGCCTTTTAAGGATATGCGGCAATAGGCCGTTTTTCCCAATTTACTCTATCATTCTCTCTTAAGACTAGGAGAAATTCTTGAAACCATGATGCTTTTCTGATTCTACTACCCAGGGAGAACATGAATCACATCGACTTTTTGAAATCTCTTGTGTGTCTGGGACGGGAACCTCAGTTCTTAAAGTTGAGTTTCACCGTCAATACAATAGGCCTTTTGAGTATATGCGGTAATAGGCCGTTTTTCCTAATTTATTCTTTGATTCTCTCTTAAGAGAAGGAGAAATTCTTGAACCCATATTTTTTTGATTCTACTACCTAGGGAGAACATGAAATACGTCGTCTTTTTCAAATCTGATGTTTGTCTGGACCGGGAACCTCCGATATGAAAGTGGAGTTTTGCGGTAATAGGCCGCTTTTTCCAAATTTATTCTTTGATTCTCTCTTAAGGCAAGGAGAGATTCTTGAAACCATGATGTTTTTCTGATTCTACTACCTAGGGAGAACATGAATCACATCTTTTTCAAATCTGGTGTGTGTCTGGGCCGGGAACCTCAGTTCTTAAAGCTGAGTTTCACCGTCAATACAATAGGCCTTTTAAGGATATGCGATAATAGGCCATTTTTCCCAATTTACTCTATGTTTCTCTCTTAAGACTAGGAGAAATTCTTGAAACCATGATGCTTTTCTCATTCTACTACCCAGGGAGAACATGAATCACATCGACTTTTTGAAATCTCTTGTGTGTCTGGGCCGGGAACCTCAGTTCTTAAAGTTGAGTTTCACCGTCAATACAATAGGCCTTTTGAGTATATGCAGTAATAGGCCGTTTTTCCTAAATTACTCTTTGATTCTCTCTTAAGAGAAGGATAAATTCTTGAAACCATGATGTTTTTCTGATTCTACTCCCTAGGGAGAACATGAATCACGTCGTCTTTTTCAAATCTGATGTATGTCTGGACCGGGAACCTCCGTTATGACAGTGGAGTTTTCCGGTAATAGGCCGCTTTTTCCAAATTTACTCTTTGATTCTCTCTTAAGAGAAGGAGAAATTCTTAAAACCATGAGGGTTTTCTGATTCTACTACCTAGGGAGAAGATGACTCACATCGCCTTTTTGAAATCTGGTGTGTGTCTGGGCCGGGAACCTCAGTTCTTAAAGTTGAGTTTCACCGTCAATACAATAGGCCCTTTGAGCATCTGCGGTAATAGGCCGTTTTTCCCAATTTACTCTTTGATTCTCTCTTAAGAGAAGGAGAAATTCTTGAAACCATGATGCTTTTCTGATTCTACTACCTAGGGAGAACATGAATCACATCGACTTTTTGAAATCTGGTGTGTCTCTGGGCCGGGAACCTCAGTTCTTAAAGTTGAGTTTCACCGTCAATACAATAGGCCTTTTGAGTATATGCGGTAATAGGCCTTTTTTCCTAATTTACTCTTTGATTCTCTCTTAAGAGAAGGAGAAATTCTTGAAACCATGATGTTTTTCTGATTCTACTACCTAGGGAGAACATCAATCACGTCGTCTTTTTCAAATGTGATGTTTGTCTGGACCGGGAACCTCCGTTATGAAAGTGGAGTTTTGCGGTAATAGGCCGCTTTTTCCAAATTTATACTTTGATTCTCTCTTAAGGCAAGGAGAGATTCTTGAAACCATGATGTTTTTCTGATTCTACTATCTAGGGAGAACATGAATCACATCGCCTTTTTGAAATCTGGTGTGTGTCTGGGCCGGGAACCTCAGTTCTTAAAGTTGAGTTTCACCGTCAATACAATAGGCCTTTAGAGTTTATGCGGTAATAGGCCGTTTTTCCTAATTTATTCTTTGATTCTCTCTTAAGAGAAGGAGAAATTCTTGAACCCATATTTTTTTGATTCTACTACCTAGGGAGAACATGAATCACGTCGTCTTTTTCAAATCTGATGTTTGTCTGGACCGGGAACCTCCGTTATGAAAGTGGAGTTTTGCGGTAATAGGCCGCTTTTTCCAAATTTATTCTTTGATTCTCTCTTAAGGCAAGGAGAGATTCTTGAAACCATGATGTTTTTCTGATTCTACTACCTAGGGAGAACATGAATCACATCGACTTTTTCAAATCTGGTGTGTGTGTGGGCCGGGAACCTCAGTTCTTAAAGCTGAGTTATACCGTCAATAAAATAGGCCTTTTAAGGATATGCGGTAATAGGCCGTTTTTCCCAAATCACTCTATGATTCTCTCTTAAGACTAGGAGAAATTCTTGAAACCATGATGTTTTTCTGATTCTACTACCTAGGGAGAACATGAATCACATCGACTTTTTCAAATCTGGTGTGTGTGTGGGCCGGGAACCTCAGTTGTTAAAGCTGAGTTTCACCGTCAATAGAATAGGCCTTTTGAGCATATGTTGTAATAGGCCGTTTTTCCGAATTTACTCTATGATTCTCTCTTAAGACTAGGAGAAATGCTTGAAACCATGATATTTTTCTGATTCTACGCCCTAGGGAGAACATGAATCACGTCGTCTTTTTGAAATCTCTTGTGCGTCTGGGCCGGGAACCTCAGTTCTTAAAGTTGAGTTTCACCGTCAATACAATAGGCCTTTTGAGTATATGCGGTAATAGGCCGTTTTTCCTAAATTACTCTTAGATTCTCTCTTAAGAGAAGGATAAATTCTTGAAACCATGATGTTTTTCTGATTCTACTCCCTAGGGAGAACATGAATCACGTCGTCTTTTTGAAATCTGATGTATGTCTGGACCGGGAACCTCCGTTATGAAAGTGGAGTTTTGCGGTAATAGGCCACTTTTTCCAAATTTACTCTTTGATTCTCTCTTAAGAGAAGGAGAAATTCTTAAAACCATGATGTTTTTCTGATTCTACTACCTAGGGAGAACATGAATCACGTCGTCTTTTTCAAATCTGATGTTTGTCTGGACCGGGAACATCCATTATGAAAGTGGAGTTTTGCCGTAATAGGCCGGTTTATCAAATTTATTCTTTGATTTTCTCTTAAGGCAAGGAGCGATTCTTGATACCATGATGTTTTTCTGATTCTACTACCTAGGGAGAAGATGACTCACATCGCCTTTTTGAAATCTGGTGTGTGTCTGGGCCGGGAACCTCAGTTCTTAAAGTTGAGTTTCACCGTCAATACAATAGGCCTTTTGTGTATATGCGGTAACAGACCGTTTTTCCCAATTTACGCTTTGATTCTCTCTTAAGATAAGGAGAAATTCTTGAAACCATGAGGTTTTTCTAATTCTACTACCTAGGGAGAACATGAATGACGTTGTCTTTTTCAAATCTGGTGTTTGTCTGGACCGGGAACCTCCGTTATGAAAGTGCATTTTTGCGGTAATAGGCCGGTTTTTCCAAATTTATTCTTTGATTCTCTCTTAAGGCAAGGAGAGATTCTTGAAACCATGATGTTTTTCTGATTCTACTACCTAGGGAGAACATGAATCACATCTTTTTCAAATCTGGTGTGTGTCTGGGCCGGGAACCTCAGTTCTTAAAGCTGAGTTTCACCGTCAATACAATAGGCCTTTTAAGGATATGCGATAATAGGCCATTTTTCCCAATTTACTCTATGTTTCTCTCTTAAGACTAGGAGAAATTCTTGAAACCATGATGCTTTTCTCATTCTACTACCCAGGGAGAACATGAATCACATCGACTTTTTGAAATCTCTTGTGTGTCTGGGCCGGGAACCTCAGTTCTTAAAGTTGAGTTTCACCGTCAATACAATAGGCCTTTTGAGTATATGCAGTAATAGGCCGTTTTTCCTAAATTACTCTTTGATTCTCTCTTAAGAGAAGGATAAATTCTTGAAACCATGATGTTTTTCTGATTCTACTCCCTAGGGAGAACATGAATCACGTCGTCTTTTTCAAATCTGATGTATGTCTGGACCGGGAACCTCCGTTATGACAGTGGAGTTTTCCGGTAATAGGCCGCTTTTTCCAAATTTACTCTTTGATTCTCTCTTAAGAGAAGGAGAAATTCTTAAAACCATGAGGGTTTTCTGATTCTACTACCTAGGGAGAAGATGACTCACATCGCCTTTTTGAAATCTGGTGTGTGTCTGGGCCGGGAACCTCAGTTCTTAAAGTTGAGTTTCACCGTCAATACAATAGGCCCTTTGAGCATCTGCGGTAATAGGCCGTTTTTCCCAATTTACTCTTTGATTCTCTCTTAAGAGAAGGAGAAATTCTTGAAACCATGATGCTTTTCTGATTCTACTACCTAGGGAGAACATGAATCACATCGACTTTTTGAAATCTGGTGTGTCTCTGGGCCGGGAACCTCAGTTCTTAAAGTTGAGTTTCACCGTCAATACAATAGGCCTTTTGAGTATATGCGGTAATAGGCCTTTTTTCCCAATTTACTCTTTGATTCTCTCTTAAGAGAAAGAGAAATTCTTGAAACCATGATGTTTTTCTGATTCTACTACCTAGGGAGAACATCAATCACGTCGTCTTTTTCAAATGTGATGTTTGTCTGGACCGGGAACCTCCGTTATGAAAGTGGAGTTTTGCGGTAATAGGCCGCTTTTTCCAAATTTATACTTTGATTCTCTCTTAAGGCAAGGAGAGATTCTTGAAACCATGATGTTTTTCTGATTCTACTATCTAGGGAGAACATGAATCACATCGCCTTTTTGAAATCTGGTGTGTGTCTGGGCCGGGAACCTCAGTTCTTAAAGTTGAGTTTCACCGTCAATACAATAGGCCTTTAGAGTTTATGCGGTAATAGGCCGTTTTTCCTAATTTATTCTTTGATTCTCTCTTAAGAGAAGGAGAAATTCTTGAACCCATATTTTTTTGATTCTACTACCTAGGGAGAACATGAATCACGTCGTCTTTTTCAAATCTGATGTTTGTCTGGACCGGGAACCTCCGTTATGAAAGTGGAGTTTTGCGGTAATAGGCCGCTTTTTCCAAATTTATTCTTTGATTCTCTCTTAAGGCAAGGAGAGATTCTTGAAACCATGATGTTTTTCTGATTCTACTACCTAGGGAGAACATGAATCACATCGACTTTTTCAAATCTGGTGTGTGTGTGGGCCGGGAACCTCAGTTCTTAAAGCTGAGTTATACCGTCAATAAAATAGGCCTTTTAAGGATATGCGGTAATAGGCCGTTTTTCCCAAATCACTCTATGATTCTCTCTTAAGACTAGGAGAAATTCTTGAAACCATGATGTTTTTCTGATTCTACTACCTAGGGAGAACATGAATCACATCGACTTTTTCAAATCTGGTGTGTGTGTGGGCCGGGAACCTCAGTTGTTAAAGCTGAGTTTCACCGTCAATAGAATAGGCCTTTTGAGCATATGTTGTAATAGGCCGTTTTTCCGAATTTACTCTATGATTCTCTCTTAAGACTAGGAGAAATGCTTGAAACCATGATATTTTTCTGATTCTACGCCCTAGGGAGAACATGAATCACATCGTCTTTTTGAAATCTCTTGTGCGTCTGGGCCGGGAACCTCAGTTCTTAAAGTTGAGTTTCACCGTCAATACAATAGGCCTTTTGAGTATATGCGGTAATAGGCCGTTTTTCCTAAATTACTCTTAGATTCTCTCTTAAGAGAAGGATAAATTCTTGAAACCATGATGTTTTTCTGATTCTACTCCCTAGGGAGAACATGAATCACGTCGTCTTTTTGAAATCTGATGTATGTCTGGACCGGGAACCTCCGTTATGAAAGTGGAGTTTTGCGGTAATAGGCCACTTTTTCCAAATTTACTCTTTGATTCTCTCTTAAGAGAAGGAGAAATTCTTAAAACCATGATGTTTTTCTGATTCTACTACCTAGGGAGAACATGAATCACGTCGTCTTTTTCAAATCTGATGTTTGTCTGGACCGGGAACATCCATTATGAAAGTGGAGTTTTGCCGTAATAGGCCGGTTTATCAAATTTATTCTTTGATTTTCTCTTAAGGCAAGGAGCGATTCTTGATACCATGATGTTTTTCTGATTCTACTACCTAGGGAGAAGATGACTCACATCGCCTTTTTGAAATCTGGTGTGTGTCTGGGCCGGGAACCTCAGTTCTTAAAGTTGAGTTTCACCGTCAATACAATAGGCCTTTTGAGTATATGCGGTAACAGACCGTTTTTCCCAATTTACGCTTTGATTCTCTCTTAAGATAAGGAGAAATTCTTGAAACCATGAGGTTTTTCTAATTCTACTACCTAGGGAGAACATGAATGACGTTGTCTTTTTCAAATCTGGTGTTTGTCTGGACCGGGAACCTCCGTTATGAAAGTGCATTTTTGCGGTAATAGGCCGGTTTTTCCAAATTTATTCTTTGATTCTCTGTTAAGCAAGGAGAGATTCTTGAAACCATGATATTTTTCTGATTCTACTACCTAGGGAGAACATGAATCACATCGCCTTTTTGAAATCTGGTGTGTGTTTGGGCTGGGAACCTCAGTTCTTAAAGTTGTGTTTCCCCGTCAATACAATAGGCCTTTTGAGTATATGCGGTAATAGGCCGTTTTTCCTAATTTACTCTTTGATTCTCTCTTAAGACTAGGAGAAATTCTTGAAACCATGATGCTTTTCTGATTCTACTACCTAGGGAGAACATGAATTACATCGACTTTTTGAAATCTGGTGTGTGTCTGGGCCGGGAACCTCAGTTCTTAAAGATGAGTTTCACCGTCAATACAAGAGGCATTTTGAGTGTATGCGGTAATAGGCCGTTTTTCCTAATTTACTCTTTGATTCTCTCTTAAGAGAAGGAGAAATTCTTGAAACCATGCGGTTTTTCTGATTCTACTACCTAGGGAGAACATGAATCACATCGACTTTTTGAAATCTCGTGTGTGTCTGGACCGGGAACCTCAGTTCTTAAAGCTGAATTTCACCGTCAATACAATAGGCCTTTTGAGCATATGCGGTAATAGGCCGTTTTTCCCAATTTACTATATGATTCTCTCTTAAGACTAGGAGAAATTCTTGAAACCATGATGCTTTTTTGATTCTACTACCTAGGGAGAACATGAATCACGTCGTCTTTTTCAAATCTGATGTTTGTCTGGACCGGGAACCTCCGTTATGAAAGTGGAGTTTTGCGGTAATAGGCCGCTTTTTCCAAATTTATTCTTTGATTCTCTCTTAAGGCAAGGAGAGATTCTTGAAACCATGATGTTTTTCTGATTCTACTACCTAGGGAGAACATGAATCACATCGACTTTTTCAAATCTGGTGTGTGTCTGGGCCGGGAACCTCAGTTCTTAAAGTTGAGTTTCACCGTCAATACAATAGGCCTTTTGAGTATATGCGGTAATAGGCCGTTTTTCCTAAATTACTCTTTGATTCTCTCTTAAGAGAAGGATAAATTCTTGAAACCATGATGTTTTTCTGATTCTACTCCCTAGGGAGAACATGAATCACGTCGTCTTTTTCAAATCTGATATATGTCTGGACCGGGAACCTCCGTTATGAAAGTGGAGTTTTGCGGTAATAGGCCGCTTTTTCCAAATTTACTCTTTGATTCTCTCTTAAGAGAAGGAGAAATTCTTAAAACCATGAGGTTTTTCTGATTCTACTACCTAGGGAGAACATGAATCACGTCGTCTTTTTCAAATCTGATGTTTGTCTGGACCGGGAACATCCATTATGAAAGAGGAGTTTTGCTGTAATAGGCCGGTTTATCAAATTTATTCTTTGATTTTCTCTTAAGGCAAGGAGAGATTCTTGAAACCATGATGTTTTTCTGATTCTACTACCTAGGGAGAAGATGACTCACATCGCCTTTTTGAAATCTGGTGTGTGTCTGGGCCGGGAACCTCAGTTCTTAAAGTTGTGTTTCCCCGTCAATACAATAGGCCTTTTGAGCATATGCGGTAATAGGCCGTTTTTCCCAATTTACTCTATGATTCTCTCTTAGGACTAGGAGAAATTCTTGAAACCATGATGCTTTTCTGATTCTACTACCCAGGGAGAACATGAATCACATCGACTTTTTGAAATCTGGTCTGTGTCTGGGCCGGGAACCTCAGTTCTTAAAGTTGAGTTTCACCGTCAATACAATAGGCCTTTTGAGTATATGCGGTAATAGGCCGTTTTTCCTAATTTATTCTTTGATTCTCTCTTAAGAGAAGGAGAAATTCTTGAACCCATATTTTTTTGATTCTACTACCTAGGGAGAACATGAAATACGTCGTCTTTTTCAAATCTGATGTTTGTCTGGACCGGGAACCTCCGTTATGAAAGTGGAGTTTTGCGGTAATTGGCCGCTTTTTCCAAATTTATTCTTTGATTCTCTCTTAAGTCAAGGAGAGATTCTTGAAACCATGATGTTTTTCTGATTCTACTACCTAGGGAGAACATGAATCACATCGACTTTTTCAAATCTGATGTTTGTCTGGACCGGGAACATCCATTATGAAAGTGGAGTTTTGCCGTAATAGGCCGGTTTATCAAATTTATTCTTTGATTTTCTCTTAAGGCAAGGAGAGATTCTTGAAACCATGATGTTTTTCTGATTCTACTACCTAGGGAGAAGATGACTCACATCGCCTTTTTGAAATCTGGTGTGTGTCTGGGCCGGGAACCTCAGTTCTTAAAGTTGAGTTTCACCGTCAATACAATAGGCCTTTTGAGCATCTGCGGTAATAGGCCGTTTTTCCCAATTTACTCTTTGATTCTCTCTTAAGAGAAGGAGAAATTCTTGAAACCATGATGCTTTTCTGATTCTACTACCTAGGGAGAACATGAATCACATCGACTTTTTGAAATCTGGTGTGTGTCTGGGCCGGGAACATCAGTTCTTAAAGTTGAGTTTCACCGTCAATTCAACAGGCCTTTTGAGTATATGCGGTAATAGGCCTTTTTTCCTAATTTACTCTTTGATTCTCTCTTAAGAGAAGGAGAAATTCTTGAAACCATGATGTTTTTCTGATTCTACTACCTAGGGAGAACATGAATCACGTCATCTTTTTCAAATGTGATGTTTGTCTGGACCGGGAACCTCCGTTATGAAAGTGGAGTTTTGCGGTAATAGGCCGCTTTTTCCAAATTTATACTTTGATTCTCTCTTAAGGCAAGGAGAGATTCTTGAAACCATGATGTTTTTCTGATTCTACTACCTAGGGAGAACATGAATCACATCGACTTTTTGAAATCTGGTGTGTGTCTGGGCCGGGAACCTCAGTTCTTAAAGATGAGTTTCACCGTCAATACAAGAGGCATTTTGAGTGTATGCGGTAATAGGCCGTTTTTCCTAATTTACTCTTTGATTCTCTCTTAAGAGAAGGAGAAATTCTTGAAACCATGCGGTTTTTCTGATTCTACTACCTAGGGAGAACATGAATCACATCGACTTTTTGAAATCTCGTGTGTGTCTGGGCCGGGAACCTCAGTTCTTAAAGCTGAATTTCACCGTCAATACAATAGGCCTTTTGAGCATATGCGGTAATAGGCCGTTTTTCCCAATTTACTATATGATTCTCTCTTAAGACTAGGAGAAATTCTTGAAACCATGATGCTTTTCTGATTCTACTACCTAGGGAGAACATGAATCACGTCGTCTTTTTCAAATCTGATGTTTGTCTGGACCGGGAACCTCCGTTATGAAAGTGGAGTTTTGCGGTAATAGGCCGCTTTTTCCAAATTTATTCTTTGATTCTCTCTTAAGGCAAGGAGAGATTCTTGATACCATGATGTTTTTCTGATTCTACTACCTAGGGAGAAGATGACTCACATCGCCTTTTTGAAATCTGGTGTGTGTCTGGGCCGGGAACATCAGTTCTGAAAGTTGAGTTTCACCGTCAATACAGTAGGCCTTTTGAGTGTATGCGGTAATAGGCCGTTTTTCCTAATTTATTCTTTGATTCTCTCTTAAGAGAAGGAGAAATTCTTGAAACCATGACATTTTTCTGATTCTACTCCCTAGGGAGAACATGAATCACGTCGTCTTTTTCAAATCTGACGTTTGTCTGGACCGGGAACCTCCGTTATGAAAGTGGAGTTTTGCGGTAATAGGCCGCTTTTTCCAAAATTACTCTTTGATTCTCTCTTAAGAGAAGGAGAAATTCTGGAAAACATGAGGTTTTTCTGATTCTACTACCTAGGGAGAACATGAATCACATCGACTTTTTCAAATCTGGTGTTTGTCTGGGCCGGGAACCTCATTTCTTAAAGCTGAATTTCACCGTCAATACAATAGGCCTTTTGAGCATATGCGGTAGTAGGCCGTTTTTCCCAATTTACTCTATGATTCTCTCTTAGGACTAGGAGAAATTCTTGAAACCATGATGCTTTTCTGATTCTACTACCCAGGCAGAATATGAATCACATCGACTTTTTGAAATCTCTTGTGTGTCTGGGCCGGGAACCTCAGTTCTTAAAGTTGAGTTTCACCGTCAATACAATAGGCCTTTTGAGTATATGCGGTAATAGGCTGTTTTTCCTAATTTATTCTTTGATTCTCTCTTTAGAGAAGGAGAAATTCTTGAACCCATATTTTTTTGATTCTACTACCTAGGGAGAACATGAAATACGTCGTCTTTTTCAAATCTGATGTTTGTCTGGACCGGGAACCTCCGTTATGAAAGTGGAGTTTTGCGGTAATAGGCCGCTATTTCCAAATTTATTCTTTGATTCTCTCTTAAGGCAAGGAGAGAGTCTTGAAACCATGATATTTTTCTGATTCTACTACCTAGGGAGAACATGAATCACATCGCCTTTTTGAAATCTGGTGTGTGTCTGGGCTGGGAACCTCAGTTCTGAAAGTTGAGTTTCCCCGTCAATACAATAGGCCTTTTGAGTATATGCAGTAATAGGCCGTTTTTCCTAATTTACTCTTTGATTCTCTCTTAAGACTAGGAGAAATTCTTGAAACCATGATGCTTTTCTGATTCTACTACCTAGGGAGAACATGAATTACATCGACTTTTTGAAATCTGGTGTGTGTCTGGGCCGGGAACCTCAGTTCTTAAAGATGATTTTCACCGTCAATTCAAGAGGCATTTTCAGTATATGCGGTAATAGGCCGTTTTTCCTAATTTACTCTTTGATTCTCTCTTAAGAGAAGGAGAAATTCTTGAACCCATGATGTTTTTGTGATTCTACTACCTAGGGAGAACATGAATCACATCGACTTTTTGAAATCTCGTGTGTGTCTGGGCCTGGAACCTCAGTTCTTAAAGCTGAATTTCACCGTCAATACAATAGGCCTTTTGAGCATATGCGGTTATAGGCCGTTTTTCCCAATTTACTATATGATTCTCTCTTAAGACAAGGAGAAATTCTTGAAACCATGATGCTTTTCTGATTCTACTACCTAGGGAGAACATGAATCACGTCGGCTTTTTCAAATCTGATGTTTTCTGGACCGGGAACCTCCATTATGAAAGTGGAGTTTTGGGTAATAGGCCGGTTTTTCAAATTTATTCTTTGATTTTCTCTTAAGGCAAGGAGACATTCTTGAAACCATCATGTTTTTCTGATTCTACTACCTAGGGAGAACATGAATCACATCGACTTTTTGAAATCTCGTGTGTGTCCTGGCCGGGCACCTCAGTTCTTAAAGCTGAGTTTCACCGTCAATACAATAGGCCTTTTGAGCACATGCGGTAATAGGCCGTTTTTCCTAATTTACTCTATGATTCTCTCTTAAGACTAGGAGAAATTCTTGAAACCATGATGTTTTTCTGATTCTACTACCTTGGGAGAACATGAATCACGTCGTCTTTTTCAAATCTGACGTTTGTCTGGACCGGGAACCTCCATTATGAAAGTGGAGTTTTGGGGTAATAGGCCGCTTTTTCCAAATTTACTCTTTGATTCTCTCTTAAGAGAAGGAGAAATTCTGGAAACCATGAGGTTTTTCTGATTCTACTACCTAGGGAGAACATGAATCACGTTGTCTTTTTCAAATCTGATGTTTGTCTGGACCGGAACCTACATTATGAAAGTGGAGTTTTGGGTAATAGGCCGGTTTTTCAAATTTATTCTTTGATTTTCTCTTCAGGGAAGGAGAGATTCTTGAAACCATGATGTTTTTCTGATTCTACTACCTAGGGAGAACATGAATCACATCGTCTTTTTGAAATCTCGTGTGTGTCTGGGCCGGGAACCTCAGTTCTTAAAGCTGAATTTCACCGTCAATACAATAGGCCTTTTGAGCATATGCGGTAATAGGCCGTTTTTCCCAATTTACTCTATGATTCTCTCTTAGGACTAGGAGAAATTCTTGAAACCATGATGCTTTTCTGATTCTACTACCTAGGGAGAACATGAATCACATCGACTTTGTGAAATCTGGTGTGTGTCTGGGCCGGGAACCTCAGTTCTTAAAGTTGAGGTTCCCCTTCAATGCAATAGGCCTTTTGAGTATATGCGGTAATAGGCCGTTTTTCCTAATTTACTCTTTGATTCTCTCTTAAGAGAAGGAGAAATTCTTAAAACCATGAGGTTTTTCTGATTCTACTACCTAGGCAGAACATGAATGACGTCGTCTTTTTCAAATCTGATGTTTGTCTGGACCGGGAACCTCCGTTATGAAAGTGGAGTTTTGCCGTAATAGACCCGTTTTTCCAAATTTATTCTTTGATTCTCTGTTAAGCAAGGAGAGATTCTTGAAACCATGATATTTTTCTGATTCTACTACCTAGGGAGAACATGAATCACATCGCCTTTTTGAAATCTGGTGTGTGTCTGGGCTGGGAACCTCAGTTCTTAAAGTTGAGTTTCCCCGTGAATACAATAGGCCTTTTGAGTATATGCGGTAATAGGCCGTTTTTCCTAATTTACTCTTTGATTCTCTCTTAAGAGAAGGAGAAATTCTTGAAACCATCATGTTTTTCTGATTCTACTACCTAGGGAGAACATCAATCACATCGCCTTTTTGAAATCAGGTGTGTGTCTGGGCTGGGAACCTCATTGCTTAAAGTTGAGTTTCACCGCCAATACAATAGGCGTTTTGAGTATATGCGGTAATAGGCCGTTTTTCCTAATTTATTCTTTGATTCTCTCTTAAGAGAAGCAGTAATTCTTGAAACCATGAGGTTCTTCTGATTCTACTACCTAGGGAGAACATGAATCACGTCGTCTTTTTCAAATCTGATGTTTGTCTGGACCGGGAACCTACATTATGAAAGTGGAGTTTTGGGTAATAGGCCGGTTTTTCAAATTTATTCTTTGATTTTCTCTTCAGGCAAGGAGAGATTCTTGAAACCATGATGTTTTTCTGATTCTGCTACCTAGGGAGAACATGAATCACATCGTCTTTTTGAAATCTCGTGTGTGTCTGGGCCGGGAAGCTCAGTTCTTAAAGCTGAATTTCACCGTCAATACAATAGGCCTTTTGAGCATATGCGGTTATAGGCCGTTTTTCCCAATTTACTCTATGATTCTCTCTTAGGACTAGGAGAAATTCTTTAAACCATGATGCTTTTCTGATTCTACTACCTAGGGAGAACATGAATCACATCGACTTTTTGAAATCTGGTGTGTGTCTGGGCCGGGAACCTCAGTTCTTAAAGTTGAGTTTCACCGTCAATTCAATAGGCCTTTTGAGTATATGAGGTAATAGGCCGTTTTTCCTAATTTACTCTTTGATTCTCTCTTAAGAGAAGGAGAAATTCTTGAAACCATGATGTTTTTCTGCTTCTACTACCTAGGGAGAACATGAATCACGTCGTCTTTTTCAAATCTGATGTTTGTCTGGACCGGGAACCTCCGTTATGAAAGTGGAGTTTTGGGTAATAGGCCGGTTTATCAAATTTATTCTTTGATTTTCTCTTAAGGCAAGGAGAGATTATTGTAACCATGATGTTTTTCTGATTCTACTACCTAGGGAGAACATGAATCACATCGACTTTTTGAAATCTGGTGTGTGTCTGCGCCGGGAACCTCAGTTGTTAAAGCTGAGTTTCACCGTCAATACAATAGGCCTTTTGAGCATATGCGGTAATAGGCCGTTTTTCCCAATTTACTCTATGATTCTCTCTTAAGACTAGGAGAAATTCTTGAAACCATGATGCTTTTCTGACTCTACTATCTAGGGAGAACATGAATCACATCGACTTTTTGAAATCTGGTGTGTGTCTGGGCCGGGAACCTCAGTTCTTAAAGATGAGTTTCACCGTCAATACAATAGGCATTTTGAGTATATACGGTAATAGGCCGTTTTTCCTAATTTACTCTTTGATTCTCTCTTAAGAGAAGGAGAAATTCTTGAAACCATGATGTTTTTCTGATTCTACTACCTAGGGAGAACATGAATCACATCGACTTTTTGAAATCTGGTGTGTGTCTGGGCCGGGAACCTCAGTTCTTAAAGCTGAATTTCGCCGTCAGTACAATAGGCCTTTTGAGCATATGCGGTAATAGGCCGTTTTTCCCAATTTACTCTATGATTCTCTGTTAAGACTAGGAGAAATTCTTGAAACCATGATGCTTTTCTGACTCTACTATCTAGGGAGAACATGAATCACATCGACTTTTTGAAATCTGGTGTGTGTCTGGGCCGGGAACCTCAGTTCTTAAAGATGAGTTTCACCGTCAATACAATAGGCATTTTGAGTATATACGGTAATAGGCCGTTTTTCCTAATTTACTCTTTGATTCTCTCTTAAGAGAAGGAGAAATTCTTAAAACCATGAGGTTTTTCTGATTCTACTACCTAGGGAGAACATGAATCACATCGACTTTGTGAAATCTGGTGTGTGTCTGGGCCGGGAACCTCAGTTCTTAAAGTTGAGGTTCCCCTTCAATGCAATAGGCCTTTTGAGTATATGCGGTAATAGGCCGTTTTTCCTAATTTACTCTTTGATTCTCTCTTAAGAGAAGGAGAAATTCTTAAAACCATGAGGTTTTTCTGATTCTACTACCTAGGGAGAACATGAATGACGTCGTCTTTTTCAAATCTGATGTTTGTCTGGACCGGGAACCTCCGTTATGAAAGTGGAGTTTTGCCGTAATAGACCCGTTTTTCCAAATTTATTCTTTGATTCTCTGTTAAGCAAGGAGAGATTCTTGAAACCATGATATTTTTCTGATTCTACTACCTAGGGAGAACATGAATCACATCGCCTTTTTGAAATCTGGTGTGTGTCTGGGCTGGGAACCTCAGTTCTTAAAGTTGAGTTTCCCCGTGAATACAATAGGCCTTTTGAGTATATGCGGTAATAGGCCGTTTTTCCTAATTTACTCTTTGATTCTCTCTTAAGAGAAGGAGAAATTCTTGAAACCATCATGTTTTTCTGATTCTACTACCTAGGGAGAACATCAATCACATCGCCTTTTTGAAATCAGGTGTGTGTCTGGGCTGGGAACCTCATTGCTTAAAGTTGAGTTTCACCGCCAATACAATAGGCGTTTTGAGTATATGCGGTAATAGGCCGTTTTTCCTAATTTATTCTTTGATTCTCTCTTAAGAGAAGCAGTAATTCTTGAAACCATGAGGTTCTTCTGATTCTACTACCTAGGGAGAACATGAATCACGTCGTCTTTTTCAAATCTGATGTTTGTCTGGACCGGGAACCTACATTATGAAAGTGGAGTTTTGGGTAATAGGCCGGTTTTTCAAATTTATTCTTTGATTTTCTCTTCAGGCAAGGAGAGATTCTTGAAACCATGATGTTTTTCTGAGTCTGCTACCTAGGGAGAACGTGAATCACATCGTCTTTTTGAAATCTCGTGTGTGTCTGGGCCGGGAAGCTCAGTTCTTAAAGCTGAATTTCACCGTCAATACAATAGGCCTTTTGAGCATATGCGGTTATAGGCCGTTTTTCCCAATTTACTCTATGATTCTCTCTTAGGACTAGGAGAAATTCTTTAAACCATGATGCTTTTCTGATTCTACTACCTAGGGAGAACATGAATCACATCGACTTTTTGAAATCTGGTGTGTGTCTGGGCCGGGAACCTCAGATCTTAAAGTTGAGTTTCACCGTCAATTCAATAGGCCTTTTGAGTATATGAGGTAATAGGCCGTTTTTCCTAATTTACTCTTTGATTCTCTCTTAAGAGAAGGAGAAATTCTTGAAACCATGATGTTTTTCTGCTTCTACTACCTAGGGAGAACATGAATCACGTCGTCTTTTTCAAATCTGATGTTTGTCTGGACCGGGAACCTCCGTTATGAAAGTGGAGTTTTGGGTAATAGGCCGGTTTATCAAATTTATTCTTTGATTTTCTCTTAAGGCAAGGAGAGATTATTGTAACCATGATGTTTTTCTGATTCTACTACCTAGGGAGAACATGAATCACATCGACTTTTTGAAATCTGGTGTGTGTCTGCGCCGGGAACCTCAGTTGTTAAAGCTGAGTTTCACCGTCAATACAATAGGCCTTTTGAGCATATGCGGTAATAGGCCGTTTTTCCCAATTTACTCTATGATTCTCTCTTAAGACTAGGAGAAATTCTTGAAACCATGATGCTTTTCTGACTCTACTATCTAGGGAGAACATGAATCACATCGACTTTTTGAAATCTGGTGTGTGTCTGGGCCGGGAACCTCAGTTCTTAAAGATGAGTTTCACCGTCAATACAATAGGCATTTTGAGTATATACGGTAATAGGCCGTTTTTCCTAATTTACTCTTTGATTCTCTCTTAAGAGAAGGAGAAATTCTTGAAACCATGATGTTTTTCTGATTCTACTACCTAGGGAGAACATGAATCACATCGACTTTTTGAAATCTGGTGTGTGTCTGGGCCGGGAACCTCAGTTCTTAAAGCTGAATTTCGCCGTCAGTACAATAGGCCTTTTGAGCATATGCGGTAATAGGCCGTTTTTCCCAATTTACTCTATGATTCTCTCTTAAGACTAGGAGAAATTCTTGAAACCATGATGCTTTTCTGACTCTACTATCTAGGGAGAACATGAATCACATCGACTTTTTGAAATCTGGTGTGTGTCTGGGCCGGGAACCTCAGTTCTTAAAGATGAGTTTCACCGTCAATACAATAGGCATTTTGAGTATATACGGTAATAGGCCGTTTTTCCTAATTTACTCTTTGATTCTCTCTTAAGAGAAGGAGAAATTCTTGAAACCATGATGTTTTTCTGATTCTACTACCTAGGGAGAACATGAATCACATCGACTTTTTGAAATCTGGTGTGTGTCTGGGCCGGGAACCTCAGTTCTTAAAGCTGAATTTCGCCGTCAGTACAATAGGCCTTTTGAGCATATGCGGTTATAGGCCGTTTTTCCCAATTTACTATATGATTCTCTCTTAAGACTAGGAGAAATTCTTGAAACCATGATGCTTTTCTGATTCTACTACCTAGGGAGAACATGAATCACGTCGGCTTTTTCAAATCTGATGTTTTCTGGACCGGGAACCTCCATTATGAAAGTGGAGTTTTGGGTAATAGGCCGGTTTTTCAAATTTATTCTTTGATTTTCTCTTAAGGCAAGGAGACATTCTTGAAACCATCATGTTTTTCTGATTCTACTACCTAGGGAGAACATGAATCACATCGACTTTTTGAAATCTCGTGTGTGTCTGGGCCGGGCACCTCAGTTCTTAAAGCTGAGTTTCACCGTCAATACAATAGGCCTTTTGAGCACATGCGGTAATAGGCCGTTTTTCCTAATTTACTCTATGATTCTCTCTTAAGACTAGGAGAAATTCTTGAAACCATGATGTTTTTCTGATTCTACTACCTTGGGAGAACATGAATCACGTCGTCTTTTTCAAATCTGACGTTTGTCTGGACCGGGAACCTCCATTATGAAAGTGGAGTTTTGCGGTAATAGGCCGCTTTTTCCAAATTTACTCTTTGATTCTCTCTTAAGAGAAGGAGAAATTCTGGAAACCATGAGGTTTTTCTGATTCTACTACCTAGGGAGAACATGAATCACGTTGTCTTTTTCAAATCTGATGTTTGTCTGGACCGGAACCTACATTATGAAAGTGGAGTTTTGGGTAATAGGCCGGTTTTTCAAATTTATTGTTTGATTTTCTCTTCAGGGAAGGAGAGATTCTTGAAACCATGATGTTTTTCTGATTCTACTACCTAGGGAGAACATGAATCACATCGTCTTTTTGAAATCTCGTGTGTGTCTGGGCCGGGAACCTCAGTTCTTAAAGCTGAATTTCACCGTCAATACAATAGGCCTTTTGAGCATATGCGTTAATAGGCCGTTTTTCCCAATTTACTCTATGATTCTCTCTTAGGACTAGGAGAAATTCTTGAAACCATGATGCTTTTCTGATTCTACTACCTAGGGAGAACATGAATCACATCGACTTTGTGAAATCTGGTGTGTGTCTGGGCCGGGAACCTCAGTTCTTAAAGTTGAGGTTCCCCTTCAATGCAATAGGCCTTTTGAGTATATGCGGTAATAGGCCGTTTTTCCTAATTTACTCTTTGATTCTCTCTTAAGAGAAGGAGAAATTCTTAAAACCATGAGGTTTTTCTGATTCTACTACCTAGGCAGAACATGAATGACGTCGTCTTTTTCAAATCTGATGTTTGTCTGGACCGGGAACCTCCGTTATGAAAGTGGAGTTTTGCCGTAATAGACCCGTTTTTCCAAATTTATTCTTTGATTCTCTGTTAAGCAAGGAGAGATTCTTGAAACCATGATATTTTTCTGATTCTACTACCTAGGGAGAACATGAATCACATCGCCTTTTTGAAATCTGGTGTGTGTCTGGGCTGGGAACCTCAGTTCTTAAAGTTGAGTTTCCCCGTGAATACAATAGGCCTTTTGAGTATATGCGGTAATAGGCCGTTTTTCCTAATTTACTCTTTGATTCTCTCTTAAGAGAAGGAGAAATTCTTGAAACCATCATGTTTTTCTGATTCTACTACCTAGGGAGAACATCAATCACATCGCCTTTTTGAAATCAGGTGTGTGTCTGGGCTGGGAACCTCATTGCTTAAAGTTGAGTTTCACCGCCAATACAATAGGCGTTTTGAGTATATGCGGTAATAGGCCGTTTTTCCTAATTTATTCTTTGATTCTCTCTTAAGAGAAGCAGTAATTCTTGAAACCATGAGGTTCTTCTGATTCTACTACCTAGGGAGAACATGAATCACGTCGTCTTTTTCAAATCTGATGTTTGTCTGGACCGGGAACCTACATTATGAAAGTGGAGTTTTGGGTAATAGGCCGGTTTTTCAAATTTATTCTTTGATTTTCTCTTCAGGCAAGAAGAGATTCTTGAAACCATGATGTTTTTCTGATTCTGCTACCTAGGGAGAACATGAATCACATCGTCTTTTTGAAATCTCGTGTGTGTCTGGGCCGGGAAGCTCAGTTCTTAAAGCTGAATTTCACCGTCAATACAATAGGCCTTTTGAGCATATGCGGTTATAGGCCGTTTTTCCCAATTTACTCTATGATTCTCTCTTAGGACTAGGAGAAATTCTTTAAACCATGATGCTTTTCTGATTCTACTACCTAGGGAGAACATGAATCACATCGACTTTTTGAAATCTGGTGTGTGTCTGGGCCGGGAACCTCAGTTCTTAAAGTTGAGTTTCACCGTCAATTCAATAGGCCTTTTGAGTATATGAGGTAATAGGCCGTTTTTCCTAATTTACTCTTTGATTCTCTCTTAAGAGAAGGAGAAATTCTTGAAACCATGATGTTTTTCTGCTTCTACTACCTAGGGAGAACATGAATCACGTCGTCTTTTTCAAATCTGATGTTTGTCTGGACCGGGAACCTCCGTTATGAAAGTGGAGTTTTGGGTAATAGGCCGGTTTATCAAATTTATTCTTTGATTTTCTCTTAAGGCAAGGAGAGATTATTGTAACCATGATGTTTTTCTGATTCTACTACCTAGGGAGAACATGAATCATATCGACTTTTTGAAATCTGGTGTGTGTCTGCGCCGGGAACCTCAGTTGTTAAAGCTGAGTTTCACCGTCAATACAATAGGCCTTTTGAGCATATGCGGTAATAGGCCGTTTTTCCCAATTTACTCTATGATTCTCTCTTAAGACTAGGAGAAATTCTTGAAACCATGATGCTTTTCTGACTCTACTATCTAGGGAGAACATGAATCACATCGACTTTTTGAAATCTGGTGTGTGTCTGGGCCGGGAACCTCAGTTCTTAAAGATGAGTTTCACCGTCAATACAATAGGCATTTTGAGTATATACGGTAATAGGCCGTTTTTCCTAATTTACTCTTTGATTCTCTCTTAAGAGAAGGAGAAATTCTTGAAACCATGATGTTTTTCTGATTCTACTACCTAGGGAGAACATGAATCACATCGACTTTTTGAAATCTGGTGTGTGTCTGGGCCGGGAACCTCAGTTCTTAAAGCTGAATTTCGCCGTCAGTACAATAGGCCTTTTGAGCATATGCGGTAATAGGCCGTTTTTCCCAATTTACTCTATGATTCTCTCTTAAGACTAGGAGAAATTCTTGAAACCATGATGCTTTTCTGACTCTACTATCTAGGGAGAACATGAATCACATCGACTTTTTGAAATCTGGTGTGTGTCTGGGCCGGGAACCTCAGTTCTTAAAGATGAGTTTCACCGTCAATACAATAGGCATTTTGAGTATATACGGTAATAGGCCGTTTTTCCTAATTTACTCTTTGATTCTCTCTTAAGAGAAGGAGAAATTCTTGAAACCATGATGTTTTTCTGATTCTACTACCTAGGGAGAACATGAATCACATCGACTTTTTGAAATCTGGTGTGTGTCTGGGCCGGGAACCTCAGTTCTTAAAGCTGAATTTCGCCGTCAGTACAATAGGCCTTTTGAGCATATGCGGTAATAGGCCGTTTTTCCCAATTTACTCTATGATTCTCTCTTAAGACTAGGAGAAATTCTTGAAACCATGATGCTTTTCTGACTCTACTATCTAGGGAGAACATGAATCACATCGACTTTTTGAAATCTGGTGTGTGTCTGGGCCGGGAACCTCAGTTCTTAAAGATGAGTTTCACCGTCAATACAATAGGCATTTTGAGTATATACGGTAATAGGCCGTTTTTCCTAATTTACTCTTTGATTCTCTCTTAAGAGAAGGAGAAATTCTTGAAACCATGATGTTTTTCTGATTCTACTACCTAGGGAGAACATGAATCACATCGACTTTTTGAAATCTGGTGTGTGTCTGGGCCGGGAACCTCAGTTCTTAAAGCTGAATTTCGCCGTCAGTACAATAGGCCTTTTGAGCATATGCGGTAATAGGCCGTTTTTCCCAATTTACTCTATGATTCTCTCTTAAGACTAGGAGAAATTCTTGAAACCATGATGCTTTTCTGATTCTACTACCTAGGGAGAACATGAATGACATCGACTTTTTGAAATCTGGTGTGTGTCTGGGCCGGGAACCTCAGTTGTTAAAGCTGAGTTTCACCGTCAATAGAATAGGCCTTTTGAGCATATGTTGTAATAGGCCGTTTTTCCCAATTTACTCTATGATTCTCTCTTAAGACTAGGAGAAATTCTTGAAACCATGATGCTTTTCTGATTCTACTACGTAGGGAGAACATGAATCACATCGACTTTTTGAAATCTGGTGTGTGTCTGGGCCGGGAACCTCAGTTGTTAAAGGTGAGTTTCACCGTCAATACAATAGGCCATTTGAGCATATGCGGTAATAGGCCGTTTTTTCCAATTTACTCTATGATTCTCTCTTAAGACTAGGAGAAATGCTTGAAACCATGATATTTTTCTGATTCTACGCCCTAGGGAGAACATGAATCACGTCGTCTTTTTCAAATCTGATATTTGTCTGGACCGGGAACCTCCGTTATGAAAGTGGAGTTTTGCCGTAATAGGCCGGTTTATCAAATTTATTCTTTGATTTTCTCTTAAGGCAAGGAGAGATTCTTGAAACCATCATGTTTCTCTGATTCTACTACCTAGGGAGAACATGAATCATATCGACTTTTTGAAATCTGGTGTGTGTCTGGGCCGGGAACCTCAGTTCTTAATGTTGAGTTTCACCGTCAATACAATAGGCCTTTTGAGCATATGCGGTAATAGGCCGTTTTTCCCAATTTACTCTATGATTCTCTCTTAAGACTAGGAGAAATGCTTGAAACCATGATGTTTTTCTCATTCTACTCCCTAGGGAGAACATGAATCACGTCGTCTTTTTCAAATCTGATGTTTTTCTGGACCGGGAACCTCCGTTATGAAAGTGGAGTTTTGCGGTAATAGGCCGCTTTTTCCAAATTTACTCTTTGATTCTCTCTTAAGAGAAGGAGAAATTCTTAAAACCATGAGGTTTTTCTGATTCTACTACCTAGGGAGAACATGAATGACGTCGTCTTTTTGAAATCTGATGTTTGTCTGGACCGGGAACCTCCGTTAAGAAAGTGGAGTTTTGCCGTAATAGGCCGGTTTTTCCAAATATTATTCTTTGATTCTCTGTTAAGCAAGGAGAGATTCTTGAAACCATGATATTTTTCTGATTCTACTACCTAGGGAGAACATGAATCACATCGCCTTTTTGAAATCTGGTGTGTGTCTGGGCTGGGAACCTCAGTTCTTAAAGTTGAGTTTCACCGTCAATACAATAGGCCTTTTGAGCATATGCGGTAATAGGCCGTTTTTCCTAATTTATTCTTTGATTCTCTCTTAAGAGAAGCAGAAATTCTTGAAACCATGAGGTTTTTCTGATTCTACTACCTAGGGAGAACATGAATCACGTCGTCTTTTTCAAATCTGATGTTTGTCTGGACCAGGAACCTCCGTTATGAAAGTGGAGTTTTGCGGTAATAGGCCGCTTTTTCCAAATTTACTCTTTGATTCTCTCTTAAGAGAAGGAGAAATTCTTAAAACCATGAGGTTTTTCTGATTATACTACCTAGGGAGAACATGAATCACATCGTGTTTTTGAAATCTCGTGTTTGTCTGGGCCGGGAACCTCAGTTCTTAAAGCTGAATTTCACCGTCAATACAATAGGCCTTTTGAGCATATGCGGTAATAGGCCGTTTTTCCCAATTTACTCTATGATTCTCTCTTAGGACTAGGAGAAATTCTTGAAACCATGATGCTTTTCTGATTCTACTACCTAGGGAGAACATGAATCACATCGACTTTTTGAAATCTGGTGTGTGTCTGGGCCGGGAACCTCAGTTGTTAAAGCTGAGTTTCACCGTCAATACAATAGGCCTTTTGAGCATATGCGGTAATAGGCCGTTTTTCCCAATTTACTCTATGATTCTCTCTTAAGACTAGGAGAAATTCTTGAAACTATGATGCTTTTCTGATTCTACTACCTAGGGAGAACATGAATCACATCGACTTTTTGAAATCTGGTGTGTGTCTGGGCCGGGAACCTCAGTTCTTAAAGATGAGTTTCACCGTCAATACAATAGGCATTTTGAGTATATACGGTAATAGGCCGTTTTTCCTAATTTACTCTTTGCTTCTCTCTTAAGAGAAGGAGAAATTCTTGAAACCATGATGCTTTTCTGATTCTACTACCTAGGGAGAACATGAATCACATCGACTTTTTGAAATCTGTTGTGTGTCTGGGCCGGGAACCTCAGTTCTTAAACTTGAGTTTCACCGCCAATACAATAGGCCTTTTGAGCATATGCGGTAATAGGCCGTTTTTCCCAATTTACTCTATGATTCTCTCTTAAGAGAAGGAGAAATTCTTGAAACCATGATGTTTTTCTGATTCTACTACCTAGGGAGAAAATGAATCACATCGACTTTTTGAAATCTCGTGTGTGTCTGGGCCGGGAACCTCAGTTCTTAAAGCTGAATTTCACCGTCAGTACAATAGGCCTTTTGAGCATATGCGGTAATAGGCCGTTTTTCCCAATTTACTCTATGATTCTCTCTTAAGAGAAGGAGAAATTCTTGAAACCATGATGCTTTTCTGATTCTACTACCTAGGGAGAACATGAATCACATCGACTTTTTGAAATCTGGTGTGTGTCTGGGCCGGGAAACTCAGTTGTTAAAGCTGAGTTTCACCGTCAATACAATAGGCCTTTTGAGCATATGCTGTAATAGGCCGTTTTTCCCAATTTACTCTATGATTCTCTCTTCAGACTAGGAGAAATTCTTGAAACCATGATGCTTTTCTGATTCTACTACCTAGGGAGAATATGAATCACATCGCCTTTTTGAAATCTGGTGTGTGTCTGGGCTGGGAACCTCAGTTCTTAAAGTTGAGTTTCCCCGTGAATACAATAGGCCTTTTGAGTATATGCGGTAATAGGCCTTTTTTCCTAATTTACTCTTTGATTCTCTCTTAAGAGAAGGAGAAATTCTTGAAACCATCATGTTTTTCTGATTCTACTACCTAGGGAGAACATGAATCACATCGCCTTTTTGAAATCAGGTGTGTGTCTGGGCCTGGAACCTCAGTTCTTAAAGTTGAGTTTCACCGCCAATACAATAGGCATTTTGAGTATATGCGGTAATAGGCCGTTTTTCCTAATTTATTCTTTGATTCTCTCTTAAGAGAAGCAGAAATTCTTGAAACCATGAGGTTTTTCTGATTCTACTACCTAGGGAGAACATGAATCACGTCGTCTTTTTCAAATCTGATGTTTGTCTGGACCGGGAACCTCCGTTATGAAAGTGGAGTTTTGCGGTAATAGGCCGCTTTTTCCAAATTTACTCTTTGATTCTCTCTTAAGAGAAGGAGAAATTCTTAAAACCATGATGTTTTTCTGATTCTACTGCCTAGGGAGAACATGAATCACATCGCCTTTTTGAAATCTGGTGTGTGTCTGGGCCGGGAACCTCAGTTCTTAAAGTTGAGTTTCACCGTCAATACAATAGGCCTTTTGAGCATCTGCGGTAATAGGCCGTTTTTCCGAATTTACTCTATGATTCTCTCTTAAGACTAGGAGAAATTCTTGAAACCATGATGCTTTTCTGATTCTACTACCTAGGGAGAACATGAATCACGTTGTCTTTTCCAAATCTGATGTTTGTCTGGACCGGGAACCTCCGTTATGAAAGTGGAGTTTTGCGGTAATAGGCCGCTTTTTCCGAAAATTATTCTTTGATTCTCTCTTAAGGCAAGGAGAGATTCTTGAAACCTTGATGTTTTTCTGATTCTACTACCTAGGGAGAACATGAATCACATCGCCTTTTTGAAATCTGGTGTGTGTCTGGGCCGGGAACCTCAGTTCTTAAAGTTGAGTTTCTCCGTCAATACAATAGGCCTTTTGAGCATCTGCGGTAATAGGCCGTTTTTCCGAATTTACTCTATGATTCTCTCTTAAGACTAGGAGAAATTCTTGAAACCATGATGCTTTTCTGATTCTACTACCTAGGGAGAACATGAATCACGTTCTCTTTTCCAAATCTGATGTTTGTCTCGACCGGGAACCTCCGTTATGAAAGTGGAGTTTTGCGGTAATAGGCCGCTTTTTCCAAATTTATTCTTTGATTCTCTTTTAAGAGAAGGAGAAATTCTTGAAACCATGATGCTTTTCTGATTCTACTACCTTGGGAGAACATGAATTACGTTGGCTTTTCCAAATCTGATGTTTGTCTCGACTGAACCTCCGTTATGAAAGTGGAGTTTTGCAGTAATAGGCCGCTTTTTCCAAATTCATTCTTTGATTCTCTTTTAAGAGAAGGAGAAATCCTAAAAACCATCATGTTTTTCTGATTCTACTACCTAGGGAGAACATAAATCACGTCGGCTTTTTGAAATCTGATGATGTTTGTCTGGACCGGGAACCTCCATTATGAAAGTGGAGTTTTGGGTAATAGGCCGGTTTTTCAAATTTGTTCTTTGATTTTCTCTTAAGGCAAGGAGAGATTCTTGAAACCATGATGTTTTTCTGATTCTACTACCTAGGGAGAACATGAATCACATCTACTTTTTGAAATCTGGTGTGTGTCTGGGCCGGGAACCTCAGTTCTTAAAGCTGAGTTTCACCGTCAGTAGAATAGACCTTTTGAGCATATGCGGTAATAGGCCGTTTTTCCCAATTTACTCTATGATTCTCTCTTAAGAGAAGGAGAAATTCTTGAAACCATGAGGTTTTTCTGATTCTACTACCTAGGGAGAACATGAATCACGTCGTCTTTTTCAAATCTGATGTTTGTCTGGACCAGGAACCTCCGTTATGAAAGTGGAGTTTTGCGGTAATAGGCCGCTTTTTCCAAATTTACTCTTTGATTCTCTCTTAAGAGAAGGAGAAATTCTTAAAACCATGAGGTTTTTCTGATTATACTACCTAGGGAGAACATGAATCACATCGTGTTTTTGAAATCTCGTGTTTGTCTGGGCCGGGAACCTCAGTTCTTAAAGCTGAATTTCACCGTCAATACAATAGGCCTTTTGAGCATATGCGGTAATAGGCCGTTTTTCCCAATTTACTCTATGATTCTCTCTTAGGACTAGGAGAAATTCTTGAAACCATGATGCTTTTCTGATTCTACTACCTAGGGAGAACATGAATCACATCGACTTTTTGAAATCTGGTGTGTGTCTGGGCCGGGAACCTCAGTTGTTAAAGCTGAGTTTCACCGTCAATACAATAGGCCTTTTGAGCATATGCGGTAATAGGCCGTTTTTCCCAATTTACTCTATGATTCTCTCTTAAGACTAGGAGAAATTCTTGAAACTATGATGCTTTTCTGATTCTACTACCTAGGGAGAACATGAATCACATCGACTTTTTGAAATCTGGTGTGTGTCTGGGCCGGGAACCTCAGTTCTTAAAGATGAGTTTCACCGTCAATACAATAGGCATTTTGAGTATATACGGTAATAGGCCGTTTTTCCTAATTTACTCTTTGCTTCTCTCTTAAGAGAAGGAGAAATTCTTGAAACCATGATGCTTTTCTGATTCTACTACCTAGGGAGAACATGAATCACATCGACTTTTTGAAATCTGTTGTGTGTCTGGGCCGGGAACCTCAGTTCTTAAACTTGAGTTTCACCGCCAATACAATAGGCCTTTTGAGCATATGCGGTAATAGGCCGTTTTTCCCAATTTACTCTATGATTCTCTCTTAAGAGAAGGAGAAATTCTTGAAACCATGATGTTTTTCTGATTCTACTACCTAGGGAGAAAATGAATCACATCGACTTTTTGAAATCTCGTGTGTGTCTGGGCCGGGAACCTCAGTTCTTAAAGCTGAATTTCACCGTCAGTACAATAGGCCTTTTGAGCATATGCGGTAATAGGCCGTTTTTCCCAATTTACTCTATGATTCTCTCTTAAGAGAAGGAGAAATTCTTGAAACCATGATGCTTTTCTGATTCTACTACCTAGGGAGAACATGAATCACATCGACTTTTTGAAATCTGGTGTGTGTCTGGGCCGGGAAACTCAGTTGTTAAAGCTGAGTTTCACCGTCAATACAATAGGCCTTTTGAGCATATGCTGTAATAGGCCGTTTTTCCCAATTTACTCTATGATTCTCTCTTCAGACTAGGAGAAATTCTTGAAACCATGATGCTTTTCTGATTCTACTACCTAGGGAGAATATGAATCACATCGCCTTTTTGAAATCTGGTGTGTGTCTGGGCTGGGAACCTCAGTTCTTAAAGTTGAGTTTCCCCGTGAATACAATAGGCCTTTTGAGTATATGCGGTAATAGGCCTTTTTTCCTAATTTACTCTTTGATTCTCTCTTAAGAGAAGGAGAAATTCTTGAAACCATCATGTTTTTCTGATTCTACTACCTAGGGAGAACATGAATCACATCGCCTTTTTGAAATCAGGTGTGTGTCTGGGCCTGGAACCTCAGTTCTTAAAGTTGAGTTTCACCGCCAATACAATAGGCATTTTGAGTATATGCGGTAATAGGCCGTTTTTCCTAATTTATTCTTTGATTCTCTCTTAAGAGAAGCAGAAATTCTTGAAACCATGAGGTTTTTCTGATTCTACTACCTAGGGAGAACATGAATCACGTCGTCTTTTTCAAATCTGATGTTTGTCTGGACCGGGAACCTCCGTTATGAAAGTGGAGTTTTGCGGTAATAGGCCGCTTTTTCCAAATTTACTCTTTGATTCTCTCTTAAGAGAAGGAGAAATTCTTAAAACCATGATGTTTTTCTGATTCTACTGCCTAGGGAGAACATGAATCACATCGCCTTTTTGAAATCTGGTGTGTGTCTGGGCCGGGAACCTCAGTTCTTAAAGTTGAGTTTCACCGTCAATACAATAGGCCTTTTGAGCATCTGCGGTAATAGGCCGTTTTTCCGAATTTACTCTATGATTCTCTCTTAAGACTAGGAGAAATTCTTGAAACCATGATGCTTTTCTGATTCTACTACCTAGGGAGAACATGAATCACGTTGTCTTTTCCAAATCTGATGTTTGTCTGGACCGGGAACCTCCGTTATGAAAGTGGAGTTTTGCGGTAATAGGCCGCTTTTTCCGAAAATTATTCTTTGATTCTCTCTTAAGGCAAGGAGAGATTCTTGAAACCTTGATGTTTTTCTGATTCTACTACCTAGGGAGAACATGAATCACATCGCCTTTTTGAAATCTGGTGTGTGTCTGGGCCGGGAACCTCAGTTCTTAAAGTTGAGTTTCTCCATCAATACAATAGGCCTTTTGAGCATCTGCGGTAATAGGCCGTTTTTCCGAATTTACTCTATGATTCTCTCTTAAGACTAGGAGAAATTCTTGAAACCATGATGCTTTTCTGATTCTACTACCTAGGGAGAACATGAATCACGTTCTCTTTTCCAAATCTGATGTTTGTCTCGACCGGGAACCTCCGTTATGAAAGTGGAGTTTTGCGGTAATAGGCCGCTTTTTCCAAATTTATTCTTTGATTCTCTTTTAAGAGAAGGAGAAATTCTTGAAACCATGATGCTTTTCTGATTCTACTACCTTGGGAGAACATGAATTACGTTGGCTTTTCCAAATCTGATGTTTGTCTCGACTGAACCTCCGTTATGAAAGTGGAGTTTTGCAGTAATAGGCCGCTTTTTCCAAATTCATTCTTTGATTCTCTTTTAAGAGAAGGAGAAATCCTAAAAACCATCATGTTTTTCTGATTCTACTACCTAGGGAGAACATAAATCACGTCGGCTTTTTGAAATCTGATGATGTTTGTCTGGACCGGGAACCTCCATTATGAAAGTGGAGTTTTGGGTAATAGGCCGGTTTTTCAAATTTGTTCTTTGATTTTCTCTTAAGGCAAGGAGAGATTCTTGAAACCATGATGTTTTTCTGATTCTACTACCTAGGGAGAACATGAATCACATCTACTTTTTGAAATCTGGTGTGTGTCTGGGCCGGGAACCTCAGTTCTTAAAGCTGAGTTTCACCGTCAGTAGAATAGACCTTTTGAGCATATGCGGTAATAGGCCGTTTTTCCCAATTTACTCTATGATTCTCTCTTAAGAGAAGGAGAAATTCTTGAAACCATGAGGTTTTTCTGATTCTACCACCTAGGGAGAACATCAATCACGTCGTCTTTTTCAAATCTGATGTTTGTCTGGACTGGGAACCTCCGTTATGAAAGTGGAGTTTTGCGGTAATAGGCCGCTTTTTCCAAATTTACTCTTTGATTCTCTCTTAAGACAAGAAGAAATTCTTAAAACCATGAGGTTTTTCTGATTCTACTACCTAGGGAGAACATCAATCACGTCGTCTTTTTCAAATCTGATGTTTCTCTCGACCGGGAACCTCCGTTATGAAAGTGGATTTTTACCGTAATAGGCCTGTTTATCAAATTTATTCTTTGATTTTCTCTTAACGCAAGTAGAGATTCTTGAAACCATGATGTTTTTCTGATTCTACTACCTAGGAAGAACATGAATCACATCGCCTTTTTGTAATCTGGTGTGTGTCTGGGCCGGGAACCTCAGTTCTTAAAGTTGAGTTTCACCGTCAATACAATAGGCCTTTTGAGTATATGCGGTAATAGGCTGTTTTTCCTAATTTATTCTTTGATTCTCTCTTAAGAGAAGGAGAAATTCTTGAACCCATATTTTTTTGATTCTACTACCTAGGGAGAACATGAAATACGTCGTCTTTTTCAAATCTGATGTTTGTCTGGACCGGGAACCTCCGTTATGAAAGTGGAGTTTTGCGGTAATTGGCCGCTTTTTCCAAATTTATTCTTTGATTCTCTCTTAAGTCAAGGAGAGATTCTTGAAACCATGATGTTTTTCTGATTCTACTACCTAGGGAGAACATGAATCACATCGACTTTTTCAAATCTGATGTTTGTCTGGACCGGGAACATCCATTATGAAAGTGGAGTTTTGCCGTAATAGGCCGGTTTATCAAATTTATTCTTTGATTTTCTCTTAAGGCAAGGAGAGATTCTTGAAACCATGATGTTTTTCTGATTCTACTACCTAGGGAGAAGATGAATCACATCGACTTTTTGAAATCTGGTGTGTGTCTGGGCCGGGAACCTCAGTTCTTAAAGCTGAATTTCGCCGTCAGTACAATAGGCCTTTTGAGCATATGCGGTAATAGGCCGTTTTTCCCAATTTACTCTATGATTCTCTCTTAAGACTAGGAGAAATTCTTGAAACCATGATGCTTTTCTGACTCTACTATCTAGGGAGAACATGAATCACATCGACTTTTTGAAATCTGGTGTGTGTCTGGGCCGGGAACCTCAGTTCTTAAAGATGAGTTTCACCGTCAATACAATAGGCATTTTGAGTATATACGGTAATAGGCCGTTTTTCCTAATTTACTCTTTGATTCTCTCTTAAGAGAAGGAGAAATTCTTGAAACCATGATGTTTTTCTGATTCTACTACCTAGGGAGAACATGAATCACATCGACTTTTTGAAATCTGGTGTGTGTCTGGGCCGGGAACCTCAGTTCTTAAAGCTGAATTTCGCCGTCAGTACAATAGGCCTTTTGAGCATATGCGGTAATAGGCCGTTTTTCCCAATTTACTCTATGATTCTCTCTTAAGACTAGGAGAAATTCTTGAAACCATGATGCTTTTCTGACTCTACTATCTAGGGAGAACATGAATCACATCGACTTTTTGAAATCTGGTGTGTGTCTGGGCCGGGAACCTCAGTTCTTAAAGACGAGTTTCACCGTCAATACAATAGGCATTTTGAGTATATACGGTAATAGGCCGTTTTTCCTAATTTACTCTTTGATTCTCTCTTAAGAGAAGGAGAAATTCTTGAAACCATGATGTTTTTCTGATTCTACTACCTAGGGAGAACATGAATCACATCGACTTTTTGAAATCTGGTGTGTGTCTGGGCCGGGAACCTCAGTTCTTAAAGCTGAATTTCGCCGTCAGTACAATAGGCCTTTTGAGCATATGCGGTTATAGGCCGTTTTTCCCAATTTACTATATGATTCTCTCTTAAGACTAGGAGAAATTCTTGAAACCATGATGCTTTTCTGATTCTACTACCTAGGGAGAACATGAATCACGTCGGCTTTTTCAAATCTGATGTTTTCTGGACCGGGAACCTCCATTATGAAAGTGGAGTTTTGGGTAATAGGCCGGTTTTTCAAATTTATTCTTTGATTTTCTCTTAAGGCAAGGAGACATTCTTGAAATCATCATGTTTTTCTGATTCTACTACCTAGGGAGAACATGAATCACATCGACTTTTTGAAATCTCGTGTGTGTCTGGGCCGGGCACCTCAGTTCTTAAAGCTGAGTTTCACCGTCAATACAATAGGCCTTTTGAGCACATGCGGTAATAGGCCGTTTTTCCTAATTTACTCTATGATTCTCTCTTAAGACTAGGAGAAATTCTTGAAACCATGATGTTTTTCTGATTCTACTACCTTGGGAGAACATGAATCACGTCGTCTTTTTCAAATCTGACGTTTGTCTGGACCGGGAACCTCCATTATGAAAGTGGAGTTTTGGGGTAATAGGCCGCTTTTTCCAAATTTACTCTTTGATTCTCTCTTAAGAGAAGGAGAAATTCTGGAAACCATGAGGTTTTTCTGATTCTACTACCTAGGGAGAACATGAATCACGTTGTCTTTTTCAAATCTGATGTTTGTCTGGACCGGAACCTACATTATGAAAGTGGAGTTTTGGGTAATAGGCCGGTTTTTCAAATTTATTCTTTGATTTTCTCTTCAGGGAAGGAGAGATTCTTGAAACCATGATGTTTTTCTGATTCTACTACCTAGGGAGAACATGAATCACATCGTCTTTTTGAAATCTCGTGTGTGTCTGGGCCGGGAACCTCAGTTCTTAAAGCTGAATTTCACCGTCAATACAATAGGCCTTTTGAGCATATGCGGTAATAGGCCGTTTTTCCCAATTTACTCTATGATTCTCTCTTAGGACTAGGAGAAATTCTTGAAACCATGATGCTTTTCTGATTCTACTACCTAGGGAGAACATGAATCACATCGACTTTGTGAAATCTGGTGTGTGTCTGGGCCGGGAACCTCAGTTCTTAAAGTTGAGGTTCCCCTTCAATGCAATAGGCCTTTTGAGTATATGCGGTAATAGGCCGTTTTTCCTAATTTACTCTTTGATTCTCTCTTAAGAGAAGGAGAAATTCTTAAAACCATGAGGTTTTTCTGATTCTACTACCTAGGGAGAACATGAATGACGTCTTCTTTTTCAAATCTGATGTTTGTCTGGACCGGGAACCTCCGTTATGAAAGTGGAGTTTTGCCGTAATAGACCCGTTTTTCCAAATTTATTCTTTGATTCTCTGTTAAGCAAGGAGAGATTCTTGAAACCATGATATTTTTCTGATTCTACTACCTAGGGAGAACATGAATCACATCGCCTTTTTGAAATCTGGTGTGTGTCTGGGCTGGGAACCTCAGTTCTTAAAGTTGAGTTTCCCCGTGAATACAATAGGCCTTTTGAGTATATGCGGTAATAGGCCGTTTTTCCTAATTTACTCTTTGATTCTCTCTTAAGAGAAGGAGAAATTCTTGAAACCATCATGTTTTTCTGATTCTACTACCTAGGGAGAACATCAATCACATCGCCTTTTTGAAATCAGGTGTGTGTCTGGGCTGGGAACCTCATTGCTTAAAGTTGAGTTTCACCGCCAATACAATAGGCGTTTTGAGTATATGCGGTAATAGGCCGTTTTTCCTAATTTATTCTTTGATTCTCTCTTAAGAGAAGCAGTAATTCTTGAAACCATGAGGTTCTTCTGATTCTACTACCTAGGGAGAACATGAATCACGTCGTCTTTTTCAAATCTGATGTTTTTCTGGACCGGGAACCTACATTATGAAAGTGGAGTTTTGGGTAATAGGCCGGTTTTTCAAATTTATTCTTTGATTTTCTCTTCAGGCAAGGAGAGATTCTTGAAACCATGATGCTTTTCTGATTCTACTACCTAGGGAGAACATGAATCACATCGACTTTTTGAAATCTGGTGTGTTTCTGGGCCGGGAACCTCAGTTCTTAAAGTTGAGTTTCACCGTCAATGCAATAGGCCTTTTGAGTATATGAGGTAATAGGCCGTTTTTCCTAATTTACTCTTTGATTCTCTCTTAAGAGAAGGAGAAATTCTTGAAACCATGATGTTTTTCTGCTTCTACTACCTAGGGAGAACATGAATCACGTCGTCTTTTTCAAATCTGATGTTTGTCTGGACCGGGAACCTCCGTTATGAAAGTGGAGTTTTGGGAAATAGGCCGGTTTATCAAATTTATTCTTTGATTTTCTCTTAAGGCAAGGAGAGATTATTGTAACCATGATGTTTTTCTGATTCTACTACCTAGGGAGAACATGAATCACATCGACTTTTTGAAATCTGGTGTGTGTCTGCGCCGGGAACCTCAGTTGTTAAAGCTGAGTTTCACCGTCAATACAATAGGCCTTTTGAGCATATGCGGTAATAGGCCGTTTTTCCCAATTTACTCTATGATTCTCTCTTAAGACTAGGAGAAATTCTTGAAACCATGATGCTTTTCTGACTCTACTATCTAGGGAGAACATGAATCACATCGACTTTTTGAAATCTGGTGTGTGTCTGGGCCGGGAACCTCAGTTCTTAAAGATGAGTTTCACCGTCAATACAATAGGAATTTTGAGTATATACGGTAATAGGCCGTTTTTCCTAATTTACTCTTTGATTCTCTCTTAAGAGAAGGAGAAATTCTTGAAACCATGATGTTTTTCTGATTCTACTACCTAGGGAGAACATGAATCACATCGAATTTTTGAAATCTGGTGTGTGTCTGGGCCGGGAACCTCAGTTCTTAAAGCTGAATTTCGCCGTCAGTACAATAGGCCTTTTGAGCATATGCGGTAATAGGCCGTTTTTCCCAATTTACTCTATGATTCTCTCTTAAGACTAGGAGAAATTCTTGAAACCATGATGCTTTTCTGACTCTACTATCTAGGGAGAACATGAATCACATCGACTTTTTGAAATCTGGTGTGTGTCTGGGCCGGGAACCTCAGTTCTTAAAGATGAGTTTCACCGTCAATACAATAGGCATTTTGAGCATATGTTGTAATAGGCCGTTTTTCCCAATTTACTCTATGATTCTCTCTTAAGACTAGGAGAAATTCTTGAAACCATGATGCTTTTCTGATTCTACTACCTAGGGAGAACATGAATCACATCGACTTTTTGAAATCTGGTGTGTGTCTGGGCCGGGAACCTCAGTTGTTAAAGCTGAGTTTCACCGTCAATAGAATAGGCCTTTTGAGCATATGTTGTAATAGGCCGTTTTTCCGAATTTACTCTATGATTCTCTCTTAAGACTAGGAGAAATTCTTGAAACCATGATGCTTTTCTGATTCTACTACCTAGGGAGAACATGAATCACATCGACTTTTTGAAATCTGGTGTGTGTCTGGGCCGGGAACCTCAGTTGTTAAAGCTGAGTTTCACCGTCAATAGAATACGCCTTTTGAGCATATGTTGTAATAGGCCGTTTTTCCGAATTTACTCTATGATTCTCTCTTAAGACTAGGAGAAATGCTTGAAACCATGATATTTTTCTGATTCTACGCCCTACGGAGAACATGAATCACGTCGTCTTTTTCAAATCTGATATTTGTCTGGACCGGGAACCTCCGTTATGAAAGTGGAGTTTTGCCGTAATAGGCCGGTTTATCAAATTTATTCTTTGATTTTCTCTTAAGGCAAGGAGAGATTCTTGAAACCATCATGTTTCTCTGATTCTACTACCTAGGGAGAACATGAATCATATCGACTTTCTGAAAGGTGGTGTGTGTCTGGGCCGGGAACCTCAGTTCTTAATGTTGAGTTTCACCGTCAATACAATAGGCCTTTTGAGCATATGCGGTAATAGGCCGTTTTTCCCAATTTACTCTATGATTCTCTCTTAAGACTAGGAGAAATGCTTGAAACCATGATGTTTTTCTCATTCTACTCCCTAGGGAGAACATGAATCACGTCGTCTTTTTCAAATCTGATGTTTTTCTGGACCGGGAACCTCCGTTATGAAAGTGGAGTTTTGCGGTAATAGGCCGCTTTTTCCAAATTTACTCTTTGATTCTCTCTTAAGAGAAGGAGAAATTCTTAAAACCATGAGGTTTTTCTGATTCTACTACCTAGGGAGAACATGAATGACGTCGTCTTTTTGAAATCTGATGTTTGTCTGGACCAGGAACTTCCGTTATGAAAGTGGAGTTTTGCCGTAATAGGCCGGTTTTTCCAAATATTATTCTTTGATTCTCTGTTAAGCAAGGAGAGATTCTTGAAACCATGATATTTTTCTGATTCTACTACCTAGGGAGAACATGAATCACATCGCCTTTTTGAAATCTGGTGTGTGTCTGGGCTGGGAACCTCAGTTCTTAAAGTTGAGTTTCCCCGTGAATACAATAGGCCTTTTGAGTATATGCGGTAATAGGCCTTTTTTCCTAATTTACTCTTTGATTCTCTCTTAAGAGAAGGAGAAATTCTTGAAACCATCATGTTTTTCTGATTCTACTACCTAGGGAGAACATGAATCACATCGCCTTTTTGAAATCAGGTGTGTGTCTGGGCCTGGAACCTCAGTTCTTAAAGTTGAGTTTCACCGCCAATACAATAGGCGTTTTGAGTATATGCGGTAATAGGCCGTTTTTCCTAATTTATTCTTTGATTCTCTCTTAAGAGAAGCAGAAATTCTTGAAACCATGAGGTTTTTCTGATTCTACTACCTAGGGAGAACATGAATCACGTCGTCTTTTTCAAATCTGATGTTTGTCTGGACCGGGAACCTCCGTTATGAAAGTGGAGTTTTGCGGTAATAGGCCGCTTTTTCCAAATTTACTCTTTGATTCTCTCTTAAGAGAAGGAGAAATTCTTAAAACCATGAGGTTTTTCTGATTATACTACCTAGGGAGAACATGAATCACATCGTCTTTTTGAAATCTCGTATGTGTCTGGGCCGGGAACCTCAGTTCTTAAAGCTGAATTTCACCGTCAATACAATAGGCCTTTTGAGCATATGCGGTAATAGGCCGTTTTTCCCAATTTACTCTATGATTCTCTCTTAGGACTAGGAGAAATTCTTGAAACCATGATGCTTTTCTGATTCTACTACCTAGGGAGAACATGAATCACATCGACTTTTTGAAATCTGGTGTGTGTCTGGGCCGGGAACCTCAGTTGTTAAAGCTGAGTTTCACCGTCAATACAATAGGCCTTTTGAGCATATGCGGTAATAGGCTGTTTTTCCCAATTTACTCTATGATTCTCTCTTAAGACTAGGAGAAATTCTTGAAACCATGATGCTTTTCTGATTCTACTACCTAGGGAGAACATGAATCACATCGACTTTTTGAAATCTGGTGTGTGTCTGGGCCGGGAACCTCAGTTCTTAAAGATGAGTTTCACCGTCAATACAATAGGCATTTTGAGTATATACGGTAATAGGCCGTTTTTCCTAATTTACTCTTTGATTCTCTCTTAAGAGAAGGAGAAATTCTTGAAACCATGATGTTTTTCTGATTCTACTACCTAGGGAGAAAATGAATCACATCGACTTTTTGAAATCTCGTGTGTGTCTGGGCCGGGAACCTCAGTTCTTAAAGCTGAATTTCACCGTCAGTACAATAGGCCTTTTGAGCATATGCGGTAATAGGCCGTTATTCCCAATTTACTCTATGATTCTCTCTTAAGACTAGGAGAAATTCTTGAAACCATGATGCTTTTCTGATTCTACTACGTAGGGAGAACATGAATCACATCGCCTTTTTGAAATCTGGTGTGTGTCTGGGCTGGGAACCTCACTTCTTAAAGTTGAGTTTCCCCGTGAATACAATAGGCCTTTTGAGTATATGCGTTAATAGGCCGTTTTTCCTAATTTACTCTTTGATTCTCTCTTAAGAGAAGGAGAAATTCTTGAACCCATCATGTTTTTCTGATTCTACTACCTAGGGAGAACATGAATCACATCGACTTTTTGAAATCTCGTGTGTGTCTGGGCCGGGAACCTCAGTTCTTAAAGCTGAATTTCACCGTCAGTACAATAGGCCTTTTGAGCATATGCGGTAATAGGCCGTTTTTCCCAATTTACTCTATGATTCTCTCTTAAGACTAGGAGAAATTCTTGAAAGCATAATGAGTTTCTGATTGTACACCCTAGGGAGAACATGAATCACGTTGTCTTTTCCAAATCTGATCTTTGTCTGGACCGGGAACCTCCGTTATGAAAGTGGAGTTTTGCGGTAATAGGCCGGTTTATAAAATTAATTCTTTGATTTTCTCTTAAGGCAAGGAGAGATTCTTGAAACCATGATGTTTTTCTGATTCTACTGCCTAGGGAGAACATGAATCACATCGCCTTTTTGAAATCTGGTGTGTGTCTGGGCCGGGAACCTCAGTTCTTAAAGTTGAGTTTCACCGTCAATACAATAGGCCTTTTGAGCATCTGCGGTAATAGGCCGTTTTTCCGAATTTACTCTATGATTCTCTCTTAAGACTAGGAGAAATTCTTGAAACCATGATGCTTTTCTGATTCTACTACCTAGGGAGAACATGAATCACGTTGTCTTTTCCAAATCTGATGTTTGTCTGGACCGGGAACCTCCGTTATGAAAGTGGAGTTTTGCGGTAATAGGCCGCTTTTTCCGAAAATTATTCTTTGATTCTCTCTTAAGGCAAGGAGAGATTCTTGAAACCTTGATGTTTTTCTGATTCTACTACCTAGGGAGAACATGAATCACATCGCCTTTTTGAAATCTGGTGTGTGTCTGGGCCAGGAACCTCAGTTCTTAACGTTGAGTTTCACCGTCAATACAATAGGCCTTTTGAGCATCTGCGGTAATAGACCGTTTTTCCCAATTTACTCTATGATTCTCTCTTAAGGCTAGGAGAAATTCTTGAAACCATAATGCTTTTCTGATTCTACTACCTAGGGAGAACATGAATCACATCGACTTTTTGAAATCTGGTGTGTGTCTGGGCCGGGAACCTCAGTTCTTAAAGTTGAGTTTCACCGTCAATACAATAGGCCTTTTGAGCATATGCGGTAATAGGCCGTTTCTCCCAATTTACTCTATGATTCTCTCTTAAGACTAGGAGAAATTCTTGAAACCATGATGCTTTTCTGATTCTACTACCTAGGGAGAACATGAATCACGTTCTCTTTTCCAAATCTGATGTTTGTCTCGACCGGAACCTCCGTTATGAAAGTGGAGTTTTGCGGTAATAGGCCGGTTTTTCCAAATTTATTCTTTGATTCTCTTTTAAGAGAAGGAGAAATTCTTGAAACCATGATGCTTTTCTGATTCTACTACCTTGGGAGAACATGAATTACGTTGGCTTTTCCAAATCTGATGTTTGTCTCGACTGAACCTCCGTTATGAAAGTGGAGTTTTGCAGTAATAGGCCGGTTTTTCCAAATTCATTCTTTGATTCTCTTTTAAGAGAAGGAGAAATTCTAAAAACCATGATGTTTTTCTGATTCTACTACCTAGGGAGAACATAAATCACGTCGGCTTTTTGAAATCTGATGATGTTTGTCTGGACCGGGAACCTCCATTATGAAAGTGGAGTTTTGGGTAATAGGCCGGTTTTTCAAATTTGTTCTTTGATTTTCTCTTAAGGCAAGGAGAGATTCTTGAAACCATGATGTTTTTCTGATTCTACTACCTAGGGAGAACATGAATCACATCTACTTTTTGAAATCTGGTGTGTGTCTGGGCCGGGAACCTCAGTTCTTAAAGCTGAGTTTCACCGTCAGTAGAATAGACCTTTTGAGCATATGCGGTAATAGGCCGTTTTTCCCAATTTACTCTATGATTCTCTCTTAAGACTAGGAAAAATTCGTGAAACCATGATGCTTTTCTGATTCTACTACCTAGGGAGAAGATGAATCACGTCGTCTTTTTCAAATCTGATGTTTGTCTGGACCGGGAACCTCCGTTATGAAAGTGGAGTTTTGCGGTAATAGGCCGCTTTTTCCAAATTTACTCTTTGATTCTCTCTTAAGAGAAGGAGAAATTCTTGAAACCATGAGGTTTTTCTGATTCTACCACCTAGGGAGAACATCAATCACGTCGTCTTTTTCAAATCTGATGTTTGTCTGGACTGGGAACCTCCGTAATGAAAGTGGAGTTTTGCGGTAATAGGCCGCTTTTTCCAAATTTACTCTTTGATTCTCTCTTAAGACAAGGAGAAATTCTTAAAACCATGAGGTTTTTCTGATTCTACTACCTAGGGAGAACATCAATCACGTCGTCTTTTTCAAATCTGTTGTTTCTCTCGACCGGGAACCTCCGTTATGAAAGTGGATTTTTACCGTAATAGGCCTGTTTATCAAATTTATTCTTTGATTTTCTCTTAACGCAAGTAGAGATTCTTGAAACCATGATGTTTTTCTGATTCTACTACCTAGGAAGAACATGAATCACATCGCCTTTTTGTAATCTGGTGTGTGTCTGGGCCGGGAACCTCAGTTCTTAAAGTTGAGTTTCACCGTCTATACAATAGGCCTTTTGAGCATATGCGCTAATAGGCCGTTTTTCCCAATTTACTCTATGATTCTCTCTTAAGAGTAGGAAAAATTCTTGAAACCATAATGCTTTTCTGATTCTACTACCTAGGGAGAACATGAATCACGTTGTCTTTTCCAAATCTGATGTTTGTCTGGACCGGGAAGCTCCGTTATGAAAGTGGAGTTTTGCGGTAATAGGCCGGTTTATCAAATTTATTCTTTGATTTTCTCTTAAGGCAAGGAGAGATTCTTGAAACCATGATGTTGTTCTGATTCTACTACCTAGGGAGAACATGAATCACATCGCCTTTTTGAAATCTGGTGTGTGTCTGGGCCGGGAACCTCAGTTCTTAAAGTTGAGTTTCACCGTTAATACAATAGGCCTTTTGAGCATCTGCGGTAATAGGCCGTTTTTCCCAATTTACTCTATGATTCTCTCTTAAGACTAGGAGAAATTCTTGAAACCATAATGCTTTTCTGATTCTACTACCTAGGGAGAACATGAATCACGTTGTCTTTTCCAAATCTGATGTTTGTCTCGACCGGGAACCTCCGTTATGAAAGTGGAGTTTTGCGGTAATAGGCCGGTTTATCAAATTTATTCTTTGATTTTCCCTTAAGGCAAGGAGAGATTCTTGAAACCATGAAGTTTTTCTGATTCTACTACCTAGGGAGAACATGAATCACATCGCCTTTTTGAAACCTGGTGTGTGTCTGGGCCGGGAACCTCAGTTCTTAAAGTTGAGTTTCACCGTCAATACAATAGGCCTTTTGAGCATATGCGGTAATAATCCGTTTTTCCCAATTTACTCTATGATTCTCTCTTAAGACTAGGAAAAATTCTTCAAACCATAATACTTTTCTGATTCTACTACCTAGGGAGAACATGAATCACGTTGTCTTTTCCAAATCTGATGTTTGTCTGGACCGGGAACCTCCGTTATGAAAGTGGAGTTTTGCGGTAATAGGCCGGTTTATCAAATTTATTCTTTGATTTTCTCTTAAGGCAAGGAGAGATTCTTGAAACCATGATGTTGTTCTGATTCTACTACCTAGGGAGAACATGAATCACATCGCCTTTTTGAAATCTGGTGTGTGTCTGGGCCGGGAACCTCAGTTCTTAAAGTAGAGTTTCACCGTTAATACAATAGGCCTTTTGAGCATCTGCGGTAATAGGCCGTTTTTACCAATTCACTCTATGATTCTCTCTTAAGACTAGGAGAAATTCTTGAAACCATAATGCTTTTCTGATTCTACTACCTAGGGAGAACATGAATCACGTTGTCTTTTCCAAATCTGATTTTTGTCTCGACCGGGAACCTCCGTTATGAAAGTGGAGTTTTGCGGTAATAGGCCGGTTTATCAAATTTATTCTTTGATTTTCTCTTAAGGCAAGGAGAGATTCTTGAAACCATGAAGTTTTTCTGATTCTACTACCTAGGGAGAACATGAATCACATCGCATTTTTGAAACCTGGTGTGTGTCTGGGCCGGGAACCTCAGTTCTTAAAGTTGAGTTTCACCGTCAATACAATAGGCCTTTTGAGCATCTGCGGTAATAGGCCGCTTTTTCCCAATTTACTCTATCATTGTCTCTTTAGACTAGGATAAATTCTTGAAACCATAATGCTTTTCTGATTCTACTACCTAGGGAGAACATGAATCACGTTGTCTTTTCCAAATCTGATGTTTGTCTGGACCGGGAACATCCGTTATGAAAGTGTAGTTTTGCGGTAATAGGCCGGTTTATCAAATTTATTCTTTGATTTTCTCTTAAGGCAAGGAGAAATTCTTGAAACCATGATGTTTTTCTGATTCTACTACCTAGGGAGAACATGAATCACATCGCCTTTTTGAAATCTGGTGTGTGTCTGGGCCGGGAACCTCAGTTCTTAAAGTTGAGTTTCACCGTCAACACAATACGCCTTTTGAGCATCTGCGGTAATAGGCCGTTTTTCCCAATTTACTCTATGATTCTCTCTTAAGACTAGGAGAAATTCTTGAAACCATGACGCTTTTCTGATTCTACTACCTAGGGAGAACATGAATCACGTTGTCTTTTCCAAATTTGATGTTTGTCTCGACCGGGAACCTCCGTTATGAAAGTGGAGTTTTGCGGTAATAGGCCGCTTTTTCCAAATTTATTATTTGATTCTCTTTTAAGAGAAGGAGAAATTCTTGAAACCATGATGTTTTTCTGATTCTACTACCTAGGGAGAACATGAATCACGTTGTCTTTTCCAAATCTGATGTTTGTCTCGACCGAACCTCCGTTATGAAAGTGGAGTTTTGCGGTAATAGGCCGCTTTTTCCAAATTTATTCTTTGATTCTCTTTTAAGAGAAGGAGAAATTCTTGAAACCATGATGTTTTTCTGATTCTACTACCTAGGGAGAACATAAATCACGTCGGCTTTTTCAAATCTGATGTTTCTCTGGACCGGGAACCTCCATTATGAAAGTGGAGTTTTGGGGTAATAGGCCGGTTTTTCAAATTTGTTCTTTGATTTTCTCTTAACGCAAGGAGAGATTCTTGAAATCATGATGTTTTTCTGATTCTACTACCTAGGGAGAACATGAATCACATCGATTTTTTGAAATCTCGTGTGTGTCTGGGCCGGGAACCTCAGTTCTTAAAGCTGAGTTTCACCGTCAATACAATAGACCTTTTGAGCATATGCGGTAATAGCCCGTTTTTCCCAATTTACTCTATGATTCTCTCTTAAGAGTAGGACAAATTCTTGAAACCATGATGCTTTTCTGATTCTACAACCTAGGGAGAACATGAATCACATCGAGTTTTTGAAATCTGGTGTGTGTCTGGGCCGGGAACCTCAGTTCTTAAAGTTGAGTTTCCCCGTCAATACAATAGGCCTTTTGAGTATATGCGGTAATAGGCCGTTTTTCCTAAATTACTCTTTGATTCTCTCTTAAGAGAAGGAGAAATTCTTGAAACCATGATGTTTTTCTGATTCTACTATCTCGGGAGAACATGAATCACGTCGTCTTTTTCAAATCTGATGTTTCTCTGGACCGGGAACCTCCATTATGAAAGTGGAGTTTTGGGGTAATAGGCCGGTTTTTCAAATTTGTTCTTTGATTTTCTCTTAACGCAAGGAGAGATTCTTGAAATCATGATGTTTTTCTGATTCTACTACCTAGGGAGAACATGAATCACATCGATTTTTTGAAATCTCGTGTGTGTCTGGGCCGGGAACCTCAGTTCTTAAAGCTGAGTTTCACCGTCAATACAATAGACCTTTTGAGCATATGCGGTAATAGCCCGTTTTTCCCAATTTACTCTATGATTCTCTCTTAAGAGTAGGACAAATTCTTGAAACCATGATGCTTTTCTGATTCTACAACCTAGGGAGAACATGAATCACATCGAATTTTTGAAATCTGGTGTGTGTCTGGGCCGGGAACCTCAGTTCTTAAAGTTGAGTTTCCCCGTCAATACAATAGGCCTTTTGAGTATATGCGGTAATAGGCCGTTTTTCCTAAATTACTCTTTGATTCTCTCTTAAGAGAAGGAGAAATTCTTGAAACCATGATGTTTTTCTGATTCTACTATCTCGGGAGAACATGAATCACGTCGTCTTTTTCAAATCTGATGTTTGTCTGGACCGGGAACCTCGGTTATGAAAGTGGAGTTTTGCCGTAATAGGCCGTTTTTCCTAATTTACTCGTTCATTCTCTGTTAAGAGAAGGAGAAATTCTTGAAACCATGAATTTTTTCTGATTCTACTACCTAGGGAGAACATCAATCACGTCGTCTTTTTCAAATCTGATGTTTGTCTGGACCGGGAACCTCCGTTATGAAAGTGGAGTTTTGCGGTAATAAGCCGCTTTTTCCAAATTTACTCTTTGATTCTCTCTTAAGAGAAGGAGAAATTCTTAAAACCATGATGTTTTTCTGATTCTACTACCTCGGGAGAACATGAATCACGTCGTCTTTTTCAAATCTGATGTTTGTCTGGACCGGGAACCTCGGTTATGAAAGTGGAGTTTTGCCGTATTAGGCCGTTTTTCCTAATTTACTCTTTCATTCTCTGTTAAGAGAAGGAGAAATTCTTGAAACCATGAAGTTTTTCCGATTCTACTTCCTAGGGAGAACATGAATCACGTCGTCTTTTTCAAATCTGATGTTTGTCTGGACCGGGAACCTCCGTTATGAAAGTGGAGTTTTGCCGTAATAGGCCGGTTTATCAAATTTATTCTTTGATTTTCTCTTAAGGCAAGGAGAGATTCTTGAAACCATTATGTTTTTCTGATTCTACTACCTAGGGAGAACATGAATCACATCGCCTTTTTGAAATCTGGTGTGTGTCTGGGCCGGGAACCTCAGTTCTTAAAGTTGAGTTTCACCGTCAACACAATACGCCTTTTGAGCATCTGCGGTAATAGGCCGTTTTTCCCAATTTACTCTATGATTCTCTCTTAAGACTAGGAGAAATTCTTGAAACCATGATGCTTTTCTGATTCTACTACCTAGGGAGAAGATGAATCACGTTGTCTTCTCCAAATCTGATGTTTGTCTCGACCAGGATCCTCCGTTATGAAAGTGGAGTTTTGCGGTAATAGGCCGCTTTTTCCAAATTTATTCTTTGATTCTCTTTTAAGAGAAGGAGAAATTCTTGAAACCATGATGCTTTTCTGATTCTACTACCTAGGGAGAAGATGAATCACGTTGTCTTCTCCAAATCTGATGTTTGTCTCGACCGAACCTCCGTTATGAAAGTGGAGTTTTGCGGTAATAGGCCGCTTTTTCCAAATTTATTCTTTGATTCTCTTTTAAGAGAAGGAGAAATTCTTGAAACCATGATGTTTTTCTGATTCTACTACCTAGGGAGAACATAAATCACGTCGGCTTTTTCAAATCTGATGTTTGTCTGGACCGGGAACCTCCATTATGAAAGTGGAGTTTTGGGGTAATAGGCCGGTTTTTCAAATTTGTTCTTTGATTTTCTCTAAACGCAAGGAGAGATTCTTGAAACCATGATGTTGTTCTGATTCTACTACCTAGGGAGAACATGAATCACATCGCCTTTTTGAAATCTGGTGTGTGTCTGGGCCGGGAACCTCAGTTCTTAAAGTTGAGTTTCACCGTTAATACAATAGGCCTTTTGAGCATCTGCGGTAATAGGCCGTTTTTCCCAATTTACTCTATGATTCTCTCTTAAGACTAGGAGAAATTCTTGAAACCATAATGCTTTTCTGATTCTACTACCTAGGGAGAACATGAATCACGTTGTCTTTTCCAAATCTGATGTTTGTCTCGACCGGGAACCTCCGTTATGAAAGTGGAATTTTGCGGTAATAGGCTGGTTTATCAAATTTATTCTTTGATTTTCTCTTAAGGCAAGGAGAGATTCTTGAAACCATGAAGTTTTTCTGATTCTACTACCTAGGGAGAACATGAATCACATCGCCTTTTTGAAATCTGGTGTGTGTCTGGGCCGGGAACCTCAGTTCTTAAAGTTGAGTTTCACCGTCAGCACAATACGCCTTTTGAGCATCTGCGGTAATAGGCCGTTTTTCCCAATTTACTCTATGATTCTCTCTTAAGACTAGGAGAAATTCTTGAAACCATGATGCTTTTCTGATTCTACTACCTAGGGAGAACATGAATCACGGTGTCTTTTCCAAATCTGATGTTTGTCTGGACCGGGAACCTCCGTTATGAAAGTGGAGTTTTGCGGTAATAGGCCGCTTTTTCCAAATTTATTCTTTGATTCTCTTTTAAGAGAAGGAGAAATTCTTGAAACCATGATGCTTTTCTGATTCTACTACCTAGGGAGAACATGAATCACGTTGTCTTTTCCAAATCTGATGTTTGTCTCGACCGAACCTCCGTTATGAAAGTGGAGTTTTGCGGTAATAGGCCGCTTTTTCCAAATTTATTCTTTGATTCTCTTTTAAGAGAAGGAGAAATTCTTGAAACCATGATGTTTTTCTGATTCTAGTACCTAGGGAGAACATAAATCACGTCGGCTTTTTCAAATCTGATGTTTGTCTGGACCGGGAACCTCCATTATGGAAGTGTAGTTTTGGGGCAATAGGCCGGTTTTTAAAATTTGTTCTTTGATTTTCTCTTAAGGCAAGGAGAGATTCTTGAAACCATGATGTTTTTCTGATTCTACTACCTAGGGAGAACATGAATCACATCGACTTTTTGAAATCTGGGGTGTGTCTGGGCCGGGAACCTCAGTTCTTAAAGTTGAGTTTCACCGTCAATACAATAGGCCTTTTGAGCATCTGCGGTAGTAGGCCGTTTTTCCCAAATTACTCTATCATTGTCTCTTAAGACTAGGAGAAATTCTTGAAACCATAATGCTTTTCTGATTCTACTACCTAGGGAGAACATGAATCACGTTGTCTTTTCCAAATCTGATGTTTGTCTGGACCGGGAACCTCCGTTATGAAAGTGGAGTTTTGCGGTAATAGGCCGGTTTATCAAATTTATTCTTTGACTTTCTCTTAAGGCAAGGAGAGATTCTTGAAACCATGATGTTTTTCTGATTCTACTACCTAGGGAGAACATGAATCACATCGCCTTTTTGAAATCTGGTGTGTGTCTGGGCCGGGAACCTCAGTTCTTAAAGTTGAGTTTCACCGTCAACACAATACGCCTTTTGAGCATCTGCGGTAATAGGCCGTTTTTCCCAATTTACTCTATGATTCTCTCTTAAGACTAGGAGAAATTCTTGAAACCATAATGCTTTTCTAATTCTACTACCTAGGGAGAACATGAATCACGTTGTCTTTTCCAAATCTGATGTTTGTCTGGACCGGGAACCTCCGTTATGAAAGTGGAGTTTTGCGGTAATAGGCCGCTTTTCCCAAATTTCTTCTTTGATTCTCTCTTAAGGCAAGGAGAGATTCTTGGAACCATGATGTTTTTCTGATTCTACTACCTAGGGAGAACATGAATCACATCGCCTTTTTGAAATGTGGTGTGTGTCTGGGCCGGGAACCTAAGTTCTTAAAGTTGAGTTTCACCGTCAATACAATAGGCCTTTTGTGCATATGCGGTAATAGGCCGTTTTTCCCAATTTACTCTATGATTCTCTCTTAAGAGAAGGAGAAATTCTTGAAACCATGATGCTTTTCTGATTCTACTACCTAGGGAGAACATGAATCACATCGACTTTTTGAAATCTGGTGTGTGTCTGGGCCGGGAACCTCAGTTCTAAAAGTTGAGTTTCCCCGTCAATACAATAGGCCTTTTGAGGATATGCGGTAATAGGCCGTTTTTCCTAATTTTCTCTTTGATTCTCTCTTAAGAGAAGGAGAAATTCTTGAAAACATGATGTTTTTCTGATTCTACTACCTAGGGAGAACAAGAATCACGTCGTCTTTTTCAAATCTGATGTTTCTCTGGACCGGGAACCTCCGTTATGAAAGGGGAGTTTCGCGGTAATAGGCCGCTTTTTCCAAATTTACCCTTTGATTCTCTCTTAAGAGAAGGAGAAATTCTTAAAACCATGAGGTTTTTCTGATTCTACTACCTAGGGAGAACATCAATCACGTCGTCTTTTTCAAATCTGATGTTTGTCTCGACCGGGAACCTCCGTTATGAAAGTGGAGTTTTGCCGTAATAGGCCGGTTTATCAAATTTATTCTTTGATTTTCTCTTAAGGCAAGGAGAGATTCTTGAAACCATGATGTTTTTCTGATTCTACTACCTAGGAAGAACATGAATCACATCGCCTTTTTGAAATCTGGTGTGTGTCTGGGCCGGGAACCTCAGTTCTTAAAGTTGAGTTTCACCGTCAATACAATAGGCCTTTTGAGCATCTGCGGTAATAGGCCGTTTTTCCCAATTTACTCTATGATTCTCTCTTAAGACTAGGAGAAATTCTTCAAACCATAATGCTTTTCTGATTCTACTACCTAGGGAGAACATGAATCACGTTGTCTTTTCCAAATCTGATGTTTGTCTGGACCGGGAACCTCGGTTATGAAAGTGGAGTTTTGCGGTAATAGGCCGGTTTATCAAATTTATTGTTTGATTTTCTCTTAAGGCAAGGAGAGATTCTTGAAACCATGAAGTTTTTCTGATTCTACTACCTAGGGAGAACATGAATCACATCGCCTTTTTGAAATCTGGTGTGTGTCTGGGCCGGGAACCTCAGTTCTTAAAGTTGAGTTTCCCCGTCAATACAATAGGCCTTTTGAGCATCTGCGGTAATAGGCCGTTTTTCCCAATTTACTCTAGGATTCTCTCTTAAGACTAGGAGAAATTCTTGAAACCATGATGCTTTTCTGATTCTACTACCTAGGGAGAACATGAATCACATCGACTTTTTGAAATCTGGTGTATGTCTGGGCTAGGAACCTCAGTTCTTAAAGTTGAGTTTCCCTGTCAATACAATAGGCCTTTTGGGTTTATGCGGTAATAGGCCGTTTTCCCTAATTTACTCTTTGATTCTCTCTTAAGAGAAGGAGAGATTCTTGAAACCATGATGTTTTTCTGATTCTACTACCTAGGGAGAACAGGAATCACATTGACTATTTGAAATCTGGTGTGTGTCTGGGCCGAGAACCTCAGTTCTTAAAGTTCAGTTTCACCGTCAATACAATAGGCCTTTTGAGCATCTGCGGTAATAGGCCGTTTTTCCCAATTTACTCTATGATTCTCTCTTAAGGCTAGGAGAAATTTTTGAAACCATAATGCTTTTCTGATTCTACTACCCAGCGAGAACATGAATCACGTTGTCTTTTCCAAATCTGATGTTTGTCTGGACCGGGAACCACCGTTATGAAAGTGGAGTTTTGCGGTAATAGGCCGGTTTATCAAATTTATTCTTTGATTTTCTCTTAAGGCAAGGAGAGATTCTTGAAACCATGATGCTTTTCTGATTCTACTACCTAGGGAGAACATGAATCACGTTGTCTTTTCCAAATCTCATGTTTGTGTCGACCGAACCTCCGTTATGAAAGTGGAGTTTTGCGCTAATAGGCCGCTTTTTCCAAATTTATTCTTTGATTCTCTTTTAAGAGAAGGAGAAATTCTTGAAACCATGATGTTTTTCTGATTCTACTACCTAGGGAGAACATGAATCACATCGACTTTTTGAAATCTGGTGTGTGTCTGGGCCGGGAACCTCAGTTCTTAAAGCTGAGTTTCACCGTCAATACAATAGACCTTTTGAGCATCTGCGGTAATAAGCCGTTTTTCCCAATTTACTCTATGATTCTCTCTTAAGACTAGGAGAAATTCTTGAAACCATGATGCTTTTCTGATTCTACTACCTAGGGAGAACATTAATCACGTTGTCTTTTCCAAATCTGATGTTTGTCTGGACCGGGAACCTCGGTTATGAAAGTGGAGTTTTGCGGTAATAGGCCGGTTTATCAAATTTATTCTTTGATTTTCTCTTAAGGCAAGGAGAGATTCTTGAAACCATGATGTTTTTCTGATTCTACTACCTAGGGAGAACATGAATCACATCGACTTTTTGAAATCTGGTGTGTCTCTGGGCCGGGAACCTCAGTTCTTAAAGCTGAGTTTCACCGTCAAAACAATAGGCCTTTTGAGCATCTGCGGTAATAGGCCGTTTTTCCCAATTTACTCTATGATTCTCTCTTAAGAGTAGGAGAAATTCTTGAAACCATGATGCTTTTCTGATTCTACTACCTAGGGAGAACATGAATCACATCGACTTTTTGAAATCTGGTGTGTGTCTGGGCTGGGAACCTCAGTTCTTAAAGTTGAGTTTCCCCGTCAATACAATAGGCCTTTTGGGTATATGCGGTAATAGGCCGTTTTCCCTAATTTACTCTTTGATTCTCTCTTAAGAGAAGGAGAAATTCTTGAAACCATGATATTTTTCTGATTCTACTACGTAGGGAGAACATAAATCACGTCGGCTTTTTGAAATCTGATGTTTGTCTGGACCGGGAACCTCCATTATGAAAGTGGAGTTTTGGGTAATAGGCCGGTTTTTCAAATTTGTTCTTTGATTTTCTCTTAAGGCAAGGAGAGATTCTTGAAACCATGATGTTGTTCTGATTCTACTACCTAGGGAGAACATGAATCACATCGACTATTTCAAATCTGGTGTGTGTCTGGGCCGAGAACCTCAGTTCTTAAAGTTCAGTTTCACCGTCAATACAATAGGCCTTTTGAGCATCTGCGGTAATAGGCCGTTTTTCCCAATTTACTCTATGATTCTCTCTTAACGCTAGGAGAAATTCTTGAAACCATAATGCTTTTCTGATTCTACTACCTAGCGAGAACATGAATCACGTTGTCTTTTCCAAATCTGATGTTTGTCTGGACCGTGAACCTCCGTTATGAAAGTGGAGTTTTGCGTTAATAGGCCGGTTTATCAAATTTATTCTTTGATTTTCTCTTAAGGCAAGGAGAGATTCTTGAAACCATGATGCTTTTCTGATTCTACTACCTAGGGAGAACATGAATCACGTCGTCTTTTTCAAATCTGATGTTTGTCTGGACCGGGAACCTCGGTTATGAAAGTGGAGTTTTGCCGTATTAGGCCGTTTTTCCTAATTTACTCTTTCATTCTCTGTTAAGAGAAGGAGAAATTCTTGAAACCATGAAGTTTTTCCGATTCTACTTCCTAGGGAGAACATGAATCACGTCGTCTTTTTCAAATCTGATGTTTGTCTGGACCGGGAACCTCCGTTATGAAAGTGGAGTTTTGCCGTAATAGGCCGGTTTATCAAATTTATTCTTTGATTTTCTCTTAAGGCAAGGAGAGATTCTTGAAACCATTATGTTTTTCTGATTCTACTACCTAGGGAGAACATGAATCACATCGCCTTTTTGAAATCTGGTGTGTGTCTGGGCCGGGAACCTCAGTTCTTAAAGTTGAGTTTCACCGTCAACACAATACGCCTTTTGAGCATCTGCGGTAATAGGCCGTTTTTCCCAATTTACTCTATGATTCTCTCTTAAGACTAGGAGAAATTCTTGAAACCATGATGCTTTTCTGATTCTACTACCTAGGGAGAAGATGAATCACGTTGTCTTCTCCAAATCTGATGTTTGTCTCGACCAGGATCCTCCGTTATGAAAGTGGAGTTTTGCGGTAATAGGCCGCTTTTTCCAAATTTATTCTTTGATTCTCTTTTAAGAGAAGGAGAAATTCTTGAAACCATGATGCTTTTCTGATTCTACTACCTAGGGAGAAGATGAATCACGTTGTCTTCTCCAAATCTGATGTTTGTCTCGACCGAACCTCCGTTATGAAAGTGGAGTTTTGCGGTAATAGGCCGCTATTTCCAAATTTATTCTTTGATTCTCTTTTAAGAGAAGGAGAAATTCTTGAAACCATGATGTTTTTCTGATTCTACTACCTAGGGAGAACATAAATCACGTCGGCTTTTTCAAATCTGATGTTTGTCTGGACCGGGAACCTCCATTATGAAAGTGGAGTTTTGGGGTAATAGGCCGGTTTTTCAAATTTGTTCTTTGATTTTCTCTAAACGCAAGGAGAGATTCTTGAAACCATGATGTTGTTCTGATTCTACTACCTAGGGAGAACATGAATCACATCGCCTTTTTGAAATCTGGTGTGTGTCTGGGCCGGGAACCTCAGTTCTTAAAGTTGAGTTTCACCGTTAATACAATAGGCCTTTTGAGCATCTGCGGTAATAGGCCGTTTTTCCCAATTTACTCTATGATTCTCTCTTAAGACTAGGAGAAATTCTTGAAACCATAATGCTTTTCTGATTCTACTACCTAGGGAGAACATGAATCACGTTGTCTTTTCCAAATCTGATGTTTGTCTCGACCGGGAACCTCCGTTATGAAAGTGGAGTTTTGCGGTAATAGGCTGGTTTATCAAATTTATTCTTTGATTTTCTCTTAAGGCAAGGAGAGATTCTTGAAACCATTAAGTTTTTCTGATTCTACTACCTAGGGAGAACATGAATCACATCGCCTTTTTGAAATCTGGTGTGTGTCTGGGCCGGGAACCTCAGTTCTTAAAGTTGAGTTTCACCGTCAGCACAATACGCCTTTTGAGCATCTGCGGTAATAGGCCGTTTTTCCCAATTTACTCTATGATTCTCTCTTAAGACTAGGAGAAATTCTTGAAACCATGATGCTTTTCTGATTCTACTACCTAGGGAGAACATGAATCACGGTGTCTTTTCCAAATCTGATGTTTGTCTGGACCGGGAACCTCCGTTATGAAAGTGGAGTTTTGCGGTAATAGGCCGCTTTTTCCAAATTTATTCTTTGATTCTCTTTTAATAGAAGGAGAAATTCTTGAAACCATGATGCTTTTCTGATTCTACTACCTAGGGAGAACATGAATCACGTTGTCTTTTCCAAATCTGATGTTTGTCTCGACCGAACCTCCGTTATGAAAGTGGAGTTTTGCGGTAATAGGCCGCTTTTTCCAAATTTATTCTTTGATTCTCTTTTAAGAGAAGGAGAAATTCTTGAAACCATGATGTTTTTCTGATTCTAGTACCTAGGGAGAACATAAATCACGTCGGCTTTTTCAAATCTGATGTTTGTCTGGACCGGGAACCTCCATTATGGAAGTGTAGTTTTGGGGCAATAGGCCGGTTTTTAAAATTTGTTCTTTGATTTTCTCTTAAGGCAAGGAGAGATTCTTGAAACCATGATGTTTTTCTGATTCTACTACCTAGGGAGAACATGAATCACATCGACTTTTTGAAATCTGGGGTGTGTCTGGGCCGGGAACCTCAGTTCTTAAAGTTGAGTTTCACCGTCAATACAATAGGCCTTTTGAGCATCTGCGGTAGTAGGCCGTTTTTCCCAAATTACTCTATCATTGTCTCTTAAGACTAGGAGAAATTCTTGAAACCATAATGCTTTTCTGATTCTACTACCTAGGGAGAACATGAATCACGTTGTCTTTTCCAAATCTGATGTTTGTCTGGACCAGGAACCTCCGTTATGAAAGTGGAGTTTTGCGGTAATAGGCCGGTTTATCAAATTTATTCTTTGACTTTCTCTTAAGGCAAGGAGAGATTCTTGAAACCATGATGTTTTTCTGATTCTACTACCTAGGGAGAACATGAATCACATCGCCTTTTTGAAATCTGGTGTGTGTCTGGGCCGGGAACCTCAGTTCTTAAAGTTGAGTTTCACCGTCAACACAATACGCCTTTTGAGCATCTGCGGTAATAGGCCGTTTTTCCCAATTTACTCTATGATTCTCTCTTAAGACTAGGAGAAATTCTTGAAACCATAATGCTTTTCTAATTCTACTACCTAGGGAGAACATGAATCACGTTGTCTTTTCCAAATCTGATGTTTGTCTGGACCGGGAACCTCCGTTATGAAAGTGGAGTTTTGCGGTAATAGGCCGCTTTTCCCAAATTTCTTCTTTGATTCTCTCTTAAGGCAAGGAGAGATTCTTGGAACCATGATGTTTTTCTGATTCTACTACCTAGGGAGAACATGAATCACATCGCCTTTTTGAAATGTGGTGTGTGTCTGGGCCGGGAACCTAAGTTCTTAAAGTTGAGTTTCACCGTCAATACAATAGGCCTTTTGTGCATATGCGGTAATAGGCCGTTTTTCCCAATTTACTCTATGATTCTCTCTTAAGAGAAGGAGAAATTCTTGAAACCATGATGCTTTTCTGATTCTACTACCTAGGGAGAACATGAATCACATCGACTTTTTGAAATCTGGTGTGTGTCTGGGCCGGGAACCTCAGTTCTAAAAGTTGAGTTTCCCCGTCAATACAATAGGCCTTTTGAGGATATGCGGTAATAGGCCGTTTTTCCTAATTTTCTCTTTGATTCTCTCTTAAGAGAAGGAGAAATTCTTGAAAACATGATGTTTTTCTGATTCTACTACCTAGGGAGAACAAGAATCACGTCGTCTTTTTCAAATCTGATGTTTCTCTGGACCGGGAACCTCCGTTATGAAAGGGGAGTTTCGCGGTAATAGGCCGCTTTTTCCAAATTTACCCTTTGATTCTCTCTTAAGAGAAGGAGAAATTCTTAAAACCATGAGGTTTTTCTGATTCTACTACCTAGGGAGAACATCAATCACGTCGTCTTTTTCAAATCTGATGTTTGTCTCGACCGGGAACCTCCGTTATGAAAGTGGAGTTTTGCCGTAATAGGCCGGTTTATCAAATTTATTCTTTGATTTTCTCTTAAGGCAAGGAGAGATTCTTGAAACCATGATGTTTTTCTGATTCTACTACCTAGGAAGAACATGAATCACATCGCCTTTTTGAAATCTGGTGTGTGTCTGGGCCGGGAACCTCAGTTCTTAAAGTTGAGTTTCACCGTCAATACAATAGGCCTTTTGAGCATCTGCGGTAATAGGCCGTTTTTCCCAATTTACTCTATGATTCTCTCTTAAGACTAGGAGAAATTCTTCAAACCATAATGCTTTTCTGATTCTACTACCTAGGGAGAACATGAATCACGTTGTCTTTTCCAAATCTGATGTTTGTCTGGACCGGGAACCTCGGTTATGAAAGTGGAGTTTTGCGGTAATAGGCCGGTTTATCAAATTTATTCTTTGATTTTCTCTTAAGGCAAGGAGAGATTCTTGAAACCATGAAGTTTTTCTGATTCTACTACCTAGGGAGAACATGAATCACATCGCCTTTTTGAAATCTGGTGTGTGTCTGGGCCGGGAACCTCAGTTCTTAAAGTTGAGTTTCCCCGTCAATACAATAGGCCTTTTGAGCATCTGCGGTAATAGGCCGTTTTTCCCAATTTACTCTAGGATTCTCTCTTAAGACTAGGAGAAATTCTTGAAACCATGATGCTTTTCTGATTCTACTACCTAGGGAGAACATGAATCACATCGACTTTTTGAAATCTGGTGTATGTCTGGGCTGGGAACCTCAGTTCTTAAAGTTGAGTTTCCCTGTCAATACAATAGGCCTTTTGGGTTTATGCGGTAATAGGCTGTTTTCCCTAATTTACTCTTTGATTCTCTCTTAAGAGAAGGAGAGATTCTTCAAACCATGATGTTTTTCTGATTCTACTACCTAGGGAGAACAGGAATCACATTGACTATTTGAAATCTGGTGTGTGTCTGGGCCGAGAACCTCAGTTCTTAAAGTTCAGTTTCACCGTCAATACAATAGGCCTTTTGAGCATCTGCGGTAATAGGCCGTTTTTCCCAATTTACTCTATGATTCTCTCTTAAGGCTAGGAGAAATTTTTGAAACCATAATGCTTTTCTGATTCTACTACCCAGCGAGAACATGAATCACGTTGTCTTTTCCAAATCTGATGTTTGTCTGGACCGGGAACCACCGTTATGAAAGTGGAGTTTTGCGGTAATAGGCCGGTTTATCAAATTTATTCTTTGATTTTCTCTTAAGGCAAGGAGAGATTCTTGAAACCATGATGCTTTTCTGATTCTACTACCTAGGGAGAACATGAATCACGTTGTCTTTTCCAAATCTCATGTTTGTGTCGACCGAACCTCCGTTATGAAAGTGGAGTTTTGCGCTAATAGGCCGCTTTTTCCAAATTTATTCTTTGATTCTCTTTTAAGAGAAGGAGAAATTCTTGAAACCATGATGTTTTTCTGATTCTACTACCTAGGGAGAACATGAATCACATCGACTTTTTGAAATCTGGTGTGTGTCTGGGCCGGGAACCTCAGTTCTTAAAGCTGAGTTTCACCGTCAATACAATAGACCTTTTGAGCATCTGCGGTAATAAGCCGTTTTTTCCCAATTTACTCTATGATTCTCTCTTAAGACTAGGAGAAATTCTTGAAACCATGATGCTTTTCTGATTCTACTACCTAGGGAGAACATTAATCACGTTGTCTTTTCCAAATCTGATGTTTGTCTGGACCGGGAACCTCGGTTATGAAAGTGGAGTTTTGCGGTAATAGGCCGGTTTATCAAATTTATTCTTTGATTTTCTCTTAAGGCAAGGAGAGATTCTTGAAACCATGATGTTTTTCTGATTCTACTACCTAGGGAGAACATGAATCACATCGACTTTTTGAAATCTGGTGTGTCTCTGGGCCGGGAACCTCAGTTCTTAAAGCTGAGTTTCACCGTCAAAACAATAGGCCTTTTGAGCATCTGCGGTAATAGGCCGTTTTTCCCAATTTACTCTATGATTCTCTCTTAAGAGTAGGAGAAATTCTTGAAACCATGATGCTTTTCTGATTCTACTACCTAGGGAGAACATGAATCACATCGACTTTTTGAAATCTGGTGTGTGTCTGGGCTGGGAACCTCAGTTCTTAAAGTTGAGTTTCCCCGTCAATACAATAGGCCTTTTGGGTATATGCGGTAATAGGCCGTTTTCCCTAATTTACTCTTTGATTCTCTCTTAAGAGAAGGAGAAATTCTTGAAACCATGATATTTTTCTGATTCTACTACGTAGGGAGAACATAAATCACGTCGGCTTTTTGAAATCTGATGTTTGTCTGGACCGGGAACCTCCATTATGAAAGTGGAGTTTTGGGTAATAGGCCGGTTTTTCAAATTTGTTCTTTGATTTTCTCTTAAGGCAAGGAGAGATTCTTGAAACCATGATGTTGTTCTGATTCTACTACCTAGGGAGAACATGAATCACATCGACTATTTCAAATCTGGTGTGTGTCTGGGCCGAGAACCTCAGTTCTTAAAGTTCAGTTTCACCGTCAATACAATAGGCCTTTTGAGCATCTGCGGTAATAGGCCGTTTTTCCCAATTTACTCTATGATTCTCTCTTAACGCTAGGAGAAATTCTTGAAACCATAATGCTTTTCTGATTCTACTACCTAGCGAGAACATGAATCACGTTGTCTTTTCCAAATCTGATGTTTGTCTGGACCGTGAACCTCCGTTATGAAAGTGGAGTTTTGCGTTAATAGGCCGGTTTATCAAATTTATTCTTTGATTTTCTCTTAAGGCAAGGAGAGATTCTTGAAACCATGATGCTTTTCTGATTCTACTACCTAGGGAGAACATGAATCACGTCGTCTTTTTCAAATCTGATGTTTGTCTGGACCGGGAACCTCGGTTATGAAAGTGGAGTTTTGCCGTATTAGGCCGTTTTTCCTAATTTACTCTTTCATTCTCTGTTAAGAGAAGGAGAAATTCTTGAAACCATGAAGTTTTTCCGATTCTACTTCCTAGGGAGAACATGAATCACGTCGTCTTTTTCAAATCTGATGTTTGTCTGGACCGGGAACCTCCGTTATGAAAGTGGAGTTTTGCCGTAATAGGCCGGTTTATCAAATTTATTCTTTGATTTTCTCTTAAGGCAAGGAGAGATTCTTGAAACCATTATGTTTTTCTGATTCTACTACCTAGGGAGAACATGAATCACATCGCCTTTTTGAAATCTGGTGTGTGTCTGGGCCGGGAACCTCAGTTCTTAAAGTTGAGTTTCACCGTCAACACAATACGCCTTTTGAGCATCTGCGGTAATAGGCCGTTTTTCCCAATTTACTCTATGATTCTCTCTTAAGACTAGGAGAAATTCTTGAAACCATGATGCTTTTCTGATTCTACTACCTAGGGAGAAGATGAATCACGTTGTCTTCTCCAAATCTGATGTTTGTCTCGACCAGGATCCTCCGTTATGAAAGTGGAGTTTTGCGGTAATAGGCCGCTTTTTCCAAATTTATTCTTTGATTCTCTTTTAAGAGAAGGAGAAATTCTTGAAACCATGATGCTTTTCTGATTCTACTACCTAGGGAGAAGATGAATCACGTTGTCTTCTCCAAATCTGATGTTTGTCTCGACCGAACCTCCGTTATGAAAGTGGAGTTTTGCGGTAATAGGCCGCTATTTCCAAATTTATTCTTTGATTCTCTTTTAAGAGAAGGAGAAATTCTTGAAACCATGATGTTTTTCTGATTCTACTACCTAGGGAGAACATAAATCACGTCGGCTTTTTCAAATCTGATGTTTGTCTGGACCGGGAACCTCCATTATGAAAGTGGAGTTTTGGGGTAATAGGCCGGTTTTTCAAATTTGTTCTTTGATTTTCTCTAAACGCAAGGAGAGATTCTTGAAACCATGATGTTGTTCTGATTCTACTACCTAGGGAGAACATGAATCACATCGCCTTTTTGAAATCTGGTGTGTGTCTGGGCCGGGAACCTCAGTTCTTAAAGTTGAGTTTCACCGTTAATACAATAGGCCTTTTGAGCATCTGCGGTAATAGGCCGTTTTTCCCAATTTACTCTATGATTCTCTCTTAAGACTAGGAGAAATTCTTGAAACCATAATGCTTTTCTGATTCTACTACCTAGGGAGAACATGAATCACGTTGTCTTTTCCAAATCTGATGTTTGTCTCGACCGGGAACCTCCGTTATGAAAGTGGAGTTTTGCGGTAATAGGCTGGTTTATCAAATTTATTCTTTGATTTTCTCTTAAGGCAAGGAGAGATTCTTGAAACCATTAAGTTTTTCTGATTCTACTACCTAGGGAGAACATGAATCACATCGCCTTTTTGAAATCTGGTGTGTGTCTGGGCCGGGAACCTCAGTTCTTAAAGTTGAGTTTCACCGTCAGCACAATACGCCTTTTGAGCATCTGCGGTAATAGGCCGTTTTTCCCAATTTACTCTATGATTCTCTCTTAAGACTAGGAGAAATTCTTGAAACCATGATGCTTTTCTGATTCTACTACCTAGGGAGAACATGAATCACGGTGTCTTTTCCAAATCTGATGTTTGTCTGGACCGGGAACCTCCGTTATGAAAGTGGAGTTTTGCGGTAATAGGCCGCTTTTTCCAAATTTATTCTTTGATTCTCTTTTAATAGAAGGAGAAATTCTTGAAACCATGATGCTTTTCTGATTCTACTACCTAGGGAGAACATGAATCACGTTGTCTTTTCCAAATCTGATGTTTGTCTCGACCGAACCTCCGTTATGAAAGTGGAGTTTTGCGGTAATAGGCCGCTTTTTCCAAATTTATTCTTTGATTCTCTTTTAAGAGAAGGAGAAATTCTTGAAACCATGATGTTTTTCTGATTCTAGTACCTAGGGAGAACATAAATCACGTCGGCTTTTTCAAATCTGATGTTTGTCTGGACCGGGAACCTCCATTATGGAAGTGTAGTTTTGGGGCAATAGGCCGGTTTTTAAAATTTGTTCTTTGATTTTCTCTTAAGGCAAGGAGAGATTCTTGAAACCATGATGTTTTTCTGATTCTACTACCTAGGGAGAACATGAATCACATCGACTTTTTGAAATCTGGGGTGTGTCTGGGCCGGGAACCTCAGTTCTTAAAGTTGAGTTTCACCGTCAATACAATAGGCCTTTTGAGCATCTGCGGTAGTAGGCCGTTTTTCCCAAATTACTCTATCATTGTCTCTTAAGACTAGGAGAAATTCTTGAAACCATAATGCTTTTCTGATTCTACTACCTAGGGAGAACATGAATCACGTTGTCTTTTCCAAATCTGATGTTTGTCTGGACCAGGAACCTCCGTTATGAAAGTGGAGTTTTGCGGTAATAGGCCGGTTTATCAAATTTATTCTTTGACTTTCTCTTAAGGCAAGGAGAGATTCTTGAAACCATGATGTTTTTCTGATTCTACTACCTAGGGAGAACATGAATCACATCGCCTTTTTGAAATCTGGTGTGTGTCTGGGCCGGGAACCTCAGTTCTTAAAGTTGAGTTTCACCGTCAACACAATACGCCTTTTGAGCATCTGCGGTAATAGGCCGTTTTTCCCAATTTACTCTATGATTCTCTCTTAAGACTAGGAGAAATTCTTGAAACCATAATGCTTTTCTAATTCTACTACCTAGGGAGAACATGAATCACGTTGTCTTTTCCAAATCTGATGTTTGTCTGGACCGGGAACCTCCGTTATGAAAGTGGAGTTTTGCGGTAATAGGCCGCTTTTCCCAAATTTCTTCTTTGATTCTCTCTTAAGGCAAGGAGAGATTCTTGGAACCATGATGTTTTTCTGATTCTACTACCTAGGGAGAACATGAATCACATCGCCTTTTTGAAATGTGGTGTGTGTCTGGGCCGGGAACCTAAGTTCTTAAAGTTGAGTTTCACCGTCAATACAATAGGCCTTTTGTGCATATGCGGTAATAGGCCGTTTTTCCCAATTTACTCTATGATTCTCTCTTAAGAGAAGGAGAAATTCTTGAAACCATGATGCTTTTCTGATTCTACTACCTAGGGAGAACATGAATCACATCGACTTTTTGAAATCTGGTGTGTGTCTGGGCCGGGAACCTCAGTTCTAAAAGTTGAGTTTCCCCGTCAATACAATAGGCCTTTTGAGGATATGCGGTAATAGGCCGTTTTTCCTAATTTTCTCTTTGATTCTCTCTTAAGAGAAGGAGAAATTCTTGAAAACATGATGTTTTTTCTGATTCTACTACCTAGGGAGAACAAGAATCACGTCGTCTTTTTCAAATCTGATGTTTCTCTGGACCGGGAAACCTCCGTTATGAAAGGGGAGTTTCGCGGTAATAGGCCGCTTTTCCAAATTTACCCTTTGATTCTCTCTTAAGAGAAGGAGAAATTCTTAAAACCATGAGGTTTTTCTGATTCTACTACCTAGGGAGAACATCAATCACGTCGTCTTTTTCAAATCTGATGTTTTGTCTCGACCGGGAACCTCCGTTATAAGTGGAGTTTTGCCGTAATAGGCCGGTTTATCAAATTTATTCTTTGATTTTCTCTTAAGGCAAGGAGAGATTCTTGAAACCATGATGTTTTTCTGATTCTACTACCTAGGAAGAACATGAATCACATCGCCTTTTTGAAATCTGGTGTGTGTCTGGGCCGGGAACCTCAGTTCTTAAAGTTGAGTTTCACCGTCAATACAATAGGCCTTTTGAGCATCTGCGGTAATAGGCCGTTTTTCCCAATTTACTCTATGATTCTCTCTTAAGACTAGGAGAAATTCTTCAAACCATAATGCTTTTCTGATTCTACTACCTAGGGAGAACATGAATCACGTTGTCTTTTCCAAATCTGATGTTTGTCTGGACCGGGAACCTCGGTTATGAAAGTGGAGTTTTGCGGTAATAGGCCGGTTTATCAAATTTATTCTTTGATTTTCTCTTAAGGCAAGGAGAGATTCTTGAAACCATGAAGTTTTTCTGATTCTACTACCTAGGGAGAACATGAATCACATCGCCTTTTTGAAATCTGGTGTGTGTCTGGGCCGGGAACCTCAGTTCTTAAAGTTGAGTTTCCCCGTCAATACAATAGGCCTTTTGAGCATCTGCGGTAATAGGCCGTTTTTCCCAATTTACTCTAGGATTCTCTCTTAAGACTAGGAGAAATTCTTGAAACCATGATGCTTTTCTGATTCTACTACCTAGGGAGAACATGAATCACATCGACTTTTTGAAATCTGGTGTATGTCTGGGCTGGGAACCTCAGTTCTTAAAGTTGAGTTTCCCTGTCAATACAATAGGCCTTTTGGGTTTATGCGGTAATAGGCTGTTTTCCCTAATTTACTCTTTGATTCTCTCTTAAGAGAAGGAGAGATTCTTCAAACCATGATGTTTTTCTGATTCTACTACCTAGGGAGAACAGGAATCACATTGACTATTTGAAATCTGGTGTGTGTCTGGGCCGAGAACCTCAGTTCTTAAAGTTCAGTTTCACCGTCAATACAATAGGCCTTTTGAGCATCTGCGGTAATAGGCCGTTTTTCCCAATTTACTCTATGATTCTCTCTTAAGGCTAGGAGAAATTTTTGAAACCATAATGCTTTTCTGATTCTACTACCCAGCGAGAACATGAATCACGTTGTCTTTTCCAAATCTGATGTTTGTCTGGACCGGGAACCACCGTTATGAAAGTGGAGTTTTGCGGTAATAGGCCGGTTTATCAAATTTATTCTTTGATTTTCTCTTAAGGCAAGGAGAGATTCTTGAAACCATGATGCTTTTCTGATTCTACTACCTAGGGAGAACATGAATCACGTTGTCTTTTCCAAATCTCATGTTTGTGTCGACCGAACCTCCGTTATGAAAGTGGAGTTTTGCGCTAATAGGCCGCTTTTTCCAAATTTATTCTTTGATTCTCTTTTAAGAGAAGGAGAAATTCTTGAAACCATGATGTTTTTCTGATTCTACTACCTAGGGAGAACATGAATCACATCGACTTTTTGAAATCTGGTGTGTGTCTGGGCCGGGAACCTCAGTTCTTAAAGCTGAGTTTCACCGTCAATACAATAGACCTTTTGAGCATCTGCGGTAATAAGCCGTTTTTCCCAATTTACTCTATGATTCTCTCTTAAGACTAGGAGAAATTCTTGAAACCATGATGCTTTTCTGATTCTACTACCTAGGGAGAACATTAATCACGTTGTCTTTTCCAAATCTGATGTTTGTCTGGACCGGGAACCTCGGTTATGAAAGTGGAGTTTTGCGGTAATAGGCCGGTTTATCAAATTTATTCTTTGATTTTCTCTTAAGGCAAGGAGAGATTCTTGAAACCATGATGTTTTTCTGATTCTACTACCTACGGAGAACATGAATCACATCGACTTTTTGAAATCTGGTGTGTCTCTGGGCCGGGAACCTCAGTTCTTAAAGCTGAGTTTCACCGTCAAAACAATAGGCCTTTTGAGCATCTGCGGTAATAGGCCGTTTTTCCCAATTTACTCTATGATTCTCTCTTAAGAGTAGGAGAAATTCTTGAAACCATGATGCTTTTCTGATTCTACTACCTAGGGAGAACATGAATCACATCGACTTTTTGAAATCTGGTGTGTGTCTGGGCTGGGAACCTCAGTTCTTAAAGTTGAGTTTCCCCGTCAATACAATAGGCCTTTTGGGTATATGCGGTAATAGGCCGTTTTCCCTAATTTACTCTTTGATTCTCTCTTAAGAGAAGGAGAAATTCTTGAAACCATGATATTTTTCTGATTCTACTACGTAGGGAGAACATAAATCACGTCGGCTTTTTGAAATCTGATGTTTGTCTGGACCGGGAACCTCCATTATGAAAGTGGAGTTTTGGGTAATAGGCCGGTTTTTCAAATTTGTTCTTTGATTTTCTCTTAAGGCAAGGAGAGATTCTTGAAACCATGATGTTGTTCTGATTCTACTACCTAGGGAGAACATGAATCACATCGACTATTTCAAATCTGGTGTGTGTCTGGGCCGAGAACCTCAGTTCTTAAAGTTCAGTTTCACCGTCAATACAATAGGCCTTTTGAGCATCTGCGGTAATAGGCCGTTTTTCCCAATTTACTCTATGATTCTCTCTTAACGCTAGGAGAAATTCTTGAAACCATAATGCTTTTCTGATTCTACTACCTAGCGAGAACATGAATCACGTTGTCTTTTCCAAATCTGATGTTTGTCTGGACCGTGAACCTCCGTTATGAAAGTGGAGTTTTGCGTTAATAGGCCGGTTTATCAAATTTATTCTTTGATTTTCTCTTAAGGCAAGGAGAGATTCTTGAAACCATGATGCTTTTCTGATTCTACTACCTAGGAAGAACATGAATCACATCGCATTTTTGAAATCTGGTGTGTGTCTGGGCCGGGAACCTCAGTTCTTAAAGTTGAGTTTCAACGTCAGTACAATAGGCCTTTTGAGCATATGCGGTAATAGGCCGTTTTTCCCAATTTACTCTATGATTCTCTCTTAAGACTAGGAGAAATTCTTGAAACCATAATGCTTTTCTGATTCTACTACCTAGGGAGAACATGAATCACATTGCCTTTTTGAAATCTGGTGTGTGTCTGGGCCGGGAACCTCAGTTCTTAAAGTTGAGTTTCACCGTCAATACAATAGGCCTTTTGAGCATCTGCGGTAATAGGCTGTTTATCCCAATTTACTCTATTTTTCTCTCTTAAGGCTAGGAGAAATTCTTGAAACCATAATGCTTTTCTGATTCTACTACCTAGGGAGAACATGAATCACGTTGTCTTTTCCAAATCTGATGTTTGTCTGGACCGGGAACCTCCGTTATGAAAGTGGAGTTTTGCGGTAATAGGCCGGTTTATCAAATTTATTCTTTGATTTTCTCTTAAGGCAAGGAGAGATTCTTGAAACCATGATGTTTTTCTGATTCTACTACCTAGGGAGAACATGAATCACATCGCCTTTTTGAAATGTGGTGTGTGTCTGGGCCGGGAACCTAAGTTCTTAAAGTTGAGTTTCACCGTCAATACAATAGGCCTTTTGTGCATATGCGGTAATAGGCCGTTTTTCCCAATTTACTCTATGATTCTCTCTTAAGAGAAGGAGAAATTCTTGAAACCATGATGCTTTTCTGATTCTACTACCTAGGGAGAACATGAATCACATCGACTTTTTGAAATCTGGTGTGTGTCTGGGCCGGGAACCTCAGTTCTAAAAGTTGAGTTTCCCCGTCAATACAATAGGCCTTTTGAGGATATGCGGTAATAGGCCGTTTTTCCTAATTTTCTCTTTGATTCTCTCTTAAGAGAAGGAGAAATTCTTGAAAACATGATGTTTTTCTGATTCTACTACCTAGGGAGAACAAGAATCACGTCGTCTTTTTCAAATCTGATGTTTCTCTGGACCGGGAACCTCCGTTATGAAAGGGGAGTTTCGCGGTAATAGGCCGCTTTTTCCAAATTTACCCTTTGATTCTCTCTTAAGAGAAGGAGAAATTCTTAAAACCATGAGGTTTTTCTGATTCTACTACCTAGGGAGAACATCAATCACGTCGTCTTTTTCAAATCTGATGTTTGTCTCGACCGGGAACCTCCGTTATGAAAGTGGAGTTTTGCCGTAATAGGCCGGTTTATCAAATTTATTCTTTGATTTTCTCTTAAGGCAAGGAGAGATTCTTGAAACCATGATGTTTTTCTGATTCTACTACCTAGGAAGAACATGAATCACATCGCCTTTTTGAAATCTGGTGTGTGTCTGGGCCGGGAACCTCAGTTCTTAAAGTTGAGTTTCACCGTCAATACAATAGGCCTTTTGAGCATCTGCGGTAATAGGCCGTTTTTCCCAATTTACTCTATGATTCTCTCTTAAGACTAGGAGAAATTCTTCAAACCATAATGCTTTTCTGATTCTACTACCTAGGGAGAACATGAATCACGTTGTCTTTTCCAAATCTGATGTTTGTCTGGACCGGGAACCTCGGTTATGAAAGTGGAGTTTTGCGGTAATAGGCCGGTTTATCAAATTTATTGTTTGATTTTCTCTTAAGGCAAGGAGAGATTCTTGAAACCATGAAGTTTTTCTGATTCTACTACCTAGGGAGAACATGAATCACATCGCCTTTTTGAAATCTGGTGTGTGTCTGGGCCGGGAACCTCAGTTCTTAAAGTTGAGTTTCCCCGTCAATACAATAGGCCTTTTGAGCATCTGCGGTAATAGGCCGTTTTTCCCAATTTACTCTAGGATTCTCTCTTAAGACTAGGAGAAATTCTTGAAACCATGATGCTTTTCTGATTCTACTACCTAGGGAGAACATGAATCACATCGACTTTTTGAAATCTGGTGTATGTCTGGGCTAGGAACCTCAGTTCTTAAAGTTGAGTTTCCCTGTCAATACAATAGGCCTTTTGGGTTTATGCGGTAATAGGCCGTTTTCCCTAATTTACTCTTTGATTCTCTCTTAAGAGAAGGAGAGATTCTTGAAACCATGATGTTTTTCTGATTCTACTACCTAGGGAGAACAGGAATCACATTGACTATTTGAAATCTGGTGTGTGTCTGGGCCGAGAACCTCAGTTCTTAAAGTTCAGTTTCACCGTCAATACAATAGGCCTTTTGAGCATCTGCGGTAATAGGCCGTTTTTCCCAATTTACTCTATGATTCTCTCTTAAGGCTAGGAGAAATTTTTGAAACCATAATGCTTTTCTGATTCTACTACCCAGCGAGAACATGAATCACGTTGTCTTTTCCAAATCTGATGTTTGTCTGGACCGGGAACCACCGTTATGAAAGTGGAGTTTTGCGGTAATAGGCCGGTTTATCAAATTTATTCTTTGATTTTCTCTTAAGGCAAGGAGAGATTCTTGAAACCATGATGCTTTTCTGATTCTACTACCTAGGGAGAACATGAATCACGTTGTCTTTTCCAAATCTCATGTTTGTGTCGACCGAACCTCCGTTATGAAAGTGGAGTTTTGCGCTAATAGGCCGCTTTTTCCAAATTTATTCTTTGATTCTCTTTTAAGAGAAGGAGAAATTCTTGAAACCATGATGTTTTTCTGATTCTACTACCTAGGGAGAACATGAATCACATCGACTTTTTGAAATCTGGTGTGTGTCTGGGCCGGGAACCTCAGTTCTTAAAGCTGAGTTTCACCGTCAATACAATAGACCTTTTGAGCATCTGCGGTAATAAGCCGTTTTTCCCAATTTACTCTATGATTCTCTCTTAAGACTAGGAGAAATTCTTGAAACCATGATGCTTTTCTGATTCTACTACCTAGGGAGAACATTAATCACGTTGTCTTTTCCAAATCTGATGTTTGTCTGGACCGGGAACCTCGGTTATGAAAGTGGAGTTTTGCGGTAATAGGCCGGTTTATCAAATTTATTCTTTGATTTTCTCTTAAGGCAAGGAGAGATTCTTGAAACCATGATGTTTTTCTGATTCTACTACCTAGGGAGAACATGAATCACATCGACTTTTTGAAATCTGGTGTGTCTCTGGGCCGGGAACCTCAGTTCTTAAAGCTGAGTTTCACCGTCAAAACAATAGGCCTTTTGAGCATCTGCGGTAATAGGCCGTTTTTCCCAATTTACTCTATGATTCTCTCTTAAGAGTAGGAGAAATTCTTGAAACCATGATGCTTTTCTGATTCTACTACCTAGGGAGAACATGAATCACATCGACTTTTTGAAATCTGGTGTGTGTCTGGGCTGGGAACCTCAGTTCTTAAAGTTGAGTTTCCCCGTCAATACAATAGGCCTTTTGGGTATATGCGGTAATAGGCCGTTTTCCCTAATTTACTCTTTGATTCTCTCTTAAGAGAAGGAGAAATTCTTGAAACCATGATATTTTTCTGATTCTACTACGTAGGGAGAACATAAATCACGTCGGCTTTTTGAAATCTGATGTTTGTCTGGACCGGGAACCTCCATTATGAAAGTGGAGTTTTGGGTAATAGGCCGGTTTTTCAAATTTGTTCTTTGATTTTCTCTTAAGGCAAGGAGAGATTCTTGAAACCATGATGTTGTTCTGATTCTACTACCTAGGGAGAACATGAATCACATCGACTATTTCAAATCTGGTGTGTGTCTGGGCCGAGAACCTCAGTTCTTAAAGTTCAGTTTCACCGTCAATACAATAGGCCTTTTGAGCATCTGCGGTAATAGGCCGTTTTTCCCAATTTACTCTATGATTCTCTCTTAACGCTAGGAGAAATTCTTGAAACCATAATGCTTTTCTGATTCTACTACCTAGCGAGAACATGAATCACGTTGTCTTTTCCAAATCTGATGTTTGTCTGGACCGTGAACCTCCGTTATGAAAGTGGAGTTTTGCGTTAATAGGCCGGTTTATCAAATTTATTCTTTGATTTTCTCTTAAGGCAAGGAGAGATTCTTGAAACCATGATGCTTTTCTGATTCTACTACCTAGGGAGAACATGAATCACGTCGTCTTTTTCAAATCTGATGTTTGTCTGGACCGGGAACCTCGGTTATGAAAGTGGAGTTTTGCCGTATTAGGCCGTTTTTCCTAATTTACTCTTTCATTCTCTGTTAAGAGAAGGAGAAATTCTTGAAACCATGAAGTTTTTCCGATTCTACTTCCTAGGGAGAACATGAATCACGTCGTCTTTTTCAAATCTGATGTTTGTCTGGACCGGGAACCTCCGTTATGAAAGTGGAGTTTTGCCGTAATAGGCCGGTTTATCAAATTTATTCTTTGATTTTCTCTTAAGGCAAGGAGAGATTCTTGAAACCATTATGTTTTTCTGATTCTACTACCTAGGGAGAACATGAATCACATCGCCTTTTTGAAATCTGGTGTGTGTCTGGGCCGGGAACCTCAGTTCTTAAAGTTGAGTTTCACCGTCAACACAATACGCCTTTTGAGCATCTGCGGTAATAGGCCGTTTTTCCCAATTTACTCTATGATTCTCTCTTAAGACTAGGAGAAATTCTTGAAACCATGATGCTTTTCTGATTCTACTACCTAGGGAGAAGATGAATCACGTTGTCTTCTCCAAATCTGATGTTTGTCTCGACCAGGATCCTCCGTTATGAAAGTGGAGTTTTGCGGTAATAGGCCGCTTTTTCCAAATTTATTCTTTGATTCTCTTTTAAGAGAAGGAGAAATTCTTGAAACCATGATGCTTTTCTGATTCTACTACCTAGGGAGAAGATGAATCACGTTGTCTTCTCCAAATCTGATGTTTGTCTCGACCGAACCTCCGTTATGAAAGTGGAGTTTTGCGGTAATAGGCCGCTATTTCCAAATTTATTCTTTGATTCTCTTTTAAGAGAAGGAGAAATTCTTGAAACCATGATGTTTTTCTGATTCTACTACCTAGGGAGAACATAAATCACGTCGGCTTTTTCAAATCTGATGTTTGTCTGGACCGGGAACCTCCATTATGAAAGTGGAGTTTTGGGGTAATAGGCCGGTTTTTCAAATTTGTTCTTTGATTTTCTCTAAACGCAAGGAGAGATTCTTGAAACCATGATGTTGTTCTGATTCTACTACCTAGGGAGAACATGAATCACATCGCCTTTTTGAAATCTGGTGTGTGTCTGGGCCGGGAACCTCAGTTCTTAAAGTTGAGTTTCACCGTTAATACAATAGGCCTTTTGAGCATCTGCGGTAATAGGCCGTTTTTCCCAATTTACTCTATGATTCTCTCTTAAGACTAGGAGAAATTCTTGAAACCATAATGCTTTTCTGATTCTACTACCTAGGGAGAACATGAATCACGTTGTCTTTTCCAAATCTGATGTTTGTCTCGACCGGGAACCTCCGTTATGAAAGTGGAGTTTTGCGGTAATAGGCTGGTTTATCAAATTTATTCTTTGATTTTCTCTTAAGGCAAGGAGAGATTCTTGAAACCATTAAGTTTTTCTGATTCTACTACCTAGGGAGAACATGAATCACATCGCCTTTTTGAAATCTGGTGTGTGTCTGGGCCGGGAACCTCAGTTCTTAAAGTTGAGTTTCACCGTCAGCACAATACGCCTTTTGAGCATCTGCGGTAATAGGCCGTTTTTCCCAATTTACTCTATGATTCTCTCTTAAGACTAGGAGAAATTCTTGAAACCATGATGCTTTTCTGATTCTACTACCTAGGGAGAACATGAATCACGGTGTCTTTTCCAAATCTGATGTTTGTCTGGACCGGGAACCTCCGTTATGAAAGTGGAGTTTTGCGGTAATAGGCCGCTTTTTCCAAATTTATTCTTTGATTCTCTTTTAATAGAAGGAGAAATTCTTGAAACCATGATGCTTTTCTGATTCTACTACCTAGGGAGAACATGAATCACGTTGTCTTTTCCAAATCTGATGTTTGTCTCGACCGAACCTCCGTTATGAAAGTGGAGTTTTGCGGTAATAGGCCGCTTTTTCCAAATTTATTCTTTGATTCTCTTTTAAGAGAAGGAGAAATTCTTGAAACCATGATGTTTTTCTGATTCTAGTACCTAGGGAGAACATAAATCACGTCGGCTTTTTCAAATCTGATGTTTGTCTGGACCGGGAACCTCCATTATGGAAGTGTAGTTTTGGGGCAATAGGCCGGTTTTTAAAATTTGTTCTTTGATTTTCTCTTAAGGCAAGGAGAGATTCTTGAAACCATGATGTTTTTCTGATTCTACTACCTAGGGAGAACATGAATCACATCGACTTTTTGAAATCTGGGGTGTGTCTGGGCCGGGAACCTCAGTTCTTAAAGTTGAGTTTCACCGTCAATACAATAGGCCTTTTGAGCATCTGCGGTAGTAGGCCGTTTTTCCCAAATTACTCTATCATTGTCTCTTAAGACTAGGAGAAATTCTTGAAACCATAATGCTTTTCTGATTCTACTACCTAGGGAGAACATGAATCACGTTGTCTTTTCCAAATCTGATGTTTGTCTGGACCAGGAACCTCCGTTATGAAAGTGGAGTTTTGCGGTAATAGGCCGGTTTATCAAATTTATTCTTTGACTTTCTCTTAAGGCAAGGAGAGATTCTTGAAACCATGATGTTTTTCTGATTCTACTACCTAGGGAGAACATGAATCACATCGCCTTTTTGAAATCTGGTGTGTGTCTGGGCCGGGAACCTCAGTTCTTAAAGTTGAGTTTCACCGTCAACACAATACGCCTTTTGAGCATCTGCGGTAATAGGCCGTTTTTCCCAATTTACTCTATGATTCTCTCTTAAGACTAGGAGAAATTCTTGAAACCATAATGCTTTTCTAATTCTACTACCTAGGGAGAACATGAATCACGTTGTCTTTTCCAAATCTGATGTTTGTCTGGACCGGGAACCTCCGTTATGAAAGTGGAGTTTTGCGGTAATAGGCCGCTTTTCCCAAATTTCTTCTTTGATTCTCTCTTAAGGCAAGGAGAGATTCTTGGAACCATGATGTTTTTCTGATTCTACTACCTAGGGAGAACATGAATCACATCGCCTTTTTGAAATGTGGTGTGTGTCTGGGCCGGGAACCTAAGTTCTTAAAGTTGAGTTTCACCGTCAATACAATAGGCCTTTTGTGCATATGCGGTAATAGGCCGTTTTTCCCAATTTACTCTATGATTCTCTCTTAAGAGAAGGAGAAATTCTTGAAACCATGATGCTTTTCTGATTCTACTACCTAGGGAGAACATGAATCACATCGACTTTTTGAAATCTGGTGTGTGTCTGGGCCGGGAACCTCAGTTCTAAAAGTTGAGTTTCCCCGTCAATACAATAGGCCTTTTGAGGATATGCGGTAATAGGCCGTTTTTCCTAATTTTCTCTTTGATTCTCTCTTAAGAGAAGGAGAAATTCTTGAAAACATGATGTTTTTCTGATTCTACTACCTAGGGAGAACAAGAATCACGTCGTCTTTTTCAAATCTGATGTTTCTCTGGACCGGGAACCTCCGTTATGAAAGGGGAGTTTCGCGGTAATAGGCCGCTTTTTCCAAATTTACCCTTTGATTCTCTCTTAAGAGAAGGAGAAATTCTTAAAACCATGAGGTTTTTCTGATTCTACTACCTAGGGAGAACATCAATCACGTCGTCTTTTTCAAATCTGATGTTTGTCTCGACCGGGAACCTCCGTTATGAAAGTGGAGTTTTGCCGTAATAGGCCGGTTTATCAAATTTATTCTTTGATTTTCTCTTAAGGCAAGGAGAGATTCTTGAAACCATGATGTTTTTCTGATTCTACTACCTAGGAAGAACATGAATCACATCGCCTTTTTGAAATCTGGTGTGTGTCTGGGCCGGGAACCTCAGTTCTTAAAGTTGAGTTTCACCGTCAATACAATAGGCCTTTTGAGCATCTGCGGTAATAGGCCGTTTTTCCCAATTTACTCTATGATTCTCTCTTAAGACTAGGAGAAATTCTTCAAACCATAATGCTTTTCTGATTCTACTACCTAGGGAGAACATGAATCACGTTGTCTTTTCCAAATCTGATGTTTGTCTGGACCGGGAACCTCGGTTATGAAAGTGGAGTTTTGCGGTAATAGGCCGGTTTATCAAATTTATTCTTTGATTTTCTCTTAAGGCAAGGAGAGATTCTTGAAACCATGAAGTTTTTCTGATTCTACTACCTAGGGAGAACATGAATCACATCGCCTTTTTGAAATCTGGTGTGTGTCTGGGCCGGGAACCTCAGTTCTTAAAGTTGAGTTTCCCCGTCAATACAATAGGCCTTTTGAGCATCTGCGGTAATAGGCCGTTTTTCCCAATTTACTCTAGGATTCTCTCTTAAGACTAGGAGAAATTCTTGAAACCATGATGCTTTTCTGATTCTACTACCTAGGGAGAACATGAATCACATCGACTTTTTGAAATCTGGTGTATGTCTGGGCTGGGAACCTCAGTTCTTAAAGTTGAGTTTCCCTGTCAATACAATAGGCCTTTTGGGTTTATGCGGTAATAGGCTGTTTTCCCTAATTTACTCTTTGATTCTCTCTTAAGAGAAGGAGAGATTCTTCAAACCATGATGTTTTTCTGATTCTACTACCTAGGGAGAACAGGAATCACATTGACTATTTGAAATCTGGTGTGTGTCTGGGCCGAGAACCTCAGTTCTTAAAGTTCAGTTTCACCGTCAATACAATAGGCCTTTTGAGCATCTGCGGTAATAGGCCGTTTTTCCCAATTTACTCTATGATTCTCTCTTAAGGCTAGGAGAAATTTTTGAAACCATAATGCTTTTCTGATTCTACTACCCAGCGAGAACATGAATCACGTTGTCTTTTCCAAATCTGATGTTTGTCTGGACCGGGAACCACCGTTATGAAAGTGGAGTTTTGCGGTAATAGGCCGGTTTATCAAATTTATTCTTTGATTTTCTCTTAAGGCAAGGAGAGATTCTTGAAACCATGATGCTTTTCTGATTCTACTACCTAGGGAGAACATGAATCACGTTGTCTTTTCCAAATCTCATGTTTGTGTCGACCGAACCTCCGTTATGAAAGTGGAGTTTTGCGCTAATAGGCCGCTTTTTCCAAATTTATTCTTTGATTCTCTTTTAAGAGAAGGAGAAATTCTTGAAACCATGATGTTTTTCTGATTCTACTACCTAGGGAGAACATGAATCACATCGACTTTTTGAAATCTGGTGTGTGTCTGGGCCGGGAACCTCAGTTCTTAAAGCTGAGTTTCACCGTCAATACAATAGACCTTTTGAGCATCTGCGGTAATAAGCCGTTTTTCCCAATTTACTCTATGATTCTCTCTTAAGACTAGGAGAAATTCTTGAAACCATGATGCTTTTCTGATTCTACTACCTAGGGAGAACATTAATCACGTTGTCTTTTCCAAATCTGATGTTTGTCTGGACCGGGAACCTCGGTTATGAAAGTGGAGTTTTGCGGTAATAGGCCGGTTTATCAAATTTATTCTTTGATTTTCTCTTAAGGCAAGGAGAGATTCTTGAAACCATGATGTTTTTCTGATTCTACTACCTACGGAGAACATGAATCACATCGACTTTTTGAAATCTGGTGTGTCTCTGGGCCGGGAACCTCAGTTCTTAAAGCTGAGTTTCACCGTCAAAACAATAGGCCTTTTGAGCATCTGCGGTAATAGGCCGTTTTTCCCAATTTACTCTATGATTCTCTCTTAAGAGTAGGAGAAATTCTTGAAACCATGATGCTTTTCTGATTCTACTACCTAGGGAGAACATGAATCACATCGACTTTTTGAAATCTGGTGTGTGTCTGGGCTGGGAACCTCAGTTCTTAAAGTTGAGTTTCCCCGTCAATACAATAGGCCTTTTGGGTATATGCGGTAATAGGCCGTTTTCCCTAATTTACTCTTTGATTCTCTCTTAAGAGAAGGAGAAATTCTTGAAACCATGATATTTTTCTGATTCTACTACGTAGGGAGAACATAAATCACGTCGGCTTTTTGAAATCTGATGTTTGTCTGGACCGGGAACCTCCATTATGAAAGTGGAGTTTTGGGTAATAGGCCGGTTTTTCAAATTTGTTCTTTGATTTTCTCTTAAGGCAAGGAGAGATTCTTGAAACCATGATGTTGTTCTGATTCTACTACCTAGGGAGAACATGAATCACATCGACTATTTCAAATCTGGTGTGTGTCTGGGCCGAGAACCTCAGTTCTTAAAGTTCAGTTTCACCGTCAATACAATAGGCCTTTTGAGCATCTGCGGTAATAGGCCGTTTTTCCCAATTTACTCTATGATTCTCTCTTAACGCTAGGAGAAATTCTTGAAACCATAATGCTTTTCTGATTCTACTACCTAGCGAGAACATGAATCACGTTGTCTTTTCCAAATCTGATGTTTGTCTGGACCGTGAACCTCCGTTATGAAAGTGGAGTTTTGCGTTAATAGGCCGGTTTATCAAATTTATTCTTTGATTTTCTCTTAAGGCAAGGAGAGATTCTTGAAACCATGATGCTTTTCTGATTCTACTACCTAGGAAGAACATGAATCACATCGCATTTTTGAAATCTGGTGTGTGTCTGGGCCGGGAACCTCAGTTCTTAAAGTTGAGTTTCAACGTCAGTACAATAGGCCTTTTGAGCATATGCGGTAATAGGCCGTTTTTCCCAATTTACTCTATGATTCTCTCTTAAGACTAGGAGAAATTCTTGAAACCATAATGCTTTTCTGATTCTACTACCTAGGGAGAACATGAATCACATTGCCTTTTTGAAATCTGGTGTGTGTCTGGGCCGGGAACCTCAGTTCTTAAAGTTGAGTTTCACCGTCAATACAATAGGCCTTTTGAGCATCTGCGGTAATAGGCTGTTTATCCCAATTTACTCTATTTTTCTCTCTTAAGGCTAGGAGAAATTCTTGAAACCATAATGCTTTTCTGATTCTACTACCTAGGGAGAACATGAATCACGTTGTCTTTTCCAAATCTGATGTTTGTCTGGACCGGGAACCTCCGTTATGAAAGTGGAGTTTTGCGGTAATAGGCCGGTTTATCAAATTTATTCTTTGATTTTCTCTTAAGGCAAGGAGAGATTCTTGAAACCATGATGTTTTTCTGATTCTACTACCTAGGGAGAACATGAATCACATCGCCTTTTTGAAATCTGGTGTGTGTCTGGCCGGGAACCTCAGTTCTTAAAGTTGAGTTTCACCGTCAATACAATAGGCCTTTTGAGCATCTGCGGTAATAGGCCGTTTTTCCCAATTTACTATATGATTCGCTCTTAAGGCTAGGAGAAATTCTTGAAACCATGATGCTTTTCTGATTCTACTACCTAGGGAGAACATGAATCACGTTGTCTTTTCCAAATCTGATGTTTGTCTGGACCGGGAACCTCCGTTATGAAAGTGGAGTTTTGCGGTAATAGGCCGCTTTTTCCAAATTTACTCTTTGATTCTCTCTTAAGAGAAGGAGAAATTCTTGAAACCATGATGTTTTTCTGATTCTACTACCTAGGGAGAACATAAATCACGTCGGCTTTTTCAAATCTGATGTTTGTCTGGACAGGGAATCTCCGTTATGAAAGTGGAGTTTTGGGTAACAGGCCGGTTTTTCAAATTGTTCTTTGATTTTCTCTTAAGGCAAGGAGAGATTCTTGAAACCATGATGTTTTTCTGATTCTACTAGCTAGGGAGAACATGAATCACATCGACTTTTTGAAATCTGGTGTGTGTCTGGGCCGGGAACCTCAGTTCTTAAAGCTGAGTTTCACCGTCAATACAATAGACCTTTTGAGCATATGCGGTAATAGCCCGTTTTTCCCAATTTACTCTATGATTCTCTCTTAAGACTAGGAGAAATTCTTGAAACCATGATGCTTTTCTGATTCTACTACCTAGGGAGAACATGAATCACATCGACTTTTTGAAATCTGGTGTGTGTCTGGGCCGGGAACCTCAGTTCTTAAAGTTGACTTTCACCGTCAATACAATAGGCCTTTTGAGCATATGCGGTAATAGGCCGTTTTTCCCAATTTACTCTATGATTCTCTCTTAAGACTAGGAGAAATTCTTGAAACCATGATGCTTTTCTGATTCTACTACCTAGGGAGAACATGAATCACGTTGTCTTTTCCAAATCTGATGTTTGTCTGGACCGGGAACCTCCGTAATGATAGTGGAGTTTTGCGGTAATAGGCCGCTTTTTCCAAATTTACTCTTTGATTCTCTCTTAAGAGAAGGAGAAATTCTTGAAACCATGATGCTTTTCTGATTCTACTACCTAGGGAGAACATGAATCACGTTGTCTTTTCCAAATCTGATGTTTGTCTGGACCGGGAACCTCCGTTATGAAAGTGGAGTTTTGCGGTAATAGGCCGCTTTTTCCAAATTTACTCTTTGATTCTCTCTTAAGAGAAGGAGAAATTCTTAAAACCTTGAGGTTTTTCTGATTCTACTTCCTAGGGAGAACATGAATCACGTCGTCTTTTTCAAATCTGATGTTTGTCTGGACCAGGAAACTCCGTTATGAAAGTGGAGTTTTGCCGTAATAGGCCGGTTTATCAAATTTATTCTTTGATTTTCTCTTAAGGCAAGGAGATATTCGTGAAACCATGATGTTTTTCTGATTCTACTACCTAGGAAGAACATGAATCACATCGCATTTTTGAAATCTGGTGTGTGTCTGGGCCGGGAACCTCAGTTCTTAAAGTTGAGTTTCAACGTAAATACAATAGGCGTTTTGAGCATATGCGGTAATAGGCCGTTTTTCCCAATTTACTCTATGATTCTCTCTTAAGACTAGGAGAAATTCTTGAAACCATAATGCTTTTCTGATTCTACTACCTAGGGAGAACATGAATCACGTTGTCTTTTCCAAATCTCATGTTTGTGTCGACCGAACCTCCGTTATGAAAGTGGAGTTTTGCGCTAATAGGCCGCTTTTTCCAAATTTATTCTTTGATTCTCTTTTAAGAGAAGGAGAAATTCTTGAAACCATGATGTTTTTCTGATTCTACTACCTAGGGAGAACATGAATCACATCGACTTTTTGAAATCTGGTGTGTGTCTGGCCGGGAACCTCAGTTCTTAAAGCTGAGTTTCACCGTCAATACAATAGACCTTTTGAGCATCTGCGGTAATAAGCCGTTTTTCCCAATTTACTCTATGATTCTCTCTTAAGACTAGGAGAAATTCTTGAAACCATGATGCTTTTCTGATTCTACTACCTAGGGAGAACATGAATCACGTTGTCTTTTCCAAATCTGATGTTTGTCTGGACCGGGAACCTCCGTTATGAAAGTGGAGTTTTGCGGTAATAGGCCGGTTTATCAAATTTATTCTTTGATTTTCTCTTAAGGCAAGGAGAGATTCTTGAAACCATGATGTTTTTCTGATTCTACTACCTAGGGAGAACATGAATCACATCGCCTTTTTGAAATCTGGTGTGTGTCTGGGCCGGGAACCTCAGTTCTTAAAGTTGAGTTTCACCGTCAATACAATAGGCCTTTTGAGCATCTGCGGTAATAGGCCGTTTTTCCCAATTTACTCTATGATTCTCTCTTAATTCTAGGAGAAATTCTTGAAACCATGATGCTTTTCTGATTCTACTACCTAGGGAGAACATGAATCACGTTGTCTTTTCCAAATCTGATGTTTGTCTGGACCGGGAACCTCCGTTATGAAAGTGGAGTTTTGCGGTAATAGGCCTCTTTTTCCAAATTTACTCTTTGATTCTCTCTTAAGAGAAGGAGAAATTCTTGAAACCATGATGTTTTTCTGATTCTACTACCTAGGGAGAACATAAATCACGTCGGCTTTTTCAAATCTGATGTTTGTCTGGACCGGGAACCTCCATTATGAAAGTGGAGTTTTGGGTAATAGGCCGGTTTTTCAAATTTGTTCTTTGATTTTCTCTTAAGGCAAGGAGAGATTCTTGAAACCATGATGTTTTTCTGATTCTACTAGCTAGGGAGAACATGAATCACATCGACTTTTTGAAATCTGGTGTGTGTCTGGGCCGGGAACCTCAGTTCTTAAAGCTGAGTTTCACCGTCAATACAATAGACCTTTTGAGCATATGCGGTAATAGCCCGTTTTTCCCAATTTACTCTATGATTCTCTCTTAAGACTAGGAGAAATTCTTGAAACCATGATGCTTTTCTGATTCTACTACCTAGGGAGAACATGAATCACATCGACTTTTTGAAATCTGGTGTGTGTCTGGGCCGGGAACCTCAGTTCTTAAAGTTGACTTTCACCGTCAATACAATAGGCCTTTTGAGCATATGCGGTAATAGGCCGTTTTTCCCAATTTACTCTATGATTCTCTCTTAAGACTAGGAGAAATTCTTGAAACCATGATGCTTTTCTGATTCTACTACCTAGGGAGAACATGAATCACGTTGTCTTTTCCAAATCTGATGTTTGTCTGGACCGGGAACCTCCGTTATGATAGTGGAGTTTTGCGGTAATAGGCCGCTTTTTCCAAATTTACTCTTTGATTCTCTCTTAAGAGAAGGAGAAATTCTTGAAACCATGATGCTTTTCTGATTCTACTACCTAGGGAGAACATGAATCACGTTGTCTTTTCCAAATCTGATGTTTGTCTGGACCGGGAACCTCCGTTATGAAAGTGGAGTTTTGCGGTAATAGGCCGCTTTTTCCAAATTTACTCTTTGATTCTCTCTTAAGAGAAGGAGAAATTCTTAAAACCTTGAGGTTTTTCTGATTCTACTTCCTAGGGAGAACATGAATCACGTCGTCTTTTTCAAATCTGATGTTGGTCTGGACCAGGAACCTCCGTTATGAAAGTGGAGTTTTGCCGTAATAGGCCGGTTTATCAAATTTATTCTTTGATTTTCTCTTAAGGCAAGGAGATATTCGTGAAACCATGATGTTTTTCTGATTCTACTACCTAGGAAGAACATGAATCACATCGCATTTTTGAAATCTGGTGTGTGTCTGGGCCGGGAACCTCAGTTCTTAAAGTTGAGTTTCAACGTAAATACAATAGGCGTTTTGAGCATATGCGGTAATAGGCCGTTTTTCCCAATTTACTCTATGATTCTCTCTTAAGACTAGGAGAAATTCTTGAAACCATAATGCTTTTCTGATTCTACTACCTAGGGAGAACATGAATCACGTTGTCTTTTCCAAATCTCATGTTTGTGTCGACCGAACCTCCGTTATGAAAGTGGAGTTTTGCGCTAATAGGCCGCTTTTTCCAAATTTATTCTTTGATTCTCTTTTAAGAGAAGGAGAAATTCTTGAAACCATGATGTTTTTCTGATTCTACTACCTAGGGAGAACATGAATCACATCGACTTTTTGAAATCTGGTGTGTGTCTGGGCCGGGAACCTCAGTTCTTAAAGCTGAGTTTCACCGTCAATACAATAGACCTTTTGAGCATCTGCGGTAATAAGCCGTTTTTCCCAATTTACTCTATGATTCTCTCTTAAGACTAGGAGAAATTCTTGAAACCATGATGCTTTTCTGATTCTACTACCTAGGGAGAACATGAATCACGTTGTCTTTTCCAAATCTGATGTTTGTCTGGACCGGGAACCTCCGTTATGAAAGTGGAGTTTTGCGGTAATAGGCCGGTTTATCAAATTTATTCTTTGATTTTCTCTTAAGGCAAGGAGAGATTCTTGAAACCATGATGTTTTTCTGATTCTACTACCTAGGGAGAACATGAATCACATCGCCTTTTTGAAATCTGTTGTGTGTCTGGGCCGGGAACCTCAGTTCTTAAAGTTGAGTTTCACCGTCAATACAATAGGCCTTTTGAGCATCTGCGGTAATAGGCCGTTTTTCCCAATTTACTCTATGATTCTCTCTTAAGGCTAGGAGAAATTCTTGAAACCATGATGCTTTTCTGATTCTACTACCTAGGGAGAACATGAATCACGTTGTCTTTTCCAAATCTGATGTTTGTCTGGACCGGGAACCTCCGTTATGAAAGTGGAGTTTTGCGGTAATAGGCCTCTTTTTCCAAATTTACTCTTTGATTCTCTCTTAAGAGAAGGAGAAATTCTTGAAACCATGATGTTTTTCTGATTCTACTACCTAGGGAGAACATAAATCACGTCGGCTTTTTCAAATCTGATGTTTGTCTGGACCGGGAACCTCCATTATGAAAGTGGAGTTTTGGGTAATAGGCCGGTTTTTCAAATTTGTTCTTTGATTTTCTCTTAAGGCAAGGAGAGATTCTTGAAACCATGATGTTTTTCTGATTCTACTACCTAGGGAGAACATGAATCACATCGACTTTTTGAAATCTGGTGTGTGTCTGGGCCGGGAACCTCAGTTGTTAAAGCTGAGTTTCACCGTCAATACAATAGACCTTTTGAGCATATGCGGTAATAGCCCGTTTTTCCCAATTTACTCTATGATTCTCTCTTAAGACTAGGAGAAATTCTTGAAACCATGATGCTTTTCTGATTCTACTACCTAGGGAGAACATGAATCACATCGACTTTTTGAAATCTGGTGTGTGTCTGGGCCGGGAACCTCAGTTCTTAAAGTTGACTTTCACCGTCAATACAATAGGCCTTTTGAGCATATGAGGTAATAGGCCGTTTCTCCCAATTTACTCTATGATTCTCTCTTAAGACTAGGAGAAATTCTTGAAACCATGATGCTTTTCTGCTTCTACTACCTAGGGAGAACATGAATCACGTTGTCTTTTCCAAATCTGATGTTTGTCTAGACCGGGAACCTCCGTTATGAAAGTGGAGTTTTGCGGTAATAGGCCGCTTTTTCCAAAATTACTCTTTGATTCTCTCTTAAGAGAAGGAGAAATTCTTGAAACCATGATGCTTTTCTGATTCTACTACCTAGGGAGAACATGAATCACGTTGTCTTTTCCAAATCTGATGTTTGTCTGGACCGGGAACCTCCGTTATGAAAGTTGAGTTTTGCTGTAATAGGCCGGTTTATCAAATTTATTCCTTGATTTTCTCTTAAGGCAAGGAGAGATTCGTGAAACCATGATGTTTTTCTGATTCTACTACCTAGGATGAAAATGAATCACATCGCCTTTTTGAAATCTGGTGTGTGTCTGGGCCGGGAACCTCAGTTCTTAAAGTTGAGTTTTTCCGTCAATACAATAGGCCTTTTGAGCATATGCGGTAATAGGCCGTTTTTCCCAATTTACTCTATGATTCTCTCTTAAGACTAGGAGAAATTCTTGAAACCATAATGCTTTTCTGATTCTACTTCCTAGGGAGAACATGAATCACGTTGTCTTTTCCAAATCTGATCTTTGTCTGGACCGGGAACCTCCGTTATGAAAGTGGAGTTTTGCGGTAATAGGCCGGTTTATCAAATTTATTCTTTGATTTTCTCTTAAGGCAAGGAGAGATTCTTGAAACCATGATGCTTTTCTGATTCTACTACCTAGGGAGAACATGAATCACATCGACTTTTTGAAATCTGGTGTGTGTCTGGGCTGGGAACCTCAGTTCTTAAAGTTGAGTTTCCCCGTCAATACAATAGGCCTTTTGGGTATATGCGGTAATAGGCCGTTTTCCCTAATTTACTCTTTGATTCTCTCTTAAGAGAAGGAGAAATTCTTGAAACCATGATATTTTTCTGATTCTACTACGTAGGGAGAACATAAATCACGTCGGCTTTTTGAAATCTGATGTTTGTCTGGACCGGGAACCTCCATTATGAAAGTGGAGTTTTGGGTAATAGGCCGGTTTTTCAAATTTGTTCTTTGATTTTCTCTTAAGGCAAGGAGAGATTCTTGAAACCATGATGTTGTTCTGATTCTACTACCTAGGGAGAACATGAATCACATCGACTATTTCAAATCTGGTGTGTGTCTGGGCCGAGAACCTCAGTTCTTAAAGTTCAGTTTCACCGTCAATACAATAGGCCTTTTGAGCATCTGCGGTAATAGGCCGTTTTTCCCAATTTACTCTATGATTCTCTCTTAACGCTAGGAGAAATTCTTGAAACCATAATGCTTTTCTGATTCTACTACCTAGCGAGAACATGAATCACGTTGTCTTTTCCAAATCTGATGTTTGTCTGGACCGTGAACCTCCGTTATGAAAGTGGAGTTTTGCGTTAATAGGCCGGTTTATCAAATTTATTCTTTGATTTTCTCTTAAGGCAAGGAGAGATTCTTGAAACCATGATGCTTTTCTGATTCTACTACCTAGGAAGAACATGAATCACATCGCATTTTTGAAATCTGGTGTGTGTCTGGGCCGGGAACCTCAGTTCTTAAAGTTGAGTTTCAACGTCAGTACAATAGGCCTTTTGAGCATATGCGGTAATAGGCCGTTTTTCCCAATTTACTCTATGATTCTCTCTTAAGACTAGGAGAAATTCTTGAAACCATAATGCTTTTCTGATTCTACTACCTAGGGAGAACATGAATCACATTGCCTTTTTGAAATCTGGTGTGTGTCTGGGCCGGGAACCTCAGTTCTTAAAGTTGAGTTTCACCGTCAATACAATAGGCCTTTTGAGCATCTGCGGTAATAGGCTGTTTATCCCAATTTACTCTATTTTTCTCTCTTAAGGCTAGGAGAAATTCTTGAAACCATAATGCTTTTCTGATTCTACTACCTAGGGAGAACATGAATCACGTTGTCTTTTCCAAATCTGATGTTTGTCTGGACCGGGAACCTCCGTTATGAAAGTGGAGTTTTGCGGTAATAGGCCGGTTTATCAAATTTATTCTTTGATTTTCTCTTAAGGCAAGGAGAGATTCTTGAAACCATGATGTTTTTCTGATTCTACTACCTAGGGAGAACATGAATCACATCGCCTTTTTGAAATCTGGTGTGTGTCTGGCCGGGAACCTCAGTTCTTAAAGTTGAGTTTCACCGTCAATACAATAGGCCTTTTGAGCATCTGCGGTAATAGGCCGTTTTTCCCAATTTACTATATGATTCGCTCTTAAGGCTAGGAGAAATTCTTGAAACCATGATGCTTTTCTGATTCTACTACCTAGGGAGAACATGAATCACGTTGTCTTTTCCAAATCTGATGTTTGTCTGGACCGGGAACCTCCGTTATGAAAGTGGAGTTTTGCGGTAATAGGCCGCTTTTTCCAAATTTACTCTTTGATTCTCTCTTAAGAGAAGGAGAAATTCTTGAAACCATGATGTTTTTCTGATTCTACTACCTAGGGAGAACATAAATCACGTCGGCTTTTTCAAATCTGATGTTTGTCTGGACAGGGAACCTCCGTTATGAAAGTGGAGTTTTGGGTAACAGGCCGGTTTTTCAAATTGTTCTTTGATTTTCTCTTAAGGCAAGGAGAGATTCTTGAAACCATGATGTTTTTCTGATTCTACTAGCTAGGGAGAACATGAATCACATCGACTTTTTGAAATCTGGTGTGTGTCTGGGCCGGGAACCTCAGTTCTTAAAGCTGAGTTTCACCGTCAATACAATAGACCTTTTGAGCATATGCGGTAATAGCCCGTTTTTCCCAATTTACTCTATGATTCTCTCTTAAGACTAGGAGAAATTCTTGAAACCATGATGCTTTTCTGATTCTACTACCTAGGGAGAACATGAATCACATCGACTTTTTGAAATCTGGTGTGTGTCTGGGCCGGGAACCTCAGTTCTTAAAGTTGACTTTCACCGTCAATACAATAGGCCTTTTGAGCATATGCGGTAATAGGCCGTTTTTCCCAATTTACTCTATGATTTTCTCTTAAGACTAGGAGAAATTCTTGAAACCATGATGCTTTTCTGATTCTACTACCTAGGGAGAACATGAATCACGTTGTCTTTTCCAAATCTGATGTTTGTCTGGACCGGGAACCTCCGTAATGATAGTGGAGTTTTGCGGTAATAGGCCGCTTTTTCCAAATTTACTCTTTGATTCTCTCTTAAGAGAAGGAGAAATTCTTGAAACCATGATGCTTTTCTGATTCTACTACCTAGGGAGAACATGAATCACGTTGTCTTTTCCAAATCTGATGTTTGTCTGGACCGGGAACCTCCGTTATGAAAGTGGAGTTTTGCGGTAATAGGCCGCTTTTTCCAAATTTACTCTTTGATTCTCTCTTAAGAGAAGGAGAAATTCTTAAAACCTTGAGGTTTTTCTGATTCTACTTCCTAGGGAGAACATGAATCACGTCGTCTTTTTCAAATCTGATGTTTGTCTGGACCAGGAAACTCCGTTATGAAAGTGGAGTTTTGCCGTAATAGGCCGGTTTATCAAATTTATTCTTTGATTTTCTCTTAAGGCAAGGAGATATTCGTGAAACCATGATGTTTTTCTGATTCTACTACCTAGGAAGAACATGAATCACATCGCATTTTTGAAATCTGGTGTGTGTCTGGGCCGGGAACCTCAGTTCTTAAAGTTGAGTTTCAACGTAAATACAATAGGCGTTTTGAGCATATGCGGTAATAGGCCGTTTTTCCCAATTTACTCTATGATTCTCTCTTAAGACTAGGAGAAATTCTTGAAACCATAATGCTTTTCTGATTCTACTACCTAGGGAGAACATGAATCACGTTGTCTTTTCCAAATCTCATGTTTGTGTCGACCGAACCTCCGTTATGAAAGTGGAGTTTTGCGCTAATAGGCCGCTTTTTCCAAATTTATTCTTTGATTCTCTTTTAAGAGAAGGAGAAATTCTTGAAACCATGATGTTTTTCTGATTCTACTACCTAGGGAGAACATGAATCACATCGACTTTTTGAAATCTGGTGTGTGTCTGGGCCGGGAACCTCAGTTCTTAAAGCTGAGTTTCACCGTCAATACAATAGACCTTTTGAGCATCTGCGGTAATAAGCCGTTTTTCCCAATTTACTCTATGATTCTCTCTTAAGACTAGGAGAAATTCTTGAAACCATGATGCTTTTCTGATTCTACTACCTAGGGAGAACATGAATCACGTTGTCTTTTCCAAATCTGATGTTTGTCTGGACCGGGAACCTCCGTTATGAAAGTGGAGTTTTGCGGTAATAGGCCGGTTTATCAAATTTATTCTTTGATTTTCTCTTAAGGCAAGGAGAGATTCTTGAAACCATGATGTTTTTCTGATTCTACTACCTAGGGAGAACATGAATCACATCGCCTTTTTGAAATCTGGTGTGTGTCTGGGCCGGGAACCTCAGTTCTTAAAGTTGAGTTTCACCGTCAATACAATAGGCCTTTTGAGCATCTGCGGTAATAGGCCGTTTTTCCCAATTTACTCTATGATTCTCTCTTAAGGCTAGGAGAAATTCTTGAAACCATGATGCTTTTCTGATTCTACTACCTAGGGAGAACATGAATCACGTTGTCTTTTCCAAATCTGATGTTTGTCTGGACCGGGAACCTCCGTTATGAAAGTGGAGTTTTGCGGTAATAGGCCTCTTTTTCCAAATTTACTCTTTGATTCTCTCTTAAGAGAAGGAGAAATTCTTGAAACCATGATGTTTTTCTGATTCTACTACCTAGGGAGAACATAAATCACGTCGGCTTTTTCAAATCTGATGTTTGTCTGGACCGGGAACCTCCATTATGAAAGTGGAGTTTTGGGTAATAGGCCGGTTTTTCAAATTTGTTCTTTGATTTTCTCTTAAGGCAAGGAGAGATTCTTGAAACCATGATGTTTTTCTGATTCTACTAGCTAGGGAGAACATGAATCACATCGACTTTTTGAAATCTGGTGTGTGTCTGGGCCGGGAACCTCAGTTCTTAAAGCTGAGTTTCACCGTCAATACAATAGACCTTTTGAGCATATGCGGTAATAGCCCGTTTTTCCCAATTTACTCTATGATTCTCTCTTAAGACTAGGAGAAATTCTTGAAACCATGATGCTTTTCTGATTCTACTACCTAGGGAGAACATGAATCACATCGACTTTTTGAAATCTGGTGTGTGTCTGGGCCGGGAACCTCAGTTCTTAAAGTTGACTTTCACCGTCAATACAATAGGCCTTTTGAGCATATGCGGTAATAGGCCGTTTTTCCCAATTTACTCTATGATTCTCTCTTAAGACTAGGAGAAATTCTTGAAACCATGATGCTTTTCTGATTCTACTACCTAGGGAGAACATGAATCACGTTGTCTTTTCCAAATCTGATGTTTGTCTGGACCGGGAACCTCCGTTATGATAGTGGAGTTTTGCGGTAATAGGCCGCTTTTTCCAAATTTACTCTTTGATTCTCTCTTAAGAGAAGGAGAAATTCTTGAAACCATGATGCTTTTCTGATTCTACTACCTAGGGAGAACATGAATCACGTTGTCTTTTCCAAATCTGATGTTTGTCTGGACCGGGAACCTCCGTTATGAAAGTGGAGTTTTGCGGTAATAGGCCGCTTTTTCCAAATTTACTCTTTGATTCTCTCTTAAGAGAAGGAGAAATTCTTAAAACCTTGAGGTTTTTCTGATTCTACTTCCTAGGGAGAACATGAATCACGTCGTCTTTTTCAAATCTGATGTTGGTCTGGACCAGGAACCTCCGTTATGAAAGTGGAGTTTTGCCGTAATAGGCCGGTTTATCAAATTTATTCTTTGATTTTCTCTTAAGGCAAGGAGATATTCGTGAAACCATGATGTTTTTCTGATTCTACTACCTAGGAAGAACATGAATCACATCGCATTTTTGAAATCTGGTGTGTGTCTGGGCCGGGAACCTCAGTTCTTAAAGTTGAGTTTCAACGTAAATACAATAGGCGTTTTGAGCATATGCGGTAATAGGCCGTTTTTCCCAATTTACTCTATGATTCTCTCTTAAGACTAGGAGAAATTCTTGAAACCATAATGCTTTTCTGATTCTACTACCTAGGGAGAACATGAATCACGTTGTCTTTTCCAAATCTCATGTTTGTGTCGACCGAACCTCCGTTATGAAAGTGGAGTTTTGCGCTAATAGGCCGCTTTTTCCAAATTTATTCTTTGATTCTCTTTTAAGAGAAGGAGAAATTCTTGAAACCATGATGTTTTTCTGATTCTACTACCTAGGGAGAACATGAATCACATCGACTTTTTGAAATCTGGTGTGTGTCTGGGCCGGGAACCTCAGTTCTTAAAGCTGAGTTTCACCGTCAATACAATAGACCTTTTGAGCATCTGCGGTAATAAGCCGTTTTTCCCAATTTACTCTATGATTCTCTCTTAAGACTAGGAGAAATTCTTGAAACCATGATGCTTTTCTGATTCTACTACCTAGGGAGAACATGAATCACGTTGTCTTTTCCAAATCTGATGTTTGTCTGGACCGGGAACCTCCGTTATGAAAGTGGAGTTTTGCGGTAATAGGCCGGTTTATCAAATTTATTCTTTGATTTTCTCTTAAGGCAAGGAGAGATTCTTGAAACCATGATGTTTTTCTGATTCTACTACCTAGGGAGAACATGAATCACATCGCCTTTTTGAAATCTGTTGTGTGTCTGGGCCGGGAACCTCAGTTCTTAAAGTTGAGTTTCACCGTCAATACAATAGGCCTTTTGAGCATCTGCGGTAATAGGCCGTTTTTCCCAATTTACTCTATGATTCTCTCTTAAGGCTAGGAGAAATTCTTGAAACCATGATGCTTTTCTGATTCTACTACCTAGGGAGAACATGAATCACGTTGTCTTTTCCAAATCTGATGTTTGTCTGGACCGGGAACCTCCGTTATGAAAGTGGAGTTTTGCGGTAATAGGCCTCTTTTTCCAAATTTACTCTTTGATTCTCTCTTAAGAGAAGGAGAAATTCTTGAAACCATGATGTTTTTCTGATTCTACTACCTAGGGAGAACATAAATCACGTCGGCTTTTTCAAATCTGATGTTTGTCTGGACCGGGAACCTCCATTATGAAAGTGGAGTTTTGGGTAATAGGCCGGTTTTTCAAATTTGTTCTTTGATTTTCTCTTAAGGCAAGGAGAGATTCTTGAAACCATGATGTTTTTCTGATTCTACTACCTAGGGAGAACATGAATCACATCGACTTTTTGAAATCTGGTGTGTGTCTGGGCCGGGAACCTCAGTTGTTAAAGCTGAGTTTCACCGTCAATACAATAGACCTTTTGAGCATATGCGGTAATAGCCCGTTTTTCCCAATTTACTCTATGATTCTCTCTTAAGACTAGGAGAAATTCTTGAAACCATGATGCTTTTCTGATTCTACTACCTAGGGAGAACATGAATCACATCGACTTTTTGAAATCTGGTGTGTGTCTGGGCCGGGAACCTCAGTTCTTAAAGTTGACTTTCACCGTCAATACAATAGGCCTTTTGAGCATATGAGGTAATAGGCCGTTTCTCCCAATTTACTCTATGATTCTCTCTTAAGACTAGGAGAAATTCTTGAAACCATGATGCTTTTCTGCTTCTACTACCTAGGGAGAACATGAATCACGTTGTCTTTTCCAAATCTGATGTTTGTCTAGACCGGGAACCTCCGTTATGAAAGTGGAGTTTTGCGGTAATAGGCCGCTTTTTCCAAAATTACTCTTTGATTCTCTCTTAAGAGAAGGAGAAATTCTTGAAACCATGATGCTTTTCTGATTCTACTACCTAGGGAGAACATGAATCACGTTGTCTTTTCCAAATCTGATGTTTGTCTGGACCGGGAACCTCCGTTATGAAAGTTGAGTTTTGCTGTAATAGGCCGGTTTATCAAATTTATTCCTTGATTTTCTCTTAAGGCAAGGAGAGATTCGTGAAACCATGATGTTTTTCTGATTCTACTACCTAGGATGAAAATGAATCACATCGCCTTTTTGAAATCTGGTGTGTGTCTGGGCCGGGAACCTCAGTTCTTAAAGTTGAGTTTTTCCGTCAATACAATAGGCCTTTTGAGCATATGCGGTAATAGGCCGTTTTTCCCAATTTACTCTATGATTCTCTCTTAAGACTAGGAGAAATTCTTGAAACCATAATGCTTTTCTGATTCTACTTCCTAGGGAGAACATGAATCACGTTGTCTTTTCCAAATCTGATCTTTGTCTGGACCGGGAACCTCCGTTATGAAAGTGGAGTTTTGCGGTAATAGGCCGGTTTATCAAATTTATTCTTTGATTTTCTCTTAAGGCAAGGAGAGAGTCTTGAAACCATGATGTTTTTCTGATTCTACTACCTAGGGAGAACATGAATCACATCGACTTTTTGAAATCTGGTGTGTGTCTGGGCCGGGAACCTCAGTTGTTAAAGCTGAGTTTCACCGTCAATACAATAGACCTTTTGAGCATATGCGGTAATAGCCCGTTTTTCCCAATTTACTCTATGATTCTCTCTTAAGACTAGGAGAAATTCTTGAAACCATGATGCTTTTCTGATTCTACTACCTAGGGAGAACATGAATCACATCGACTTTTTGAAATCTGGTGTGTGTCTGGGCCGGGAACCTCAGTTCTTAAAGTTGACTTTCACCGTCAATACAATAGGCCTTTTGAGCATATGCGGTAATAGGCCGTTTCTCCCAATTTACTCTATGATTCTCTCTTAAGACTAGGAGAAATTCTTGAAACCATGATGCTTTTCTGCTTCTACTACCTAGGGAGAACATGAATCACGTTGTCTTTTCCAAATCTGATGTTTGTCTAGACCGGGAACCTCCGTTATGAAAGTGGAGTTTTGCGGTAATAGGCCGCTTTTTCCAAAATTACTCTTTGATTCTCTCTTAAGAGAAGGAGAAATTCTTGAAACCATGATGCTTTTCTGATTCTACTACCTAGGGAGAACATGAATCACGTTGTCTTTTCCAAATCTGATGTTTGTCTGGACCGGGAACCTCCGTTATGAAAGTTGAGTTTTGCTGTAATAGGCCGGTTTATCAAATTTATTCCTTGATTTTCTCTTAAGGCAAGGAGAGATTCGTGAAACCATGATGTTTTTCTGATTCTACTACCTAGGAAGAAAATGAATCACATCGCCTTTTTGAAATCTGGTGTGTGTCTGGGCCGGGAACCTCAGTTCTTAAAGTTGAGTTTTACCGTCAATACAATAGGCCTTTTGAGCATATGCGGTAATAGGCCGTTTTTCCCAATTTACTCTATGATTCTCTCTTAAGACTAGGAGAAATTCTTGAAACCATAATGCTTTTCTGATTCTACTACCTAGGGAGAACATGAATCACGTTGTCTTTTCCAAATCTGATCTTTGTCTGGACCGGGAACCTCCGTTATGAAAGTGGAGTTTTGCGGTAATAGGCCGGTTTATCAAATTTATTCTTTGATTTTCTCTTAAGGCAATGAGAGATTCTTAAAACCATGATGTTTTTCTGATTTTACTACCTAGGGAGAACATGACTCACATCGCCTTTTTGAAATCTGGTGTGTGTCTGGGCCGGGGACCTCAGTTCTTAAAGTTGATTTTCACCGTCAATACAATAGGCCTTTTGAGCATCTGCGGTAATAGGCCGTTTTTCCCAATTTACTCTATGATTCTCTCTTAAGGCTAGGAGAACCTCTTGAAACCATGATGCTTTTCTGATTCTACTACCTAGGGAGAACATGAATCACGTTGTCTTTTCCAAATCTGATGTTTGTCTGGACCGGGAACCTCCATTATGAAAGTGGAGTTTTGGGTAATAGGCCGGTTTTTCAAATTTGTTCTTTGATTTTCTCTTCAGGCAAGGAGAGATTCTTGAAACCATGATGTTTTTCTGATTCTACTACCTAGGGAGAACATGAATCACATCGCCTTTTTGAAATCTGGTGTGTGTCTGGGCCAGGAACCTCAGTTCTTAACGTTGAGTTTCACCGTCAATACAATAGGCCTTTTGAGCATCTGCGGTAATAGACCGTTTTTCCCAATTTACTCTATGATTCTCTCTTAAGGCTAGGAGAAATTCTTGAAACCATAATGCTTTTCTGATTCTACTACCTAGGGAGAACATGAATCACATCGACTTTTTGAAATCTGGTGTGTGTCTGGGCCGGGAACCTCAGTTCTTAAAGTTGAGTTTCACCGTCAATACAATAGGCCTTTTGAGCATATGCGGTAATAGGGCGTTTTTCCCAATTTACTCTATGATTCTCTCTTAAGACTAGGAGAAATTCTTGAAACCATGATGCTTTTCTGATTCTACTACCTAGGGAGAACATGAATCACGTTGTCTTTTCCAAATCTGATGTTTGTCTGGACCGGGAACCTCCTTTATGAAAGTGGAGTTTTGCGGTAATAGGCCGCTTTTTCCAAATTTACTCTTTGATTCTCTCTTAAGAGAAGGAGAAATTCTTGAAACCATGATGCTTTTCTGATTCTACTACCTAGGGAGAACATGAATCACGTTGTCTTTTCCAAATCTGATGTTTGTCTGGACCGGGAACCTCCGTTATGAAAGTGGAGTTTTGGGTAATAGGCCGGTTTTTCAAATTTGTTCTTTGATTTTCTCTTAATGCAAGGAGAGATTCTTGAAACCATGATGTTTTTCTGATTCTACTACCTAGGGAGAACATGAATCACATCGCCTTTTTGAAATCTGGTGTGTGTATGGGCCGGGAACCTCAGTTCTTAAAGTTGAGTTTCACCGTCAATACAATAGGCCTTTTGAGCATCTGCGGTAATAGGCCGTTTTTCCCAATTTACTCTATGTATCTCTCTTAAGGCTAGGAGAAATTCTGGAAACCATGATGGTTTTCTGATTCTACTACCTAGGGAGAACATGAATCACGTTGTCTTTTCCAAATCTGATGTTTGTCTGGACCGGGAACCTCCGTTATGAAAGTGGAGTTTTGCGGTAATAGGCCGCTTTTTCCAAATTTACTCTTTGTTTCTCTCTTAAGAGAAGGAGAAATTCTTGAAACCATGATGTTTTTCTGATTCTACTACCTAGGGAGAACATAAATCACGTCGACTTTTTCAAATCTGATGTTTGTCTGGACCGGGAACCTCCATTATGAAAGTGGAGTTTTGGGTAATAGGCCGGTTTTTCAAATTTGTTCTTTGATTTTCTCTTAAGGCAAGGAGAGATTCTTGAAACCATGATGTTTTTCTGATTCTACTACCTAGGGAGAACATGAATCACATCGCCTTTTTGAAATCTGGTGTGTGTCTGGGCCGGGAACCTCAGTTCTTAAAGTTGAGTTTCACCGTCAATACAATAGGCCTTTTGAGCATCTGCGGTAATAGGCCGTTTTTCCCAATTTACTCTATGATTCTCTCTTAAGGCTAGGAGAAATTCTTGAAACCATAATGCTTTTCTGATTCTACTACCTAGGGAGAACATGAATCACATCGACTTTTTGAAATCTGGTGTGTGTCTGGGCCGGGAACCTCAGTTCTTAAAGTTGAGTTTCACCGTCAATACAATAGGCCTTTTGAGCATATGCGGTAATAGGGCGTTTTTCCCAATTTACTATATGATTCTCTGTTAAGACTAGGAGAAATTCTTGAAACCATGATGCTTTTCTGATTCTACTACCTAGGGAGAACATGAATCACGTTGTCTTTTCCAAATCTGATGTTTGTCTGGACCGGGAACCTCCGTTATGAAAGTGGAGTTTTGCGGTAATAGGCCGCTTTTTCCAAATTTACTCTTTGATTCTCTCTTAAGAGAAGGAGAAATTCTTGAAACCATGATGCTTTTCTGATTCTACTACCTAGGGAGAACATGAATCACGTTGTCTTTTCCAAATCTGATGTTTGTCTGGACCGGGAACCTCCGTTATGAAAGTGGAGTTTTGGGTAATAGGCCGGTTTTTTAAAATTTGTTCTTTGATTTTCTCTTAATGCAAGGAGAGATTCTTGAAACCATGATGTTTTTCTGATTCTACTACCTAGGGAGAACATGAACCACATCGCCTTTTTGAAATCTGGTGTGTGTCTGGGCCAGGAACCTCAGTTCTTAACGTTGAGTTTCACCGTCAATACAATAGGCCTTTTGAGCATCTGCGGTAATAGGCCGTTTTTCCCAATTTACTCTATGATTCTCTCTTAAGGCTAGGAGAAATTCTTGAAACCATAATGCTTTTCTGATTCTACTACCTAGGGAGAACATGAATCACATCGACTTTTTGAAATCTGGTGTGTGTCTGGGCCGGGAACCTCAGTTCTTAAAGTTGAGTTTCACCGTCAATACAATAGGCCTTTTGAGCATATGCGGTAATAGGGCGTTTTTCCCAATTTACTCTATGATTCTCTCTTAAGACTAGGAGAAATTCTTGAAACCATGATGCTTTTCTGATTCTACTACCTAGGGAGAACATGAATCACGTTGTCTTTTCCAAATCTGATGTTTGTCTGGACCGGGAACCTCCGTTATGAAAGTGGAGTTTTGCGGTAATAGGCCGCTTTTTCCAAATTTACTCTTTGATTCTCTCTTAAGAGAAGGAGAAATTCTTGAAACCATGATGCTTTTCTGATTCTACTACCTAGGGAGAACATGAATCACGTTGTCTTTTCCAAATCTGATCTTTGTCTGGACCGGGAACCTCCGTTATGAAAGTGGAGTTTTGCGGTAATAGGCCGGTTTATCAAATTTATTCTTTGATTTTCTCTTAAGGCAATGAGAGATTCTTAAAACCATGATGTTTTTCTGATTTTACTACCTAGGGAGAACATGACTCACATCGCCTTTTTGAAATCTGGTGTGTGTCTGGGCCGCGGACCTCAGTTCTTAAAGTTGAGTTTCACCGTCAATACAATAGGCCTTTTGAGCATCTGCGGTAATAGGCCGTTTTTCCCAATTTACTCTATGATTCTCTCTTAAGGCTAGGAGAAATTCTTGAAACCATGATGGTTTTCTGATTCTACTACCTAGGGAGAACATGAATCACGTTGTCTTTTCCAAATCTGATGTTTGTCTGGACCGGGAACCTCCATTATGAAAGTGGAGTTTTGGGTAATAGGCCGGTTTTTCAAATTTGTTCTTTGATTTTCTCTTAAGGCAAGGAGAGATTCTTGAAACCATGATGTTTTTCTGATTCTACTACCTAGGGAGAACATGAATCACATCGCCTTTTTGAAATCTGGTGTGTGTCTGGGCCAGGAACCTCAGTTCTTAACGTTGAGTTTCACCGTCAATACAATAGGCCTTTTGAGCATCTGCGGTAATAGGCCGTTTTTCCCAATTTACTCTATGATTCTCTCTTAAGGCTGGGAGAAATTCTTGAAACCATAATGCTTTTCTGATTCTACTACCTAGGGAGAACATGAATCACATCGACTTTTTGAAATCTGGTTTGTGTCTGGGCCGGGAACCTCAGTTCTTAAAGTTGAGTTTCACCGTCAATACAATAGGCCTTTTGAGCATATGCGGTAATAGGGCGTTTTTCCCAATTTACTCTATGATTCTCTCTTAAGACTAGGAGAAATTCTTGAAACCATGATGGTTTTCTGATTCTACTACCTAGGGAGAACATGAATCACGTTGTCTTTTCCAAATCTGATGTTTGTCTGGACCGGGAACCTCCGTTATGAAAGTGGAGTTTTGCGGTAATAGGCCGCTTTTTCCAAATTTACTGTTTGTTTCTCTCTTAAGAGAAGGAGAAATTCTTGAAACCATGATGTTTTTCTGATTCTACTACCTAGGGAGAACATAAATCACGTCGACTTTTTCAAATCTGATGTTTGTCTGGACCGGGAACCTCCATTATGAAAGTGGAGTTTTGGGTAATAGGCCGGTTTTTCAAATTTGTTCTTTGATTTTCTCTTAAGGCAAGGAGAGATTCTTGAAACCATGATGTTTTTCTGATTCTACTACCTAGGGAGAACATGAATCACATCGCCTTTTCGAAATCTGGTGTGTGTCTGGGCCGGGAACCTCAGTTCTTAAAGTTGAGTTTCACCGTCAATACAATAGACCTTTTGAGCATATGCGGTAATAGCCCGTTTTTCCCAATTTACTCTATGTATCTCTCTTAAGACTAGGAGAAATTCTTGAAACCATGATGCTTTTCTGATTCTACTACCTAGGGAGAACATGAATCACATCGACTTTTTGAAATCTGGTGTGTGTCTGGACCGGGAACCTCAGTTCTTAAAGGTGAGTTTCACCGTCAATACAATAGGCCTTTTGAGCATATGTGGTAATAGGCCGTTTTTCCCAATTTACTCTATGATTCTCTCTTAAGACTAGGAGAAATTCTTGAAACCATGATGCTTTTCTGATTCTACTACCTAGGGAGAACATGAATCATATCGACTTTTTGAAATCTGGTGTGTGTCTGGGCCGGGAACCTCAGTTCTTATAGTTGAGTTTCACCGTCAATACATTAGGCCTTTTGAGCATATGCGGTAATAGGCCGTTTTTCCCAATTTACTCTATGATTCTCTCTTAAGACTAGGAGAAATTCTTGAAACCATGATGCTTTTCTGATTCTACTACCTAGGGAGAACATGAATCACGTTGTCTTTTCCAAATCTGATGTTTGTCTGGACCGGGAACCTCCGTTATGAAAGTGGAGTTTTGCGGTAATAGGCCGCTTTTTCCAAATTTACTCTTTGATTCTCTCTTAAGAGAAGGAGAAATTCTTGAAACCATGATGCTTTTCTGATTCTACTACCTAGGGAGAACATGAATCACGTTGTCTTTTCCAAATCTGATGTTTGTCTGGACCGGGAACCTCCGTTATGAAAGTGGAGTTTTGGGTAATAGGCCGGTTTTTCAAATTTGTTCTTTGATTTTCTCTTAAGGCAAGGAGAGATTCTTGAAACCATGATGTTTTTCTGATTCTACTACCTAGGGAGAACATGAATCACATCGACTTTTTGAAATCTGGTGTGTGTCTGGGCCGGGAACCTCAGTTCTTAAACTGAGTTTCACCGTCAATACAATAGACCTTTTGAGCATATGCGGTAATAGCCCGTTTTTCCAATTTACTCTATGATTCTCTCTTAAGACTAGGAGAAATTCTTGAAACCATGATGCTTTTCTGATTCTACTACCTAGGGGGAACATGAATCACGTTGTCTTTTCCAAATCTGATGTTTGTCTGGACCGGGAACCACCGTTATGAAAGTGGAGTTTTGCGGTACTAGGCCGCTTTTTCCAAATTTACTCGTTGATTCTCTCTTAAGAGAAGGAGAAATTCTTGAAACCATGATGCTTTTCTGATTCTACTACCTAGGGAGAACATGAACCACGTTGTCTTTTCCAAATCTGATGTTTGTCTGGACCGGGAACCTCCGTTATGTAAGTGGAGTTTTGCCATAATAGGCCGGTTTATCAAATTTATTCCTTGATTTTCTCTAAGGGAAGGAGAGATTCGTGAAACCATGAGGTTTTTCTGATTCTACTACCTAGGAAGAACATGAATCAGATCTCCTTTTTGAAATCTGGTGTGTGTCTGGGCCGGGAACCTCAGTTCTTAAAGTTGAGTTTCACCGTCAATACAATAGGCCTTTTGAGCATCTGCGGTAATAGGCCGTTTTTCCCAATTTACTCTATGATTCTCTCTTAAGGCTAGGAGAAATTCTTGAAACCATAATGCTTTTCTGATTCTACTACCTAGGGAGAACATGGATCACGTTGTCTTTTCCAAATCTGATGTTTGTCTGGACCGGGAACCTCCGTTATGAAAGTGGAGTTTTGCGGTAATAGGACGCTTTTTCCAAATTTACTCTTTGATTCTCTCTTAAGAGAAGGAGAAATTCTTGAAACCATGATGTTTTTCTGATTCTACTACCTAGGGAGAACATAAATCACATCGGCTTTTTCAAATCTGATGTTTGTCTGGACCGGGAACCTCCATTATGAAAGTGGAGTTTAGGGTAATAGGCCGGTTTTTCAAATTTGTTCTTTGATTTTCTCTTAAGGCAAGGAGAGATTCTTGAAACCATGATGTTTTTCTGATTCTACTACCTAGGGAGAACATAAATCACATCGACTTTTTGAAATCTGGTGTGTGTCTGGGCCGGGAACCTCAGTTTTGAAAGCTGAGTTTCACCGTCAATACAATAGACCTTTTGAGCATATGCGGTAATAGCCCGTTTTTCCCAATTTACTCTATGATTCTCTCTTAAGACTAGGAGAAATTCTTGAAACCATGATGCTTTTCTGATTCTACTACCTAGGGAGAACATGAATCACATCGACTTTTTGAAATCTGGTGTGTGTCTGGGCCGGGAACCTCAGTTCTTAAAGTTTACTTTCACCGTCAATACAATAGGCCTTTTGAGCATATGCGGTAATAGGCCGTTTCTCCCAATTTACTCTATGATTCTCTCTTAAGACTAGGAGAAATTCTTGAAACCATGATGCTTTTCTGCTTCTACTACCTAGGGAGAACATGAATCACGTTGTCTATTCCAAATCTGATGTTTGTCTGGACCGGGAACCTCCGTTATTAAAGTGGAGTTTTGCGGTAATAGGCTGCTTTTTCCAAATTTACTCTTTGATTCTCTCTTAAGAGAAGGAGAAATTCTTGAAACCATGATGCTTTTCTGATTCTACTACCTAGGGAGAACATGAATCACGTTGTCTTTTCCAAATCTGATGTTTGTCTGGACCGGGAACCTCCGTTATGAAAGTGGAGTTTTTCTGTAATAGGCCGGTTTATCAAATTTATTCCTTGATTTTCTCTTAAGGCAAGGAGAGATTCGTGAAACCATGATGTTTTTCTGATTCTACTACCTAGGAAGAAAATGAATCACATCGCCTTTTTGAAATCTGGTGTGTGTCTGGGCCGGGAACCTCAGTTCTTATAGTTGAGTTTCACTGTCAATACATTAGGCCTTTTGAGCATATGCGGTAATAGGCCGTTTTTCCCAATTTACTCTATGATTCTCTCTTAAGACTAGGAGAAATTCTTGAAACCATGATGCTTTTCTGATTCTACTACCTAGGGAGAACATGAATCACGTTGTCTTTTCCAAATCTGATGTTTGTCTGGACCGGGAACCTCCGTTATGAAAGTGGAGTTTTGCGGTAATAGGCCGCTTTTTCCGAATTTACTCTTTGATTCTCTCTTAAGAGAAGGAGAAATTCTTGAAACCATGATGCTTTTCTGATTCTACTACCTAGGGAGAACATGAATCACGTTGTCTTTTCCAAATCTGATGTTTGTCTGGACCGGGAACCTCCATTATGAAAGTGGAGTTTTGGGTAATAGGCCGGTTTTTCAAATTTGTTCTTTGATTTTCTCTTAAGGCAAGGAGAGATTCTTGAAACCATGATGTTTTTCTGATTCTACTAGCTAGGGAGAACATGAATCACATCGACTTTTTGAAATCTCGTGTGTGTCTGGGCCCGGAACCTCAGTTCTTAAAGCTGAGTTTCACCGTCAATACAATAGACCTTTTCAGCATATGCGGTAATAGCCCGTTTTTCCCAATTTACTCTATGATTCTCTCTTAAGACTAGGAGAAATTCTTGAAACCATGATTCTTTTCTGATTCTACTACCTAGGGAAAACATGAATCACATCGACTTTTTGAAATCTGGGGTGTGTCTGGGCCGGGAACCTCAGTTCTTAAAGTTGAGTTTCCCCGTCAATACAATAGGCCTTTTGAGTATATGCGGTAATAGGCCGTTTTTCCTAATTTACTCTTGGATTCTCTCTTAAGAGAAGGAGAAATTCTTGAAACCATGATGTTTTTCTGATTCTACTACCTAGGGAGAACATGAATCACGTCGTCTTTTTCAAATCTGATGTTTGTCTGGACCGGGAACCTCCGTTATGAAAGTGGAGTTTTGCGGTAATAGGCCGCTTTTTCCAAATTTACTCTTTGATTCTCTCTTAAGAGAAGGAGAAATTCTTAAAACCATGAGGTTTTTCTGATTCTACTTCCTAGGGAGAACATCAATTACGTCGTCTTTTTCAAATCTGATGTTTGTCTGGACCAGGAACCTCCGTTATGAAAGTGGAGTTTTGCCGTAATAGGCCGGTTTATCAAATTTATTTTTGATTTTCTCTTAAGGCAAGGAGAGATTCGTGAAACCATGATGTTTTTCTGATTCTACTACCTAGGAAGAACATGAATCACATCGCCTTTTTGAAATCTGGTGTGTGTCTGGACCGGGAACCTCAGTTCTTAAAGTTGAGTTTCACCGTCAATTCAATCGGCCTTTTGAGCATATGCGGTAATAGGCCGTTTTTCCCAATTTACTCTATGATTCTCTCTGAAGACTAGGAGAAATTCTTGAAACCATAATGCTTTTCTGATTCTACTACCTAGGGAGAACATGAATCACGTTGTCTTTTCCAAATCTGATGTTTGTCTGGACCGGGAACCTCCGTTATGAAAGGGGAGTTTTGCAGTAATAGGCCGGTTTATCAAATTTACTCTTTGATTTTCTCTTAAGGCAAGGAGAGATTCTTGAAACCATGATGTTTTTCTGATTCTACTACCTAGGGAGAACATGAATCACATCGCCTTTTTGAAATCTGGTGTGTGTCTGGGCCAGGAACCTCAGTTCTTAACGTTGAGTTTCACCGTCAATACAATAGGCCTTTTGAGCATATGCGGTAATAGGCCGTTTTTCCCAATTTACTCTATGATTCTCTTTTAAGGCTAGGAGAAATTCTTGAAACCATAATGCTTTTCTGATTCTACTACCTAGGGAGAACATGAATCACATCGACTTTTTGAAATCTGGTGTGTGTCTGGGCCGGGAACCTCAGTTCTTAAAGTTGAGTTTCACCGTCAATACAATAGGCCTTTTGAGCATATGCGGTAATAGGGCGTTTTTCCCAATTTACTCTATGATTCTCTCTTAAGACTAGGAGAAATTCTTGAAACCATGATGCTTTTCTGATTCTACTACGTAGGGAGAACATGAATCACGTTGTCTTTTCCAAATCTGATGTTTGTCTGGACCGGGAACCTCCGTTATGAAAGTGGAGTTTTGCGGTAATAGGCCGCTTTTTCCAAATTTACTCTTTGATTCTCTCTTAAGAGAAGGAGAAATTCTTGAAACCATGATGCTTTTCTGATTCTACTACCTAGGGAGAACATGAATCACGTTGTCTTTTCCAAATCTGATGTTTGTCTGGACCGGGAACCTCCGTTATGAAAGTGGAGTTTTGGGTAATAGGCCGGTTTTTCAAATTTGTTCTTTGATTTTCTCTTAAGGCAAGGAGAGATTCTTGAAACCATGATGTTTTTCTGATTCTACTACCTAGGGAGAACATGAATCACATCGACCTTTTGAAATCTGGTGTGTGTCTGGGCCGGGAACCTCAGTTCTTAAAGCTGAGTTTCACCGTCAATACAATAGACCTTTTGAGCATATGCGGTAATAGCCCGTTTTTCCCAATTTACTCTATGATTCTCTCTTAAGACTAGGAGAAATTCTTGAAACTATGATGCTTTTCTGATTCTACTACCTAGGGAGAACATGAATCACATCGACTTTTTGAAATCTGGGGTGTGTCTGGGCCGGGAACCTCAGTTCTTAAAGTTGAGTTTCCCCGTCAATACAATAGGCCTTTTGAGTATATGCGGTTATAGGCCGTTTTTCCTAATTTACTCTTGGATTCTCTCTTAAGAGAAGGAGAAATTCTTGAAACCATGATGTTTTTCTGATTCTACTACCTAGGGAGAACATGAATCACGTCGTCTTTTTCAAATCTGATGTTTGTCTGGACCGGGAACCTCCGTTATGAAAGTGGAGTTTTGCGGTAATAGGCCACTTTTTCCAAATTTACTCTTTGATTCTCTCTTAAGAGAAGGAGAAATTCTTGAAACCATGATGTTTTTCTGATTCTACTACCTAGGGAGAACATCAATCACGTCGTCTTTTTCAAATCTGATGTTTGTCTGGACCAGGAACCTCCGTTATGAAAGTGGAGTTTTGCCGTAATAGGCCGGTTTATCAAATTTATTTTTGATTTTCTCTTAAGGCAAGGAGAGATTCGTGAAACCATGATGTTTTTCTGATTCTACTACCTAGGAAGAACATGAATCACATCGCCTTTTTGAAATCTGGTGTGTGTCTGGGCCGGGAACCTCAGTTCTTAAAGTTGAGTTTCACCGTCAATACAATAGGCCTTTTGAGCATATGCGGTAATAGGCCGTTTTTCCCAATTTACTCTATGATTCTCTCTTAAGACTAGGAGAAATTCTTGAAACCATAATGCTTTTCTGATTCTACTACCTAGGGAGAACATGAATCACGTTGTCTCTTCCAAATCTGATGTTTGTCTGGACCGGGAACCTCCGTTATGAAAGTGGAGTTTTGCAGTAATAGGCCGGTTTATCAAATTTACTCTTTGATTTTCTCTTAAGGCAAGGAGAGATTCTTGAAACCATGATGTTTTTCTGATTCTACTACCTAGGGAGAACATGAATCACATCGCCTTTTTGAAATCTGGTGTGTGTCTGGGCTGGGAACCTCAGTTCTTAACATTGAGTTTCACCGTCAATACAATAGGCCTTTTGAGCATCTGCGGTAATAGGCCGTTTTTCCCAATTTACTCTATGATTCTCTCTTAAGGCTAGGAGAAATTCATGAAACCATAATGCTTTTCTGATTCTACTACCTAGGGAGAACATGAATCACATCGCCTTTTTGAAATCTGGTGTGTGTCTGGGCCGGGAACCTCAGTTCTTAAAGTTGAGTTTCACCGTCAATACAATAGGCCTTTTGAGCATATGCGGTAATAGGGCGTTTTTCCCAATTTACTCTATGATTCTCTCTTAAGACTACGAGAAATTCTTGAAACCATGATGCTTTTCTGATTCTACTACCTAGGGAGAACATGAATCACGTTGTCTTTTCCAAATATGATGTTTGTCTGGACCGGGAACCTCCGTTATGAAAGTGGAGTTTTGCCGTAATAGGCCGCTTTTTCCAAATTTACTCTTTGTTTCTCTCTTAAGAGAAGTAGAAATTCTTGAAACCATGATGTTTTTCTGATTCTACTACCTAGGGAGAACATGAATCACGTTGTCTTTTCCAAATCTGATGTTTGTCTGGACCGGGAACCTCCGTTATGAAAGTGGAGTTTTGGGTAATAGGCCGGTTTTTCAAATTTGTTCTTTGATTTTCTCTTAAGGCAAGGAGAGATTCTTGAAACCATGATGTTTTTCTGATTCTACTACCTAGGGAGAACATGAATCACATCGACTTTTTGAAATCTGGTGTGTGTCTGGGCCGGGAACCTCAGTTCTTAAAGTTGAGTTTCACCGTCAATACAATAGGCCTTTTGAGCATCTGCGGTAATAGGCCGTTTTTCCCAATTTACTCTATGATTCTCTCTTAAGGCTAGGAGAAATTCTTGAAACCATAATGCTTTTCTGATTCTACTACCTAGGGAGAACATGAATCACGTTGTCTTTTCCAAATCTGATGTTTGTCTGGACCGGGAACCTCCGTTATGAAAGTGGAGTTTTGCGGTAATAGGACGCTTTTTCCAAATTTACTCTTTGATTCTCTCTTAAGAGAAGGAGAAATTCTTGAAACCATGATGTTTTTCTGATTCTACTACCTAGGGAGAACATAAATCACATCGGCTTTTTCAAATCTGATGTTTGTCTGGACCGGGAACCTCCATTATGAAAGTGGAGTTTAGGGTAATAGGCCGGTTTTTCAAATTTGTTCTTTGATTTTCTCTTAAGGCAAGGAGAGATTCTTGAAACCATGATGTTTTTCTGATTCTACTACCTAGGGAGAACATGAATCACGTCGTCTTTTTCAAATCTGATGTTTGTCTGGACCGGGAACCTCCGTTATGAAAGTGGAGTTTTGCGGTAATAGGCCGCTTTTTCCAAATTTACTCTTTGATTCTCTCTTAAGAGAAGGAGAAATTCTTAAAACCATGAGGTTTTTCTGATTCTACTTCCTAGGGAGAACATCAATTACGTCGTCTTTTTCAAATCTGATGTTTGTCTGGACCAGGAACCTCCGTTATGAAAGTGGAGTTTTGCCGTAATAGGCCGGTTTATCAAATTTATTTTTGATTTTCTCTTAAGGCAAGGAGAGATTCGTGAAACCATGATGTTTTTCTGATTCTACTACCTAGGAAGAACATGAATCACATCGCCTTTTTGAAATCTGGTGTGTGTCTGGACCGGGAACCTCAGTTCTTAAAGTTGAGTTTCACCGTCAATTCAATCGGCCTTTTGAGCATATGCGGTAATAGGCCGTTTTTCCCAATTTACTCTATGATTCTCTCTGAAGACTAGGAGAAATTCTTGAAACCATAATGCTTTTCTGATTCTACTACCTAGGGAGAACATGAATCACGTTGTCTTTTCCAAATCTGATGTTTGTCTGGACCGGGAACCTCCGTTATGAAAGGGGAGTTTTGCAGTAATAGGCCGGTTTATCAAATTTACTCTTTGATTTTCTCTTAAGGCAAGGAGAGATTCTTGAAACCATGATGTTTTTCTGATTCTACTACCTAGGGAGAACATGAATCACATCGCCTTTTTGAAATCTGGTGTGTGTCTGGGCCAGGAACCTCAGTTCTTAACGTTGAGTTTCACCGTCAATACAATAGGCCTTTTGAGCATATGCGGTAATAGGCCGTTTTTCCCAATTTACTCTATGATTCTCTCTTAAGGCTAGGAGAAATTCTTGAAACCATAATGCTTTTCTGATTCTACTACCTAGGGAGAACATGAATCACATCGACTTTTTGAAATCTGGTGTGTGTCTGGGCCGGGAACCTCACTTCTTAAAGTTGAGTTTCACCGTCAATACAATAGGCCTTTTGAGCATATGCGGTAATAGGGCGTTTTTCCCAATTTACTCTATGATTCTCTCTTAAGACTAGGAGAAATTCTTGAAACCATGATGCTTTTCTGATTCTACTACGTAGGGAGAACATGAATCACGTTGTCTTTTCCAAATCTGATGTTTGTCTGGACCGGGAACCTCCGTTATGAAAGTGGAGTTTTGCGGTAATAGGCCGCTTTTTCCAAATTTACTCTTTGATTCTCTCTTAAGAGAAGGAGAAATTCTTGAAACCATGATGCTTTTCTGATTCTACTACCTAGGGAGAACATGAATCACGTTGTCTTTTCCAAATCTGATGTTTGTCTGGACCGGGAACCTCCGTTATGAAAGTGGAGTTTTGGGTAATAGGCCGGTTTTTCAAATTTGTTCTTTGATTTTCTCTTAAGGCAAGGAGAGATTCTTGAAACCATGATGTTTTTCTGATTCTACTACCTAGGGAGAACATGAATCACATCGACCTTTTGAAATCTGGTGTGTGTCTGGGCCGGGAACCTCAGTTCTTAAAGCTGAGTTTCACCGTCAATACAATAGACCTTTTGAGCATATGCGGTAATAGCCCGTTTTTCCCAATTTACTCTATGATTCTCTCTTAAGACTAGGAGAAATTCTTGAAACTATGATGCTTTTCTGATTCTACTACCTAGGGAGAACATGAATCACATCGACTTTTTGAAATCTGGGGTGTGTCTGGGCCGGGAACCTCAGTTCTTAAAGTTGAGTTTCCCCGTCAATACAATAGGCCTTTTGAGTATATGCGGTTATAGGCCGTTTTTCCTAATTTACTCTTGGATTCTCTCTTAAGAGAAGGAGAAATTCTTGAAACCATGATGTTTTTCTGATTCTACTACCTAGGGAGAACATGAATCACGTCGTCTTTTTCAAATCTGATGTTTGTCTGGACCGGGAACCTCCGTTATGAAAGTGGAGTTTTGCGGTAATAGGCCACTTTTTCCAAATTTACTCTTTGATTCTCTCTTAAGAGAAGGAGAAATTCTTGAAACCATGATGTTTTTCTGATTCTACTACCTAGGGAGAACATCAATCACGTCGTCTTTTTCAAATCTGATGTTTGTCTGGACCAGGAACCTCCGTTATGAAAGTGGAGTTTTGCCGTAATAGGCCGGTTTATCAAATTTATTTTTGATTTTCTCTTAAGGCAAGGAGAGATTCGTGAAACCATGATGTTTTTCTGATTCTACTACCTAGGAAGAACATGAATCACATCGCCTTTTTGAAATCTGGTGTGTGTCTGGGCCGGGAACCTCAGTTCTTAAAGTTGAGTTTCACCGTCAATACAATAGGCCTTTTGAGCATATGCGGTAATAGGCCGTTTTTCCCAATTTACTCTATGATTCTCTCTTAAGACTAGGAGAAATTCTTGAAACCATAATGCTTTTCTGATTCTACTACCTAGGGAGAACATGAATCACGTTGTCTCTTCCAAATCTGATGTTTGTCTGGACCGGGAACCTCCGTTATGAAAGTGGAGTTTTGCAGTAATAGGCCGGTTTATCAAATTTACTCTTTGATTTTCTCTTAAGGCAAGGAGAGATTCTTGAAACCATGATGTTTTTCTGATTCTACTACCTAGGGAGAACATGAATCACATCGCCTTTTTGAAATCTGGTGTGTGTCTGGGCTGGGAACCGCAGTTCTTAACATTGAGTTTCACCGTCAATACAATAGGCCTTTTGAGCATCTGCGGTAATAGGCCGTTTTTCCCAATTTACTCTATGATTCTCTCTTAAGGCTAGGAGAAATTCATGAAACCATAATGCTTTTCTGATTCTACTACCTAGGGAGAACATGAATCACATCGCCTTTTTGAAATCTGGTGTGTGTCTGGGCCGGGAACCTCAGTTCTTAAAGTTGAGTTTCACCGTCAATACAATAGGCCTTTTGAGCATATGCGGTAATAGGGCGTTTTTCCCAATTTACTCTATGATTCTCTCTTAAGACTACGAGAAATTCTTGAAACCATGATGCTTTTCTGATTCTACTACCTAGGGAGAACATGAATCACGTTGTCTTTTCCAAATATGATGTTTGTCTCGACCGGGAACCTCCGTTATGAAAGTGGAGTTTTGCCGTAATAGGCCGCTTTTTCCAAATTTACTCTTTGTTTCTCTCTTAAGAGAAGTAGAAATTCTTGAAACCATGATGTTTTTCTGATTCTACTACCTAGGGAGAACATAAATCACGTCGACTTTTTCAAATCTGATGTTTGTCTGGAACGGGAACCTCCATTATGAAAGTGGAGTTTTGGGTAATAGGCCGGTTTTTCAAATTTGTTCTTTGATTTTCTCTTAAGTCAAGGAGAGATTCTTGAAACCATGATGTTTTTCTGATTCTACTACCTAGAGAGAACATGAATCACATCGCCTTTTTGAAATCTCGTGTGTGTCTGGGCCGGGAACCTCAGTTCTTAAAGTTGAGTTTCACCGTCAATACAATAGACCTTTTGAGCATATGCGGTAATAGGCCGTTTTTCCCAATTTACTCTATGATTCTCTCTTAAGACTAGGAGAAATTCTTGAAACCATGATGCTTTTCTGATTCTACTAACTAGGGAGAACATGAATCACATCGACTTTTTGAAATCTGGTGTGTGTCTGGGCCGGGAACCTCAGTTCTTAAAGTTGAGTTTCCCCATCAATACAATAGGCCTTTTGAGCATATGCGGTAATAGGCCGTTTTTCCTAATTAACTCTTGGATTCTCTCTTAAGAGAAGGAGAAATTCTTGATACCATGATGTTTTTCTGATTCTACTACCTAGGGAGAACATGAATCACGTCGTCTTTTTCAAATCTGATGTTTGTCTCGACCGGGAACCTCCGTTATGAAAGTGGAGTTTTGCCGTAATAGGCCGGTTTATCAAATTTATTCTTTGATTTTCTCTTAAGGCAAGGAGAGATTCGTGAAACCATAATGTTTTTCTGATTCTACTACCTAGGAAGAACATGAATCACATTGCCTTTTTGAAATCTGGTGTGTGTCTGGGCCGGGAACCTCAGTTCTTAAAGTTGAGTTTCACCGTCAATACAATAGGCCTTTTGAGCATATGCGGTAATAGGCCGTTTTTCCCAATTTAGTCTATCATTCTCTCTTAAGACTAGGAGAAATTCTTGAAACCATAATGCTTTTCTGATTCTACTACCTAGGGAGAACATGAATCACATCGACTTTTTGAAATCTGGTGTGTGTCTGGGCCGGGAACCTCAGTTCTTATAGTTGAGTTTCACCGTCAATACATTAGGCCTTTTGAGCATATGCGGTAATAGGCCGTTTTTCCCAATTTACTCTATGATTCTCTCTTAAGACTAGGAGAAATTCTTGAAACCATGATGCTTTTCTGATTCTACTACCTAGGGAGAACATGAATCACGTTGTCTTTTCCAAATCTCATGTTTGTCTGGACCGGGAACCTCCGTCATGAAAGTGGAGTTTTGCGGTAATAGGCCGCTTTTTCCAAATTTACTCTTTGATTCTCTCTTAAGAGAAGGAGAAATTCTTGAAACCATGATGCTTTTCTGATTCTACTACCTAGGGAGAACATGAATCACGTTGTCTTTTCCAAATCTGATGTTTGTCTGGACCGGGAACCTCCGTTATGAAAGTGGAGTTTTGGGTAAAAGGCCGGTTTTTCAAATTTGTTCTTTGATTTTCTCTTAAGGCAAGGAGAGATTCTTGAAACCATGATTTTTTCTGATTCTACTACCTAGGGAGAACATGAATCACATCGACTTTTTGAAATCTGGTGTGTGTCTGGGCCGGGAAACTCAGTTCTTAAAGCTGAGTTTCACCGTCAATACAATAGACCTTTTGAGCATATGCGGTAATAGCCCGTTTTTCCCAAATTACTCTATGATTCTCTCTTAAGACTAGGAGAAATTCTTGAAACCATGATGCTTTTCTGATTCTACTACGTAGGGAGAACATGAATCACATCGACTTTTTGAAATCTGGTGTGTGTCTGGGCCGGGAACCTCAGGTCTTAAAGTTGAGTTTCCCCGTCAATACAATAGGCCTTATGAGTATATGCGGAAATAGGCCGTTTTTCCTAATTATCTCTTGGATTCTCTCTTAAGAGAAGGAGAAATTCTTGAAACCATGATGTTTTTCTGATTCTACTACCTAGGGAGAACATGAATCACGTCGTCTTTTTCAAATCTGATGTTTGTCTGGACCGGGAACCTCCGTTATGAAAGTGGAGTTTTGCGGTAATAGGCCGCTTTTTCCAAATTTACTCTTTGATTCTTTCTTAAGAGAAGGAGAAATTCTTAAAACCATGAGGTTTTTCTGATTCTACTTCCTAGGGAGAACATGAATCACGTCGTCTTTTTCAGATCTGACGTTTGTCTGGACCGGGAACCTCCGTTATGAAAGTGGAGTTTTGCAGTATTAGGCCGGTTTATCAAATTTATTCTTTGATTTTCTCTTAAGGCAAGGAGAGATTCTTGAAACCATGATGTTTTTCTGATTCTACTACCTAGGGAGAACATGAATCACATCGACTTTTTGAAATCTGGTGTGTGTCTAGGCCGGGAACCTGAGTTCTTAAAGTTGAATTTCCCCTTCCATACAATAGGCCTTTTGAGCATATGCGGTAATAGGGCGTTTTTCCCAATTTACTCTATGATTCTCTCTTAAGACTAGGAGAAATTCTTGAAACCATGATGCTTTTCTGATTCTACTACCTAGGGAGAACATGAATCACGTTGTCTTTTCCAAATCTGATGTTTGTCTGGACCGGGAACCTCCGTTATGAAAGTGGAGTTTTGCGGTAATAGGCCGCTTTTTCCAAATTTACTCTTTGATTCTCTCTTAAGAGAAGGAGGAATTCTTGAAACCATGATGCTTTTCTGATTCTACTACCTAGGGAGAACATGAATCACGTTGTCTTTTCCAAATCTGATGTTTGTCTGGACCGGGAACCTCCGTTATGAAAGTGGAGTTTTGGGTAATAGGCCGGTTTTTCAAATTTGTTCTTTGATTTTCTCTTAAGGCAAGGAGAGATTCTTGAAACCATGATGTTTTTCTGATTCTACTACCTAGGGAGAACATGAATCACATCGACTTTTTGAAATCTGGTGTGTGTCTGGGCCGGGAACCTCAGTTCTTAAAGCTGAGTTTCACCGTCAAAACAATAGACCTTTTGAGCATATGCGGTAATAGCCAGTTTTTCCCAATTTACTCTATGATTCTCTCTTAAGACTAGGAGAAATTCTTGAAACCATGATGCTTTTCTGATTCTACTACCTAGGGAGAACATGAATCACGTTGTCTTTTCCAAATCTGATGTTTGTCTGGACCGGGAACCTCCATTATGAAAGTGGAGTTTTGCGGTAATAGGCCGGTTTTTCCAAATTTTCTCTTTGATTCTCTCTTAAGAGAAGGAGAAATTCTTGAAACCATGATGTTTTTCTGATTCTACTACCTAGGGAGAACATGAACCACGTCGTCTTTTTCAAATCTGATGTTTGTCTGGACCGGGAACCTCAGTTCTTAAAGTTGAGTTTCACCGTCAATGCAATAGACCTTTTGAGCATATACGGTAATAGGCCTTTTTTCCCAATTTACTCTATGATTCTCTCTTAAGACTAGGAGAAATACTTGAAACCATGATGCTTTTCTGATTCCACTACCTAGGGAGAACATGAATCACATCGACTTTTTGAAATCTGGTGTGTGTCTGGGCCGGGAACCTCAGTTCTTAAAGTTGAGTTTCACCGTCAATACAATAGGCCTTTTGAGCATATGCGGTAATAGGCCGTTTTTCCCAATTTACCCTATGATTCTCTCTTAAGACTAGGAGAAATTCTAGAAACCATGATGCTTTTCTGATTCTACTACCTACGGAGAACATGAATCACGTTGTCTTTTCCAAATCTGATGTTTGTCTGGACCGGGAACCTCCGTTATGAAAGTGGAGTTTTGCGGTAATAGGCCGCTTTTTCCAAATTTACTCTTTGATTCTCTCTTAAGAGAAGGAGAAATTCTTGAAACCATGATGCTTTTCTGATTCTACTACCTAGGGAGAACATGAATCACGTTGTCTTTTCCAAATCTGAGGTTTGTCTGGACCGGGAACCTCCGTTATGAAAGTGGAGTTTTGCGGTAATAGGCCGCTTTTTCCAAATTTACTCTTTGATTCTCTCTTAAGAGAAGGAGAAATTCTTGAAACCATGATGTTTTTCTGATTTTACTACCTAGGGAGAACATAAATCACGTTGTCTTTTCCAAATCTGATGTTTGCCTGGACCGGGAACCTCCGTTATGAAAGTGGAGTTTTGCGGTAATAGGCCGCTTTTTCCAAATTTACTCTTTGATTCTCTCATAAGAGAAGGAGAAATTCTTGAAACCATGATGCTTTTCTGATTCTACTACCTAGGGAGAACATGAATCACATCGACTTTTTGAAATCTGGTGTGTGTCTGGGCCGGGAACCTCAGTTCTTAAAGCTGAGTTTCACCGTCAAAACAATAGACCTTTTGAGCATATGCGGTAATAGCCCGTTTTTCCCAATTTACTCTATGATTCTCTCTTAAGACTAGGAGATATTCTTGAAACCATGAGGTTTTTCTGATTCTACTACCTAGGGAGAACATGAATCACGTTGTCTTTTCCAAATCTCATGTTTGTGTCGACCGAACCTCCGTTATGAAAGTGGAGTTTTGCGCTAATAGGCCGCTTTTTCCAAAATTATTATTTGATTCTCTTTTAAGAGAAGGGGAAATTCTTGACACCATGAGGTTTTTCTGATTCTACTACCTAGGGAGAACATGAATCACATCGACTTTTTGAAATCTGGTGTGTGTCTGTGCCGGGAACCTCAGTTCTTAAAGTTGAGTTTCACCGTCAATACAATAGACCTTTTGAGCATATGCGGTAATAGCCCGTTTTTCCCAATTTACTCTATGATTCTCTCTTAAGACAAGGAGAAATTCTTGAAACCATGATGCTTTTCTGATTCTACTACCTAGGGAGAACATGAATCACATTGTCTTTTCCAAATCTGATGTTTGTCTGGACCGGGAACCTCCATTATGAAAGTGGAGTTTTGCGGTAATAGGCCGGTTTTTCCAAATTTTCTCTTTGATTCTCTCTTAAGAGAAGGAGAAATTCTTGAAACCATGATGTTTTTCTGATTCTACTACCTAGGGAGAACATGTACCACGTCGTCTTTTCCAAATCTGATGTTTGTCTGGACCGGGAACCTCCATTATGAAAGTGGAGTTTTGCGGTAATAGGCCGCTTTTTCCAAATTTACTCTTTGATTCTCTCTTAAGAGAAGGAGAAATTCTTAAAACCATGAGGTTTTTCTGATTCTACTTCCTAGGGAGAACATGAACCACGTCGTCTTTTCCAAATCTGATGTTTGTCTGGACCAGGAACCTCCGTTATGAAACTGGAGTTTTGCGGTAATAGGCCGCTTTTTCCAAATTTACTCTTTGATTCTCTCTTAAGAGAAGGAGAAATTCTTGAAACCATGATGCTTTTCTGATTCTACTTCCTAGGGAGAACATGAATCACATCGCCTTTTTGAAATCTGGTGTGTGTCTGGGCCGGGAACCTCAGTTCTTAAAGTTGAGTTTCACCGTCAATACAATGGGCCTTTTGAGCATCTGCGGTAATAGGCCGTTTTTCCCAATTTACTCTATGATTCTCTCTTAAGAGAAGGAGAAATTCTTAAAACGATGAGTTTTTTCTGATTCTACTACCTAGGGAGAACATAAATCACATCGCCTTTTTGAAAGCTGGTGTGTGTCTGGGCCGGGAACCTCAGTTCTTAAAGTTGAGTTTCACCGTCAATACAATAGGCCTTTTGAGCATATGCGATAATAGGCTGTTTTTCCCAATTTACTCTATGATTCTCTCTTAAGACTAGGAGAAATTCTTGAAACCATGATGCTTTTCTGATTCTACTACCTAGGGAGAACATGAATCACGTTGTCTTTTCCAAATCTGATGTTTGTCTCGACCGGGAACCTCCATTATGAAAGTGGAGTTTTGGGTAATACGCCAGTTTTTCAAATTTGTTCTTTGATTTTCTCTTAAGGGAAGGAAAAATTCTTGAAACCATGATGTTGTTCTGATTCTACTACCTAGGGAGAACATGAATCACATCGACTTTTTGAAATCTGGTGTGTGTCTGGGCCGGGAACCTCAGTTCTTAAAGCTGAGTTTCACCGTTAATACAATAGACCTTTTGAGCATATGCGGTAATAGCCCGTTTTTCCCAATTTACTCTATGATTCTCTCTTAAGACAAGGAGAAATTCTTGAAACCATGATGCTTTTCTGATTCTACTACCTAGGGAGAACATGAATCACGTTGTCTTTTCCAAATCTGATGTTTGTCTGGACCGGGAACCTCAGTTCTTAAAGTTGAGTTTCACCGTCAATGCAATAGACCTTTTGAGCATATGCGGTAATAGGCCTTTTTTCCCAATTTACTCTATGATTCTCTCTTAAGACTAGGAGAAATACTTGAAACCATGATGCTTTTCTGATTCCACTACCTAGGGAGAACATGAATCACATCGACTTTTTGAAATCTGGTGTGTGTCTGGGCCGGGAACCTCAGTTCTTAAAGTTGAGTTTCACCGTCAATACAATAGGCCTTTTGAGCATATGCGGTAATAGGCCGTTTTTCCCAATTTACTCTATGATTCTCTCTTAAGACTAGGAGAAATTCTTGAAACCATGATGCTTTTCTGATTCTACTACCTACGGAGAACATGAATCACGTTGTCTTTTCCAAATCTGATGTTTGTCTGGACCGGGAACCTCCATTATGAAAGTGGAGTTTTGCGGTAATAGGCCGGTTTTTCCAAATTTACTCTTTGATTCTCTCTTAAGAGAAGGAGAAATTCTTGAAACCATGATGCTTTTCTGATTCTACTACCTAGGGAGAACATGAATCACGTTGTCTTTTCCAAATCTGATGTTTGTCTGGACCGGGAACCTCCATTATGAAAGTGGAGTTTTGCGGTAATAGGCCGGTTTTTCCAAATTTACTCTTTGATTCTCTCTTAAGAGAAGGAGAAATTCTTGAAACCATGATGTTTTTCTGATTCTACTACCTAGGGAGAACATGAACCACGTCGTCTTTTCCAAATCTGATGTTTGTCTGGACCGGGAACCTCCATTATGAAAGTGGAGTTTTGCGGTAATAGGCCGCTTTTTCCAAATTTACTCTTTGATTCTCTCTTAAGAGAAGGAGAAATTCTTAAAACCATGAGGTTTTTCTGATTCTACTTCCTAGGGAGAACATGAACCACGTCGTCTTTTCCAAATCTGATGTTTGTCTGGACCAGGAACCTCCGTTATGAAACTGGAGTTTTGCGGTAATAGGCCGCTTTTTCCAAATTTACTCTTTGATTCTCTCTTAAGAGAAGGAGAAATTCTTGAAACCATGATGCTTTTCTGATTCTACTTCCTAGGGAGAACATGAATCACATCGCCTTTTTGAAATCTGGTGTGTGTCTGGGCCGGGAACCTCAGTTCTTAAAGTTGAGTTTCACCGTCAATACAATGGGCCTTTTGAGCATCTGCGGTAATAGGCCGTTTTTCCCAATTTACTCTATGATTCTCTCTTAAGAGAAGGAGAAATTCTTAAAACGATGAGTTTTTTCTGATTCTACTACCTAGGGAGAACATAAATCACATCGCCTTTTTGAAAGCTGGTGTGTGTCTGGGCCGGGAACCTCAGTTCTTAAAGTTGAGTTTCACCGTCAATACAATAGGCCTTTTGAGCATATGCGATAATAGGCTGTTTTTCCCAATTTACTCTATGATTCTCTCTTAAGACTAGGAGAAATTCTTGAAACCATGATGCTTTTCTGATTCTACTACCTAGGGAGAACATGAATCACGTTGTCTTTTCCAAATCTGTTGTTTGTCTCGACCGGGAACCTCCATTATGAAAGTGGAGTTTTGGGTAATACGCCAGTTTTTCAAATTTGTTCTTTGATTTTCTCTTAAGGGAAGGAAAAATTCTTGAAACCATGATGTTGTTCTGATTCTACTACCTAGGGAGAACATGAATCACATCGACTTTTTGAAATCTGGTGTGTGTCTGGGCCGGGAACCTCAGTTCTTAAAGCTGAGTTTCACCGTTAATACAATAGACCTTTTGAGCATATGCGGTAATAGCCCGTTTTTCCCAATTTACTCTATGATTCTCTCTTAAGACAAGGAGAAATTCTTGAAACCATGATGCTTTTCTGATTCTACTACCTAGGGAGAACATGAATCACGTTGTCTTTTCCAAATCTGATGTTTGTCTGGACCGGGAACCTCCATTATGAAAGTGGAGTTTTGCGGTAATAGGCCGGTTTTTCCAAATTTTCTCTTTGATTCTCTCTTAAGAGAAGGAGAAATTCTTGAAACCATGATGTTTTTCTGATTCTACTACCTAGGGAGAACATGAACCACGTCGTCTTTTTCAAATCTGATGTTTGTCTGGACCGGGAACCTCAGTTCTTAAAGTTTAGTTTCACCGTCAATGCAATAGACCTTTTGAGCATATGCGGTAATAGGCCTTTTTTCCGAATTTACTCTATGATTCTCTCTTAAGACTAGGAGAAATACTTGAAAGCATGATGCTTTTCTGATTCCACTACCTAGGGAGAACATGAATCACATCGACTTTTTGAAATCTGGTGTGTGTCTGGGCCGGGAACCTCAGTTCTTAAAGTTGAGTTTCACCGTCAATACAATAGGCCTTTTGAGCATATGCGGTAATAGGCCGTTTTTCCCAATTTACTCTATGATTCTCTCTTAAGACTAGGAGAAATTCTTGAAACCATGATGCTTTTCTGATTCTACTACCTACGGAGAACATGAATCACGTTGTCTTTTCCAAATCTGATGTTTGTCTGGACCGGGAACCTCCATTATGAAAGTGGAGTTTTGCGGTAATAGGCCGCTTTTTCCAAATTTACTCTTTGATTCTCTCTTAAGAGAAGGAGAAATTCTTGAAACCATGATGTTTTTCTGATTCTACTACCTAGGGAGAACATGAACCACGTCGTCTTTTCCAAATCTGATGTTTGTCTGGACCGGGAACCTCCATTATGAAAGTGGAGTTTTGCGGTAATAGGCCGCTTTTTCCAAATTTACTCTTTGATTCTCTCTTAAGAGAAGGAGAAATTCTTAAAACCATGAGGTTTTTCTGATTCTACTTCCTAGGGAGAACATGAACCACGTCGTCTTTTCCAAATCTGATGTTTCTCTGGACCAGGAACCTCCGTTATGAAACTGGAGTTTTGCGGTAATAGGCCGCTTTTTCCAAATTTACTCTTTGATTCTCTCTTAAGAGAAGGAGAAATTCTTGAAACCATGATGCTTTTCTGATTCTACTTCCTAGGGAGAACATGAATCACATCGCCTTTTTGAAATCTGGTGTGTGTCTGGGCCGGGAACCTCAGTTCTTAAAGTTGAGTTTCACCGTCAATACAATGGGCCTTTTGAGCATCTGCGGTAATAGGCCGTTTTTCCCAATTTACTCTATGATTCTCTCTTAAGAGAAGGAGAAATTCTTAAAACGATGAGTTTTTTCTGATTCTACTACCTAGGGAGAACATAAATCACATCGCCTTTTTGAAAGCTGGTGTGTGTCTGGGCCGGGAACCTCAGTTCTTAAAGTTGAGTTTCACCGTCAATACAATAGGCCTTTTGAGCATATGCGATAATAGGCTGTTTTTCCCAATTTACTCTATGATTCTCTCTTAAGACTAGGAGAAATTCTTGAAACCATGATGCTTTTCTGATTCTACTACCTAGGGAGAACATGAATCACGTTGTCTTTTCCAAATCTGTTGTTTGTCTCGACCGGGAACCTCCATTATGAAAGTGGAGTTTTGGGTAATACGCCAGTTTTTCAAATTTGTTCTTTGATTTTCTCTTAAGGGAAGGAAAAATTCTTGAAACCATGATGTTGTTCTGATTCTACTACCTAGGGAGAACATGAATCACATCGACTTTTTCAAATCTGGTGTGTGTCTGGGCCGGGAACCTCAGTTCTTAAAGCTGAGTTTCACCGTTAATACAATAGACCTTTTGAGCATATGCGGTAATAGCCCGTTTTTCCCAATTTACTCTATGATTCTCTCTTAAGACAAGGAGAAATTCTTGAAACCATGATGCTTTTCTGATTCTACTACCTAGGGAGAACATGAATCACGTTGTCTTTTCCAAATCTGATGTTTGTCTGGACCGGGAACCTCCATTATGAAAGTGGAGTTTTGCGGTAATAGGCCGGTTTTTCCAAATTTTCTCTTTGATTCTCTCTTAAGAGAAGGAGAAATTCTTGAAACCATGATGTTTTTCTGATTCTACTACCTAGGGAGAACATGAACCACGTCGTCTTTTTCAAATCTGATGTTTGTCTGGACCGGGAACCTCAGTTCTTAAAGTTGAGTTTCACCGTCAATGCAATAGACCTTTTGAGCATATGCGGTAATAGGCCTTTTTTCCGAATTTACTCTATGATTCTCTCTTAAGACTAGGAGAAATACTTGAAACCATGATGCTTTTCTGATTCCACTACCTAGGGAGAACATGAATCACATCGACTTTTTGAAATCTGGTGTGTGTCTGGGCCGGGAACCTCAGTTCTTAAAGTTGAGTTTCACCGTCAATACAATAGGCCTTTTGAGCATATGCGGTAATAGGCCGTTTTTCCCAATTTACTCTATGATTCTCTCTTAAGACTAGGAGAAATTCTTGAAACCATGATGCTTTTCTGATTCTACTACCTACGGAGAACATGAATCACGTTGTCTTTTCCAAATCTGATGTTTGTCTGGACCGGGAACCTCCGTTATGAAAGTGGAGTTTTGCGGTAATAGGCCGCTTTTTCCAAATTTACTCTTTGATTCTCTCTTAAGAGAAGGAGAAATTCTTGAAACCATGATGCTTTTCTGATTCTACTACCTAGGGAGAACATGAATCACGTTGTCTTTTCCAAATCTGAGGTTTGTCTGGACCGGGAACCTCCGTTATGAAAGTGGAGTTTTGCGGTAATAGGCCGCTTTTTCCAAATTTACTCTTTGATTCTCTCTTAAGAGAAGGAGAAATTCTTGAAACCATGATGTTTTTCTGATTTTACTACCTAGGGAGAACATAAATCACGTTGTCTTTTCCAAATCTGATGTTTGCCTGGACCGGGAACCTCCGTTATGAAAGTGGAGTTTTGCGGTAATAGGCCGCTTTTTCCAAATTTACTCTTTGATTCTCTCATAAGAGAAGGAGAAATTCTTGAAACCATGATGCTTTTCTGATTCTACTACCTAGGGAGAACATGAATCACATCGACTTTTTGAAATCTGGTGTGTGTCTGGGCCGGGAACCTCAGTTCTTAAAGCTGAGTTTCACCGTCAAAACAATAGACCTTTTGAGCATATGCGGTAATAGCCCGTTTTTCCCAATTTTCTGTATGATTCTCTCTTAAGACTAGGAGATATTCTTGAAACCATGAGGTTTTTCTGATTCTACTACCTAGGGAGAACATGAATCACGTTGTCTTTTCCAAATCTCATGTTTGTGTCGACCGAACCTCCGTTATGAAAGTGGAGTTTTGCGCTAATAGGCCGCTTTTTCCAAATTTATTATTTGATTCTCTTTTAAGAGAAGGAGAAATTCTTGACACCATGAGGTTTTTCTGATTCTACTACCTAGGGAGAACATGAATCACATCGACTTTTTGAAATCTGGTGTGTGTCTGTGCCGGGAACCTCAGTTCTTAAAGTTGAGTTTCACCGTCAATACAGTAGACCTTTTGAGCATATGCGGTAATAGCCCGTTTTTCCCAATTTACTCTATGATTCTCTCTTAAGACAAGGAGAAATTCTTGAAACCATGATGCTTTTCTGATTCTACTACCTAGGGAGAACATGAATCACGTTGTCTTTTCCAAATCTGATGTTTGTCTCGACCGGGAACCTCCATTATGAAAGTGGAGTTTTGGGTAATACGCCGGTTTTTCAAATTTGTTCTTTGATTTTTCTCTTAAGGGAAGGAAAAATTCTTGAAACCATGATGTTCTTCTGATTCTACTACCTAGGGAGAACATGAATCACATCGACTTTTTGAAATCTGGTGTGTGTCTGGGCCGGGAACCTCAGTTCTTAAAGCTGAGTTTCACCGTCAATACAATAGACCTTTTGAGCATATGCGGTAATAGCCCGTTTTTCCCAATTTAGTCTATGATTCTCTCTTAAGACTAGGAGAAATTCTTGAAACCATAATGCTTTTCTGATTCTACTACCTAGGGAGAACATGAATCACGTTGTCTTTTCCAAATCTGATGTTTGTCTGGACCGGGAACCTCCGTTATGAAAGTGGAGTTTTGCAGTATTAGACCAGTTTATCAAATTTATTCTTTGATTTTCTCTTAAGGCAAGGAGAGATTCTTGAAATCATGATGTTTTTCTGATTCTACTACCTAGGGAGAACATGAATCACATCGCCTTTTTGAAATCTGGTGTGTGTCTAGGCCGGGAACCTCAGTTCTTAAAGTTGAATTTCCCCATCAATATAATAGGCCTTTTGAGCATATGCGATAATAGGGCGTTTTTCCCAATTTACTCTATGATTCTCTCTTAAGACTAGGAGAAATTCTTGAAACCATGATGCTTTTCTGATTCTACTACCTAGGGAGAACATGAATCACGTTGTCTTTTCCAAATCTGATGTTTGTCTGGACCGGGAACCTCCGTTATGAAAGTGGAGTTTTGCGGTAATAGGCCGCTTTTTCCAAATTTACTCTTTGATTCTCTCTTAAGAGAAGGAGGAATTCTTGAAACCATGATGCTTTTCTGATTCTACTACCTAGGGAGAACATGAATCACGTTGTCTTTTCCAAATCTGATGTTTGTCTGGACCGGGAACCTCCGTTATGAAAGTGGAGTTTTGGGTAATAGGCCGGTTTTTCAAATTTGTTCTTTGATTTTCTCTTAAGGCAAGGAGAGATTCTTGAAACCATGATGTTTTTCTGATTCTACTACCTAGGGAGAACATGAATCACATCGACTTTTTGAAATCTGGTGTGTGTCTGGGCCGGGAACCTCAGTTCTTAAAGCTGAGTTTCACCGTCAAAACAATAGACCTTTTGAGCATATGCGGTAATAGCCCGTTTTTCCCAATTTACTCTATGATTCTCTCTTAAGACTAGGAGATATTCTTGAAACCATGAGGTTTTTCTGATTCTACTACCTAGGGAGAACATGAATCACGTTGTCTTTTCCAAATCTCATGTTTGTGTCGACCGAACCTCCGTTATGAAAGTGGAGTTTTGCGCTAATAGGCCGCTTTTTCCAAATTTATTCTTTGATTCTCTTTTAAGAGAAGGAGAAATTCTTGAAACCATGAGGTTTTTCTGATTCTACTCCCTAGGGAGAACATGAATCACATCGACTTTTTGAAATCTGGTGTGTGTCTGTGCCGGGAACCTCAGTTCTTAAAGTTGAGTTTCACCGTCAATACAATGGGCCTTTTGAGCATCTGCGGTAATAGGCCGTTTTTCCCAATTTACTCTATGATTCTCTCTTAAGAGAAGGAGAAATTCTTAAAACGATGAGGTTTTTCTGATTCTACTACCTAGGGAGAACATAAATCAAATCGCCTTTTTGAAATCTTGTGTGTGTCTGGGCCGGGAACCTCAGTTCTTAAAGTTGAGTTTCACCGTCAATACAATAGGCCTTTTGAGGATATGCGATAATAGGCCGTTTTTCCCAATTTACTCTATGATTCTCTCTTAAGACTAGGAGAAATTCTTGAAACCATGATGCTTTTCTGATTCTACTACCTAGGGAGAACATGAATCACGTTGTCTTTTCTAAATCTGATGTTTGTCTCGACCGGGAACCTCCATTATGAAAGTGGAGTTTTGGGTAATACGCCGGTTTTTCAAATTTGTTCTTTGATTTTCTCTTAAGGGAAGGAAAAATTCTTGAAACCATGATGTTCTTCTGATTCTACTACCTAGGGAGAACATGAATCACATCGACTTTTTGAAATCTGGAGTGTGTCTGGGCCGGGAACCTCAGTTCTTAAAGCTGAGTTTCACCGTCAATACAATAGGCCTTTTGAGCATCTGCGGTAATAGGCCGTTTTTCTCAATTTAGTATATGATCTCTCTTAAGACTAGGAGAAATTCTTGAAACCATGATGCTTTTCTGATTCTACTACCTAGGGAGAACATGAATCACGTTGTCTTTTCCAAATCTGATGTTTGTCTGGACCGGGAACCTCCATTATGAAAGTGGAGTTTTGCGGTGATTGGCCGCTTTTTCCAAATTTACTCTTTGATTCTCTCTTAAGAGAAGGAGAAATTCTTGAAACCATAATGTTTTTCTGATTTTACTACCTATGGAGAACATAAATCACGTTGTCTTTTCCAAATCTGATGTTTGCCTGGACCGGGAACCTCCGTTATGAAAGTGGAGTTTTGCGGTAATAGGCCGCTTTTTCCAAATTTACTCTTTGATTCTATCATAAGAGAAGGAGAAATTCTTGAAACCATGATGCTTTTCTGATTCTACTACCTAGGGAGAACATGAATCACGTTGTCTTTTCCAAATCTGATGTTTGCCTGGACCGGGAACCTCCGTTATGAAACTGGAGTTTTGCGGTAATAGGCCGCTTTTTCCAAATTTACTCTTTGATTCTCTCATAAGAGAAGGAGAAATTCTTGAAACCATGATGCTTTTCTGATTCTACTACCTAGGGAGAACATGAATCACGTTGTCTTTTCCAAATCTGATGTTTGCCTGGACCGGGAACCTCCGTTATGAAAGTGGAGTTTTGCCGTAATAGGCCGCTTTTTCCAAAATTATTCTTTGATTCTCTCTTAAGGCAAGGAGAGATTCTTGAAACCATGATGTTTTTCTGATTCTACTACCTAGGGAGAACATGAATCACATCGCCTTTTTGAAATCTGGTGTGTGTCTGGGCCGGAAACCTCAGTTCTTAAAGTTGAGTTTCACCGTCAATACAATGGGCCTTTTGAGCATCTGCGGTAATAGGCCGTTTTTCCCAATTTACTCTATGATTCTCTCTTAAGAGAAGGAGAAATTCTTAAAACGATGAGGTTTTTCTGATTCTACTACCTAGGGAGAACATAAATCAAATCGCCTTTTTGAAATCTTGTGTGTGTCTGGGCCGGGAACCTCAGTTCTTAAAGTTGAGTTTCACCGTCAATACAATAGGCCTTTTGAGGATATGCGATAATAGGCCGTTTTTCCCAATTTACTCTATGATTCTCTCTTAAGACTAGGAGAAATTCTTGAAACCATGATGCTTTTCTGATTCTACTACCTAGGGAGAACATGAATCACGTTGTCTTTTCCAAATCTGATGTTTGTCTCGACCGGGAACCTCCATTATGAAAGTGGAGTTTTGGGTAATACGCCGGTTTTTCAAATTTGTTCTTTGATTTTCTCTTAAGGGACGGAAAAATTCTTGAAACCATGATGTTCTTCTGATTCTACTACCTAGGGAGAACATGAATCACATCGACTTTTTGAAATCTGGAGTGTGTCTGGGCCGGGAACCTCAGTTCTTAAAGCTGAGTTTCACCGTCAATACAATAGACCTTTTGAGCATATGCGGTAATAGCCCGTTTTTCCCAATTTACTCTATGATTCTCTCTTAAGACAAGGAGAAATTCTTGAAACCATGATGCTTTTCTGATTCTACTACCTAGGGAGAACATGAATCACGTTGTCTTTTCCAAATCTGATGTTTGTCTGGACCGGGAACCTCCATTATGAAAGTGGAGTTTTGCGGTAATAGGCCGGTTTTTCCAAATTTACTCTTTGATTCTCTCTTAAGAGAAGGAGAAATTCTTGAAACCATGATGTTTTTCTGATTTTACTACCTATGGAGAACATAAATCACGTTGTCTTTTCCAAATCTGATGTTTGCCTGGACCGGGAACCTCCGTTATGAAAGTGGAGTTTTGCGGTAATAGGCCGCTTTTTCCAAATTTACTCTTTGATTCTCTCATAAGAGAAGGAGAAATTCTTGAAACCATGATGCTTTTCTGATTCTACTACCTAGGGAGAACATGAATCACGTTGTCTTTTCCAAATCTGATGTTTGCCTGGACCGGGAACCTCCGTTATGAAACTGGAGTTTTGCGGTAATAGGCCGCTTTTTCCAAATTTACTCTTTGATTCTCTCATAAGAGAAGGAGAAATTCTTGAAACCATGATGCTTTTCTGATTCTACTACCTAGGGAGAACATGAATCACGTTGTCTTTTCCAAATCTGATGTTTGCCTGGACCGGAAACCTCCGTTATGAAAGTGGAGTTTTGCCGTAATAGGCCACTTTTTCCAAAATTATTCTTTGATTCTCTCTTAAGGCAAGGAGAGATTCTTGAAACCATGATGTTTTTCTGATTCTACTACCTAGGGAGAACATGAATCACATCGCCTTTTTGAAATCTGGTGTGTGTCTGGGCCGGAAACCTCAGTTCTTAAAGTTGAGTTTCACCGTCAATACAATGGGCCTTTTGAGCATCTGCGGTAATAGGCCGTTTTTCCCAATTTACTCTATGATTCTCTCTTAAGAGAAGGAGAAATTCTTAAAACGATGAGGTTTTTCTGATTCTACTACCTAGGGAGAACATAAATCAAATCGCCTTTTTGAAATCTTGTGTGTGTCTGGGCCGGGAACCTCAGTTCTTAAAGTTGAGTTTCACCGTCAATACAATAGGCCTTTTGAGGATATGCGATAATAGGCCGTTTTTCCCAATTTACTCTATGATTCTCTCTTAAGACTAGGAGAAATTCTTGAAACCATGATGCTTTTCTGATTCTACTACCTAGGGAGAACATGAATCACGTTGTCTTTTCCAAATCTGATGTTTGTCTCGACCGGGAACCTCCATTATGAAAGTGGAGTTTTGGGTAATACGCCGGTTTTTCAAATTTGTTCTTTGATTTTCTCTTAAGGGAAGGAAAAATTCTTGAAACCATGATGTTCTTCTGATTCTACTACCTAGGGAGAACATGAATCACATCGACTTTTTGAAATCTGGAGTGTGTCTGGGCCGGGAACCTCAGTTCTTAAAGCTGAGTTTCACCGTCAATACAATAGACCTTTTGAGCATATGCGGTAATACCCCATTTTTCCCAATTTACTCTATGATTCTCTCTTAAGACAAGGAGAAATTCTTGAAACCATGATGCTTTTCTGATTCTACTACCTAGGGAGAACATGAATCACGTTGTCTTTTCCAAATCTGATGTTTGTCTGGACCAGGAACCTCCATTATGAAAGTGGAGTTTTGCGGTAATAGGCCGGTTTTTCCAAATTTACTCTTTGATTCTCTCTTAAGAGAAGGAGAAATTCTTAAAACCATGAGGTTTTTCTGATTCTACTTCCTAGGGAGAACATGAACCACGTCGTCTTTTCCAAATCTGATGTTTGTCTGGACCGGGAACCTCCGTTATGAAACTGGAGTTTTGCGGTAATAGGCCGCTTTTTCCAAATTTACTCTTTGATTCTCTCTTAAGAGAAGGAGAAATTCTTAAAACCATGAGGTTTTTCTGATTCTACTTCCTGGGGAGAACATGAATCACATCACCTTCTTGAAATCTGGTGTGTGTCTGGGCCGGGAACCTCAGTTCTTAAAGTTGAGTTTCACCGTCAATACAATGGGCCTTTTGAGCATCTGCGGTAATAGGCCGTTTTTCCCAATTTACTCTATGATTCTCTCTTAAGAGAAGGAGAAATTCTTAAAACGATGAGTTTTTTCTGATTCTACTACCTAGGGAGAACATAAATCACATCGCCTTTTTGAAAGCTGGTGTGTGTCTGGGCCGGGAACCTCAGTTCTTAAAGTTGAGTTTCACCGTCAATACAATAGGCCTTTTGAGCATATGCGATAATAGGCCGTTTTTCCCAATTTACTCTATGATTCTCTCTTAAGACTAGGAGAAATTCTTGAAACCATGATGCTTTTCTGATTCTACTACCTAGGGAGAACATGAATCACGTTGTCTTTTCCAAATCTGATGTTTGTCTCGACCGGGAACCTCCATTATGAAAGTGGAGTTTTGGGTAATACGCCAGTTTTTCAAATTTGTTCTTTGATTTTCTCTTAAGGGAAGGAAAAATTCTTGAAACCATGATGTTCTTCTGATTCTACTACCTAGGGAGAACATGAATCACATCGACTTTTTGAAATCTGGTGTGTGTCTGGGCCGGGAACCTCAGTTCTTAAAGCTGAGTTTCACCGTTAATACAAGAGACCTTTTGAGCATCTGCGGTAACAGGCCGTTTTTCCCAATTTACTCTATGATTCTCTCTTAAGACAAGGAGAAATTCTTGAAACCATGATGCTTTTCTGATTCTACTACCTAGGGAGAACATGAATCACGTTGTCTTTTCCAAATCTGATGTTTGTCTGGACCGGGAACCTCCATTATGAAAGTGGAGTTTTGCGGTAATAGGCCGGTTTTTCCAAATTTTCTCTTTGATTCTCTCTTAAGAGAAGGAGAAATTCTTGAAACCATGATGTTTTTCTGATTCTACTACCTAGGGAGAACATGAACCACGTCGTCTTTTTCAAATCTGATGTTTGTCTGGACCGGGAACCTCAGTTCTTAAAGTTGAGTTTCACCGTCAATGCAATAGACCTTTTGAGCATATGCGGTAATAGGCCTTTTTCCCAATTTACTCTATGATTCTCTCTTAAGACTAGGAGAAATACTTGAAACCATGATGCTTTTCTGATTCTACTACCTAGGGAGAACATGAATCACATCGACTTTTTGAAATCTGGTGTGTGTCTGGGCCGGGAACCTCAGTTCTTAAAGTTGAGTTTCACCGTCAATACAATAGGCCTTTTGAGCATATGCGGTAATAGGCCGTTTTTCCCAATTTACTCTATGATTCTCTCTTAAGACTAGGAGAAATTCTTGAAACCATGATGCTTTTCTGATTCTACTACCTACGGAGAACATGAATCACGTTGTCTTTTCCAAATCTGATGTTTGTCTGGACCGGGAACCTCCGTTATGAAAGTGGAGTTTTGCGGTAATAGGCCGCTTTTTCCAAATTTACTCTTTGATTCTCTCATAAGAGAAGGAGAAATTCTTAAAACGATGAGGTTTTTCTGATTCTACTTCCTAGGGAGAACATGAATCACATCGCCTTTTTGAAATCTGGTGTGTGTCTGGGCCGGGAACCTCAGTTCTTAAAGTTGAGTTTCACCTTCAATACAATGGGCCTTTTGAGCATCTGCGGTAATAGGCCGTTTTTCCCAATTTACTCTATGATTCTCTCTTAAGAGAAGGAGAAATTCTTAAAACGATGAGTTTTTTCTGATTCTACTACCTAGGGAGAACATAAATCACATCGCCTTTTTGAAAGCTGGTGTGTGTCTGGGCCGGGAACCTCTGTTCTTAAAGTTGAGTTTCACCGTCAATACAATAGGCCTTTTGAGCATATGCGATAATAGGCTGTTTTTCCAAATTTACTCTTTGATTCTCTCATAAGAGAAGGAGAAATTCTTGAAACCATGATGCTTTTCTGATTCTACTACCTAGGGAGAACATGAATCACGTTTTCTTTTCCAAATCTGATGTTTGCCTGGACCGGGAACCTCCGTTATGAAACTGGAGTTTTGCGGTAATAGGCCGCTTTTTCCAAATTTACTCTTTGATTCTCTCATAAGAGAAGGAGAAATTCTTGAAACCATGATGTTTTTCTGATTCTACTACTTAGGGAGAACATAAATCACGTCACCTTTTTCAAATCTGATGTTTGTCTGGACCGGGAACCTCCGTTATGGAAGTGGAGTTTTCCGGTAATAGGCCTCTTTTTCCAAATTTATTCTTTGATTCTCTCTTAAGGCAAGGAGAGATTCTTGAAACCATGATTTTTTCTGATTCTACTACCTAGGGAGAACATGAATCACATCGCCTTTTTGAAATCTGGTGTGTGTCTGGGCCGGGAACCTCAGTTCTTAAAGTTCAGTTTCACCGTCAATACAATAGGCCTTTTGAGCATATGCGGTAATAGCCCGTTTTTCCCAATTTACTCTATGATTCTCTCTTAAGACAAGGAGAAATTCTTGAAACCATGATGCTTTTCTGATTCTACTACCTAGGGAGAACATGAATCACGTCGTCTTTTTCAAATCTGATGTTTGTCTGGACCGGGAAACTCCGTTATGAAAGTGGAGTTTTGCGGTAATAGGCCGCTTTTTCCAAATTTACTCTTTGATTCTTTCTTAAGAGAAGGAGAAATTCTTAAAACCATGAGGTTTTTCTGATTCTACTTCCTAGGGAGAACATGAATCACGTCGTCTTTTTCAGATCTGACGTTTGTCTGTACCAGGAACCTCCGTTATGAAAGTGGAGTTTTGCCGTAATAGGCCAGTTTATCAAATTTATTCTTTGATTTTCTCTTAAGGCAAGGAGAGATTCGTGAAACCATAATGTTTTTCTGATTCTACTACCTAGGAAGAACATGAATCACATTGCCTTTTTGAAATCTGGTGTGAGTCTTGGCCGGGAACCTCAGTTCTTAAAGTTGAGTTTCACTGTCAATACAATAGGCCTTTTGAGCATCTGCGGTAATAGGCCGTTTTTCCCAATTTAGTCTATGATTCTCTCTTAAGACTAGGAGAAATTCTTGAAACCATGATGCTTTTCTGATTCTACTACCTAGGGAGAACATGAATCACGTTGTCTTTTCCAAATCTGATGTTTGTCTGGACCGGGAACCTCCGTTATGAAAGTGGAGTTTTGCGGTAATAGGCCGCTTTTTCCAAATTTACTCTTTGATTCTCTCTTAAGAGAAGGAGGAATTCTTGAAACCATGATGCTTTTCTGATTCTACTACCTAGGGAGAACATGAATCACGTTGTCTTTTCCAAATCTGATGTTTGTCTGGACCGGGAACCTCCGTTATGAAAGTGGAGTTTTGGGTAATAGGCCGGTTTTTCAAATTTGTTCTTTGATTTTCTCTTAAGGCAAGGAGAGATTCTTGAAACCATGATGTTTTTCTGATTCTACTACCTAGGGAGAACATGAATCACATCGACTTTTTGAAATCTGGTGTGTGTCTGGGCCGGGAACCTCAGGTCTTAAAGCTGAGTTTCACCGTCAAAACAATAGACCTTTTGAGCATATGCGGTAATAGCCCGTTTTTCCCAATTTACTCTATGATTCTCTCTTAAGACTAGGAGATATTCTTGAAACCATGAGGTTTTTCTGATTCTACTACCTAGGGAGAACATGAATCACGTTGTCTTTTCCAAATCTCATGTTTGTGTCGACCGAACCTCCGTTATGAAAGTGGAGTTTTGCGCTAATAGGCCGCTTTTTCCAAATTTATTCTTTGATTCTCTTTTAAGAGAAGGAGAAATTCTTGAAACCATGAGGTTTTTCTGATTCTACTACCTAGGGAGAACATGAATCACATCGACTTTTTGAAATCTGGTGTGTGTCTGTGCCGGGAACCTCAGTTCTTAAAGTTGAGTTTCACCGTCAATACAATAGGCCTTTTGAGCATCTGCGGTAATAGGCCGTTTTTCCCAATTTAGTATATGATCTCTCTTAAGACTAGGAGAAATTCTTGAAACCATGATGCTTTTCTGATTCTACTACCTAGGGAGAACATGAATCACGTTGTCTTTTCCAAATCTGATGTTTGTCTGGACCGGGAACCTCCATTATGAAAGTGGAGTTTTGCGGTAATTGGCCGCTTTTTCCAAATTTACTCTTTGATTCTCTCTTAAGAGAAGGAGAAATTCTTGAAACCATGATGTTTTTCTGATTTTACTACCTAGGGAGAACATAAATCACGTTGTCTTTTCCAAATCTGATGTTTGCCTGGACCGGGAACCTCCGTTATGAAAGTGGAGTTTTGCGGTAATAGGCCGCTTTTTCCAAATTTACTCTTTGATTCTCTCATAAGAGAAGGAGAAATTCTTGAAACCATGATGCTTTTCTGATTCTACTACCTAGGGAGAACATGAATCACGTTGTCTTTTCCAAATCTGATGTTTGTCTGGACCGGGAACCTCCGTTATGAAAGTGGAGTTTTGCGGTAATAGGCCGCTTTTTCCAAATTTACTCTTTGATTCTCTCTTAAGAGAAGGAGGAATTCTTGAAACCATGATGCTTTTCTGATTCTACTACCTAGGGAGAACATGAATCACGTTGTCTTTTCCAAATCTGATGTTTGTCTGGACCGGGAACCTCCGTTATGAAAGTGGAGTTTTGGGTAATAGGCCGGTTTTTCAAATTTGTTCTTTGATTTTCTCTTAAGGCAAGGAGAGATTCTTGAAACCATGATGTTTTTCTGATTCTACTACCTAGGGAGAACATGAATCACATCGACTTTTTGAAATCTGGTGTGTGTCTGGGCCGGGAACCTCAGGTCTTAAAGCTGAGTTTCACCGTCAAAACAATAGACCTTTTGAGCATATGCGGTAATAGCCCGTTTTTCCCAATTTACTCTATGATTCTCTCTTAAGACTAGGAGATATTCTTGAAACCATGAGGTTTTTCTGATTCTACTACCTAGGGAGAACATGAATCACGTTGTCTTTTCCAAATCTCATGTTTGTGTCGACCGAACCTCCGTTATGAAAGTGGAGTTTTGCGCTAATAGGCCGCTTTTTCCAAATTTATTCTTTGATTCTCTTTTAAGAGAAGGAGAAATTCTTGAAACCATGAGGTTTTTCTGATTCTACTACCTAGGGAGAACATGAATCACATCGACTTTTTGAAATCTGGTGTCTGTCTGTGCCGGGAACCTCAGTTCTTAAAGTTGAGTTTCACCGTCAATACAATAGGCCTTTTGAGCATCTGCGGTAATAGGCCGTTTTTCCCAATTTAGTATATGATCTCTTTTAAGACTAGGAGAAATTCTTGAAACCATGATGCTTTTCTGATTCTACTACCTAGGGAGAACATGAATCACGTTGTCTTTTCCAAATCTGATGTTTGTCTGGACCGGGAACCTCCATTATGAAAGTGGAGTTTTGCGGTAATTGGCCGCTTTTTCCAAATTTACTCTTTGATTCTCTCTTAAGAGAAGGAGAAATTCTTGAAACCATGATGTTTTTCTGATTTTACTACCTAGGGAGAACATAAATCACGTTGTCTTTTCCAAATCTGATGTTTGCCTGGACCGGGAACCTCCGTTATGAAAGTGGAGTTTTGCGGTAATAGGCCGCTTTTTCCAAATTTACTCTTTGATTCTCTCATAAGAGAAGGAGAAATTCTTGAAACCATGATGCTTTTCTGATTCTACTACCTAGGGAGAACATGAATCACGTTTTCTTTTCCAAATCTGATGTTTGCCTGGACCGGGAACCTCCGTTATGAAACTGGAGTTTTGCGGTAATAGGCCGCTTTTTCCAAATTTACTCTTTGATTCTCTCTTAAGACTAGGAGAAATTCTTGAAACCATGATGCTTTTCTGATTCTACTACCTAGGGAGAACATGAATCACGTTTTCTTTTCCAAATCTGATGTTTGCCTGGACCGGGAACCTCCGTTATGAAACTGGAGTTTTGCGGTAATAGGCCGCTTTTTCCAAATTTACTCTTTGATTCTCTCATAAGAGAAGGAGAAATTCTTGAAACCATGATGTTTTTCTGATTCTACTACTTAGGGAGAACATAAATCACGTCACCTTTTTCAAATCTGATGTTTGTCTGGACCGGGAACCTCCGTTATGTAAGTGGAGTTTTGCGGTAATAGGCCTCTTTTTCCAAATTTATTCTTTGATTCTCTCTTAAGGCAAGGAGAGATTCTTGAAACCATGATTTTTTCTGATTCTACTACCTAGGGAGAACATGAATCACATCGCCTTTTTGAAATCTAGTGTGTGTCTGGGCCGGGAACCTCAGTTCTTAAAGTTCAGTTGCACCGTCAATACAATAGGCCTTTTAAGCATCTGCGGTAGTAGGCCGTTTTTCCGAATTTACTCTATGATTCTCTCTTAAGACTAGGAGAAATTCTTGAAACCATGATGCTTTTCTGATTCTACTACCTAGGGAGAACATAAATCACGTCGGCTTTTTCAAATCTGATGTTTGTCTGGACCGGGAACCCTCATTATGAAAGTGGAGTTTTGGGTAATAGGCCGGTTTTTCAAATTTGTCCTTTGATTTTCTCTTAAGGCAAGGGGAGATTCTTGAAACCATGATGTTTTTCTGATTCTACTACCTAGGGAGAACATGAATCACATCGCCTTTTTGAAATCTGGTGTGTGTCTGGGCCGGGAACCTCAGTTCTTAAAGTTGAGTTTCACCGTCAATACAATGGGCCTTTTGAGCATCTGCGGTAATAGGCCGTTTTTCCCAATTTACTGTATGATTCTCTCTTAAGAGAAGGAGAAATTCTTAAAACGATGAGGTTTTTCTGATTCTACTACCTAGGGAGAACATAAATCACATCGCCTTTTTGAAATCTTGTGTGTGTCTGGGCCGGGAACCTCAGTTCTTAAAGTTGAGTTTCACTGTCAATACAATAGGCCTTTTGAGCATATGTGGTAATAGGCCGTTTTTCCCAATTTACTCTATGATTCTCTCTTAAGACTAGGAGAAATTCTTGAAACCATGATGCTTTTCTGATTCTACTACCTAGGGAGAACATGAATCACGTTGTCTTTTCCAAATCTGATGTTTGTCTCGACCGGGAACCTCCATTATGAAAGTGGAATTTTGGGTAATACGCCGGTTTTTCAAATTTGTTCTTTGATTTTTCTCTTAAGGGAAGGAAAAATTCTTGAAACCATGATGTTCTTCTGATTCTACTACCTAGGGAGAACATGAATCACATCGACTTTTTGAAATCTGGTGTGTGTCTGGGCCGGGAACCTCAGTTCTTAAAGCTGAGTTTCACCGTCAATACAATAGACCTTTTGAGCATATGCGGTAATAGCCCGTTTTTCCCAATTTACTCTATGATTCTCTCTTAAGACAAGGAGAAATTCTTGAAACCATGATGCTTTTCTGATTCTACTACCTAGGGAGAACATGAATCACGTCGTCTTTTTCAAATCTGATGTTTGTCTGGACCGGGAAACTCCGTTATGAAAGTGGAGTTTTGCGGTAATAGGCCGCTTTTTCCAAATTTACTCTTTGATTCTTTCTTAAGAGAAGGAGAAATTCTTAAAACCATGAGGTTTTTCTGATTCTACTTCCTAGGGAGAACATGAATCACGTCGTCTTTTTCAGATCTGACGTTTGTCTGTACCAGGAACCTCCGTTATGAAAGTGGAGTTTTGCCGTAATAGGCCAGTTTATCAAATTTATTCTTTGATTTTCTCTTAAGGCAAGGAGAAATTCTTGAAACCATGATGCTTTTCTGATTCTACTACCTAGGGAGAACATGAATAACGTTGTCTTTTCCAAATCTGATGTTTGTCTGGACCGGGAACCTCCATTATGAAAGTGGAGTTTTGCGGTAATAGGCCGGTTTTTCCAAATTTTCTCTTTGATTCTCTCTTAAGAGAAGGAGAAATTCTTGAAACCATGATGTTTTTCTGATTCTACTACCTAGGGAGAACATGAACCACGTCGTCTTTTTCAAATCTGATTTTGTCTGGACCGGGAACCTCAGTTCTTAAAGTTGAGTTTCACCGTCAATACAATGGGCCTTTTGAGCATCTGCGGTAATAGGCCGTTTTTCCCAATTTACTCTATGATTCTCTCTTAAGAGAAGGAGAAATTCTTAAAACGATGAGGTTTTTCTGATTCTACTACCTAGGGAGAACATAAATCACATCGCCTTTTTGAAATCTTGTGTGTGTCTGGGCCGGGAACCTCAGTTCTTAAAGTTGAGTTTCACTGTCAATACAATAGGCCTTTTGAGCATATGTGGTAATAGGCCGTTTTTCCCAATTTACTCTATGATTCTCTCTTAAGACTAGGAGAAATTCTTGAAACCATGATGCTTTTCTGATTCTACTACCTAGGGAGAACATGAATCACGTTGTCTTTTCCAAATCTGATGTTTGTCTCGACCGGGAACCTCCATTATGAAAGTGGAATTTTGGGTAATACGCCGGTTTTTCAAATTTGTTCTTTGATTTTTCTCTTAAGGGAAGGAAAAATTCTTGAAACCATGATGTTCTTCTGATTCTACTACCTAGGGAGAACATGAATCACATCGACTTTTTGAAATCTGGTGTGTGTCTGGGCCGGGAACCTCAGTTCTTAAAGCTGAGTTTCACCGTCAATACAATAGACCTTTTGAGCATATGCGGTAATAGCCCGTTTTTCCCAATTTACTCTATGATTCTCTCTTAAGACAAGGAGAAATTCTTGAAACCATGATGCTTTTCTGATTCTACTACCTAGGGAGAACATGAATCACGTCGTCTTTTTCAAATCTGATGTTTGTCTGGACCGGGAAACTCCGTTATGAAAGTGGAGTTTTGCGGTAATAGGCCGCTTTTTCCAAATTTACTCTTTGATTCTTTCTTAAGAGAAGGAGAAATTCTTAAAACCATGAGGTTTTTCTGATTCTACTTCCTAGGGAGAACATGAATCACGTCGTCTTTTTCAGATCTGACGTTTGTCTGTACCAGGAACCTCCGTTATGAAAGTGGAGTTTTGCCGTAATAGGCCAGTTTATCAAATTTATTCTTTGATTTTCTCTTAAGGCAAGGAGAAATTCTTGAAACCATGATGCTTTTCTGATTCTACTACCTAGGGAGAACATGAATAACGTTGTCTTTTCCAAATCTGATGTTTGTCTGGACCGGGAACCTCCATTATGAAAGTGGAGTTTTGCGGTAATAGGCCGGTTTTTCCAAATTTTCTCTTTGATTCTCTCTTAAGAGAAGGAGAAATTCTTGAAACCATGATGTTTTTCTGATTCTACTACCTAGGGAGAACATGAACCACGTCGTCTTTTTCAAATCTGATTTTGTCTGGACCGGGAACCTCAGTTCTTAAAGTTGAGTTTCACCGTCAATACAATGGGCCTTTTGAGCATCTGCGGTAATAGGCCGTTTTTCCCAATTTACTCTATGATTCTCTCTTAAGAGAAGGAGAAATTCTTAAAACGATGAGGTTTTTCTGATTCTACTACCTAGGGAGAACATAAATCACATCGCCTTTTTCAAATCTGGTGTGTGTCTGGGCCGGGAACCTCAGTTCTTAAAGTTGAGTTTCACCGTCAATACAATAGGCCTTTTGAGCATATGCGATAATAGGCCGTTTTTCCCAATTTACTCTATGATTCTCTCTTAAGACTAGGAGAAATTCTTGAAACCATGATGCTTTTCTGATTCTACTACCTAGGGAGAACATGAATCACTTTGTCTTTTCCAAATCTGATGTTTGTCTGGACCGGGAACCTCCATTATGAAAGTGGAGTTTTGCGGTAATAGGCCGGTTTTTCCAAATTTTCTCTTTGATTCTCTCTTAAGAGAAGGAGAAATTCTTGAAACCATGATGTTTTTCTGATTCTACTACCTAGGGAGAACATGAACCACGTCGTCTTTTCCAAATCTGATGTTTGTCTGGACCGGGAACCTCTGTTATGAAAGTGGAGTTTTGCGGTAATAGGCCGCTTTTTCCAAATTTACTCTTTGATTCTCTCTTAAGAGAAGGAGAAATTCTTAAAACCATGAGGTTTTTCTGATTCTACTTCCTAGGGAGAACATGAATCACGTCGTCTTTTTCAAATCTGATGTTTGTCTGGACCGGGAACCTCAGTTCTTAAAGTTGAGTTTCACCGTCAATGCAATAGACCTTTTGAGCATATGCGGTAATAGGCCTTTTTTCCCAATTTACTCTATGATTCTCTCTTAAGACTAGGAGAAATACTTGAAACCATGATGCTTTTCTGATTCTACTACCTAGGGAGAACATGAATCACATCGACTTTTTGAAATCTGGTGTGTGTCTGGGCCGGGAACCTCAGTTCTTAAAGTTGAGTTTCACCGTCAATACAATAGGCCTTTTGAGCATATGCGGTAATAGGCCGTTTTTCCCAATTTACTCTATGATTCTCTCTTAAGACTAGGAGAAATTCTTGAAACCATGATGCTTTTCTGATTCTTCTACCTAGGGAGAACATGAATCACGTTGTCTTTTCCAAATCTGATGTTTGTCTGGACCGGGAACCTCCGTTATGAAAGTGGAGTTTTGCGGTAATAGGCCGCTTTTTCCAAATTTACTCTTTGATTCTCTCATAAGAGAAGGAGAAATTCTTGAAACCATGATGCTTTTCTGATTCTACTACCTAGGGAGAACATGAATCACGTTGTCTTTTCCAAATCTGATGTTTGCCTGGACCGGGAACCTCCGTTATGAAACTGGAGTTTTGCGGTAATAGGCCGCTTTTTCCAAATTTACTCTTTGATTCTCTCATAAGAGAAGGAGAAATTCTTGAAACCATGATGCTTTTCTGATTCTACTACCTAGGGAGAACATGAATCACGTTGTCTTTTCCAAATCTGATGTTTGCCTGGACCGGGAACCTCCGTTATGAAACTGGAATTTTGCGGTAATAGGCCGCTTTTTCCAAATTTACTCTTTGATTCTCTCATAAGAGAAGGAGAAATTCTTGAAACCATGATGCTTTTCTGATTCTACTACCTAGGGAGAACATGAATCACGTTGTCTTTTCCAAATCTGATGTTTGCCTGGACCGGGAACCTCCGTTATGAAAGTGGAGTTTTGCCGTAATAGGCCGCTTTTTCCAAAATTATTCTTTGATTCTCTCTTAAGGCAAGGAGAGATTCTTGAAACCATGATGTTTTTCTGATTCTACTACCTAGGGAGAACATGAATCACATCGCCTTTTTGAAATCTGGTGTGTGTCTCGGCCGGAAACCTCAGTTCTTAAAGTTGAGTTTCACCGTCAATACAATGGGCCTTTTGAGCATCTGCGGTAATAGGCCGTTTTTCCCAATTTACTCTATGATTCTCTCTTAAGAGAAGGAGAAATTCTTAAAACGATGAGGTTTTTCTGATTCTACTACCTAGGGAGAAAATAAATCAAATCGCCTTTTTGAAATCTTGTGTGTGTCTGGGCCGGGAACCTCAGTTCTTAAAGTTGAGTTTCACCGTCAATACAATAGGCCTTTTGAGGATATGCGATAATAGGCCGTTTTTCCCAATTTACTCTATGATTCTCTCTTAAGACTAGGAGAAATTCTTGAAACCATGATGCTTTTCTGATTCTACTACCTAGGGAGAACATGAATCACGTTGTCTTTTCCAAATCTGATGTTTGTCTCGACCGGGAACCTCCATTATGAAAGTGGAGTTTTGGGTAATACGCCGGTTTTTCAAATTTGTTCTTTGATTTTCTCTTAAGGGAAGGAAAAATTCTTGAAACCATGATGTTCTTCTGATTCTACTACCTAGGGAGAACATGAATCACATCGACTTTTTGAAATCTGGTGTGTGTCTGGGCCGGGAACCTCAGTTCTTAAAGCTGAGTTTCACCGTCAATACAATAGACCTTTTGAGCATATGCGGTAATAGCCCGTTTTTCCCAATTTACTCTATGATTCTCTCTTAAGACAAGGAGAAATTCTTGAAACCATGATGCTTTTCTGATTCTACTACCTAGGGAGAACATGAATCACGTTGTCTTTTCCAAATCTGATGTTTGTCTGGACCGGGAACCTCCATTATGAAAGTGGAGTTTTGCGGTAATAGGCCGGTTTTTCCAAATTTACTCTTTGATTCTCTCTTAAGAGAAGGAGAAATTCTTGAAACCATGATGTTTTTCTGATTCTACTACCTAGGGAGAACATGAACCACGTCGTCTTTTCCAAATCTGATGTTTGTCTGGACCGGGAACCTCCGTTATGAAAGTGGAGTTTTGCGGTAATGGGCCGGTTTTTCCAAATTTACTCTTTGATTCTCTCTTAAGAGAAGGAGAAATTCTTAAAACCATGAGGTTTTTCTGATTCTACTTCCTAGGGAGAACATGAACCACGTCGTCTTTTCCAAATCTGATGTTTGTCTGGACCGGGAACCTCCGTTATGAAACTGGAGTTTTGCGGTAATAGGCCGCTTTTTCCAAATTTACTCTTTGATTCTCTCTTAAGAGAAGGAGAAATTCTTAAAACCATGAGGTTTTTCTGATTCTACTTCCTAGGGAGAACATGAATCAGATCACCTTTTTGAAATCTGGTGTGTGTCTGGGCCGGGAACCTCAGTTCTTAAAGTTGAGTTTCACCGTCAATACAATGGGCCTTTTGAGCATCTGCGGTAATAGGCCGTTTTTCCCAATTTACTCTATGATTCTCTCTTAAGAGAAGGAGAAATTCTTAAAACGATGAGTTTTTTCTGATTCTACTACCTAGGGAGAACATAAATCACATCGCCTTTTTGAAAGCTGGTGTGTGTCTGGGCCGGGAACCTCAGTTCTTAAAGTTGAGTTTCACCGTCAATACAATAGGCCTTTTGAGCATATGCGATAATAGGCTGTTTTTCCCAATTTACTCTATGATTCTCTCTTAAGATTAGGAGAAATTCTTGAAACCATGATGCTTTTCTGATTCTACTACCTAGGGAGAACATGAATCACGTTGTCTCTTCCAAATCTGATGTTTGTCTCGACCGGGAACCTCCATTATGAAAGTGAAGTTTTGGGTAATAGGCCGGTTTTTCAAATTTGTTCTTTGATTTTCTCTTAAGGGAAGGAGAGATTCTTGAAACCATGATGTTCTTCTGATTCTACTACCTAGGGAGAACATGAATCACATCGACTTTTTGAAATCTGGTGTGTGTCTGGGCCGGGAACCTCAGTTCTTAAAGCTGAGTTTCACCGTCAATACAATAGACCTTTTGAGCATATGCGGTAATAGCCCGTTTTTCCCAATTTACACTATGATTTTCTCTTAAGACTAGGAGAAAGTCTTGAAACCATTATGCTTTTCTCATTCTACTACCTAGGGAGAACATGAATAACGTTGCCTTTTCCAAATCTGATGTTTCTGTGGACCGGGAACCTCCGTTATGAAAGTGGAGTTTTGCTGTAATAGGCCGTTTTTCCTAATTTACTCTTTGATTCTCTGTTATGAGAAGGAGAAATTCTTGAAACCATGACGTTTTTCTGATTCTACTACCTAGGGAGAACAACAATCACGTCTGCTTTTTCAAATCTGATGTTTGTCTGGACCGGGAACCTCCGTTATGAAAGTGGAGTTTTGCGGTAATAGGCCGCTTTTTCCAAATTTACTCTTTGATTCTCTCTTAAGAGAAGGAGAAATTCTTGAAACCATGATGTTTTTCTGATTCTACTACCTAGGGAGAAGATGAATCACGTCGTCTTTTTCAAATCTGATGTTTGTCTGGACCGGGAACCTCCGTTATGAAAGTGGAGTTTTGCCGTAATAGGCCGCTTTTTCCAAAATTATTCTTCGATTCTCTCTTAAGGCAAGGAGAGATTCTTGAAACCATGATGTTTTTCTGATTCTACTACCTAGGGAGAACATGAATCACATCGCCTTTTTGAAATCTGGTGTGTGTCTGGGCCGGAAACCTCACTTCTTAAAGTTGAGTTTCACCGTCAATACAATGGGCCTTTTGAGCATCTGCGGTAATAGGCCGTTTTTCCCAATTTACTCTATGATTCTCTCTTAAGAGAAGGAGAAATTCTTAAAACGATGAGGTTTTTCTGATTCTACTACCTAGGGAGAACATAAATCACATCGCCTTTTTGAAATCTGGTGTGTGTCTGGGCCGGGAACCTCAGTTCTTAAAGTTGAGTTTCACCGTCAATACAATAGGCCTTTTGAGCATATGCGATAATAGGCCGTTTTTCCCAATTTACTCTATGATTCTCTCTTAAGACTAGGAGAAATTCTTGAAACCATGATGCTTTTCTGATTCTACTACCTAGGGAGAACATGAATCACGTTGTCTTTTCCAAATCTGATGTTTGTCTCGACCGGGAACCTCCATTATGAAAGTGGAGTTTTGGGTAATACGCCGGTTTTTCAAATTTGTTCTTTGATTTTCTCTTAAGGGAAGGAAAAATTCTTGAAACCATGATGTTCTTCTGATTCTACTACCTAGGGAGAACATGAATCACGTCGACTTTTTGAAATCTGGTGTGTGTCTGGGCCGGGAACCTCAGTTCTTAAAGTTTAGTTTCACCCTCAATACAATAGACCTTTTGAGCATATGCGGTAATAGCCCGTTTTTCCCAATTTACTCTATGATTCTCTCTTAAGACAAGGAGAAATTCTTGAAACCATGATGCTTTTCTGATTCTACTACCTAGGGAGAACATGAATCACGTTGTCTTTTCCAAATCTGATGTTTGTCTGGACCGGGAACCTCCATTATGAAAGTGGAGTTTTGCGGTAATAGGCCGGTTTTTCCAAATTTTCTCTTTGATTCTCTCTTAAGAGAAGGAGAAATTCTTGAAACCATGATGTTTTTCTGATTCTACTACCTAGGGAGAACATGAACCACGTCGTCTTTTCCAAATCTGATGTTTGTCTGGACCGGGAACCTCCGTTATGAAAGTGGAGTTTTGCGGTAATAGGCCGCTTTTTCCAAATTTACTCTTTGATTCTCTCTTAAGAGAAGGAGAAATTCTTAAAACCATGAGGTTTTTCTGATTCTACTTCCTAGGGAGAACATGAATCACGTCGTCTTTTTCAAATCTGATGTTTGTCTGGACCGCGAACCTCCGTTATTAAAGTGGAGTTTTGCCGTAATAGGCCGGTTTATCAAATTTATACTTTGATTTTCTCTTAAGGCAAGGAGAGATTCTTGAAACGATGATGTTTTTCTGATTCTACTTCCTAGGGAGAACATGAATCACATCGCCTTTTTGAAATCTGGTGTGTGTCTGGGCGGGGAACCTAAGTTCTAAAAGTTGAGTTTCACCGTCAATACAATAGGCCTTTTGAGCATCTGCGGTAATAGGCCGTTTTTCCCAATTTAATCTATGATTTTCTCTTAAGGGAAGGAAAAATTCTTGAAACCATGATGTTCTTCTGATTCTACTACCTAGGGAGAACATGAATCACATCGACTTTTTGAAATCTGGTGTGTTTCAGGGCCGGGAACCTCAGTTCTTAAAGCTGAGTTTCACTGTCAATACAATAGACCTTTTGAGCATATGCGGTAATAGCCCGTTTTTCCCAATTTACTCTATGATTCTCTTTTAAGACAAGGAGAAATTCTTGAAACCATGATGCTTTTCTGATTCTACTACCTAGGGAGAACGTGAATCACGTTGTCTTTTCCAAATCTGATGTTTGTCTGGACCGGGAACCTCCATTATGAAAGTGGAGTTTTGCGGTAATAGGCCGGTTTTTCCAATTTTACTCTTTGATTCTCTCTTAAGAGAAGGAGAAATTCTTGAAACCATGATGTTTTTCTGATTCTACTACCTAGGGAGAACATGAATCAGATCGCCTTTTTGAAATCTGGTGTGTTTCTGGGCCGGGAACCTCAGTTCTTAAAGTTCAGTTTCACCGTCAATACAATAGGCCTTTTGAGCACCTGCGGTAATAGGCCGTTTTTCCCAATTTACTCTGTGATTCTCTCTTAAGACTAGGAGAAATTCTTGAAACCATGATGCTTTTCTGATTCTACTACCTAGGGAGAACATGAATCACGTTGTCTTTTCCAAATCTGATGTTTGTCTCGACCGGGAACGTCCTTTATGAAAGTTGAGATTTGCGGTAATAGGCCGATTTTTCCAATTTTATTCTTTGATTCTCTTTTAAGAGAAGGAGAAATTCTTGAAAACATGATGTTTTTCTGATTCTACTACCTAGGGAGAACATAAATCACGTCGGCTTTTTCAAATCTGATGTTTGTCTGGACCGGGAACCCTCATTATGAAAGTGGAGTTTTGGGTAATAGGCCGGTTTTTCAAATTTGTCCTTTGATTTTCTCTTAAGGCAAGGAGAGATTCTTGAAACCATGATGTTTTTCTGATTCTACTACCTAGGGAGAACATGAATCACATCGACTTTTTGAAATCTGGTGTGTGTCTGGGCGGGGAACCTAAGTTCTAAAAGTTGAGTTTCACCGTCAATACAATAGGCCTTTTGAGCATCTGCGGTAATAAGCCGTTTTTCCCAATTTACTCTATGATTCTCTCTTAAGACTAGGAGAAATTCTTGAAACCATGATGCTTTTCTGATTCTACTTCCTAGGGAGAACATGAATCACATCGCCTTTTTGAAATCTTGTGTGTGTCTGGGCCGGGAACCTCAGTTCTTAAAGTTGAGTTTCACCGTCAATACAATGGGCCTTTTGAGCATCTGCGGTAATAGGCCGTTTTTCCCAATTTACTCTATGATTCTCTCTTAAGAGAAGGAGAAATTCTTAAAACGATGAGGTTTTTCTGATTCTACTACCTAGGGAGAACATAAATCACATCGCTTTTTTGAAATCTGGTGTGTGTCTGGGCCGGGAACCTCAGTTCTTAAAGTTGAGTTTCACCGTCAATACAATAGGCCTTTTGAGCATATGCGATAATAGGCCGTTTTTCCTAATTTACTCTATGATTCTCTCTTAAGACTAGGAGAAATTCTTGAAACCATGATGCTTTTCTGATTCTACTACCTAGGGAGAACATGAATCACGTTGTCTTTTCCAAATCTGATGTTTGTCTCGACCGGGAACCTCCATTATGAAAGTGGAGTTTTGGGTAATACGCCGGTTTTTCAAATTTGTTCTTTGATTTTCTCTTAAGGGAAGGAAAAATTCTTGAAACCATGATGTTCTTCTGATTCTACTACCTAGGGAGAACATGAATCACGTCGACTTTTTGAAATCTGGTGTGTGTCTGGGCCGGGAACCTCAGTTCTTAAAGCTGAGTTTCACCCTCAATACAATAGACCTTTTGAGCATATGCGGTAATAGCCCGTTTTTCCCAATTTACTCTATGATTCTCTCTTAAGACAAGGAGAAATTCTTGAAACCATGATGCTTTTCTGATTCTACTACCTAGGGAGAACATGAATCACGTTGTCTTTTCCAAATCTGATGTTTGTCTGGACCGGGAACCTCCATTATGAAAGTGGAGTTTTGCGGTAATAGGCCGGTTTTTCCAAATTTTCTCTTTGATTCTCTCTTAAGAGAAGGTGAAATTCTTGAAACCATGATGTTTTTCTGATTCTACTACCTAGGGAGAACATGAATCACGTTGTCTTTTCCAAATCTGATGTTTGTCTGGACTGGGAACCTCCGTTATGAAAGTGGAGTTTTGGGTAATACGCAGGTTTTTCAAATTTGTTCTTTGATTTTCTCTTAAGGGAAGGAAAAATTCTTGAAACCATGATGTTCTTCTGATTCTACTACCTAGGGAGAACATGAATCACGTCGACTTTTTGAAATCTGGTGTATGTCTGGGCCGGGAACCTCAGTTCTTAAAGCTGAGTTTCACCCTCAATACAATAGACCTTTTGAGCATATGCGGTAATAGCCCGTTTTTCCCAATTTACTCTATGATTCTCTCTTAAGACAAGGAGAAATTCTTGAAACCATGATGCTTTTCTGATTCTACTACCTAGGGAGAACATGAATCACGTTGTCTTTTCCAAATCTGATGTTTGTCTGGACCAGGAACCTCCATTATGAAAGTGGAGTTTTGCGGTAATAGGCCGGTTTTTCCAAATTTTCTCTTTGATTCTCTCTTAAGAGAAGGAGAAATTCTTCAAACCATGATGTTTTTCTGATTCTACTACCTAGGGAGAACATGAACCACGTCGTCTTTTCCAAATCTGATGTTTGTCTGGACCGGGAACCTCCGTTATGAAAGTGGAGTTTTGCGGTAATAGGCCGCTTTTTCCAAATTTACTCTTTGATTCTCTCTTAAGAGAAGGAGAAATTCTTAAAACCATGAGGTTTTTCTGATTCTACTTCCTAGGGAGAACATGAATCACGTCGTCTTTTTCAAATCTGATGTTTGTCTGGACCGGGAACCTCCGTTATTAAAGTGGAGTTTTGCCGTAATAGGCCGGTTTATCAAATTTATACTTTGATTTTCTCTTAAGGCAAGGAGAGATTCTTGAAACGATGATGTTTTTCTGATTCTACTACCTAGGGAGAACATGAATCACATCGCCTTTTTGAAATCTGGTGTGTGTCTGGGCCGGGAACCTCAGTTCTTAAAGTTGAGTTTCACCGTCAATACAATAGGCCTTTTGAGCATCTGCGGTAATAGGCCGTTTTTCCCAATTTACTCTATGATTCTCTCTTAAGACTAGGAGAAATTCTTGAAACCATAATGCTTTTCTGATTCTACTACCTAGGGAGAACTTGAATCACGTTGTCTTTTCCAAATCTGATGTTTGTCTGGACCGGGAACCTCCGTTATGAAAGTGGAGTTTTGCGGTAATAGGCCTCTTTTTCCAAATTTATTCTTTGATTCTCTCTTAAGGCAAGGAGAGATTCTTGAAACCATGATGTTTTTCTGATTCTACTACCTAGGGAGAACATGAATCAGATCGCCTTTTTGAAATCTGGTGTGTTTCTGGGCCGGGAACCTCAGTTCTTAAAGTTCAGTTTCACCGTCAATACAATAGGCCTTTTGAGCATCTGCGGTAATAGGCCGTTTTTCCCAATTTACTCTGTGATTCTCTCTTAAGACTAGGAGAAATTCTTGAAACCATGATGCTTTTCTGATTCTACTACCTAGGGAGAACATGAATCACGTTGTCTTTTCCAAATCTGATGTTTGTCTCGACCGGGAACGTCCTTTATGAAAGTTGAGATTTGCGGTAATAGGCCGATTTTTCCAATTTTATTCTTTGATTCTCTTTTAAGAGAAGGAGAAATTCTTGAAAACATGATGTTTTTCTGATTCTACTACCTAGGGAGAACATAAATCACGTCGGCTTTTTCAAATCTGATGTTTGTCTGGACCGGGAACCCTCATTATGAAAGTGGAGTTTTGGGTAATAGGCCGGTTTTTCAAATTTGTCCTTTGATTTTCTCTTAAGGCAAGGAGAGATTCTTGAAACCATGATGTTTTTCTGATTCTACTACCTAGGGAGAACATGAATCACATCGACTTTTTGAAATCTGGTGTGTGTCTGGGCGGGGAACCTAAGTTCTAAAAGTTGAGTTTCACCGTCAATACAATAGGCCTTTTGAGCATCTGCGGTAATAAGCCGTTTTTCCCAATTTACTCTATGATTCTCTCTTAAGACTAGGAGAAATTCTTGAAACCATGATGCTTTTCTGATTCTACTTCCTAGGGAGAACATGAATCACATCGCCTTTCTGAAATCTGGTGTGTGTCTGGGCCGGGAACCTCAGTTCTTAAAGTTGAGTTTCACCGTCAATACAATGGGCCTTTTGAGCATCTGCGGTAATAGGCCGTTTTTCCCAATTTACTCTATGATTCTCTCTTAAGAGAAGGAGAAATTCTTAAAACGATGAGGTTTTTCTGATTCTACTACCTAGGGAGAACATAAATCACATCGCTTTTTTGAAATCTGGTGTGTGTCTGGGCCGGGAACCTCAGTTCTTAAAGTTGAGTTTCACCGTCAATACAATAGGCCTTTTGAGCATATGCGATAATAGGCCGTTTTTCCTAATTTACTCTATGATTCTCTCTTAAGACTAGGAGAAATTCTTGAAACCATGATGCTTTTCTGATTCTACTACCTAGGGAGAACATGAATCACGTTGTCTTTTCCAAATCTGATGTTTGTCTCGACCGGGAACCTCCATTATGAAAGTGGAGTTTTGGGTAATACGCCGGTTTTTCAAATTTGTTCTTTGATTTTCTCTTAAGGGAAGGAAAAATTCTTGAAACCATGATGTTCTTCTGATTCTACTACCTAGGGAGAACATGAATCACGTCGACTTTTTGAAATCTGGTGTGTGTCTGGGCCGGGAACCTCAGTTCTTAAAGCTGAGTTTCACCCTCAATACAATAGACCTTTTGAGCATATGCGGTAATAGCCCGTTTTTCCCAATTTACTCTATGATTCTCTCTTAAGACAAGGAGAAATTCTTGAAACCATGATGCTTTTCTGATTCTACTACCTAGGGAGAACATGAATCACGTTGTCTTTTCCAAATCTGATGTTTGTCTGGACCGGGAACCTCCATTATGAAAGTGGAGTTTTGCGGTAATAGGCCGGTTTTTCCAAATTTTCTCTTTGATTCTCTCTTAAGAGAAGGTGAAATTCTTGAAACCATGATGTTTTTCTGATTCTACTACCTAGGGAGAACATGAACCACGTCGTCTTTTCCAAATCTGATGTTTGTCTGGACTGGGAACCTCCGTTATGAAAGTGGAATTTTGCGGTAATAGGCCGCTTTTTCCAAATTTACTCTTTGATTCTCTCTTAAGAGAAGGAGAAATTCTTAAAACCATGAGGTTTTTCTGATTCTACTTCCTAGGGAGAACATGAATCACGTCGTCTTTTTCAAATCTGATGTTTGTCTGGACCGCGAACCTCCGTTATTAAAGTGGAGTTTTGCCGTAATAGGCCGGTTTATCAAATTTATACTTTGATTTTCTCTTAAGGCAAGGAGAGATTCTTGAAACGATGATGTTTTTCTGATTCTACTTCCTAGGGAGAACATGAATCACATCGCCTTTTTGAAATCTGGTGTGTGTCTGGGCGGGGAACCTAAGTTCTAAAAGTTGAGTTTCACCGTCAATACAATAGGCCTTTTGAGCATCTGCGGTAATAGGCCGTTTTTCCCAATTTAATCTATGATTCTCTCTTAAGACTAGGAGAAATTCTTGAAACCATGATGCTTTTCTGATTCTACTACCTAGGGAGAACATGAATCACGTTGTCTTTTCCAAATCTGATGTTTGTCTAGACCGGGAACCTCCGTTATGAAAGTGGAGTTTTGCGGTAATAGGCCGCTTTTTCCAAATTTACTCTTTGATTCTCTCTTAAGAGAAGGAGAAATTCTTAAAACCATGAGGTTTTTCTGATTCTACTTCCTAGGGAGAACATGAATCACGTCGTCTTTTTCAAATCTGATGTTTGTCTGGACCGCGAACCTCCGTTATTAAAGTGGAGTTTTGCCGTAATAGGCCGGTTTATCAAATTTATACTTTGATTTTCTCTTAAGGCAAGGAGAGATTCTTGAAACGATGATGTTTTTCTGATTCTACTTCCTAGGGAGAACATGAATCACATCGCCTTTTTGAAATCTGGTGTGTGTCTGGGCGGGGAACCTAAGTTCTAAAAGTTGAGTTTCACCGTCAATACAATAGGCCTTTTGAGCATCTGCGGTAATAGGCCGTTTTTCCCAATTTAATCTATGATTTTCTCTTAAGGGAAGGAAAAATTCTTGAAACCATGATGTTCTTCTGATTCTACTACCTAGGGAGAACATGAATCACATCGACTTTTTGAAATCTGGTGTGTTTCAGGGCCGGGAACCTCAGTTCTTAAAGCTGAGTTTCACTGTCAATACAATAGACCTTTTGAGCATATGCGGTAATAGCCCGTTTTTCCCAATTTACTCTATGATTCTCTTTTAAGACAAGGAGAAATTCTTGAAACCATGATGCTTTTCTGATTCTACTACCTAGGGAGAACGTGAATCACGTTGTCTTTTCCAAATCTGATGTTTGTCTGGACCGGGAACCTCCATTATGAAAGTGGAGTTTTGCGGTAATAGGCCGGTTTTTCCAATTTTACTCTTTGATTCTCTCTTAAGAGAAGGAGAAATTCTTGAAACCATGATGTTTTTCTGATTCTACTACCTAGGGAGAACATGAACCACGTCGTCTTTTCCAAATCTGATGTTTGTCTGGACCGGGAACCTCCATTATGAAAGTGGAGTTTTGCGGTAAAAGGCCGGTTTTTCCAAATTTACTCTTTGATTCTCTCTTAAGAGAAGGAGAAATTCTTAAAACGATGAGCTTTTCTGATTCTACTACCTAGGGAGAACATAAATCACATCGCCTTTTTGAAATCTGGTGTGTGTCTGGGCCGGGAACCTCAGTTCTTAAAGTTGAGTTTCACCGTCAATACAATAGGCCTTTTGAGCATATGCGATAATAGGCCGTTTTTCCCAATTTACTCTATGATTCTCTCTTAAGACTAGGAGAAATTCTTGAAACCATGATGCTTTTCTGATTCTACTACCTAGGGAGAACATGAATCACGTTGTCTTTTCCAAATCTGATGTTTGTCTCGACCGGGAACCTCCATTATGAAAGTGGAGTTTTGGGTAATACGCCGGTTTTTCAAATTTGTTCTTTGATTTTCTCTTAAGGGAAGGAAAAATTCTTGAAACCATGATGTTCTTCTGATTCTACTACCTAGGGAGAACATGAATCACGTCGACTTTTTGAAATCTGGTGTGTTTCTGGGCCGGGAACCTCAGTTCTTAAAGCTGAGTTTCACTGTCAATACAATAGACCTTTTGAGCATATGCGGTAATAGCCCGTTTTTCCCAATTTACTCTATGATTCTCTTTTAAGACAAGGAGAAATTCTTGAAACCATGATGCTTTTCTGATTCTACTACCTAGGGAGAACGTGAATCACGTTGTCTTTTCCAAATCTGATGTTTGTCTGGACCGGGAACCTCCATTATGAAAGTGGAGTTTTGCGGTAATAGGCCGGTTTTTCCAATTTTACTCTTTGATTCTCTCTTAAGAGAAGGAGAAATTCTTGAAACCATGATGTTTTTCTGATTCTACTACCTAGGGAGAACATGAACCACGTCGTCTTTTCCAAATCTGATGTTTGTCTGGACCGGGAACCTCCATTATGAAAGTGGAGTTTTGCGGTAAAAGGCCGGTTTTTCCAAATTTACTCTTTGATTCTCTCTTAAGAGAAGGAGAAATTCTTGAAACCATGAGGTTTTTCTGATTCTACTTCCTAGGGAGAACATGAATCACATCGCCTTTTTGAAATCTGGTGTGTGTCTGGGCCGGGAACCTCAGTTCTTAAAGTTGAGTTTCACCGTCAATACAATGGGCCTTTGGAGCATCTGCGGTAATAGGCCGCTTTTCCCAATTTACTCTATGATTCTCTCTTAAGAGAAGGAGAAATTCTTAAAACGATGAGGTTTTTCTGATTCTACTACCTAGGGAGAACATAAATCACATCGCCTTTTTGAAATCTGGTGTGTGTCTGGGCCGGGAACCTCAGTTCTTAAAGTTGAGTTTCACCGTCAATACAATAGGCCTTTTGAGCATATGCGATAATAGGCCGATTTTCCCAATTTACTCTATGATTCTCTCTTAAGACTAGGAGAAATTCTTGAAACCATGATGCTTTTCTGATTCTACTACCTAGGGAGAACATGAATCACGTTGTCTTTTCCAAATCTGATGTTTGTCTCGACCGGGAACCTCCATTATGAAAGTGAAGTTTTGGGTAATAGGCCGGTTTTTCAAATTTGTTCTTTGATTTTCTCTTAAGGGAAGGAGAGATTCTTGAAACCATGATGTTCTTCTGATTCTACTACCTAGGGAGAACATGAATCACATCGAGTTTTTGAAATCTGGTGTGTGTCTGGGCCGGGAACCTCAGTTCTTAAAGCTGAGTTTCACCGTCAATACAATAGACCTTTTGAGCATATGCGGTAATAGCCCGTTTTTCCCAATTTACACTATGATTTTCTCTTAAGACTAGGAGAAAGTCTTGAAACCATGATGCTTTTCTCATTCTACTACCTAGGGAGAACATGAATAACGTTGCCTTTTCCAAATCTGATGTTTCTCTGGACCGGGAACCTCCGTTATGAAAGTGGAGTTTTGCTGTAATAGGCCGTTTTTCCTAATTTACTCTTTGATTCTCTGTTAAGAGAAGGAGAAATTCTTGAAACCATGACGTTTTTCTGATTCTACTACCTAGGGAGAACAACAATCACGTCTGCTTTTTCAAATCTGATGTTTGTCTGGACCGGGAACCTCCGTTATGAAAGTGGAGTTTTGCGGTAATAGGCCGCTTTTTCCAAATTTACTCTTTGATTCTCTCTTAAGAGAAGGAGAAATTCTTGAAACCATGATGTTTTTCTGATTCTACTACCTAGGGAGAAGATGAATCACGTCGTCTTTTTCAAATCTGATGTTTGTCTGGACCGGGAACCTCCGTTATGAATGTGGAGTTTTGCCGTAATAGGCCGCTTTTTCCAAAATTCTTCTTCGATTCTCTCTTAAGGCAAGGAGAGATTCTTGAAACCATGATGTTTTTCTGATTCTACTACCTAGGGAGAACATGAATCACATCGCCTTTTTGAAATCTGGTGTGTGTCTGGGCCGGAAACCTCAGTTCTTAAAGTTGAGTTTCACCGTCAATACAATGGGCCTTTTGAGCATCTGCGGTAATAGGCCGTTTTTCCCCATTTACTCTATGATTCTCTCTTAAGAGAAGGAGAAATTCTTAAAACGATGAGGTTTTTCTGATTCTACTCCCTAGGGAGAACATAAATCACATCGCCTTTTTGAAATCTGGTGTGTGTCTGGGCCGGGAACCTCAGTTCTTAAAGTTGAGTTTCACCGTCAATACAATAGGCCTTTTGAGCATATGCGATAATAGGCCGTTTTTCCCAATTTACTCTATGATTCTCTCTTAAGACTAGGAGAAATTCTTGAAACCATGATGCTTTTCTGATTCTACTACCTAGGGAGAACATGAATCACGTTGTCTTTTCCAAATCTGATGTTTGTCTCGACTGGGAACCTCCATTATGAAAGTGGAGTTTTGGGTAATACGCCGGTTTTTCAAATTTGTTCTTTGATTTTCTCTTAAGGGAAGGAAAAATTCTTGAAACCATGATGTTCTTCTGATTCTACTACCTAGGGAGAACATGAATCACGTCGACTTTTTGAAATCTGGTATGTGTCTGGGCCGGGAACCTCAGTTCTTAAAGCTGAGTTTCACCCTCAATACAATAGACCTTTTGAGCATATGCGGTAATAGCCCGTTTTTCCCAATTTACTCTCTGATTCTCTTTTAAGACAAGGAGAAATTCTTGAAACCATGATGCTTTTCTGATTCTACTACCTAGGGAGAACATGAATCACGTTGTCTTTTCCAAATCTGATGTTTGTCTGGACCGGGAACCTCCATTATGAAAGTGGAGTTTTGCGGTAATAGGCCGGTTTTTCCAAATTTTCTCTTTGATTCTCTCTTAAGAGAAGGAGAAATTCTTGAAACCATGATGTTTTTCTGATTCTACTACCTAGGGAGAACATGAACCACGTCGTCTTTTCCAAATCTGATGTTTGTCTGGACCGGGAACATCCGTTATGAAAGTGGAGTTTTGCGGTAATAGGCCGCTTTTTCCAAATTTACTCTTTGATTCTCTCTTAAGAGAAGGAGAAATTCTTAAAACCATGAGGTTTTTCTGATTCTACTTCCTAGGGAAAACATGAATCACGTCGTCTTTTTCAAATCTGATGTTTGTCTGGACCGCGAACCTCCGTTATTAAAGTGGAGTTTTGCCGTAATAGGCCGGTTTATCAAATTTATACTTTGATTTTCTCTTAAGGCAAGGAGAGATTCTTGAAACGATGATGTTTTTCTGATTCTACTACCTAGGGAGAACATGAATCACATCGCCTTTTTGAAATCTGGTGTGTGTCTGGGCCGGGAACCTCAGTTCTTAAAGTTGAGTTTCACCGTCAATACAATAGGCCTTTTGAGCATCTGCGGTAATAGGCCGTTTTTCCCAATTTACTCTATGATTCTCTCTTAAGACTAGGAGAAATTCTTGAAACCATGATGCTTTTCTGATTCTACTACCTAGGGAGAACATGAATCACGTTGTCTTTTCCAAATCTGATGTTTGTCTCGACCGGGAACCTCCATTATGAAAGTGAAGTTTTGGGTAATAGGCCGGTTTTTCAAATTTGTTCTTTGATTTTCTCTTAAGGGAAGGAGAGATTCTTGAAACCATGATGTTCTTCTGATTCTACTACCTAGGGAGAACATGAATCACATCGACTTTTTGAAATCTGGTGTGTGTCTGGGCCGGGAACCTCAGTTCTTAAAGCTGAGTTTCACCGTCAATACAATAGACCTTTTGAGCATATGCGGTAATAGCCCGTTTTTCCCAATTTACACTATGATTTTCTCTTAAGACTAGGAGAAAGTCTTGAAACCATGATGCTTTTCTCATTCTACTACCTAGGGAGAACATGAATAACGTTGCCTTTTCCAAATCTGATGTTTCTCTGGACCGGGAACCTCCGTTATGAAAGTGGAGTTTTGCTGTAATAGGCCGTTTTTCCTAATTTACTCTTTGATTCTCTGTCAAGAGAAGGAGAAATTCTTGAAACCATGACGTTTTTCTGATTCTACTACCTAGGGAGAACAACAATCACGTCTGCTTTTTCAAATCTGATGTTTGTCTGGACCGGGAACCTCCGTTATGAAAGTGGAGTTTTGCGGTAATAGGCCGCTTTTTCCAAATTTACTCTTTGATTCTCTCTTAAGAGAAGGAGAAATTCTTGAAACCATGATGTTTTTCTGATTCTACTACCTAGGGAGAAGATGAGTCACGTCGTCTTTTTCAAATCTGATGTTTGTCTGGACCGGGAACCTCCGTTATGAATGTGGAGTTTTGCCGTAATAGGCCGCTTTTTCCAAAATTATTCTTCGATTCTCTCTTAAGGCAAGGAGAGATTCTTGAAACCATGATGTTTTTCTGATTCTACTACCTAGGGAGAACATGAATCACATCGCCTTTTTGAAATCTGGTGTGTGTCTGGGCCGGAAACCTCAGTTCTTAAAGTTGAGTTTCACCGTCAATACAATGGGCCTTTTGAGCATCTGCGGTAATAGGCCGTTTTTCCCCATTTACTCTATGATTCTCTCTTAAGAGAAGGAGAAATTCTTAAAACGATGAGGTTTTTCTGATTCTACTCCCTAGGGAGAACATAAATCACATCGCCTTTTTGAAATCTGGTGTGTGTCTGGGCCGGGAACCTCAGTTCTTAAAGTTGAGTTTCACCGTCAATACAATAGGCCTTTTGAGCATATGCGATAATAGGCCGTTTTTCCCAATTTACTCTATGATTCTCTCTTAAGACTAGGAGAAATTCTTGAAACCATGATGCTTTTCTGATTCTACTACCTAGGGAGAACATGAATCACGTTGTCTTTTCCAAATCTGATGTTTGTCTCGACTGGGAACCTCCATTATGAAAGTGGAGTTTTGGGTAATACGCCGGTTTTTCAAATTTGTTCTTTGATTTTCTCTTAAGGGAAGGAAAAATTCTTGAAACCATGATGTTCTTCTGATTCTACTACCTAGGGAGAACATGAATCACGTCGACTTTTTGAAATCTGGTATGTGTCTGGGCCGGGAACCTCAGTTCTTAAAGCTGAGTTTCACCCTCAATACAATAGACCTTTTGAGCATATGCGGTAATAGCCCGTTTTTCCCAATTTACTCTCTGATTCTCTTTTAAGACAAGGAGAAATTCTTGAAACCATGATGCTTTTCTGATTCTACTACCTAGGGAGAACATGAATCACGTTGTCTTTTCCAAATCTGATGTTTGTCTGGACCGGGAACCTCCATTATGAAAGTGGAGTTTTGCGGTAATAGGCCGGTTTTTCCAAATTTTCTCTTTGATTCTCTCTTAAGAGAAGGAGAAATTCTTGAAACCATGATGTTTTTCTGATTCTACTACCTAGGGAGAACATGAACCACGTCGTCTTTTCCAAATCTGATGTTTGTCTGGACCGGGAACATCCGTTATGAAAGTGGAGTTTTGCGGTAATAGGCCGCTTTTTCCAAATTTACTCTTTGATTCTCTCTTAAGAGAAGGAGAAATTCTTAAAACCATGAGGTTTTTCTGATTCTACTTCCTAGGGAAAACATGAATCACGTCGTCTTTTTCAAATCTGATGTTTGTCTGGACCGCGAACCTCCGTTATTAAAGTGGAGTTTTGCCGTAATAGGCCGGTTTATCAAATTTATACTTTGATTTTCTCTTAAGGCAAGGAGAGATTCTTGAAACGATGATGTTTTTCTGATTCTACTACCTAGGGAGAACATGAATCACATCGCCTTTTTGAAATCTGGTGTGTGTCTGGGCCGGGAACCTCAGTTCTTAAAGTTGAGTTTCACCGTCAATACAATAGGCCTTTTGAGCATCTGCGGTAATAGGCCGTTTTTCCCAATTTAATCTATGATTCTCTCTTAAGACTAGGAGAAATTCTTGAAACCATGATGCTTTTCTGATTCTACTACCTAGGGAGAACATGAATCACGTTGTCTTTTCCAAATCTGATGTTTGTCTAGACCGGGAACCTCCGTTATGAAAGTGGAGTTTTGCGGTAATAGGCCGCTTTTTCCAAATTTACTCTTTGATTCTCTCTTAAGAGAAGGAGAAATTCTTAAAACCATGAGGTTTTTCTGATTCTACTTCCTAGGGAGAACATGAATCACGTCGTCTTTTTCAAATCTGATGTTTGTCTGGACCGCGAACCTCCGTTATTAAAGTGGAGTTTTGCCGTAATAGGCCGGTTTATCAAATTTATACTTTGATTTTCTCTTAAGGCAAGGAGAGATTCTTGAAACGATGATGTTTTTCTGATTCTACTTCCTAGGGAGAACATGAATCACATCGCCTTTTTGAAATCTGGTGTGTGTCTGGGCGGGGAACCTAAGTTCTAAAAGTTGAGTTTCACCGTCAATACAATAGGCCTTTTGAGCATCTGCGGTAATAGGCCGTTTTTCCCAATTTAATCTATGATTTTCTCTTAAGGGAAGGAAAAATTCTTGAAACCATGATGTTCTTCTGATTCTACTACCTAGGGAGAACATGAATCACATCGACTTTTTGAAATCTGGTGTGTTTCAGGGCCGGGAACCTCAGTTCTTAAAGCTGAGTTTCACTGTCAATACAATAGACCTTTTGAGCATATGCGGTAATAGCCCGTTTTTCCCAATTTACTCTATGATTCTCTTTTAAGACAAGGAGAAATTCTTGAAACCATGATGCTTTTCTGATTCTACTACCTAGGGAGAACGTGAATCACGTTGTCTTTTCCAAATCTGATGTTTGTCTGGACCGGGAACCTCCATTATGAAAGTGGAGTTTTGCGGTAATAGGCCGGTTTTTCCAATTTTACTCTTTGATTCTCTCTTAAGAGAAGGAGAAATTCTTGAAACCATGATGTTTTTCTGATTCTACTACCTAGGGAGAACATGAACCACGTCGTCTTTTCCAAATCTGATGTTTGTCTGGACCGGGAACCTCCATTATGAAAGTGGAGTTTTGCGGTAAAAGGCCGGTTTTTCCAAATTTACTCTTTGATTCTCTCTTAAGAGAAGGAGAAATTCTTAAAACGATGAGCTTTTCTGATTCTACTACCTAGGGAGAACATAAATCACATCGCCTTTTTGAAATCTGGTGTGTGTCTGGGCCGGGAACCTCAGTTCTTAAAGTTGAGTTTCACCGTCAATACAATAGGCCTTTTGAGCATATGCGATAATAGGCCGTTTTTCCCAATTTACTCTATGATTCTCTCTTAAGACTAGGAGAAATTCTTGAAACCATGATGCTTTTCTGATTCTACTACCTAGGGAGAACATGAATCACGTTGTCTTTTCCAAATCTGATGTTTGTCTCGACCGGGAACCTCCATTATGAAAGTGGAGTTTTGGGTAATACGCCGGTTTTTCAAATTTGTTCTTTGATTTTCTCTTAAGGGAAGGAAAAATTCTTGAAACCATGATGTTCTTCTGATTCTACTACCTAGGGAGAACATGAATCACGTCGACTTTTTGAAATCTGGTGTGTTTCTGGGCCGGGAACCTCAGTTCTTAAAGCTGAGTTTCACTGTCAATACAATAGACCTTTTGAGCATATGCGGTAATAGCCCGTTTTTCCCAATTTACTCTATGATTCTCTTTTAAGACAAGGAGAAATTCTTGAAACCATGATGCTTTTCTGATTCTACTACCTAGGGAGAACGTGAATCACGTTGTCTTTTCCAAATCTGATGTTTGTCTGGACCGGGAACCTCCATTATGAAAGTGGAGTTTTGCGGTAATAGGCCGGTTTTTCCAATTTTACTCTTTGATTCTCTCTTAAGAGAAGGAGAAATTCTTGAAACCATGATGTTTTTCTGATTCTACTACCTAGGGAGAACATGAACCACGTCGTCTTTTCCAAATCTGATGTTTGTCTGGACCGGGAACCTCCATTATGAAAGTGGAGTTTTGCGGTAAAAGGCCGGTTTTTCCAAATTTACTCTTTGATTCTCTCTTAAGAGAAGGAGAAATTCTTGAAACCATGAGGTTTTTCTGATTCTACTTCCTAGGGAGAACATGAATCACATCGCCTTTTTGAAATCTGGTGTGTGTCTGGGCCGGGAACCTCAGTTCTTAAAGTTGAGTTTCACCGTCAATACAATGGGCCTTTGGAGCATCTGCGGTAATAGGCCGCTTTTCCCAATTTACTCTATGATTCTCTCTTAAGAGAAGGAGAAATTCTTAAAACGATGAGGTTTTTCTGATTCTACTACCTAGGGAGAACATAAATCACATCGCCTTTTTGAAATCTGGTGTGTGTCTGGGCCGGGAACCTCAGTTCTTAAAGTTGAGTTTCACCGTCAATACAATAGGCCTTTTGAGCATATGCGATAATAGGCCGATTTTCCCAATTTACTCTATGATTCTCTCTTAAGACTAGGAGAAATTCTTGAAACCATGATGCTTTTCTGATTCTACTACCTAGGGAGAACATGAATCACGTTGTCTTTTCCAAATCTGATGTTTGTCTCGACCGGGAACCTCCATTATGAAAGTGAAGTTTTGGGTAATAGGCCGGTTTTTCAAATTTGTTCTTTGATTTTCTCTTAAGGGAAGGAGAGATTCTTGAAACCATGATGTTCTTCTGATTCTACTACCTAGGGAGAACATGAATCACATCGAGTTTTTGAAATCTGGTGTGTGTCTGGGCCGGGAACCTCAGTTCTTAAAGCTGAGTTTCACCGTCAATACAATAGACCTTTTGAGCATATGCGGTAATAGCCCGTTTTTCCCAATTTACACTATGATTTTCTCTTAAGACTAGGAGAAAGTCTTGAAACCATGATGCTTTTCTCATTCTACTACCTAGGGAGAACATGAATAACGTTGCCTTTTCCAAATCTGATGTTTCTCTGGACCGGGAACCTCCGTTATGAAAGTGGAGTTTTGCTGTAATAGGCCGTTTTTCCTAATTTACTCTTTGATTCTCTGTTAAGAGAAGGAGAAATTCTTGAAACCATGACGTTTTTCTGATTCTACTACCTAGGGAGAACAACAATCACGTCTGCTTTTTCAAATCTGATGTTTGTCTGGACCGGGAACCTCCGTTATGAAAGTGGAGTTTTGCGGTAATAGGCCGCTTTTTCCAAATTTACTCTTTGATTCTCTCTTAAGAGAAGGAGAAATTCTTGAAACCATGATGTTTTTCTGATTCTACTACCTAGGGAGAAGATGAATCACGTCGTCTTTTTCAAATCTGATGTTTGTCTGGACCGGGAACCTCCGTTATGAATGTGGAGTTTTGCCGTAATAGGCCGCTTTTTCCAAAATTCTTCTTCGATTCTCTCTTAAGGCAAGGAGAGATTCTTGAAACCATGATGTTTTTCTGATTCTACTACCTAGGGAGAACATGAATCACATCGCCTTTTTGAAATCTGGTGTGTGTCTGGGCCGGAAACCTCAGTTCTTAAAGTTGAGTTTCACCGTCAATACAATGGGCCTTTTGAGCATCTGCGGTAATAGGCCGTTTTTCCCCATTTACTCTATGATTCTCTCTTAAGAGAAGGAGAAATTCTTAAAACGATGAGGTTTTTCTGATTCTACTCCCTAGGGAGAACATAAATCACATCGCCTTTTTGAAATCTGGTGTGTGTCTGGGCCGGGAACCTCAGTTCTTAAAGTTGAGTTTCACCGTCAATACAATAGGCCTTTTGAGCATATGCGATAATAGGCCGTTTTTCCCAATTTACTCTATGATTCTCTCTTAAGACTAGGAGAAATTCTTGAAACCATGATGCTTTTCTGATTCTACTACCTAGGGAGAACATGAATCACGTTGTCTTTTCCAAATCTGATGTTTGTCTCGACTGGGAACCTCCATTATGAAAGTGGAGTTTTGGGTAATACGCCGGTTTTTCAAATTTGTTCTTTGATTTTCTCTTAAGGGAAGGAAAAATTCTTGAAACCATGATGTTCTTCTGATTCTACTACCTAGGGAGAACATGAATCACGTCGACTTTTTGAAATCTGGTATGTGTCTGGGCCGGGAACCTCAGTTCTTAAAGCTGAGTTTCACCCTCAATACAATAGACCTTTTGAGCATATGCGGTAATAGCCCGTTTTTCCCAATTTACTCTCTGATTCTCTTTTAAGACAAGGAGAAATTCTTGAAACCATGATGCTTTTCTGATTCTACTACCTAGGGAGAACATGAATCACGTTGTCTTTTCCAAATCTGATGTTTGTCTGGACCGGGAACCTCCATTATGAAAGTGGAGTTTTGCGGTAATAGGCCGGTTTTTCCAAATTTTCTCTTTGATTCTCTCTTAAGAGAAGGAGAAATTCTTGAAACCATGATGTTTTTCTGATTCTACTACCTAGGGAGAACATGAACCACGTCGTCTTTTCCAAATCTGATGTTTGTCTGGACCGGGAACATCCGTTATGAAAGTGGAGTTTTGCGGTAATAGGCCGCTTTTTCCAAATTTACTCTTTGATTCTCTCTTAAGAGAAGGAGAAATTCTTAAAACCATGAGGTTTTTCTGATTCTACTTCCTAGGGAAAACATGAATCACGTCGTCTTTTTCAAATCTGATGTTTGTCTGGACCGCGAACCTCCGTTATTAAAGTGGAGTTTTGCCGTAATAGGCCGGTTTATCAAATTTATACTTTGATTTTCTCTTAAGGCAAGGAGAGATTCTTGAAACGATGATGTTTTTCTGATTCTACTACCTAGGGAGAACATGAATCACATCGCCTTTTTGAAATCTGGTGTGTGTCTGGGCCGGGAACCTCAGTTCTTAAAGTTGAGTTTCACCGTCAATACAATAGGCCTTTTGAGCATCTGCGGTAATAGGCCGTTTTTCCCAATTTACTCTATGATTCTCTCTTAAGACTAGGAGAAATTCTTGAAACCATGATGCTTTTCTGATTCTACTACCTAGGGAGAACATGAATCACGTTGTCTTTTCCAAATCTGATGTTTGTCTCGACCGGGAACCTCCATTATGAAAGTGAAGTTTTGGGTAATAGGCCGGTTTTTCAAATTTGTTCTTTGATTTTCTCTTAAGGGAAGGAGAGATTCTTGAAACCATGATGTTCTTCTGATTCTACTACCTAGGGAGAACATGAATCACATCGACTTTTTGAAATCTGGTGTGTGTCTGGGCCGGGAACCTCAGTTCTTAAAGCTGAGTTTCACCGTCAATACAATAGACCTTTTGAGCATATGCGGTAATAGCCCGTTTTTCCCAATTTACACTATGATTTTCTCTTAAGACTAGGAGAAAGTCTTGAAACCATGATGCTTTTCTCATTCTACTACCTAGGGAGAACATGAATAACGTTGCCTTTTCCAAATCTGATGTTTCTCTGGACCGGGAACCTCCGTTATGAAAGTGGAGTTTTGCTGTAATAGGCCGTTTTTCCTAATTTACTCTTTGATTCTCTGTCAAGAGAAGGAGAAATTCTTGAAACCATGACGTTTTTCTGATTCTACTACCTAGGGAGAACAACAATCACGTCTGCTTTTTCAAATCTGATGTTTGTCTGGACCGGGAACCTCCGTTATGAAAGTGGAGTTTTGCGGTAATAGGCCGCTTTTTCCAAATTTACTCTTTGATTCTCTCTTAAGAGAAGGAGAAATTCTTGAAACCATGATGTTTTTCTGATTCTACTACCTAGGGAGAAGATGAGTCACGTCGTCTTTTTCAAATCTGATGTTTGTCTGGACCGGGAACCTCCGTTATGAATGTGGAGTTTTGCCGTAATAGGCCGCTTTTTCCAAAATTATTCTTCGATTCTCTCTTAAGGCAAGGAGAGATTCTTGAAACCATGATGTTTTTCTGATTCTACTACCTAGGGAGAACATGAATCACATCGCCTTTTTGAAATCTGGTGTGTGTCTGGGCCGGAAACCTCAGTTCTTAAAGTTGAGTTTCACCGTCAATACAATGGGCCTTTTGAGCATCTGCGGTAATAGGCCGTTTTTCCCCATTTACTCTATGATTCTCTCTTAAGAGAAGGAGAAATTCTTAAAACGATGAGGTTTTTCTGATTCTACTCCCTAGGGAGAACATAAATCACATCGCCTTTTTGAAATCTGGTGTGTGTCTGGGCCGGGAACCTCAGTTCTTAAAGTTGAGTTTCACCGTCAATACAATAGGCCTTTTGAGCATATGCGATAATAGGCCGTTTTTCCCAATTTACTCTATGATTCTCTCTTAAGACTAGGAGAAATTCTTGAAACCATGATGCTTTTCTGATTCTACTACCTAGGGAGAACATGAATCACGTTGTCTTTTCCAAATCTGATGTTTGTCTCGACTGGGAACCTCCATTATGAAAGTGGAGTTTTGGGTAATACGCCGGTTTTTCAAATTTGTTCTTTGATTTTCTCTTAAGGGAAGGAAAAATTCTTGAAACCATGATGTTCTTCTGATTCTACTACCTAGGGAGAACATGAATCACGTCGACTTTTTGAAATCTGGTATGTGTCTGGGCCGGGAACCTCAGTTCTTAAAGCTGAGTTTCACCCTCAATACAATAGACCTTTTGAGCATATGCGGTAATAGCCCGTTTTTCCCAATTTACTCTCTGATTCTCTTTTAAGACAAGGAGAAATTCTTGAAACCATGATGCTTTTCTGATTCTACTACCTAGGGAGAACATGAATCACGTTGTCTTTTCCAAATCTGATGTTTGTCTGGACCGGGAACCTCCATTATGAAAGTGGAGTTTTGCGGTAATAGGCCGGTTTTTCCAAATTTTCTCTTTGATTCTCTCTTAAGAGAAGGAGAAATTCTTGAAACCATGATGTTTTTCTGATTCTACTACCTAGGGAGAACATGAACCACGTCGTCTTTTCCAAATCTGATGTTTGTCTGGACCGGGAACATCCGTTATGAAAGTGGAGTTTTGCGGTAATAGGCCGCTTTTTCCAAATTTACTCTTTGATTCTCTCTTAAGAGAAGGAGAAATTCTTAAAACCATGAGGTTTTTCTGATTCTACTTCCTAGGGAAAACATGAATCACGTCGTCTTTTTCAAATCTGATGTTTGTCTGGACCGCGAACCTCCGTTATTAAAGTGGAGTTTTGCCGTAATAGGCCGGTTTATCAAATTTATACTTTGATTTTCTCTTAAGGCAAGGAGAGATTCTTGAAACGATGATGTTTTTCTGATTCTACTACCTAGGGAGAACATGAATCACATCGCCTTTTTGAAATCTGGTGTGTGTCTGGGCCGGGAATCTCAGTTCTTAAAGTTGAGTTTCACCGTCAATACAATAGGCCTTTTGAGCATCTGCGGTAATAGGCCGTTTTTCCCAATTTACTCTATGATTCTCTCTTAAGACTAGGAGAAATTCTTGAAACCATGATGCTTTTCTGATTCTACTACCTAGGGAGAACATGAATCACGTTGTCTTTTCCAAATCTGATGTTTGTCTCGACCGGGAACCTCCATTATGAAAGTGAAGTTTTGGGTAATAGGCCGGTTTTTCAAATTTGTTCTTTGATTTTCTCTTAAGGGAAGGAGAGATTCTTGAAACCATGATGTTCTTCTGATTCTACTACCTAGGGAGAACATGAATCACATCGACTTTTTGAAATCTGGTGTGTGTCTGGGCCGGGAACCTCAGTTCTTAAAGCTGAGTTTCACCGTCAATACAATAGACCTTTTGAGCATATGCGGTAATAGCCCGTTTTTCCCAATTTACACTATGATTTTCTCTTAAGACTAGGAGAAAGTCTTGAAACCATGATGCTTTTCTCATTCTACTACCTAGGGAGAACATGAATAACGTTGCCTTTTCCAAATCTGATGTTTCTCTGGACCGGGAACCTCCGTTATGAAAGTGGAGTTTTGCTGTAATAGGCCGTTTTTCCTAATTTACTCTTTGATTCTCTGTCAAGAGAAGGAGAAATTCTTGAAACCATGACGTTTTTCTGATTCTACTACCTAGGGAGAACAACAATCACGTCTGCTTTTTCAAATCTGATGTTTGTCTGGACCGGGAACCTCCGTTATGAAAGTGGAGTTTTGCGGTAATAGGCCGCTTTTTCCAAATTTACTCTTTGATTCTCTCTTAAGAGAAGGAGAAATTCTTGAAACCATGATGTTTTTCTGATTCTACTACCTAGGGAGAAGATGAATCACGTCGTCTTTTTCAAATCTGATGTTTGTCTGGACCGGGAACCTCCGTTATGAATGTGGAGTTTTGCCGTAATAGGCCGCTTTTTCCAAAATTATTCTTCGATTCTCTCTTAAGGCAAGGAGAGATTCTTGAAACCATGATGTTTTTCTGATTCTACTACCTAGGGAGAACATGAATCACATCGCCTTTTTGAAATCTGGTGTGTGTCTGGGCCGGAAACCTCAGTTCTTAAAGTTGAGTTTCACCGTCAATACAATGGGCCTTTTGAGCATCTGCGGTAATAGGCCGTTTTTCCCCATTTACTCTATGATTCTCTCTTAAGAGAAGGAGAAATTCTTAAAACGATGAGGTTTTTCTGATTCTACTCCCTAGGGAGAACATAAATCACATCGCCTTTTTGAAATCTGGTGTGTGTCTGGGCCGGGAACCTCAGTTCTTAAAGTTGAGTTTCACCGTCAATACAATAGGCCTTTTGAGCATATGCGATAATAGGCCGTTTTTCCCAATTTACTCTATGATTCTCTCTTAAGACTAGGAGAAATTCTTGAAACCATGATGCTTTTCTGATTCTACTACCTAGGGAGAACATGAATCACGTTGTCTTTTCCAAATCTGATGTTTGTCTCGACCGGGAACCTCCATTATGAAAGTGGAGTTTTGGGTAATACGCCGGTTTTTCAAATTTGTTCTTTGATTTTCTCTTAAGGGAAGGAAAAATTCTTGAAACCATGATGTTCTTCTGATTCTACTACCTAGGGAGAACATGAATCACGTCGACTTTTTGAAATCTGGTATGTGTCTGGGCCGGGAACCTCAGTTCTTAAAGCTGAGTTTCACCCTCAATACAATAGACCTTTTGAGCATATGCGGTAATAGCCCGTTTTTCCCAATTTACTCTCTGATTCTCTTTTAAGACAAGGAGAAATTCTTGAAACCATGATGCTTTTCTGATTCTACTACCTAGGGAGAACATGAATCACGTTGTCTTTTCCAAATCTGATGTTTGTCTGGACCGGGAACCTCCATTATGAAAGTGGAGTTTTGCGGTAATAGGCCGGTTTTTCCAAATTTTCTCTTTGATTCTCTCTTAAGAGAAGGAGAAATTCTTGAAACCATGATGTTTTTCTGATTCTACTACCTAGGGAGAACATGAACCACGTCGTCTTTTCCAAATCTGATGTTTGTCTGGACCGGGAACATCCGTTATGAAAGTGGAGTTTTGCGGTAATAGGCCGCTTTTTCCAAATTTACTCTTTGATTCTCTCTTAAGAGAAGGAGAAATTCTTGAAACCATGATGTTTTTCTGATTCTACTTCCTAGGGAGAACATGAATCACGTCGTCTTTTTCAAATCTGATGTTTGTCTGGACCGCGAACCTCCGTTATTAAAGTGGAGTTTTGCCGTAATAGGCCGGTTTATCAAATTTATACTTTGATTTTCTCTTAAGGCAAGGAGAGATTCTTGAAACGATGATGTTTTTCTGATTCTACTACCTAGGGAGAACATGAATCACATCGCCTTTTTGAAATCTGGTGTGTGTCTGGGCCGGCAACCTCAGTTCTTAAAGTTGAGTTTCACCGTCAATACAATAGGCCTTTTGAGCATCTGCGGTAATAGGCCGTTTTTCCCAATTTACTCTATGATTCTCTCTTAAGACTAGGAGAAATTCTTGAAACCATAATGCTTTTCTGATTCTACTACCTAGGGAGAACTTGAATCACGTTGTCTTTTCCAAATCTGATGTTTGTCTGGACCGGGAACATCCGTTATGAAAGTGGAGTTTTGCGGTAATAGGCCTCTTTTTCCAAATTTATTCTTTGATTCTCTCTTAAGGCAAGGAGAGATTCTTGAAACCATGATGTTTTTCTGATTCTACTACCTAGGGAGAACATGAATCAGATCGCCTTTTTGAAATCTGGTGTGTTTCTGGGCCGGGAACCTCAGTTCTTAAAGTTCAGTTTCACCGTCAATACAATAGGCCTTTTGAGCATCTGCGGTAATAGGCCGTTTTTCCCAATTTACTCTGTGATTCTCTCTTAAGGCTAGGAGAAATTGTTGAAACCATGATGCTTTTCTGATTCTACTACCTAGGGAGAACATGAATCACGTTGTCTTTTCCAAATCTGATGTTTGTCTCGACCGGGAACGTCCTTTATGAAAGTTGAGATTTGCGGTAATAGGCCGATTTTTCCAATTTTATTCTTTGATTCTCTTTTAAGAGAAGGAGAAATTCTTGAAAACATGATGTTTTTCTGATTCTACTACCTAGGGAGAACATAAATCACGTCGGCTTTTTCAAATCTGATCTTTGTCTGGACCGGAAACCCTCATTATGAAAGTGGAGTTTTGGGTAATAGGCCGGTTTTTCAAATTTGTCCTTTGATTTTCTCTTAAGGCAAGGAGAGATTCTTGAAACCATGATGTTTTTCTGATTCTACTACCTAGGGAGAACATGAATCACATCGACTTTTTGAAATCTGGTGTGTGTCTGGGCGGGGAACCTCAGTTCTAAAAGTTGAGTTTCACCGTCAATACAATAGGCCTTTTGAGCATCTGCGGTAATAGGCCGTTTTTCCCAATTTACTCTATGATTCTCTCTTAAGACTAGGAGAAATTCTTGAAACCATGATGCTTTTCTGATTCTACTACCTAGGGAGAACATGAATCACGTTGTCTTTTCCAAATCTGATGTTTGTCTCGACCGGGAACCTCCATTATGAAAGTGGAGTTTTGGGTAATACGCCGGTTTTTCAAATTTGTTCTTTGATTTTCTCTTAAGGGAAGGAAAATTTCTTGAAACCATGATGTTCTTCTGATTCTACTACCTAGGGAGAACATGAATCACATCGACTTTTTGAAATCTGGTGTGTTTCTGGGCCTGGAACCTCAGTTCTTAAAGCTGAGTTTCACTGTCAATACAATAGACCTTTTGAGCATATGCGGTAATAGCCCGTTTTTCCCAATTTACTCTATGATTCTCTTTTAAGACAAGGAGAAATTCTTGAAACCATGATGCTTTTCTGATTCTACAACCTAGGGAGAACATGAATCACGTTGTCTTTTCCAAATCTGATGTTTGTCTGGACCGGGAACCTCCGTTATGAAAGTGGAGTTTTGCGGTAATAGGCCGCTTTTTCCAAATTTACTCTTTGATTCTCTCTTAAGAGAAGGAGAAATTCTTGAAACCATGATGTTTTTCTGATTCTACTACCTAGGGAGAACATGAACCACGTCGTCTTTTCCAAATCTGATGTTTGTCTGGACCGGGAACCTCCATTATGAAAGTGGAGTTTTGCGGTAATAGGCCGGTTTTTCCAAATTTACTCTTTGATTCTCTCTTAAGAGAAGGAGAAATTCTTGAAACCATGAGGTTTTTCTGATTCTACTTCCTAGGGAGAACATGAATCACATCGCCTTTTTGAAATCTGGTGTGTGTCTGGGCCGGGAACCTCAGTTCTTAAAGTTGAGTTTCACCGTCAATACAATGGGCCTTTTGAGCATCTGCGGTAATAGGCCGTTTTTCCGAATTTACTCTATGATTCTCTCTTAAGAGAAGGAGAAATTCTTAAAACGATGAGGTTTTTCTGATTCTACTACCTAGGGAGAACATAAATCACATCGCCTTTTTGAAATCTGGTGTGTGTCTGGGCCGGGAACCTCAGTTCTTAAAGTTGAGTTTCACCGTCAATACAATAGGCCTTTTGAGCATATGCGATAATAGGCCGTTTTTCCCAATTTACTCTATGATTCTCTCTTAAGAATAGGAGAAATTCTTGAAACCATGATGCTTTTCTGATTCTACTACCTAGGGAGAACATGAATCACGTTGTCTTTTCCAAATCTGATGTTTGTCTCGACCGGGAACCTCCATTATGAAAGTGGAGTTTTGGGTAATACGCCGGTTTTTCAAATTTATTCTTTGATTTTCTCTTAAGGGAAGGAAAAATTCTTGAAACCATGATGTTCTTCTGATTCTACTACCTAGGGAGAACATGAATGACGTCGACTTTTTGAAATCTGGTGTGTGTCTGGGCCGGGAACCTCAGTTCTTAAAGCTGAGTTTCACCCTCAATACAATAGACCTTTTGAGCATATGCGGTAATAGCCCGTTTTTCCCAATTTACTCTATGATTCTCTCTTAAGACAAGGAGAAATTCTTGAAACCATGATGCTTTTCTGATTCTACTACCTAGGGAGAACTTGAATCACGTTGTCTTTTCCAAATCTGATGTTTGTCTGGACCGGGAACATCCGTTATGAAAGTGGAGTTTTGCGGTAATAGGCCTCTTTTTCCAAATTTATTCTTTGATTCTCTCTTAAGGCAAGGAGAGATTCTTGAAACCATGATGTTTTTCTGATTCTACTACCTAGGGAGAACATGAATCAGATCGCCTTTTTGAAATCTGGTGTGTTTCTGGGCCGGGAACCTCAGTTCTTAAAGTTGAGTTTCACCGTCAATACAATAGGCCTTTTGAGCATCTGCGGTAATAGGCCGTTTTTCCCAATTTACTCTGTGATTCTCTCTTAAGACTAGGAGAAATTCTTGAAACCATGATGCTTTTCTGATTGTACTACCTAGGGAGAACATGAATCACGTTGTCTTTTCCAAATCTGATGTTTGTCTCGACCGGGAACGTCCTTTATGAAAGTTGAGATTTGCGGTAATAGGCCGATTTTTCCAATTTTATTCTTTGATTCTCTTTTAAGAGAAGGAGAAATTCTTGAAAACATGATGTTTTTCTGATTCTACTACCTAGGGAGAACATAAATCACGTCGGCTTTTTCAAATCTGATGTTTGTCTGGACCGGGAACCCTCATTATGAAAGTGGAGTTTTGGGTAATAGGCCGGTTTTTCAAATTTGTCCTTTGATTTTCTCTTAAGGCAAGGAGAGATTCTTGAAACCATGATGTTTTTCTGATTCTACTACCTAGGGGGAACATGAATCACATCGACTTTTTGAAATCTGGTGTGTGTCTGGGCGGGGAACCTCAGTTCTAAAAGTTGAGTTTCACCGTCAATACAATAGGCCTTTTGAGCTTCTGCGGTAATAGGCCGTTTTTCCCAATTTACTCTATGATTCTCTCTTAAGACTAGGAGAAATTCTTGAAACCATGATGCTTTTCTGATTCTACTACCTAGGGAGAACATGAATCACGTTGTCTTTTCCAAATCTGATGTTTGTCTCGACCGGGAACCTCCATTATGAAAGTGGAGTTTTGGGTAATACGCCGGTTTTTCAAATTTGTTCTTTGATTTTCTCTTAAGGGAAGGAAAAATTCTTGAAACCATGATGTTCTTCTGATTCTACTACCTAGGGAGAACATGAATCACGTCGACTTTTTGAAATCTGGTGTGTGTCTGGGCCGGGAACCTCAGTTCTTAAAGCTGAGTTTCACCCTCAATACAATAGACCTTTTGAGCATATGCGGTAATAGCCCGTTTTTCCCAATTTACTCTATGATTCTCTCTTAAGACAAGGAGAAATTCTTGAAACCATGATGCTTTTCTGATTCTACTACCTAGGGAGAACATGAATCACGTTGTCTTTTCCAAATCTGATGTTTGTCTGGACCGGGAACCTCCATTATGAAAGTGGAGTTTTGCGGTAATAGGCCGGTTTTTCCAAATTTTCTCTTTGATTCTCTCTTAACACTAGGAGAAATTCTTGAAACCATAATGCTTTTCTGATTCTACTACCTAGGGAGAACTTGAATCACGTTGTCTTTTCCAAATCTGATGTTTGTCTGGACCGGGAATATCCGTTATGAAAGTGGAGTTTTGCGGTAATAGGCCTCTTTTTCCAAATTTATTCTTTGATTCTCTCTTAAGGCAAGGAGAGATTCTTGAAACCATGATATTTTTCTGATTCTACTACCTAGGGAGATCATGAATCAGATCGCCTTTTTGAAATCTGGTGTGTTTCTGGGCCGGGAACCTCAGTTCTTAAAGTTGAGTTTCACCGTCAATACAATAGGCCTTTTGAGCATCTGCGGTAATAGGCCGTTTTTCCCAATTTACTCTGTGATTCTCTCTTAAGACTAGGAGAAATTCTTGAAACCATGATGCTTTTCTGATTCTACTACCTAGGGAGAACATGAATCACGTTGTCTTTTCCAAATCTGATGTTTGTCTCGACCGGGAACGTCCTTTATGAAAGTTGAGATTTGCGGTAATAGGCCGATTTTTCCAATTTTATTCTTTGATTCTCTTTTAAGAGAAGGAGAAATTCTTGAAAATATGATGTTTTTCTGATTCTACTACCTAGGGAGAACATAAATCACGTCGGCTTTTTCAAATCTGATGTTTGTCTGGACCGGGAACCCTCATTATGAAAGTGGAGTTTTGGGTAATAGGCCGGTTTTTCAAATTTGTCCTTTGTTTTTCTCTTAAGGCAAGGAGAGATTCTTGAAACCATGATGTTTTTCTGATTCTACTACCTAGGGGGAACATGAATCACATCGACTTTTTGAAATCTGGTGTGTGTCTGGGCGGGGAACCTCAGTTCTAAAAGTTGAGTTTCACCGTCAATACAATAGGCCTTTTGAGCATCTGCGGTAATAGGCCGTTTTTCCCAATTTACTCTTTGATTCTCTCTTAAGACTAGGAGAAATTCTTGAAACCATGATGCTTTTCTGATTCTACTACCTAGGGAGAACATGAATCACGTTGTCTTTTCCAAATCTGATGTTTGTCTCGACCGGGAACCTCCATTATGAAAGTGGAGTTTTGGGTAATACGCCGGTTTTTCAAATTTGTTCTTTGATTTTCTCTTAAGGGAAGGAAAAATTCTGGAAACCATGATGTTCTTCTGATTCTACTACCTAGGGAGAACATGAATCACGTCGACTTTTTGAAATCTGGTGTGTGTCTGGGCCGGGAACCTCAGTTCTTAAAGCTGAGTTTCACCCTCAATACAATAGACCTTTTGAGGATATGCGGTAATAGCCCGTTTTTCCCAATTTACTCTATGATTCTCTCTTAAGACAAGGAGAAATTCTTGAAACCATGATGCTTTTCTGATTCTACTACCTAGGGAGAACTTGAATCACGTTGTCTTTTCCAAATCTGATGTTTGTCTGGACCGGGAACATCCGTTATGAAAGTGGAGTTTTGCGGTAATAGGCCTCTTTTTCCAAATTTATTCTTTGATTCTCTCTTAAGGCAAGGAGAGATTCTTGAAACCATGATGTTTTTCTGATTCTACTACCTAGGGAGAACATGAATCAGATCGCCTTTTTGAAATCTGGTGTGTTTCTGGGCCGGGAACCTCAGTTCTTAAAGTTGAGTTTCACCGTCAATACAATAGGCCTTTTGAGCATCTGCGGTAATAGGCCGTTTTTCCCAATTTACTCTGTGATTCTCTCTTAAGACTAGGAGAAATTCTTGAAACCATGATGCTTTTCTGATTCTACTACCTAGGGAGAACATGAATCACGTTGTCTTTTCCAAATCTGATGTTTGTCTCGACCGGGAACGTCCTTTATGAAAGTTGAGATTTGCGGTAATAGGCCGATTTTTCCAATTTTATTCTTTGATTCTCTTTTAAGAGAAGGAGAAATTCTTGAAAACATGATGTTTTTCTGATTCTACTACCTAGGGAGAACATAAATCACGGCGGCTTTTTCAAATCTGATGTTTGTCTGGACCGGGAACCCTCATTATGAAAGTGGAGTTTTGGGTAATAGGCCGGTTTTTCAAATTTGTCCTTTGATTTTCTCTTAAGGCAAGGAGAGATTCTTGAAACCATGATGTTTTTCTGATTCTACTACCTAGGGGGAACATGAATCACATCGACTTTTTGAAATCTGGTGTGTGTCTGGGCGGGGAACCTCAGTTCTAAAAGTTGAGTTTCACCGTCAATACAATAGGCCTTTTGAGCATCTGCGGTAATAGGCCGTTTTTCCCAATTTACTCTATGATTCTCTCTTAAGACTAGGAGAAATTCTTGAAACCATGATGCTTTTCTGATTCTACTACCTAGGGAGAACATGAATCACGTTGTCTTTTCCAAATCTGATGTTTGTCTCGACCGGGAACCTCCATTATGAAAGTGGAGTTTTGGGTAATACGCCGGTTTTTCAAATTTGTTCTTTGATTTTCTCTTAAGGGAAGGAAAAATTCTTGAAACCATGATGTTCTTCTGATTCTACTACCTAGGGAGAACATGAATCACGTCGACTTTTTGAAATCTGGTGTGTGTCTGGGCCAGGAACCTCAGTTCTTAAAGCTGAGTTTCACCCTCAATACAATAGACCTTTTGAGCATATGCGGTAATAGCCCGTTTTTCCCAATTTACTCTATGATTCTCTCTTAAGACAAGGAGAAATTCTTGAAACCATGATGCTTTTCTGATTCTACTACCTAGGGAGAACATGAATCACGTTGTCTTTTCCAAATCTGATGTTTGTCTGGACCGGGAACCTCCGTTATGAAAGTGGAGTTTTGCGGTAATAGGCCGGTTTTTCCAAATTTTCTCTTTGATTCTCTCTTAACACTAGGAGAAATTCTTGAAACCATAATGCTTTTCTGATTCTACTACCTAGGGAGAACTTGAATCACGTTGTCTTTTCCAAATCTGATGTTTGTCTGGACCGGGAATATCCGTTATGAAAGTGGAGTTTTGCGGTAATAGGCCTCTTTTTCCAAATTTATTCTTTGATTCTCTCTTAAGGCAAGGAGAGATTCTTGAAACCATGATGTTTTTCTGATTCTACTACCTAGGGAGATCATGAATCAGATCGCCTTTTTGAAATCTGGTGTGTTTCTGGGCCGGGAACCTCAGTTCTTAAAGTTGAGTTTCACCGTCAATACAATAGGCCTTTTGAGCATCTGCGGTAATAGGCCGTTTTTCCCAATTTACTCTGTGATTCTCTCTTAAGACTAGGAGAAATTCTTGAAACCATGATGCTTTTCTGATTCTACTACCTAGGGAGAACATGAATCACGTTGTCTTTTCCAAATCTGATGTTTGTCTCGACCGGGAACGTCCTTTATGAAAGTTGAGATTTGCGGTAATAGGCCGATTTTTCCAATTTTATTCTTTGATTCTCTTTTAAGAGAAGGAGAAATTCTTGAAAATATGATGTTTTTCTGATTCTACTACCTAGGGAGAACATAAATCACGTCGGCTTTTTCAAATCTGATGTTTGTCTGGACCGGGAACCCTCATTATGAAAGTGGAGTTTTGGGGAATAGGCCGGTTTTTCAAATTTGTCCTTTGATTTTCTCTTAAGGCAAGGAGAGATTCTTGAAACCATGATGTTTTTCTGATTCTACTACATAGGGAGAACATGAATCACATCGACTTTTTGAAATCTGGTGTGTGTCTGGGCGGGGAACCTCAGTTCTAAAAGTTGAGTTTCACCGTCAATACAATAGGCCTTTTGAGCATCTGCGGTAATAGGCCGTTTTTCCCAATTTACTCTATGATTCTCTCTTAAGACTAGGAGAAATTCTTGAAACCATAATGCTTTTCTGATTCTACTACCTAGGGAGAACATGAATCACGTTGTCTTTTCCAAATCTGAAGTTTGTCTGGACCGGGAACCTCCATTATGAAAGTGGAGTTTTGCAGTAATAGGCCGCTTTTTCCAAATTTACTCTTTGATTCTCCCTTAAGAGAAGGAGAAATTCTTGAAACCATGATGTTTTTCTGATTCTACTACCTAGGGAGAACATAAATCACGTCACCTTTTTCAAATCTGATGTTTGTCTGGACCGGGAACCTCCATTATGAAAGTGGAGTTTTGCCGTAATAGGCCGGTTTATCAAATTTATTCTTTGATTTTGACTTAAGGCAAGGAGAGATTCTTGAAACCATGATGTTTTTCTGATTCTACTCCCTAGGGAGAACATGAATCACATCGCCTTTTTGAAATCTGATGTTTGTCTGGACCGGGAACCTCCGTTATGAAAGAGGAGTTTTGCCGTAATAGGCCGTTTTTCCTAATTTACTCTTTCATTCTCTGTTAAGAGAAGGAGAAATTCTTGAAACCATGAAGTTTTTCTGATTCTACTACCTAGGGAGAACGTCAATCACGTCGGCTTTTTCAAATCTGATGTTTGTCTGGACCGGGAACCTCCGTTATGAAAGTGGAGTTTTGCGGTAATAGGCCGCTTTTTCCAAATTTACTCTTTGATTCTCTCTTAAGAGAAGGAGAAATTCTTAAAACCATGATGTTTTTCTGATTCTACTACCTCGGGAGAACATGAATCACGTCGTCTTTTTCAAATCTGATGTTTGTCTGGACCGGGAACCTCGGTTATGAAAGTGGAGTTTTGCCGTAATAGGCCGGTTTATCAAATTTATTCTTTGATTTTCTCTTAAGGCAAGGAGAGATTCTTGAAACCATTATGTTTTTCTGATTCTACTACCTAGGGAGAACATGAATCACATCGCCTTTTTGAAATCTGGTGTGTGTCTGGGCCGGGAACCTCAGTTCTTAAAGTTGAGTTTCACCGTCAACACAATACGCCTTTTGAGCATCTGCGGTAATAGGCCGTTTTTCCCAATTTACTCTGTGATTCTCTCTTAAGACTAGGAGAAATTCTTGAAACCATGATGCTTTTCTGATTCTACTACCTAGGGAGAAGATGAATCACGTTGTCTTCTCCAAATCTGATGTTTGTCTCGACCAGGAACCTCCGTTATGAAAGTGGAGTTTTGCGGTAATAGGCCGCTTTTTCCAAATTTATTCTTTGATTCTCTTTTAAGAGAAGGAGAAATTCTTGAAACCATGATGCTTTTCTGATTCTACTACCTAGGGAGAACATGAATCACGTTGTCTTTTCCAAATCTGATGTTTGTCTCGACCGAACCTCCGTTATGAAAGTGGAGTTTTGCGGTAATAGGCCGCTTTTTCCAAATTTATTCTTTGATTCTCTTTTAAGAGAAGGAGAAATTCTTGAAACCATGATGTTTTTCTGATTCTACTACCTAGGGAGAACATAAATCACGTCGGCTTTTTCAAATCTGATGTTTGTCTGGACCGGGAACCTCCATTATGAAAGTGGAGTTTTGGGGTAAAAGGCCGGTTTTTCAAATTTTTTCTTTGATTTTCTCTTAACGCAAGGAGAGATTCTTGAAACCATGATGTTGTTCTGATTCTACTACCTAGGGAGAACATGAATCACATCGCCTTTTTGAAATCTGGTTGTGCGTCTGGGCCGGGAACCTCAGTTCTTAAAGTTGAGTTTCACCGTTAATACAATAGGCCTTTTGAGCATCTGCGGTAATAGGCCGTTTTTCCCAATTTACTCTATGATTCTCTCTTAAGACTAGGAGAAATTCTTGAAACCATAATGCTTTTCTGATTCTACTACCTAGGGAGAACATGAATCACGTTGTCTTTTCCAAATCTGATGTTTGTCTCGACCGGGAACCTCTGTTATGAAAGTGGAGTTTTGCGGTAATAGGCCGGTTTATCAAATTTATTCTTTGATTTTCTCTTAAGGCAAGGAGAGATTCTTGAAACCATGAAGTTTTTCTGATTCTACTACCTAGGGAGAACATGAATCACATCGCATTTTTGAAACCTGGTGTGTGTCTGGGCCGGGAACCTCAGTTCTTAAAGTTGAGTTTCACCGTCAATACAATAGGCCTTTTGAGCATATGCGGTAATAATCCGTTTTTCCCAATTTACTCTATCATTGTCTCTTTAGACTAGGATAAATTCTTGAAACCATGATGCTTTTCTGATTCTACTACCTAGGGAGAACAACAATCACGTCGGCTTTTTCAAATCTGATGTTTGTCTCGACCGGGAACCTCCGTTATGAAAGTGGAGTTTTGCGGTAATAGGCCGCTTTTTCCAAATTTACTCTTTGATTCTCTCTTAAGAGAAGGAGAAATTCTTGAAACCATGATGTTTTTCTGATTCTACTACCTAGGGAGAAGATGAATCACGTCCTCTTTTTCAAATCTGATGTTTGTCTGGACCGGGAACCTCCGTTATGAAAGTGGAGTTTTGCCGTAATAGGCCGCTTTTTCCAAAATTATTCTTTGATTCTCTCTTAAGGCAAGGAGAGATTCTTGAAACCATGATGTTTTTCTGATTCTACTACCTAGGGAGAACATGTATCACATCGCCTTTTTGAAATCTGGTGTGTGTCTGGGCCGGGAACCTCAGTTCTTAAAGTTGAGTTTCACCGTCAATACAATGGGCCTTTTGAGCATCTGCGGTAATAGGCCGTTTTTCCCAATTTACTCTGTGATTCTCTTAAGACTAGGAGAAATTCTTGAAACCATCATGCTTTTCTGATTCTACAACCTAGGGAGAACATGAATCACATCGAATTTTTGAAATCTGGTGTGTGTCTGGGCCGGGAACCTCAGTTCTTAAAGTTGAGTTTCCCCGTCAATACAATAGGCCTTTTGAGTATATGCGGTAATAGGCCGTTTTTCGTAAATTACTCTTTGATTCTCTCTTAAGAGAAGGAGAAATTCTTGAAACCATGATGTTTTTCTGATTCTACTATCTCGGGAGAACATGAATCACGTCGTCTTTTTCAAATCTGATGTTTGTCTGGACCGGGAACCTCGGTTATGAAAGAGGAGTTTTGCCGTAATAGGCCGTTTTTCCTAATTTACTCTTTCATTCTCTGTTAAGAGAAGGAGAAATTCTTGAAACCATGAAGTTTTTCTGATTCTACTACCTAGGGAGAACATCAATCACGTCGGCTTTTTCAAATCTGATGTTTGTCTGGACCGGGAACCTCCGTTATGAAAGTGGAGTTTTGCGGTAATAGGCCGCTTTTTCCAAATTTACTCTTTGATTCTCTCTTAAGAGAAGGAGAAATTCTTAAAACCATGATGTTTTTCTGATTCTACTACCTCGGGAGAACATGAATCACGTCGTCTTTTTCAAATCTGATGTTTGTCTGGACCGGGAACCTCGGTTATGAAAGTGGAGTTTTGCCGTATTAGGCCGTTTTTCCTAATTTACTCTTTCATTCTCTGTTAAGAGAAGGAGAAATTCTTGAAACCATGAAGTTTTTCCGATTCTACTTCCTAGGGAGAACATGAATCACGTCGTCTTTTTCAAATCTGATGTTTGTCTGGACCGGGAACCTCCGTTATGAAAGTGGAGTTTTGCGGTAATAGGCCGCTTTTTCCAAATTTATTCTTTGATTCTCTTTTAAGAGAAGGAGAAATTCTTGAAACCATGATGCTTTTCTGATTCTACTACCTAGGGAGAACATGAATCACGTTGTCTTTTCCAAATCTGATGTTTGTCTCGACCGAACCTCCGTTATGAAAGTGGAGTTTTGCGGTAATAGGCCGCTTTTTCCAAATTTATTCTTTGATTCTCTTTTAAGAGAAGGAGAAATTCTTGAAACCATGATGTTTTTCTGATTCTACTACCTAGGGAGAACATAAATCACGTCGTCTTTTTCAAATCTGATGTTTGTCTGGACCGGGAACCTCCATTATGAAAGTGGAGTTTTGGGGTAAAAGGCCGGTTTTTCAAATTTTTTCTTTGATTTTCTCTTAACGCAAGGAGAGATTCTTGAAACCATGATGTTGTTCTGATTCTACTACCTAGGGAGAACATGAATCACATCGCCTTTTTGAAATCTGGTTGTGCGTCTGGGCCGGGAACCTCAGTTCTTAAAGTTGAGTTTCACCGTTAATACAATAGGCCTTTTGAGCATCTGCGGTAATAGGCCGTTTTTCCCAATTTACTCTATGATTCTCTCTTAAGACTAGGAGAAATTCTTGAAACCATAATGCTTTTCTGATTCTACTACCTAGGGAGAACATGAATCACGTTGTCTTTTCCAAATCTGATGTTTGTCTCGACCGGGAACCTCCGTTATGAAAGTGGAGTTTTGCGGTAATAGGCCGGTTTATCAAATTTATTCTTTGATTTTCTCTTAAGGCAAGGAGAGATTCTTGAAACCATGAAGTTTTTCTGATTCTACTACCTAGGGAGAACATGAATCACATCGCATTTTTGAAACCTGGTGTGTGTCTGGGCCGGGAACCTCAGTTCTTAAAGTTGAGTTTCACCGTCAATACAATAGGCCTTTTGAGCATATGCGGTAATAATCCGTTTTTCCCAATTTACTCTATCATTGTCTCTTTAGACTAGGATAAATTCTTGAAACCATGATGCTTTTCTGATTCTACTACCTAGGGAGAACAACAATCACGTCGGCTTTTTCAAATCTGATGTTTGTCTCGACCGGGAACCTCCGTTATGAAAGTGGAGTTTTGCGGTAATAGGCCGCTTTTTCCAAATTTACTCTTTGATTCTCTCTTAAGAGAAGGAGAAATTCTTGAAACCATGATGTTTTTCTGATTCTACTACCTAGGGAGAAGATGAATCACGTCCTCTTTTTCAAATCTGATGTTTGTCTGGACCGGGAACCTCCGTTATGAAAGTGGAGTTTTGCCGTAATAGGCCGCTTTTTCCAAAATTATTCTTTGATTCTCTCTTAAGGCAAGGAGAGATTCTTGAAACCATGATGTTTTTCTGATTCTACTACCTAGGGAGAACATGTATCACATCGCCTTTTTGAAATCTGGTGTGTGTCTGGGCCGGGAACCTCAGTTCTTAAAGTTGAGTTTCACCGTCAATACAATGGGCCTTTTGAGCATCTGCGGTAATAGGCCGTTTTTCCCAATTTACTCTGTGATTCTCTTAAGACTAGGAGAAATTCTTGAAACCATCATGCTTTTCTGATTCTACAACCTAGGGAGAACATGAATCACATCGAATTTTTGAAATCTGGTGTGTGTCTGGGCCGGGAACCTCAGTTCTTAAAGTTGAGTTTCCCCGTCAATACAATAGGCCTTTTGAGTATATGCGGTAATAGGCCGTTTTTCGTAAATTACTCTTTGATTCTCTCTTAAGAGAAGGAGAAATTCTTGAAACCATGATGTTTTTCTGATTCTACTATCTCGGGAGAACATGAATCACGTCGTCTTTTTCAAATCTGATGTTTGTCTGGACCGGGAACCTCGGTTATGAAAGAGGAGTTTTGCCGTAATAGGCCGTTTTTCCTAATTTACTCTTTCATTCTCTGTTAAGAGAAGGAGAAATTCTTGAAACCATGAAGTTTTTCTGATTCTACTACCTAGGGAGAACATCAATCACGTCGGCTTTTTCAAATCTGATGTTTGTCTGGACCGGGAACCTCCGTTATGAAAGTGGAGTTTTGCGGTAATAGGCCGCTTTTTCCAAATTTACTCTTTGATTCTCTCTTAAGAGAAGGAGAAATTCTTAAAACCATGATGTTTTTCTGATTCTACTACCTCGGGAGAACATGAATCACGTCGTCTTTTTCAAATCTGATGTTTGTCTGGACCGGGAACCTCGGTTATGAAAGTGGAGTTTTGCCGTATTAGGCCGTTTTTCCTAATTTACTCTTTCATTCTCTGTTAAGAGAAGGAGAAATTCTTGAAACCATAAAGTTTTTCCGATTCTACTTCCTAGGGAGAACATGAATCACGTCGTCTTTTTCAAATCTGATGTTTGTCTGGACCGGGAACCTCCGTTATGAAAGTGGAGTTTTGCCGTAATAGGCCGGTTTATCAAATTTATTCTTTGATTTTCTCTTAAGGCAAGGAGAGATTCTTGAAACCATTATGTTTTTCTGATTCTACTACCTAGGGAGAACATGAATCACATCGCCTTTTTGAAATCTGGTGTGTGTCTGGGCCGGGAACCTCAGTTCTTAAAGTTGAGTTTCACCGTCAACACAATACGCCTTTTGAGCATCTGCGGTAATAGGCCGTTTTTCCCAATTTACTCTGTGATTCTCTCTTAAGACTAGGAGAAATTCTTGAAACCATGATGCTTTTCTGATTCTACTACCTAGGGAGAACATGAATCACGTTGTCTTTTCCAAATCTGATGTTTGTCTCGACCGAACCTCCGTTATGAAAGTGGAGTTTTGCGGTAATAGGCCGCTTTTTCCAAATTTATTCTTTGATTCTCTTTTAAGAGAAGGAGAAATTCTTGAAACCATGATGTTTTTCTGATTCTACTACCTAGGGAGAACATAAATCACGTCGGCTTTTTCAAATCTGATGTTTGTCTGGACCGGGAACCTCCATTATGAAAGTGGAGTTTTGGGGTAAAAGGCCGGTTTTTCAAATTTTTTCTTTGATTTTCTCTTAACGCAAGGAGAGATTCTTGAAACCATGATGTTGTTCTGATTCTACTACCTAGGGAGAACATGAATCACATCGCCTTTTTGAAATCTGGTGTGTGTCTGGGCCGGGAACCTCAGTTCTTAAAGTTGAGTTTCACCGTTAATACAATAGGCCTTTTGAGCATCTGCGGTAATAGGCCGTTTTTCCCAATTTACTCTATGATTCTCTCTTAAGACTAGGAGAAATTCTTGAAACCATAATGCTTTTCTGATTCTACTACCTAGGGAGAACATGAATCACGTTGTCTTTTCCAAATCTGATGTTTGTCTCGACCGGGAACCTCCGTTATGAAAGTGGAGTTTTGCGGTAATAGGCCGGTTTATCAAATTTATTCTTTGATTTTCTCTTAAGGCAAGGAGAGATTCTTGAAACCATGAAGTTTTTCTGATTCTACTACCTAGGGAGAACATGAATCACATCGCATTTTTGAAACCTGGTGTGTGTCTGGGCCGGGAACCTCAGTTCTTAAAGTTGAGTTTCACCGTCAATACAATAGGCCTTTTGAGCATATGCGGTAATAATCCGTTTTTCCCAATTTACTCTATCATTGTCTCTTTAGACTAGGATAAATTCTTGAAACCATAATGCTTTTCTGATTCTACTACCTAGGGAGAACATGAATCACGTTGTCTTTTCCAAATCTGATGTTTGTCTGGACCGGGAACATCCGTTATGAAAGTGTAGTTTTGCGGTAATAGGCCGGTTTATCAAATTTATTCTTTGATTTTCTCTTAAGGCAAGGAGAGATTCTTGAAACCATGATGTTTTTCTGATTCTACTACCTAGGGAGAACATGAATCACATCGCCTTTTTGAAATCTGGTGTGTGTCTGGGCCGGGAACCTCAGTTCTTAATGTTGAGTTTCACCGTCAACACAATACGCCTTTTGAGCATCTGCGGTAATAGGCCGTTTTTCCCAATTTACTCTATGATTCTCTCTTAAGACTAGGAGAAATTCTTGAAACCATGATGCTTTTCTGATTCTACTACCTAGGGAGAATATGAATCACGTTGTCTTTTCCAAATCTGATGTTTGTCTCGACCGGGAACCTCCGTTATGAAAGTGGAGTTTTGCGGTAATAGGCCGCTTTTTCCAAATTTATTATTTGATTCTCTTTTAAGAGAAGGAGAAATTCTTGAAACCATGATGCTTTTCTGATTCTACTACCTAGGGAGAACATGAATCACGTTGTCTTTTCCAAATCTGATGTTTGTCTCGACCGAACCTCCGTTATGAAAGTGGAGTTTTGCGGTAATAGGCCACTTTTTCCAAATTTATTCTTTGATTCTCTTTTAAGAGAAGGAGAAATTCTTGAAACCATGATGTTTTTCTGAATCTACTACCTAGGGAGAACATAAATCGCGTCGGCTTTTTCAAATCTGATGTTTGTCTTGACCGGGAACCTCCATTATGAAAGTGGAGTTTTGGGGTAAAAGGCCGGTTTTTCAAATTTGTTCTTTGATTTTCTCTTAAGGCAAGGAGAGATTCTTGAAACCATGATGTTTTTCTCATTCTACTACCTAGGGAGAACATGAATCACATCGCCTTTTTGAAATCTGGTGTGTGTCTGGGCCGGGAACCTCAGTTCTTAAAGTTGAGTTTCACCGTTAATACAATAGGCCTTTTGAGCATCTGCGGTAATAGGCCGTTTTTCCCAATTTACTCTATGATTCTCTCTTAAGACTAGGAGAAATTCTTGAAACCATGATGCTTTTCTGATTCTACTACCTAGGGAGAACATGAATCACTTTGTCTTTTCCAAATCTGATGTTTGTCTCGACCGGGAACCTCCGTTATGAAAGTGGAGTTTTGCGGTAATAGGCCGCTTTTTCCAAATTTATTATTTGATTCTCTTTTAAGAGAAGGAGAAATTCTTGAAACCATGATGCTTTTCTGATTCTACTACCTAGGGAGAACATGAATCACGTTGTCTTTTCCAAATCTGATGTTTGTCTCGACCGAACCTCCGTTATGAAAGTGGAGTTTTGCGGTAATAGGCCGCTTTTTCCAAATTTATTCTTTGATTCTCTTTTAAGAGAAGGAGAAATTCTTGAAACCATGATGTTTTTCTGATTCTACTACCTAGGGAGAACATAAATCACGTCGGCTTTTTCAAATCTGATGTTTCTCTGGACCGGGAACCTCCATTATGAAAGTGGAGTTTTGGGGTAATAGGCCGGTTTTTCAAATTTGTTCTTTGATTTTCTCTTAACGCAAGGAGAGATTCTTGAAATCATGATGTTTTTCTGATTCTACTACCTAGGGAGAACATGAATCACATCGACTTTTTGAAATCTGGTGTGTGTCTGGGCCGGGAACCTCAGTTCTTAAAGCTGAGTTTCACCGTCAATACAATAGACCTTTTGAGCATATGCGGTAATAGCCCGTTTTTCCCAATTTACTCTATGATTCTCTCTTAAGAGTAGGACAAATTCTTGAAACCATGATGCTTTTCTGATTCTACAACCTAGGGAGAACATGAATCACATCGAATTTTTGAAATCTGGTGTGTGTCTGGGCAGGGAACCTCAGTTCTTAAAGTTGAGTTTCCCCGTCAATACAATAGGCCTTTTGAGTATATGCGGTAATAGGCCGTTTTTCCTAAATTACTCTTTGATTCTCTCTTAAGAGAAGGAGAAATTCTTGAAACCATGATGTTTTTCTGATTCTACTATCTCGGGAGAACATGAATCACGTCGTCTTTTTCAAATCTGATGTTTGTCTGGACCGGGAACCTCGGTTATGAAAGTGGAGTTTTGCCGTAATAGGCCGTTTTTCCTAATTTACTCTTTCATTCTCTGTTAAGAGAAGGAGAAATTCTTGAAACCATGAAGTTTTTCCGATTCTACTTCCTAGGGAGAACATGAATCACGTCGTCTTTTTCAAATCTGATGTTTGTCTGGACCGGGAACCTCCGTTATGAAAGTGGAGTTTTGCCGTAATAGGCCGGTTTATCAAATTTATTCTTTGATTTTCTCTTAAGGCAAGGAGAGATTCTTGAAACCATTATTTTTTTCTGATTCTACTACCTAGGGAGAACATGAATCACATCGCCTTTTTGAAATCTGGTGTGTGTCTAGGCCGGGAACCTCAGTTCTTAAAGTTGAGTTTCACCGTCAACACAATACGCCTTTTGAGCATCTGCGGTAAAAGGCCGTTTTTCCCAATTTACTCTATGATTCTCCCTTAAGACTAGGAGAAATTCTTGAAACCATGATGCTTTTCTGATTCTACTACCTAGGGAGAACATGAATCACGTTGTCTTCTCCAAATCTGATGTTTGTCTCGACCGGGAACCTCCGTTATGAAAGTGGAGTTTTGCGGTAATAGGCCGCTTTTTCCAAATTTATTCTTTGATTCTCTGTTAAGCAAGGAGAGATTCTTGAAACCATGATGTTTTTCTGATTCTACTTCCTAGGGAGAACATCAATCACGTCGGCTTTTTCAAATCTGATGTTTGTCTGGACCGGGAACCTCCGTTATGAAAGTGGAGTTTTGCGGTAATAGGCCGCTTTTTCCAAATTTACTCTTTGATTCTCTCTTAAGAGAAGGAGAAATTCTTAAAACCATGATGTTTTCTTGATTCTACTACCTCGGGAGAACATGAATCACGTCGTCTTTTTCAAATCTGATGTTTGTCTGGACCGGGAACCTCGGTTATGAAAGTGGAGTTTTGCCGTAATAGGCCGTTTTTCCTAATTTACTCTTTCATTCTCTGTTAAGAGAAGGAGAAATTCTTGAAACCATGAAGTTTTCCGATTCTACTTCCTAGGGAGAACATGAATCACGTCGTCTTTTTCAAATCTGATGTTTGTCTGGACCGGGAACCTCCGTTATGAAAGTGGAGTTTTGCCGTAATAGGCCGGTTTATCAAATTTATTCTTTGATTTTCTCTTAAGGCAAGGAGAGATTCTTGAAACCATTATGTTTTTCTGATTCTACTACCTAGGGAGAACATGAATCACATCGCCTTTTTGAAATCTGGTGTGTGTCTGGGCCGGGAACCTCAGTTCTTTAAGTTGAGTTTCACCGTCAACACAATACGCCTTTTGAGCATCTGCGGTAATAGGCCGTTTTTCCCAATTTACTCTATGATTCTCTCTTAAGACTAGGAGAAATTCTTGAAACCATGATGCTTTTCTGATTCTACTACCTAGGGAGAAGATGAATCACGTTGTCTTTTCCAAATCTGATGTTTGTCTCGACCGGGAACCTCCGTTATGAAAGTGGAGTTTTGCGGTAATAGGCCGCTTTTTCCAAATTTATTCTTTGATTCTCTTTTAAGAGAAGGAGAAATTCTTGAAACCATGATGCTTTTCTGATTCTACTACCTAGGGAGAACATGAATCACGTTGTCTTCTCCAAATCTGATGTTTGTCTCGACCGAACCTCCGTTATGAAAGTGGAGTTTTGCGGTAATAGGCCGCTTTTTCCAAATTTATTCTTTGATTCTCTTTTAAGAGAAGGAGAAATTCTTGAAACCATGATGTTTTTCTGAATCTACTACCTAGGGAGAACATGAATCACATCGCATTTTTGAAACCTGGTGTGTGTCTGGGCCGGGAACCTCAGTTCTTAAAGTTGAGTTTCACCGTCAATACAATAGGCCTTTTGAGCATATGCGGTAATAATCCGTTTTTCCCAATTTACTCTATGATTCTCTCTTAAGACTAGGAGAAATTCTTGAAACCATGATGATTTTCTTCTTCTACTACCTAGGGAGAACATGAATCACATCGCCTTTTTGAAATCTGGTGTGTGTCTGGGCCGGGAACCTAAGTTCTTATAGTTGAGTTTCACCGTTAATACAATAGGCCTTTTGAGCATCTGCGGTAATAGGCCGTTTTTCCCAATTTACTCTATGATTCTCTCTTAAGACTAGGAGAAATTCTTGAAACCATGAAGTTTTTCTGATTCTACTACCTAGGGAGAACATCAATCACGTCGGCTTTTTCAAATCTGATGTTTGTCTGGACCGGGAACCTCCGTTATGAAAGTGGAGTTTTGCGGTAATAGGCCGCTTTTTCCAAATTTACTCTTTGATTCTCTCTTAAGAGAAGGAGAAATTCTTAAAACCATGAGGTTTTTCCGATTCTACTACCTAGGGAGAACATGTTTCACATTGTCTTCTCCAAATCTGATGTTTGTCTCGACCGGGAACCTCCGTTATGAAAGTGGAGTCTTGCGGTAATAGGCCGCTTTTTCCAAATTTATTCTTTGATTCTCTTTTAAGAGAAGGAGAAATTCTTGAAACCATAATGCTTTTCTGATTCTACTACCTATGGAGAACATGAATCACGTTGTCTTTTCCAAATCTGATGTTTGTGTCGACCGAACCTCCGTTATGAAAGTGGAGTTTTGCGGTAATAGGCCGCTTTTTCCAAATTTATTATTTGATTCTCTTTTAAGAGAAGGAGAAATTCTTGAAACCATGATGTTTTTCTGATTCTACTACCTAGGGAGAACATAAATCACGTCGGCTTTTTCAAATCTGATGTTTGTCTGGACCGGGAACCTCCATTATGAAAGTGGAGTTTTGCGGTAATAGGCCGCTTTTTCCAAATTTATTCTTTGATTCTCTTTTAAGAAAAGGAGAAATTCTTGAAACCATGATGCTTTTCTGATTCTACTACCTAGGGAGAACATGAATCACGTTGTCTTTTCCAAATCTGATGTTTGTCTCGACCGAACCTCCGTTATGAAAGTGGAGTTTTGCGGTAATAGGCCGCTTTTTCCAAATTTATTCTTTGATTCTCTTTTAAGAGAAGGAGAAATTCTTGAAACCATGATGTTTTTCTGATTCTACTACCTAGGGAGAACATAAATCACGTCGGATTTTTCAAATCTAATGTTTCTCTGGACCGGGAACCTCGGTTATGAAAGTAGAGTTTTGCCGTAATAGGCCGTTTTTCCTAATTTACTCTTTCATTCTCTGTTAAGAGAAGGAGAAATTCTTGAAACCATGAAGTTTTTCCGATTCTACTTCCTAGGGAGAACATGAATCACGTCGTCTTTTTCAAATCTGATGTTTGTCTGGACCGGGAACCTCCGTTATGAAAGTGGAGTTTTGCCGTAATAGGCCGGTTTATCAAATTTATTCTTTGATTTTCTCTTAAGGCAAGGAGAGATTCTTGAAACCATTATTTTTTTCTGATTCTACTACCTAGGGAGAACATGAATCACATCGCCTTTTTGAAATCTGGTGTGTGTCTAGGCCGGGAACCTCAGTTCTTAAAGTTGAGTTTCACCGTCAACACAATACGCCTTTTGAGCATCTGCGGTAATAGGCCGTTTTTCCCAATTTACTCTATGATTCTCTCTTAAGACTAGGAGAAATTCTTGAAACCATGATGCTTTTCTGATTCTACTACCTAGGGAGAACATGAATCACGTTGTCTTCTCCAAATCTGATGTTTGTCTCGACCGGGAACCTCCGTTATGAAAGTGGAGTTTTGCGGTAATAGGCCGCTTTTTCCAAATTTATTCTTTGATTCTCTTTCAAGAGAAGGAGAAATTCTTGAAACCATGATGCTTTTCTGATTCTACTACCTAGGGAGAACATGAATCACGTTGTCTTTTCCAAATCTGATGTTTGTCTCGACCGAACCTCCGTTATGAAAGTGGAGTTTTGCGGTAATAGGCCGCTTTTTCCAAATTTATTCTTTGATTCTCTTTTAAGAGAAGGAGAAATTCTTGAAACCATGATGTTTTTCTGATTCTACTACCTAGGGAGAACATAAATCACGTCGGCTTTTTCAAATCTGATGTTTGTCTGGACCGGGAACCTCCATTATGAAAGTGGAGTTTTGCGGTAATAGGCCGCTTTTTCCAAATTTATTCTTTGATTCTCTTTTCAGAGAAGGAGAAATTCTTGAAACCATGATGCTTTTCTGATTCTACTACCTAGGGAGAACATGAATCACGTTGTCTTTTCCAAATCTGATGTTTGTCTCGACCGAACCTCCGTTATGAAAGTGGAGTTTTGCGGTAATAGGCCGCTTTTTCCAAATTTATTCTTTGATTCTCTTTTAAGAGAAGGAGAAATTCTTGAAACCATTATGTTTTTCTGATTCTACTACCTAGGGAGAACATAAATCACGTCGGCTTTTTCAAATCTGATGTTTGTCTGGACCGGGAACCTCCATTATGAAAGTGGAGTTTTGGGGTAATAGGCCGGTTTTTCAAATTTGTTCTTTGATTTTCTCTTACCGCAAGGAGAGATTCTTGAAACCATGATGTTGTTCTGATTCTACTACCTAGGGAGAACATGAATCACATCGCCTTTTTGAAATCTGGTGTGTGTCTGGGCCGGGAACCTCAGTTCTTAAAGTTGAGTTTCACCGTTAATACAATAGGCCTTTTGAGCATCTGCGGTAATAGGCAGTTTTTCCCAATTTACTCTATGATTCTCTCTTAAGACTAGGAGAAATTCTTGAAACCATAATGCTTTTCTGATTCTACTACCTAGGGAGAACATGAATCACGTTGTCTTTTCCAAATCTGATGTTTGTCTCGACCGGGAACCTCCGTTATGAAAGTGGAGTTTTGCGGTAATAGGCCGGTTTATCAAATTTATTCTTTGATTTTCTCTTAAGGCAAGGAGAGATTCTTGAAACCATGAAGTTTTTCTGATTCTACTACCTAGGGAGAACATGAATCACATCGCATTTTTGAAACCTGGTGTGTGTCTGGGCCGGGAACCTCAGTTCTTAAAGTTGAGTTTCATCGTCAATACAATAGGCCTTTTGAGCATATGCGGTAATAATCCGTTTTTCCCAATTTACTCTATGATTCTCTCTTAAGACGGAGAAATTCTTGAAACCATGATGATTTTCTTCTTCTACTACCTAGGGAGAACATGAATCACATCGCCTTTTTGAAATCTGGTGTGTGTCTGGGCCGGGAACCTAAGTTCTTAAAGTTGAGTTTCACCGTTAATACAATAGGCCTTTTGAGCATCTGCGGTAATAGGCCGTTTTTCCCAATTTACTCTATGATTCTCTCTTAAGACTAGGAGAAATTCTTGAAACCATGAAGTTTTTCTGATTCTACTACCTAGGGAGAACATCAATCACGTCGGCTTTTTCAAATCTGATGTTTGTCTGGACCGGGAACCTCCGTTATGAAAGTGGAGTTTTGCGGTAATAGGCCGCTTTTTCCAAATTTACTCTTTGATTCTCTCTTAAGAGAAGGAGAAATTCTTAAAACCATGAGGTTTTTCCGATTCTACTTCCTAGGGAGAACATGAATCACGTCGTCTTTTTCAAATCTGATGTTTGTCTGGACCGGGAACCTCCGTTATGAAAGTGGAGTTTTGCCGTAATAGGCCGGTTTATCAAATTTATTCTTTGATTTTCTCTTAAGGCAAGGAGAGATTCTTGAAACCATGATGTTGTTCTGATTCTACTACCTAGGGAGAACATGAATCACATCGCCTTTTTGAAATCTGGTGTGTGTCTGGGCCGGGAACCTCAGTTCTTAAAGTTGAGTTTCACCGTAAATACAATAGGCCTTTTGAGCATCTGCGGTAATAGGCCGCTTTTTCCCAATTTTCTCTATCATTGACTCTTAAGACTAGGAGAAATTCTTGAAACCATGATGCTTTTCTGATTCTACTACCTAGAGAGAACATCAATCACGTCGGCTTTTTCAAATCTGATGTTTGTCTGGACCGGGAACCTCCGTTATGAAAGTGGAGTTTTGCGGTAATAGGCCGCTTTTTCCAAATTTACTCTTTGATTCTCTCTTAAGAGAAGGAGAAATTCTTGAAACCATGATGCTTTTCTGATTCTACTACCTAGGGAGAACATGAATCACGTTGTCTTCTCCAAATCTGATGTTTGTCTCGACCGGACCCTCCGTTATGAAAGTGGAGTTTTGCGGTAATAGGCCGCTTTTTCCAAATTTATTCTTTGATTCTCTTTTAAGAGAAGGAGAAATTCTTGAAACCATGATGCTTTTCTGATTCTATTACCTAGGGAGAAAATGAATCACGTTGTCTTTTCCAAATCTGATGTTTGTCTCGACCGAACCTCCGTTATGAAAGTGGAGTTTTGCGGTAATAGGCCGCTTTTTCCAAATTTATTCCTTGATTCTCTTTTAAGAGAAGGAGAAATTCTTGAAACCATGATGTTTTTCTGATTCTACTACCTAGGGAGAACATAAATCACGTCGGCTTTTTCAAATCTGATGTTTGTCTGGACCGGGAACCTCCATTATGAAAGTGGATTTTTGGGGTAATAGGCCGGTTTTTAAAATTTGTTCTTTGATTTTCTCTTAAGACAAGGAGAGATTCTTGAAACCATGATGTTTTTCTGATTCTACTACCTAGGGAGAACATGAATCACATCGCCTTTAGAAATCTGGTGTGTGTCTGGGCCGGGAACCTCAGTTCTTAAAGTTGAGTTTCACTGTTAATACAATAGGCCTTTAGAGCATCTGCGGTAATAGGCCGTTTTTCCCAATTTACTCTATGATTCTCTCTTAAGACTAGGAGAAATTCTTGAAACCATGATGATTTTCTTCTTCTACTACCTAGGGAGAACATGAATCACATCGCCTTTTTGAAATCTGGTGTGTGTCTGGGCCGGGAACCTAAGTTCTTAAAGTTGAGTTTCACCGTTAATACAATAGGCCTTTTGAGCATCTGCGGTAATAGGCCGTTTTTCCCAATTTACTCTATGATTCTCTCTTAAGACTAGGATAAATTCTTGAAACCATAATGCTTTTCTGATTCTACTACCTAGGGAGAACATGAATCACGTTGTCTTTTCCAAATCTGATGTTTGTCTGGACCGGGAACATCCGTTATGGAAGTGGAGTTTTGCGGTAATAGGCCGGTTTATCAAATTTATTCTTTGATTTTCTCTTAGGGCAAGGAGAGATTCTTGAAACCATGATGTTTTTCTGATTCTACTACCTAGGGAGAACATGAATCACATCGCCTTTTTGAAATCTGGTGTGTGTCTGGGCCGGGAACCTCAGTTCTTAAAGTTGAGTTTCACCGTCAACACAATACGCCTTTTGAGCATCTGCGGTAATAGGCCGTTTTTCCAAATTTACTCTATGATTCTCTCTTAAGACTAGGAGAAATTCTTGAAACCATGATGCTTTTCTGATTCTACTACCTAGGGAGAACATGAATCACGTTGTCTTTTCCAAATCTGATGTTTGTCTCGACCGGGAACCTCCGTTATGAAAGTGGAGTTTTGCGGTAATAGGCCGCTTTTTCCAAATTTATTCTTTGATTCTCTTTTAAGAGAAGGAGAAATTCTTGAAACCATGATGCTTTTCTGATTCTACTACCTAGGGAGAACATGAATCACGTTGTCTTTTCCAAATCTGATGTTTGTCTCGACCGAACCTCCGTTATGAATGTGGAGTTTTGCGGTAATAGGCCGCTTTTTCCAAATTTATTCTTTGATTCTCTTTTAAGAGAAGGAGAAATTCTTGAAACCATGATGCTTTTCTGATTCTACTACCTAGGGAGAACATGAATCACGTTGTCTTTTCCAAATCTGATGTTTGTCTGGACCGGGAACCTCCGTTATGAAAGTGGAGTTTTGCGGTAATAGGCCGCTTTTCCCAAATTTATTCTTTGATTCTCTCTTAAGGCAAGGAGAGATTCTTGAAACCATGATGTTTTTCTGATTCTACTACCTAGGGAGAACATGAATCACATCGCCTTTTTGAAATCTGGTGTGTGTCTGGGCCGGGAACCTAAGTTCTTAAAGTTGAGTTTCACCGTCAATACAATAGGCCTTTTGTGCATATGCGGTAATAGGCCGTTTTTCCCAATTTTCTCTTTGATTCTCTCTTAAGAGAAGGAGAAATTCTTGAAAACATGATGTTTTTCTGATTCTACTACCTAGGGAGAACAAGAATCACGTCGTCTTTTTCAAATCTGATGTTTCTCTGGACCGGGAACCTCCGTTATGAAAGGGGAGTTTCGCGGTAATAGGCCGCTTTTTTCAAATTTACCCTTTGATTCTCTCTTAAGAGAAGGAGAAATTCTTAAAACCATGAGGTTTTTCTGATTCTACTACCTAGGGAGAACATCAATCACGTCGTCTTTTTCAAATCTGATGTTTGTCTCGACCGGGAACCTCCGTTATGAAAGTGGAGTTTTGCCGTAATAGGCCGGTTTATCAAATTTATTCTTTGATTTTCTCTTAAGGCAAGGAGAGATTCTTGAAACCATGATGTTTTTCTGATTCTACTACCTAGGAAGAACATGAATCACATCGCCTTTTTGAAATCTGGTGTGTGTCTGGGCCGGGAACCTCAGTTCTTAAAGTTGAGTTTCACCGTCAATACAATAGGCCTTTTGAGCATCTGCGGTAATAGGCCGTTTTTCCCAATTTACTCTATGATTCTCTCTTAAGACTAGGAGAAATTCTTCAAACCATAATGCTTTTCTGATTCTACTACCTAGGGAGAACATGAATCACGTTGTCTTTTCCAAATCTGATGTTTGTCTGGACCGGGAACCTCGGTTATGAAAGTGGAGTTTTGCGGTAATAGGCCGGTTTATCAAATTTATTCTTTGATTTTCTCTTAAGGCAAGGAGAGATTCTTGAAACCATGAAGTTTTTCTGATTCTACTACCTAGGGAGAACATGAATCACATCGCCTTTTTGAAATCTGGTGTGTGTCTTGGACGGGAACCTCAGTTCTTAAAGTTGAGTTTCCCCGTCAATACAATAGGCCTTTTGAGCATCTGCGGTAATAGGCCGTTTTTCCCAATTTACTCTATGATTCTCTCTTAAGGCTAGGAGAAATTCTGGAAACCATGATGGTTTTCTGATTCTACTACCTAGGGAGAACATGAATCACGTTGTCTTTTCCAAATCTGATGTTTGTCTGGACCGGGAACCTCCGTTATGAAAGTGGAGTTTTGCGGTAATAGGCCGCTTTTTCCAAATTTACTCTTTGTTTCTCTCTTAAGAGAAGGAGAAATTCTTGAAACCATGATGTTTTTCTGATTCTACTACCTAGGGAGAACATAAATCACGTCGACTTTTTCAAATCTGATGTTTGTCTGGACCCGGAACCTCCATTATGAAAGTGGAGTTTTGGGTAATAGGCCGGTTTTTCAAATTTGTTCTTTGATTTTCTCTTAAGACAAGGAGAGATTCTTGAAACCATGATGTTTTTCTGATTCTACTACCTAGGGAGAACATGAATCACATCGCCTTTAGAAATCTGGTGTGTGTCTTGGCCGGGAACCTCAGTTCTTAAAGTTGAGTTTCACTGTTAATACAATAGGCCTTTTGAGCATCTGCGGTAATAGGCCGTTTTTCCCAATTTACTCTATGATTCTCTCTTAAGACTAGGAGAAATTCTTGAAACCATGATGATTTTCTTCTTCTACTACCTAGGGAGAACATGAATCACATCGCCTTTTTGAAATCTGGTGTGTGTCTGGGCCGGGAACCTAAGTTCTTAAAGTTGAGTTTCACCGTTAATACAATAGGCCTTTTGAGCATCTGCGGTAATAGGCCGTTTTTCCCAATTTACTCTATGATTCTCTCTTAAGACTAGGATAAATTCTTGAAACCATAATGCTTTTCTGATTCTACTACCTAGGGAGAACATGAATCACGTTGTCTTTTCCAAATCTGATGTTTGTCTGGACCGGAACATCCGTTATGGAAGTGGAGTTTTGCGGTAATAGGCCGGTTTATCAAATTTATTCTTTGATTTTCTCTTAAGGCAAGGAGAGATTTTTGAAACCATGATGTTTTTCTGATTCTACTACCTAGGGAGAACATGAATCACATCGCCTTTTTGAAATCTGGTGTGTGTCTGGGCCGGGAACCTCAGTTCTTAAAGTTGAGTTTCACCGTCAACACAATACGCCTTTTGAGCATCTGCGGTAATAGGCCGTTTTTCCAAATTTACTCTATGATTCTCTCTTAAGACTAGGAGAAATTCTTGAAACCATGATGCTTTTCTGATTCTACTACCTAGGGAGAACATGAATCACGTTGTCTTTTCCAAATCTGATGTTTGTCTCGACCGGGAACCTCCGTTATGAAAGTGGAGTTTTGCGGTAATAGGCCGCTTTTTCCAAATTTATTCTTTGATTCTCTTTTAAGAGAAGGAGAAATTCTTGAAACCATGATGCTTTTCTGATTCTACTACCTAGGGAGAACATGAATCACGTTGTCTTTTCCAAATCTGATGTTTGTCTCGACCGAACCTCCGTTATGAAAGTGGAGTTTTGCCGTAATAGGCCGCTTTTTCCAAATTTATTCTTTGATTCTCTTTTAAGAGAAGGAGAAATTCTTGAAACCATGATGCTTTTCTGATTCTACTACCTAGGGAGAACATGAATCACGTTGTCTTTTCCAAATCTGATGTTTGTCTCGACCGAACCTCCGTTATGAAAGTGGAGTTTTGCGGTAATAGGCCGCTTTTTCCAAATTTATTCTTTGATTCTCTTTTAAGAGAAGGAGAAATTCTTGAAACCATGATGCTTTTCTGATTCTACTACCTAGGGAGAACATGAATCACATCGCCTTTTTGAAATCTGGTGTGTGTCTGGGCCGGGAACCTAAGTTCTTAAAGTTGAGTTTCACCGTCAATACAATAGGCCTTTTGTGCATATGCGGTAATAGGCCGTTTTTCCCAATTTTCTCTTTGATTCTCTCTTAAGAGAAGGAGAAATTCTTGAAAACATGATGTTTTTCTGATTCTACTACCTAGGGAGAACAAGAATCACGTCGTCTTTTTCAAATCTGATGTTTCTCTGGACCGGGAACCTCCCTTATGAAAGGGGAGTTTCGCGGTAATAGGCCGCTTTTTTCAAATTTACCCTTTGATTCTCTCTTAAGAGAAGGAGAAATTCTTAAAACCATGAGGTTTTTCTGATTCTACTACCTAGGGAGAACATCAATCACGTCGTCTTTTTCAAATCTGATGTTTGTCTCGACCGGGAACCTCCGTTATGAAAGTGGAGTTTTGCCGTAATAGGCCGGTTTATCAAATTTATTCTTTGATTTTCTCTTAAGGCAAGGAGAGATTCTTGAAACCATGATGTTTTTCTGATTCTACTACCTAGGAAGAACATGAATCACATCGCCTTTTTGAAATCTGGTGTGTGTCTGGGCCGGGAACCTCAGTTCTTAAAGTTGAGTTTCACCGTCAATACAATAGGCCTTTTGAGCATCTGCGGTAATAGGCCGTTTTTCCCAATTTACTCTATGATTCTCTCTTAAGACTAGGAGAAATTCTTCAAACCATAATGCTTTTCTGATTCTACTACCTAGGGAGAACATGAATCACGTTGTCTTTTCCAAATCTGATGTTTGTCTGGACCGGGAACCTCGGTTATGAAAGTGGAGTTTTGCGGTAATAGGCCGGTTTATCAAATTTATTCTTTGATTTTCTCTTAAGGCAAGGAGAGATTCTTGAAACCATGAAGTTTTTCTGATTCTACTACCTAGGGAGAACATGAATCACATCGCCTTTTTGAAATCTGGTGTGTGTCTGGGCCGGGAACCTCAGTTCTTAAAGTTGAGTTTCCCCGTCAATACAATAGGCCTTTTGAGCATCTGCGGTAATAGGCCGTTCTTCCCAATTTACTCTATGATTCTCTCTTAAGGCTAGGAGAAATTCTGGAAACCATGATGGTTTTCTGATTCTACTACCTAGTGAGAACATGAATCACGTTGTCTTTTCCAAATCTGATGTTTGTCTGGACCGGGAACCTCCGTTATGAAAGTGGAGTTTTGCGGTAATAGGCCGCTTTTTCCAAATTTACTCTTTGTTTCTCTCTTAAGAGAAGGAGAAATTCTTGAAACCATAATGTTTTTCTGATTCTACTACCTAGGGAGAACATAAATCACGTCGACTTTTTCAAATCTGATGTTTGTCTGGACCCGGAACCTCCATTATGAAAGTGGAGTTTTGGGTAATAGGCCGGTTTTTCAAATTTGTTCTTTGATTTTCTCTTAAGGCAAGGAGAGATTCTTGAAACCATGATGTTTTTCTGATTCTACTACCTAGGGAGAACATGAATCACATCGCCTTTTTGAAATCTGGTGTGTGTCTGGGCCGGGAACCTCAGTTCTTAAAGTTGAGTTTCACCGTCAATACAATAGACCTTTTGAGCATATGCGGTAATAGCCCGTTTTTCCCAATTTACTCTATGATTCTCTCTTAAGACTAGGAGAAATTCTTGAAACCATGATGCTTTTTTGATTCTACTACCTAGGGAGAACATGAATCACATCGACTTTTTGAAATCTGGTGTGTGTCTGGGCCGGGAACCTCAGTTCTTAAAGTTGACTTTCACCGTCAATACAATAGGCCTTTTGAGCATATGCGGTAATAGGCCGTTTCTCCCAATTTACTCTTTGATTCTCTCTTAAGAGAAGGAGAAATTCTTGAAACCATGAAGTTTTTCTGATTCTACTACCTAGGGAGAACATCAATCACGTCGGCTTTTTCAAATCTGATGTTTGTCTGGACCGGGAACCTCCGTTATGAAAGTGGAGTTTTGCGGTAATAGGCCGCTTTTTCCAAATTTACTCTTTGATTCTCTCTTAAGAGAAGGAGAAATTCTTAAAACCATGATGTTTTTCTGATTCTACTACCTCGGGAGAACATGAATCACGTCGTCTTTTTCAAATCTGATGTTTGTCTGGACCGGGAACCTCGGTTATGAAAGTGGAGTTTTGCCGTAATAGGCCGTTTTTCCTAATTTACTCTTTCATTCTCTGTTAAGAGAAGGAGAAATTCTTGAAACCATGAAGTTTTTCCGATTCTACTTCCTAGGGAGAACATGAATTACGTCGTCTTTTTCAAATCTGATGTTTGTCTGGACCGGGAACCTCCGTTATGAAAAGGAGTTTTGCCGTAATAGGCCGGTTTATCAAGTTTATTCTTTGATTTTCTCTTAAGGCAAGGAGAGATTCTTGAAACCATTATGTTTTTCTGATTCTACTACCTAGGGAGAACATGAATCACATCGCCTTTTTGAAATCTGGTGTGTGTCTGGGCCGGGAACCTCAGTTCTTAAAGTTGAGTTTCACCGTCAGCACAATACGCCTTTTGAGCATCTGCGGTAATAGGCCGTTTTTCCCAATTTACTCTATGATTCTCTCTTAAGACTAGGAGAAATTCTTGAAACCATGATGCTTTTCTGATTCTACTACCTAGGGAGAACATGAATCACGTTGTCTTTTCCAAATCTGATGTTTGTCTCGACCGGGAACCTCCGTTATGAAAGTGGAGTTTTGCGGTAATAGGCCGCTTTTTCCAAATTTATTCTTTGATTCTCCTTTAAGAGAAGGACAAATTCTTGAAACCATGATGCTTTTCTGATTCTACTACCTAGGGAGAACATGAATCACGTTGTCTTTTCCAAATCTGATGTTTGTCTCGACCGAACCTCCGTTATGAAAGTGGAGTTTTGCGGTAATAGGCCGCTTTTTCCAAATTTATTCTTTGATTCTCTTTTAAGAGAAGGAGAAATTCTTGAAACCATGATGTTTTTCTGATTCTACTACCTAGGGACAACATAAATCACGTCGGCTTTTTCAAATCTGATGTTTGTCTGGACCGGGAACCTCCATTATGATAGTGTAGTTTTGGGGCAATAGGCCTGTTTTTCAAATTTGTTCTTTGATTTTCTCTTAAGGCAAGGAGAGATTCTTGAAACCATGATGTTTTTCTGATTCTACAACCTAGGGAGAACATGAATCACATCGACTTTTTGAAATCTGGTGTGTGTCTGGGCCGGGAACCTCAGTTCTTAAAGTTGAGTTTCACCGTCAATACAATAGGCCTTTTGAGCATCTGCGGTAGTAGGCCGTTTTTCCCAATTTACTCTATCATTGTCTCTTAAGACTAGGAGAAATTCTTGAAACCATAATGCTTTTCTGATTCTACTACCTAGGGAGAACATGAATCACGTTGTCTTTTCCACATCTGATGTTTGTCTGGACCGGGAACCTCCGTTATGAAAGTGGAGTTTTGCGGTAATAGGCCGGTTTATCAAATTTATTCTTTGACTTTCTCTTAAGGCAAGGAGAGATTCTTGAAACCATGATGTTTTTCTGATTCTACTACCTAGGGAGAACATGAATCACATCGCCTTTTTGAAATCTGGTGTGTGTCTGGGCCGGGAACCTCAGTTCTTAAAGTTGAGTTTCACCGTCAACACAATACGCCTTTTGAGCATCTGCGGTAATAGGCCGTTTTTCCCAATTTACTCTATGATTCTCTCTTAAGGCTAGGAGAAATTCTTGAAACCATAATGCTTTTCTAATTCTACTACCTAGGGAGAACATCAATCACGTTGTCTTTTCCAAATCTGATGTTTGTCTGGACCTGGAACCTCCGTTATGAAAGTGGAGTTTTGCGGTAATAGGCCGCTTTTCCCAAATTTATTCTTTGATACTCTCTTAAGGCAAGGAGAGATTCTTGAAACCATGATGTTTTTCTGATTCTACTACCTGGGGAGAACATGAATCACATCGCCTTTTTGAAATCTGGTGTGTGTCTGGGCCGGGAACCTAAGTTCTTAAAGTTGAGTTTCACCGTCAATACAATAGGCCTTTTGTGCATATGCGGTAATAGGCCGTTTTTCCCAATTTTCTCTTTGATTCTCTCTTAAGAGAAGGAGAAATTCTTGAAAACATGATGTTTTTCTGATTCTACTACCTAGGGAGAACAAGAATCACGTCGTCTTTTTCAAATCTGATGTTTCTCTGGACCGGGAACCTCCGTTATGAAAGGGGAGTTTCGCGGTAATAGGCCGCTTTTTTCAAATTTACCCTTTGATTCTCTCTTAAGAGAAGGAGAAATTCTTAAAACCATGAGGTTTTTCTGATTCTACTACCTAGGGAGAAGATCAATCACGTTGTCTTTTTCAAATCTGATGTTTGTCTCGACCGGGAACCTCCGTTATGAAAGTGGAGTTTTGCCGTAATAGGCCGGTTTATCAAATTTATTCTTTGATTTTCTCTTAAGGCAAGGAGAGATTCTTGAAACCATGATGTTTTTCTGATTCTACTACCTAGGAAGAACATGAATCACATCGCCTTTTTGAAATCTGGTGTGTGTCTGGGCCGGGAACCTCAGTTCTTAAAGTTGAGTTTCACCGTCAATACAATAGGCCTTTTGAGCATCTGCGGTAATAGGCCGTTTTTCCCAATTTACTCTATGATTCTCTCTTAAGACTAGGAGAAATTCTTCAAACCATAATGCTTTTCTGATTCTACTACCTAGGGAGAACATGAATCACGTTGTCTTTTCCAAATCTGATGTTTGTCTGGACCGGGAACCTCGGTTATGAAAGTGGAGTTTTGCGGTAATAGGCCGGTTTATCAAATTTATTCTTTGATTTTCTCTTAAGGCAAGGAGAGATTCTTGAAACCATGAAGTTTTTCTGATTCTACTACCTAGGGAGAACATGAATCACATCGCCTTTTTGAAATCTGGTGTGTGTCTGGGCCGGGAACCTCAGTTCTTAAAGTTGAGTTTCCCCGTCAATACAATAGGCCTTTTGAGCATCTGCGGTAATAGGCCGTTCTTCCCAATTTACTCTATGATTCTCTCTTAAGGCTAGGAGAAATTCTGGAAACCATGATGGTTTTCTGATTCTACTACCTAGTGAGAACATGAATCACGTTGTCTTTTCCAAATCTGATGTTTGTCTGGACCGGGAACCTCCGTTATGAAAGTGGAGTTTTGCGGTAATAGGCCGCTTTTTCCAAATTTACTCTTTGTTTCTCTCTTAAGAGAAGGAGAAATTCTTGAAACCATAATGTTTTTCTGATTCTACTACCTAGGGAGAACATAAATCACGTCGACTTTTTCAAATCTGATGTTTGTCTGGACCCGGAACCTCCATTATGAAAGTGGAGTTTTGGGTAATAGGCCGGTTTTTCAAATTTGTTCTTTGATTTTCTCTTAAGGCAAGGAGAGATTCTTGAAACCATGATGTTTTTCTGATTCTACTACCTAGGGAGAACATGAATCACATCGCCTTTTTGAAATCTGGTGTGTGTCTGGGCCGGGAACCTCAGTTCTTAAAGTTGAGTTTCACCGTCAATACAATAGACCTTTTGAGCATATGCGGTAATAGCCCGTTTTTCCCAATTTACTCTATGATTCTCTCTTAAGACTAGGAGAAATTCTTGAAACCATGATGCTTTTTTGATTCTACTACCTAGGGAGAACATGAATCACATCGACTTTTTGAAATCTGGTGTGTGTCTGGGCCGGGAACCTCAGTTCTTAAAGTTGACTTTCACCGTCAATACAATAGGCCTTTTGAGCATATGCGGTAATAGGCCGTTTCTCCCAATTTACTCTTTGATTCTCTCTTAAGAGAAGGAGAAATTCTTGAAACCATGAAGTTTTTCTGATTCTACTACCTAGGGAGAACATCAATCACGTCGGCTTTTTCAAATCTGATGTTTGTCTGGACCGGGAACCTCCGTTATGAAAGTGGAGTTTTGCGGTAATAGGCCGCTTTTTCCAAATTTACTCTTTGATTCTCTCTTAAGAGAAGGAGAAATTCTTAAAACCATGATGTTTTTCTGATTCTACTACCTCGGGAGAACATGAATCACGTCGTCTTTTTCAAATCTGATGTTTGTCTGGACCGGGAACCTCGGTTATGAAAGTGGAGTTTTGCCGTAATAGGCCGTTTTTCCTAATTTACTCTTTCATTCTCTGTTAAGAGAAGGAGAAATTCTTGAAACCATGAAGTTTTTCCGATTCTACTTCCTAGGGAGAACATGAATTACGTCGTCTTTTTCAAATCTGATGTTTGTCTGGACCGGGAACCTCCGTTATGAAAAGGAGTTTTGCCGTAATAGGCCGGTTTATCAAGTTTATTCTTTGATTTTCTCTTAAGGCAAGGAGAGATTCTTGAAACCATTATGTTTTTCTGATTCTACTACCTAGGGAGAACATGAATCACATCGCCTTTTTGAAATCTGGTGTGTGTCTGGGCCGGGAACCTCAGTTCTTAAAGTTGAGTTTCACCGTCAGCACAATACGCCTTTTGAGCATCTGCGGTAATAGGCCGTTTTTCCCAATTTACTCTATGATTCTCTCTTAAGACTAGGAGAAATTCTTGAAACCATGATGCTTTTCTGATTCTACTACCTAGGGAGAACATGAATCACGTTGTCTTTTCCAAATCTGATGTTTGTCTCGACCGGGAACCTCCGTTATGAAAGTGGAGTTTTGCGGTAATAGGCCGCTTTTTCCAAATTTATTCTTTGATTCTCCTTTAAGAGAAGGACAAATTCTTGAAACCATGATGCTTTTCTGATTCTACTACCTAGGGAGAACATGAATCACGTTGTCTTTTCCAAATCTGATGTTTGTCTCGACCGAACCTCCGTTATGAAAGTGGAGTTTTGCGGTAATAGGCCGCTTTTTCCAAATTTATTCTTTGATTCTCTTTTAAGAGAAGGAGAAATTCTTGAAACCATGATGTTTTTCTGATTCTACTACCTAGGGACAACATAAATCACGTCGGCTTTTTCAAATCTGATGTTTGTCTGGACCGGGAACCTCCATTATGATAGTGTAGTTTTGGGGCAATAGGCCTGTTTTTCAAATTTGTTCTTTGATTTTCTCTTAAGGCAAGGAGAGATTCTTGAAACCATGATGTTTTTCTGATTCTACAACCTAGGGAGAACATGAATCACATCGACTTTTTGAAATCTGGTGTGTGTCTGGGCCGGGAACCTCAGTTCTTAAAGTTGAGTTTCACCGTCAATACAATAGGCCTTTTGAGCATCTGCGGTAGTAGGCCGTTTTTCCCAATTTACTCTATCATTGTCTCTTAAGACTAGGAGAAATTCTTGAAACCATAATGCTTTTCTGATTCTACTACCTAGGGAGAACATGAATCACGTTGTCTTTTCCACATCTGATGTTTGTCTGGACCGGGAACCTCCGTTATGAAAGTGGAGTTTTGCGGTAATAGGCCGGTTTATCAAATTTATTCTTTGACTTTCTCTTAAGGCAAGGAGAGATTCTTGAAACCATGATGTTTTTCTGATTCTACTACCTAGGGAGAACATGAATCACATCGCCTTTTTGAAATCTGGTGTGTGTCTGGGCCGGGAACCTCAGTTCTTAAAGTTGAGTTTCACCGTCAACACAATACGCCTTTTGAGCATCTGCGGTAATAGGCCGTTTTTCCCAATTTACTCTATGATTCTCTCTTAAGGCTAGGAGAAATTCTTGAAACCATAATGCTTTTCTAATTCTACTACCTAGGGAGAACATCAATCACGTTGTCTTTTCCAAATCTGATGTTTGTCTGGACCCGGAACCTCCATTATGAAAGTGGAGTTTTGGGTAATAGGCCGGTTTTTCAAATTTGTTCTTTGATTTTCTCTTAAGGCAAGGAGAGATTCTTGAAACCATGATGTTTTTCTGATTCTACTACCTAGGGAGAACATGAATCACATCGCCTTTTTGAAATCTGGTGTGTGTCTGGGCCGGGAACCTCAGTTCTTAAAGTTGAGTTTCACCGTCAATACAATAGACCTTTTGAGCATATGCGGTAATAGCCCGTTTTTCCCAATTTACTCTATGATTCTCTCTTAAGACTAGGAGAAATTCTTGAAACCATGATGCTTTTTTGATTCTACTACCTAGGGAGAACATGAATCACATCGACTTTTTGAAATCTGGTGTGTGTCTGGGCCGGGAACCTCAGTTCTTAAAGTTGACTTTCACCGTCAATACAATAGGCCTTTTGAGCATATGCGGTAATAGGCCGTTTCTCCCAATTTACTCTTTGATTCTCTCTTAAGAGAAGGAGAAATTCTTGAAACCATGAAGTTTTTCTGATTCTACTACCTAGGGAGAACATCAATCACGTCGGCTTTTTCAAATCTGATGTTTGTCTGGACCGGGAACCTCCGTTATGAAAGTGGAGTTTTGCGGTAATAGGCCGCTTTTTCCAAATTTACTCTTTGATTCTCTCTTAAGAGAAGGAGAAATTCTTAAAACCATGATGTTTTTCTGATTCTACTACCTCGGGAGAACATGAATCACGTCGTCTTTTTCAAATCTGATGTTTGTCTGGACCGGGAACCTCGGTTATGAAAGTGGAGTTTTGCCGTAATAGGCCGTTTTTCCTAATTTACTCTTTCATTCTCTGTTAAGAGAAGGAGAAATTCTTGAAACCATGAAGTTTTTCCGATTCTACTTCCTAGGGAGAACATGAATTACGTCGTCTTTTTCAAATCTGATGTTTGTCTGGACCGGGAACCTCCGTTATGAAAAGGAGTTTTGCCGTAATAGGCCGGTTTATCAAGTTTATTCTTTGATTTTCTCTTAAGGCAAGGAGAGATTCTTGAAACCATTATGTTTTTCTGATTCTACTACCTAGGGAGAACATGAATCACATCGCCTTTTTGAAATCTGGTGTGTGTCTGGGCCGGGAACCTCAGTTCTTAAAGTTGAGTTTCACCGTCAGCACAATACGCCTTTTGAGCATCTGCGGTAATAGGCCGTTTTTCCCAATTTACTCTATGATTCTCTCTTAAGACTAGGAGAAATTCTTGAAACCATGATGCTTTTCTGATTCTACTACCTAGGGAGAACATGAATCACGTTGTCTTTTCCAAATCTGATGTTTGTCTCGACCGGGAACCTCCGTTATGAAAGTGGAGTTTTGCGGTAATAGGCCGCTTTTTCCAAATTTATTCTTTGATTCTCCTTTAAGAGAAGGACAAATTCTTGAAACCATGATGCTTTTCTGATTCTACTACCTAGGGAGAACATGAATCACGTTGTCTTTTCCAAATCTGATGTTTGTCTCGACCGAACCTCCGTTATGAAAGTGGAGTTTTGCGGTAATAGGCCGCTTTTTCCAAATTTATTCTTTGATTCTCTTTTAAGAGAAGGAGAAATTCTTGAAACCATGATGTTTTTCTGATTCTACTACCTAGGGACAACATAAATCACGTCGGCTTTTTCAAATCTGATGTTTGTCTGGACCGGGAACCTCCATTATGATAGTGTAGTTTTGGGGCAATAGGCCTGTTTTTCAAATTTGTTCTTTGATTTTCTCTTAAGGCAAGGAGAGATTCTTGAAACCATGATGTTTTTCTGATTCTACAACCTAGGGAGAACATGAATCACATCGACTTTTTGAAATCTGGTGTGTGTCTGGGCCGGGAACCTCAGTTCTTAAAGTTGAGTTTCACCGTCAATACAATAGGCCTTTTGAGCATCTGCGGTAGTAGGCCGTTTTTCCCAATTTACTCTATCATTGTCTCTTAAGACTAGGAGAAATTCTTGAAACCATAATGCTTTTCTGATTCTACTACCTAGGGAGAACATGAATCACGTTGTCTTTTCCACATCTGATGTTTGTCTGGACCGGGAACCTCCGTTATGAAAGTGGAGTTTTGCGGTAATAGGCCGGTTTATCAAATTTATTCTTTGACTTTCTCTTAAGGCAAGGAGAGATTCTTGAAACCATGATGTTTTTCTGATTCTACTACCTAGGGAGAACATGAATCACATCGCCTTTTTGAAATCTGGTGTGTGTCTGGGCCGGGAACCTCAGTTCTTAAAGTTGAGTTTCACCGTCAACACAATACGCCTTTTGAGCATCTGCGGTAATAGGCCGTTTTTCCCAATTTACTCTATGATTCTCTCTTAAGGCTAGGAGAAATTCTTGAAACCATAATGCTTTTCTAATTCTACTACCTAGGGAGAACATCAATCACGTTGTCTTTTCCAAATCTGATGTTTGTCTGGACCTGGAACCTCCGTTATGAAAGTGGAGTTTTGCGGTAATAGGCCGCTTTTCCCAAATTTATTCTTTGATACTCTCTTAAGGCAAGGAGAGATTCTTGAAACCATGATGTTTTTCTGATTCTACTACCTGGGGAGAACATGAATCACATCGCCTTTTTGAAATCTGGTGTGTGTCTGGGCCGGGAACCTAAGTTCTTAAAGTTGAGTTTCACCGTCAATACAATAGGCCTTTTGTGCATATGCGGTAATAGGCCGTTTTTCCCAATTTTCTCTTTGATTCTCTCTTAAGAGAAGGAGAAATTCTTGAAAACATGATGTTTTTCTGATTCTACTACCTAGGGAGAACAAGAATCACGTCGTCTTTTTCAAATCTGATGTTTCTCTGGACCGGGAACCTCCGTTATGAAAGGGGAGTTTCGCGGTAATAGGCCGCTTTTTTCAAATTTACCCTTTGATTCTCTCTTAAGAGAAGGAGAAATTCTTAAAACCATGAGGTTTTTCTGATTCTACTACCTAGGGAGAAGATCAATCACGTTGTCTTTTTCAAATCTGATGTTTGTCTCGACCGGGAACCTCCGTTATGAAAGTGGAGTTTTGCCGTAATAGGCCGGTTTATCAAATTTATTCTTTGATTTTCTCTTAAGGCAAGGAGAGATTCTTGAAACCATGATGTTTTTCTGATTCTACTACCTAGGAAGAACATGAATCACATCGCCTTTTTGAAATCTGGTGTGTGTCTGGGCCGGGAAACTCAGTTCTTAAAGTTGAGTTTCACCGTCAATACAATAGGCCTTTTGAGCATCTGCGGTAATAGGCCGTTTTTCCCAATTTACTCTATGATTCTCTCTTAAGACTAGGAGAAATTCTTCAAACCATAATGCTTTTCTGATTCTACTACCTAGGGAGAACATGAATCACGTTGTCTTTTCCAAATCTGATGTTTGTCTGGACCGGGAACCTCGGTTATGAAAGTGGAGTTTTGCGGTAATAGGCCGGTTTATCAAATTTATTCTTTGATTTTCTCTTAAGGCAAGGAGAGATTCTTGAAACCATGAAGTTTTTCTGATTCTACTACCTAGGGAGAACATGAATCACATCGCCTTTTTGAAATCTGGTGTGTGTCTGGGCCGGGAACCTCAGTTCTTAAAGTTGAGTTTCCCCGTCAATACAATAGGCCTTTTGAGCATCTGCGGTAATAGGCCGTTCTTCCCAATTTACTCTATGATTCTCTCTTAAGGCTAGGAGAAATTCTGGAAACCATGATGGTTTTCTGATTCTACTACCTAGGGAGAACATGAATCACGTTGTCTTTTCCAAATCTGATGTTTGTCTGGACCGGGAACCTCCGTTATGAAAGTGGAGTTATGCGGTAATAGGCCGCTTTTTCCAAATTTACTCTTTGTTTCTCTCTTAAGAGAAGGAGAAATTCTTGAAACCATGATGTTTTTCTGATTCTACTACCTAGGGAGAACATAAATCACGTCGACTTTTTCAAATCTGATGTTTGTCTGGACCCGGAACCTCCATTATGAAAGTGGAGTTTTGGGTAATAGGCCGGTTTTTCAAATTTGTTCTTTGATTTTCTCTTAAGGCAAGGAGAGATTCTTGAAACCATGATGTTTTTCTGATTCTACTACCTAGGGAGAACATGAATCACATCGCCTTTTTGAAATCTGGTGTGTGTCTGGGCCGGGAACCTCAGTTCTTAAAGTTGAGTTTCACCGTCAATACAATAGACCTTTTGAGCATATGCGGTAATAGCCCGTTTTTCCCAATTTACTCTATGATTCTCTCTTAAGACTAGGAGAAATTCTTGAAACCATGATGCTTTTTTGATTCTACTACCTAGGGAGAACATGAATCACATCGACTTTTTGAAATCTGGTGTGTGTCTGGGCCGGGAACCTCAGTTCTTAAAGTTGACTTTCACCGTCAATACAATAGGCCTTTTGAGCATATGCGGTAATAGGCCGTTTCTCCCAATTTACTCTTTGATTCTCTCTTAAGAGAAGGAGAAATTCTTGAAACCATGAAGTTTTTCTGATTCTACTACCTAGGGAGAACATCAATCACGTCGGCTTTTTCAAATCTGATGTTTGTCTGGACCGGGAACCTCCGTTATGAAAGTGGAGTTTTGCGGTAATAGGCCGCTTTTTCCAAATTTACTCTTTGATTCTCTCTTAAGAGAAGGAGAAATTCTTAAAACCATGATGTTTTTCTGATTCTACTACCTCGGGAGAACATGAATCACGTCGTCTTTTTCAAATCTGATGTTTGTCTGGACCGGGAACCTCGGTTATGAAAGTGGAGTTTTGCCGTAATAGGCCGTTTTTCCTAATTTACTCTTTCATTCTCTGTTAAGAGAAGGAGAAATTCTTGAAACCATGAAGTTTTTCCGATTCTACTTCCTAGGGAGAACATGAATTACGTCGTCTTTTTCAAATCTGATGTTTGTCTGGACCGGGAACCTCCGTTATGAAAAGGAGTTTTGCCGTAATAGGCCGGTTTATCAAGTTTATTCTTTGATTTTCTCTTAAGGCAAGGAGAGATTCTTGAAACCATTATGTTTTTCTGATTCTACTACCTAGGGAGAACATGAATCACATCGCCTTTTTGAAATCTGGTGTGTGTCTGGGCCGGGAACCTCAGTTCTTAAAGTTGAGTTTCACCGTCAGCACAATACGCCTTTTGAGCATCTGCGGTAATAGGCCGTTTTTCCCAATTTACTCTATGATTCTCTCTTAAGACTAGGAGAAATTCTTGAAACCATGATGCTTTTCTGATTCTACTACCTAGGGAGAACATGAATCACGTTGTCTTTTCCAAATCTGATGTTTGTCTCGACCGGGAACCTCCGTTATGAAAGTGGAGTTTTGCGGTAATAGGCCGCTTTTTCCAAATTTATTCTTTGATTCTCCTTTAAGAGAAGGAGAAATTCTTGAAACCATGATGCTTTTCTGATTCTACTACCTAGGGAGAACATGAATCACGTTGTCTTTTCCAAATCTGATGTTTCTCTCGACCGAACCTCCGTTATGAAAGTGGAGTTTTGCGGTAATAGGCCGCTTTTTCCAAATTTATTCTTTGATTCTCTTTTAAGAGAAGGAGAAATTCTTGAAACCATGATGTTTTTCTGATTCTACTACCTAGGGACAACATAAATCACGTCGGCTTTTTCAAATCTGATGTTTGTCTGGACCGGGAACCTCCATTATGATAGTGTAGGTTTGGGGCAATAGGCCTGTTTTTCAAATTTGTTCTTTGATTTTCTCTTAAGGCAAGGAGAGATTCTGAAACCATGATGTTTTTCTGATTCTACAACCTAGGGAGAACATGAATCACATCGACTTTTTGAAATCTGGTGTGTGTCTGGGCCGGGAACCTCAGTTCTTAAAGTTGAGTTTCACCGTCAATACAATAGGCCTTTTGAGCATCTGCGGTAGTAGGCCGTTTTTCCCAATTTACTCTATCATTGTCTCTTAAGACTAGGAGAAATTCTTGAAACCATAATGCTTTTCTGATTCTACTACCTAGGGAGAACATGAATCACGTTGTCTTTTCCAAATCTGATGTTTGTCTGGACCGGGAACCTCCGTTATGAAAGTGGAGTTTTGCGGTAATAGGCCGGTTTATCAAATTTATTCTTTGACTTTCTCTTAAGGCAAGGAGAGATTCTTGAAACCATGATGTTTTTCTGATTCTACTACCTAGGGAGAACATGAATCACATCGCCTTTTTGAAATCTGGTGTGTGTCTGGGCCGGGAACCTCAGTTCTTAAAGTTGAGTTTCACCGTCAACACAATACGCCTTTTGAGCATCTGCGGTAATAGGCCGTTTTTCCCAATTTACTCTATGATTCTCTCTTAAGGCTAGGAGAAATTCTTGAAACCATAATGCTTTTCTAATTCTACTACCTAGGGAGAACATCAATCACGTTGTCTTTTCCAAATCTGATGTTTGTCTGGACCTGGAACCTCCGTTATGAAAGTGGAGTTTTGCGGTAATAGGCCGCTTTTCCCAAATTTATTCTTTGATACTCTCTTAAGGCAAGGAGAGATTCTTGAAACCATGATGTTTTTCTGATTCTACTACCTGGGGAGAACATGAATCACATCGCCTTTTTGAAATCTGGTGTGTGTCTGGGCCGGGAACCTAAGTTCTTAAAGTTGAGTTTCACCGTCAATACAATAGGCCTTTTGTGCATATGCGGTAATAGGCCGTTTTTCCCAATTTTCTCTTTGATTCTCTCTTAAGAGAAGGAGAAATTCTTGAAAACATGATGTTTTTCTGATTCTACTACCTAGGGAGAACAAGAATCACGTCGTCTTTTTCAAATCTGATGTTTCTCTGGACCGGGAACCTCCGTTATGAAAGGGGAGTTTCGCGGTAATAGGCCGCTTTTTTCAAATTTACCCTTTGATTCTCTCTTAAGAGAAGGAGAAATTCTTAAAACCATGAGGTTTTTCTGATTCTACTACCTAGGGAGAACATCAATCACGTCGTCTTTTTCAAATCTGATGTTTGTCTCGACCGGGAACCTCCGTTATGAAAGTGGAGTTTTGCCGTAATAGGCCGGTTTATCAAATTTATTCTTTGATTTTCTCTTAAGGCAAGGAGAGATTCTTGAAACCATGATGTTTTTCTGATCCTACTACCTAGGAAGAACATGAATCACATCGCCTTTTTGAAATCTGGTGTGTGTCTGGGCCGGGAACCTCAGTTCTTAAAGTTGAGTTTCACCGTCAATACAATAGGCCTTTTGAGCATCTGCGGTAATAGGCCGTTTTTCCCAATTTACTCTATGATTCTCTCTTAAGACTAGGAGAAATTCTTCAAACCATAATGCTTTTCTGATTCTACTACCTAGGGAGAACATGAATCACGTTGTCTTTTCCAAATCTGATGTTTGTCTGGACCGGGAACCTCGGTTATGAAAGTGGAGTTTTGCGGTAATAGGCCGGTTTATCAAATTTATTCTTTGATTTTCTCTTAAGGCAAGGAGAGATTCTTGAAACCATGAAGTTTTTCTGATTCTACTACCTAGGGAGAACATGAATCACATCGCCTTTTTGAAATCTGGTGTGTGTCTGGGCCGGGAACCTCAGTTCTTAAAGTTGAGTTTCCCCGTCAATACAATAGGCCTTTTGAGCATCTGCGGTAATAGGCCGTTCTTCCCAATTTACTCTATGATTCTCTCTTAAGGCTAGGAGAAATTCTGGAAACCATGATGGTTTTCTGATTCTACTACCTAGGGAGAACATGAATCACGTTGTCTTTTCCAAATCTGATGTTTGTCTGGACCGGGAACCTCCGTTATGAAAGTGGAGTTTTGCGGTAATAGGCCGCTTTTTCCAAATTTACTCTTTGTTTCTCTCTTAAGAGAAGGAGAAATTCTTGAAACCATGATGTTTTTCTGATTCTACTACCTAGGGAGAACATAAATCACGTCGACTTTTTCAAATCTGATGTTTGTCTGGACCCGGAACCTCCATTATGAAAGTGGAGTTTTGGGTAATAGGCCGGTTTTTCAAATTTGTTCTTTGATTTTCTCTTAAGGCAAGGAGAGATTCTTGAAACCATGATGTTTTTCTGATTCTACTACCTAGGGAGAACATGAATCACATCGCCTTTTTGAAATCTGGTGTGTGTCTGGGCCGGGAACCTCAGTTCTTAAAGTTGAGTTTCACCGTCAATACAATAGACCTTTTGAGCATATGCGGTAATAGCCCGTTTTTCCCAATTTACTCTATGATTCTCTCTTAAGACTAGGAGAAATTCTTGAAACCATGATGCTTTTTTGATTCTACTACCTAGGGAGAACATGAATCACATCGACTTTTTGAAATCTGGTGTGTGTCTGGGCCGGGAACCTCAGTTCTTAAAGTTGACTTTCACCGTCAATACAATAGGCCTTTTGAGCATATGCGGTAATAGGCCGTTTCTCCCAATTTACTCTTTGATTCTCTCTTAAGAGAAGGAGAAATTCTTGAAACCATGAAGTTTTTCTGATTCTACTACCTAGGGAGAACATCAATCACGTCGGCTTTTTCAAATCTGATGTTTGTCTGGACCGGGAACCTCCGTTATGAAAGTGGAGTTTTGCGGTAATAGGCCGCTTTTTCCAAATTTACTCTTTGATTCTCTCTTAAGAGAAGGAGAAATTCTTAAAACCATGATGTTTTTCTGATTCTACTACCTCGGGAGAACATGAATCACGTCGTCTTTTTCAAATCTGATGTTTGTCTGGACCGGGAACCTCGGTTATGAAAGTGGAGTTTTGCCGTAATAGGCCGTTTTTCCTAATTTACTCTTTCATTCTCTGTTAAGAGAAGGAGAAATTCTTGAAACCATGAAGTTTTTCCGATTCTACTTCCTAGGGAGAACATGAATTACGTCGTCTTTTTCAAATCTGATGTTTGTCTGGACCGGGAACCTCCGTTATGAAAAGGAGTTTTGCCGTAATAGGCCGGTTTATCAAGTTTATTCTTTGATTTTCTCTTAAGGCAAGGAGAGATTCTTGAAACCATTATGTTTTTCTGATTCTACTACCTAGGGAGAACATGAATCACATCGCCTTTTTGAAATCTGGTGTGTGTCTGGGCCGGGAACCTCAGTTCTTAAAGTTGAGTTTCACCGTCAGCACAATACGCCTTTTGAGCATCTGCGGTAATAGGCCGTTTTTCCCAATTTACTCTATGATTCTCTCTTAAGACTAGGAGAAATTCTTGAAACCATGATGCTTTTCTGATTCTACTACCTAGGGAGAACATGAATCACGTTGTCTTTTCCAAATCTGATGTTTGTCTCGACCGGGAACCTCCGTTATGAAAGTGGAGTTTTGCGGTAATAGGCCGCTTTTTCCAAATTTATTCTTTGATTCTCCTTTAAGAGAAGGAGAAATTCTTGAAACCATGATGCTTTTCTGATTCTACTACCTAGGGAGAACATGAATCACGTTGTCTTTTCCAAATCTGATGTTTGTCTCGACCGAACCTCCGTTATGAAAGTGGAGTTTTGCGGTAGTAGGCCGCTTTTTCCAAATTTATTCTTTGATTCTCTTTTAAGAGAAGGAGAAATTCTTGAAACCATGATGTTTTTCTGATTCTACTACCTAGGGACAACATAAATCACGTCGGCTTTTTCAAATCTGATGTTTGTCTGGACTGGGAACCTCCATTATGATAGTGTAGGTTTGGGGCAATAGGCCTGTTTTTCAAATTTGTTCTTTGATTTTCTCTTAAGGCAAGGAGAGATTCTTGAAACCATGATGTTTTTCTGATTCTACAACCTAGGGAGAACATGAATCACATCGACTTTTTGAAATCTGGTGTGTGTCTGGGCCGGGAACCTCAGTTCTTAAAGTTGAGTTTCACCGTCAATACAATAGGCCTTTTGAGCATCTGCGGTAGTAGGCCGTTTTTCCCAATTTACTCTATCATTGTCTCTTAAGACTAGGAGAAATTCTTGAAACCATAATGCTTTTCTGATTCTACTACCTAGGGAGAACATGAATCACGTTGTCTTTTCCAAATCTGATGTTTGTCTGGACCGGGAACCTCCGTTATGAAAGTGGAGTTTTGCGGTAATAGGCCGGTTTATCAAATTTATTCTTTGACTTTCTCTTAAGGCAAGGAGAGATTCTTGAAACCATGATGTTTTTCTGATTCTACTACCTAGGGAGAACATGAATCACATCGCCTTTTTGAAATCTGGTGTGTGTCTGGGCCGGGAACCTCAGTTCTTAAAGTTGAGTTTCACCGTCAACACAATACGCCTTTTGAGCATCTGCGGTAATAGGCCGTTTTTCCCAATTTACTCTATGATTCTCTCTTAAGGCTAGGAGAAATTCTTGAAACCATAATGCTTTTCTAATTCTACTACCTAGGGAGAACATCAATCACGTTGTCTTTTCCAAATCTGATGTTTGTCTGGACCTGGAACCTCCGTTATGAAAGTGGAGTTTTGCGGTAATAGGCCGCTTTTCCCAAATTTATTCTTTGATTCTCTCTTAAGGCAAGGAGAGATTCTTGAAACCATGATGTTTTTCTGATTCTACTACCTGGGGAGAACATGAATCACATCGCCTTTTTGAAATCTGGTGTGTGTCTGGGCCGGGAACCTAAGTTCTTAAAGTTGAGTTTCACCGTCAATACAATAGGCCTTTTGTGCATATGCGGTAATAGGCCGTTTTTCCCAATTTTCTCTTTGATTCTCTCTTAAGAGAAGGAGAAATTCTTGAAAACATGATGTTTTTCTGATTCTACTACCTAGGGAGAACAAGAATCACGTCGTCTTTTTCAAATCTGATGTTTCTCTGGACCGGGAACCTCCGTTATGAAAGGGGAGTTTCGCGGTAATAGGCCGCTTTTTTCAAATTTACCCTTTGATTCTCTCTTAAGAGAAGGAGAAATTCTTAAAACCATGAGGTTTTTCTGATTCTACTACCTAGGGAGAACATCAATCACGTCGTCTTTTTCAAATCTGATGTTTGTCTCGACCGGGAACCTCCGTTATGAAAGTTGAGTTTTGCCGTAATAGGTCGGTTTATCAAATTTATTCTTTGATTTTCTCTTAAGGCAAGGAGAGATTCTTGAAACCATGATGTTTTTCTGATTCTACTACCTAGGAAGAACATGAATCACATCGCCTTTTTGAAATCTGGTGTGTGTCTGGGCCGGGAACCTCAGTTCTTAAAGTTGAGTTTCACCGTCAATACAATAGGCCTTTTGAGCATCTGCGGTAATAGGCCGTTTTTCCCAATTTACTCTATGATTCTCTCTTAAGACTAGGAGAAATTCTTCAAACCATAATGCTTTTCTGATTCTACTACCTAGGGAGAACATGAATCACGTTGTCTTTTCCAAATCTGATGTTTGTCTGGACCGGGAACCTCGGTTATGAAAGTGGAGTTTTGCGGTAATAGGCCGGTTTATCAAATTTATTCTTTGATTTTCTCTTAAGGCAAGGAGAGATTCTTGAAACCATGAAGTTTTTCTGATTCTACTACCTAGGGAGAACATGAATCACATCGCCTTTTTGAAATCTGGTGTGTGTCTGGGCCGGGAACCTCAGTTCTTAAAGTTGAGTTTCCCCGTCAATACAATAGGCCTTTTGAGCATCTGCGGTAATAGGCCGTTTTTCCCAATTTACTCTATGATTCTCTCTTAAGGCTAGCAGAAATTCAGGAAACCATGATGGTTTTCTGATTCTACTACCTAGGGAGAACATGAATCACGTTGTCTTTTCCAAATCTGATGTTTGTCTGGACCGGGAACCTCCGTTATGAAAGTGGAGTTTTGCGGTAATAGGCCGCTTTTTCCAAATTTACTTTTTGTTTCTCTCTTAAGAGAAGGAGAAATTCTTGAAACCATGATGTTTTTCTGATTCTACTACCTAGGGAGAACATAAATCACGTCGACTTTTTCAAATCTGATGTTTGTCTGGACCCGGAACCTCCATTATGAAAGTGGAGTTTTGGGTAATAGGCCGGTTTTTCAAATTTGTTCTTTGATTTTCTCTTAAGGCAAGGAGAGATTCTTGAAACCATGATGTTTTCCTGATTCTACTACCTAGGGAGAACATGAATCACATCGCCTTTTTGAAATCTGGTGTGTGTCTGGGCCGGGAACCTCAGTTCTTAAAGTTGAGTTTCACCGTCAATACAATAGACCTTTTGAGCATATGCGGTAATAGCCCGTTTTTCCCAATTTACTCTATGATTCTCTCTTAAGACTAGGAGAAATTCTTGAAACCATGATGCTTTTCTGATTCTACTACCTAGGGAGAACATGAATCACATCGACTTTTTGAAATCTGGTGTGTGTCTGGGCCGGGAACCTCAGTTCTTAAAGTTGACTTTCACCGTCAATACAATAGGCCTTTTGAGCATATGCGGTAATAGGCCGTTTCTCCCAATTTACTCTATGATTCTCTCTTAAGACTAGGAGAAATTCTTGAAACCATGATGCTTTTCTGCTTCTACTACCTAGGGAGAACATGAATCACGTTGTCTTTTCCAAATCTGATGTTTGTCTAGACCGGGAACCTCCGTTATGAAAGTGGAGTTTTGCGGTAATAGGCCGCTTTTTCCAAATTTACTCTTTGATTCTCTCTTAAGAGAAGGAGAAATTCTTGAAACCATGATGCTTTTCTGATTCTACTACCTAGGGAGAACATGAATCACGTTGTCTTTTCCAAATCTGATGTTTGTCTGGACCGGGAACCTCCGTTATGAAAGTGGAGTTTTGCTGTAATAGGCCGGTTTATCAAATTTATTCCTTGATTTTCTCTTAAGGCAAGGAGAGATTCGTGAAACCATGATGTTTTTCTGATTCTACTACCTAGGAAGAAAATGAATCACATCGCCTTTTTGAAATCTGGTGTGTGTCTGGGCCGGGAACCTCAGTTCTTATAGTTGAGTTTCACTGTCAATACATTAGGCCTTTTGAGCATATGCGGTAATAGGCCGTTTTTCCCAATTTACTCTATGATTCTCTCTTAAGACTAGGAGAAATTCTTGAAACCATGATGCTTTTCTGATTCTACTACCTAGGGAGAACATGAATCACGTTGTCTTTTCCAAATCTGATGTTTGTCTGGACCGGGAACCTCCGTTATGAAAGTGGAGTTTTGCGGTAATAGGCCGCTTTTTCCAAATTTACTCTTTGATTCTCTCTTAAGAGAAGGAGAAATTCTTGAAACCATGATGCTTTTCTGATTTTACTACCTAGTGAGAACATGACTCACATCGCCTTTTTGAAATCTGGTGTGTGTCTGGGCCGGGGACCTCAGTTCTTAAAGTTGAGTTTCACCGTCAATACAATAGGCCTTTTGAGCATATGCGGTAATAGGGCGTTTTTCCCAATTTACTCTATAATTCTCTCTTAAGACTAGGAGAAATTCTTGAAACCATGATGCTTTTCTGATTCTACTACCTAGGGAGAACATGAATCACGTTGTCTTTTCCAAATCTGATGTTTGTCTGGACCGGGAACCTCCGTTATGAAAGTGGAGTTTTGCGGTAATAGGCCGCTTTTTCCAAATTTACTCTTTGATTCTCTCTTAAGAGAAGGAGAAATTCTTGAAACCATGATGCTTTTCTGATTCTACTACCTAGGGAGAACATGAATCACGTTGTCTTTTCCAAATCTGATGTTTGTCTGGACCGGGAACCTCCGTTATGAAAGTGGAGTTTTGGGTAATAGGCCGGTTTTTCAAATTTGTTCTTTGATTTTCTCTTAATGCAAGGAGAGATTCTTGAAACCATGATGTTTTTCTGATTCTACTACCTAGGGAGAACATGAATCACATCGCCTTTTTTCAATCTGGTGTGTGTCTAGGCCGGGAAGCTCAGTTCTTAAAGTTGAGTTTCACCGTCAATACAATAGGCCTTTTGAGCATATGCGGTAATTGGCCGTTTTTCCCAATTTACTCTATGATTCTCTCTTAAGGCTAGGAGAAATTCTTGAAACCATGATGCTTTTCTGATTCTACTACCTAGGGAGAACATGAATCACGTTGTCTTTTCCAAATCTGATGTTTGTCTGGACCGGGAACCTCCGTTATGAAAGTGGAGTTTTGCGGTAATAGGCCGCTTTTTCCAAATTTACTCTTTGATTCTCTCTTAAGAGAAGGAGAAATTCTTGAAACCATGATGCTTTTCTGATTCTACTACCTAGGGAGAACATGAATCACGTTGTCTTTTCCAAATCTGATGTTTGTCTGGACCGGGAACCTCCGTTATGAAAGTGGAGTTTTGGGTAATAGGCCGGTTTTTCAAATTTGTTCTTTGATTTTCTCTTAATGCAAGGAGAGATTCTTGAAACCATGATGTTTTTCTGATTCTACTACCTAGGGAGAACATGAATCACATCGCCTTTTTTCAATCTGGTGTGTGTCTAGGCCGGGAAGCTCAGTTCTTAAAGTTGAGTTTCACCGTCAATACAATAGGCCTTTTGAGCATATGCGGTAATTGGCCGTTTTTCCCAATTTACTCTATGATTCTCTCTTAAGGCTAGGAGAAATTCTGGAAACCATGATGGTTTTCTGATTCTACTACCTAGGGAGAACATGAATCACGTTGTCTTTTCCAAATCTGATGTTTGTCTGGACCGGGAACCTCCGTTATGAAAGTGGAGTTTTGCGGTAATAGGCCGCTTTTTCCAAATTTACTCTTTGTTTCTCTCTTAAGAGAAGGAGAAATTCTTGAAACCATGATGTTTTTCTGATTCTACTACCTAGGGAGAACATAAATCACGTCGACTTTTTCAAATCTGATGTTTGTCTGGACCGGGAACCTCCATTATGAAAGTGGAGTTTTGGGTAATAGGCCGGTTTTTCAAATTTGTTCTTTGATTTTCTCTTAAGGCAAGGAGAGATTCTTGAAACCATGATGTTTTTCTGATTCTACTACCTAGGGAGAACATGAATCACATCACCTTTTTGAAATCTGGTGTGTGTCTGGGCCGGGAACCTCAGTTCTTAAAGTTGAGTTTCACCGTCAATACAATAGACCTTTTGAGCATATGCGGTAATAGCCCGTTTTTCCCAATTTACTCTATGTATCTCTCTTAAGACTAGGAGAAATTCTTGAAACCATGATGCTTTTCTGATTCTACTACCTAGGGAGAACATGAATCACATCGACTTTTTGAAATCTGGTGTGTGTCTGGACCGGGAACCTCAGTTCTTAAAGGTGAGTTTCACCGTCAATACAATAGGCCTTTTGAGCATATGTGGTAATAGGCCGTTTTTCCCAATTTACTCTATGATTCTCTCTTAAGACTAGGAGAAATTCTTGAAACCATGATGCTTTTCTGATTCTACTACCTAGGGAGAACATTAATCATATCGACTTTTTGAAATCTGGTGTGTGTCTGGGCCGGGAACCTCAGTTCTTATAGTTGAGTTTCACCGTCAATACATTAGGCCTTTTGAGCATATGCGGTAATAGGCCGTTTTTCCCAATTTACTCTATGATTCTCTCTTAAGACTAGGAGAAATTCTTGAAACCATGATGCTTTTCTAATTCTACTACCTAGGGAGAACATGAATCACGTTGTCTTTTCCAAATCTGATGTTTGTCTGGACCGGGAACCTCAGTTATGAAAGTGGAGTTTTGCGGTAATAGGCCGCTTTTTCCAAATTTACTCTTTGATTCTCTCTTAAGAGAACGAGAAATTCTTGAAAACATGATGCTTTTCTGATTCTACTACCTAGGGAGAACATGAATCACGTTGTCTTTTCCAAATCTGATGTTTGTCTGGACCGGGAACCTCCGTTATGAAAGTGGAGTTTTCTGTAATAGGCCGGTTTATCAAATTTATTCCTTGATTTTCTCTTAAGGCAAGGAGAGATTCGTGAAACCATGATGTTTTTCTGATTCTACTACCTAGGAAGAAAATGACTCACATCGCCTTTTTGAAATCTGGTGTGTGTCTGGGCCGGGAACCTCAGTTCTTAAAGTTGAGTTTTACCGTCAATACAATAGGCCTTTTGAGCATATGCGGTAATAGGCCGTTTTTCCCAATTTACTCTATGATTCTCTCTTAAGACTAGGAGAAATTCTTGAAACCATAATGCTTTTCTGATTCTACTACCTAGGGAGAACATGAATTACGTTGTCTTTTCCAAATCTGATGTTTGTCTGGACCGGGAACCTCCGTTATGAAAGTGGAGTTTTGAGGTAATAGGCCGCTTTTTCCAAATTTACTCTTTGATTCTCTCTTAAGAGAAGGAGAAATTCTTGAAACCATGATGCTTTTCTGATTCTACTACCTAGGGAGAACATGAATCACGTTGTCTTTTCCAAATCTGATGTTTGTCTGGACCGGGAACCTCCGTTATGAAAGTGGAGTTTTTCTGTAATAGGCCGGTTTATCAAATTTTTCCTTGATTTTCTCTTAAGGCAAGGAGAGATTCGTGAAACCATGATGTTTTTCTGATTCTACTACCTAGGAAGAAAATGAATCACATCGCCTTTTTGAAATCTGGTGTGTGTCTGGGCCGGGAACCTCAGTTCTTATAGTTGAGTTTCACCGTCAATACATTAGGCCTTTTGAGCATATGCGGTAATAGGCCGTTTTTCCCAATTTACTCTATGATTCTCTCTTAAGACTAGGAGAAATTCTTGAAACCATGATGCTTTTCTGATTCTACTACCTAGGGAGAACATGAATCACGTTGTCTTTTCCAAATCTGATGTTTGTCTGGACCGGGAACCTCCGTTATGAAAGTGGAGTTTTGCGGTAATAGGCCGCTTTTTCCAAATTTACTCTTTGATTCTCTCTTAAGAGAAGGAGAAATTCTTGAAGCCATGATGCTTTTCTGATTCTACTACCTAGGGAGAACATGAATCACGTTGTCTTTTCCAAATCTGATGTTTGTCTGGACCGGGAACCTCCGTTATGAAAGTGGAGTTTTGGGTAATAGGCCGGTTTTTCAAATTTGTTCTTTGATTTTCTCTTAAGGCAAGGAGAGATTCTTGAAACCATGATGTTTTTCTGATTCTACTACCTAGGGAGAACATGAATCACATCGACGTTTTGAAATCTCGTGTGTGTCTGGGCCCGGAACCTCAGTTCTTAAAGCTGAGTTTCACCGTCAATACAATAGACCTTTTGAGCATATGCGGTAATAGCCCGTTTTTCCCAATTTACTCTATGATTCTCTCTTAAGACTAGGAGAAATTCTTGAAACCATGATGCTTTTCTGATTCTACTACCTAGGGAGAACATGAATCACATCGACTTTTTGAAATCTGGGGTGTGTCTGGGCCGGGAACCTCAGTTCTTAAAGTTGAGTTTCCCCGTCAATACAATAGGCCTTTTGAGTATATGCGGTAATAGGCCGTTTTTCCTAATTTACTCTTGGATTCTCTCTTAAGAGAAGGAGAAATTCTTGAAACCATGATGTTTTTCTGATTCTACTACCTAGGGAGAACATGAATCACGTCGTCTTTTTCAAATCTGATGTTTGTCTGGACCGGGAACCTCCGTTATGAAAGTGGAGTTTTGCGGTAATAGGCCGCTTTTTCCAAATTTACTCTTTGATTCTCTCTTAAGAGAAGGAGAAATTCTTAAAACCATGAGGTTTTTCTGATTCTACTTCCTAGGGAGAACATCAATCACGTCGTCTTTTTCAAATCTAATGTTTGTCTGGACCAGGAACCTCCGTTATGAAAGTGGAGTTTTGCCGTAATAGGCCGGTTTATCAAATTTATTTTTGATTTTCTCTTAAGGCAAGGAGAGATTCGTGAAACTATGATGTTTTTCTGATTCTACTACCTAGGAAGAACATGAATCACATCGCCTTTTTGAAATCTGGTGTGTGTCTGGGCCGGGAACCTCAGTTCTTAAAGTTGAGTTTCACCGTCAATTCAATCGGCCTTTTTAGCATATGCGGTAATAGGCCGTTTTTCCCAATTTACTCTATGATTCTCTCTTAAGACTAGGAGAAATTCTTGAAACCATAATGCTTTTCTGATTCTACTACCTAGGGAGAACATGAATCACGTTGTCTTTTCCAAATCTGATGTTTGTCTGGACCGGGAACCTCCGTTATGAAAGGGGAGTTTTGCAGTAATAGGCCGGTTTATCAAATTTACTCTTTGATTTTCTCTTAAGGCAAGGAGAGATTCTTGAAACCATGATGTTTTTCTGATTCTACTACCTAGGGAGAACATGAATCACATCGCCTTTTTGAAATCTGGTGTGTGTCTGGGCCAGGAACCTCAGTTCTTAACGTTGAGTTTCACCGTCAATACAATAGGCCTTTTGAGCATCTGCGGTAATAGGCCGTTTTTCCCAATTTACTCTATGATTCTCTCTTAAGGCTAGGAGAAATTCTTGAAACCATAATGCTTTTCTGATTCTACTACCTAGGGAGAACTTGAATCACATCGACTTTTTGAAATCTGGTGTGTGTCTGGGCCGGGAACCTCAGTTCTTATAGTTGAGTTTCACCGTCAATACATTAGGCCTTTTGAGCATATGCGGTAATAGGGCGTTTTTCCCAATTTACTCTATGATTCTCTCTTAAGACTAGGAGAAATTCTTGAAACCATGATGCTTTTCTGATTCTACTACGTAGGGAGAACATGAATCACGTTGTCTTTTCCAAATCTGATGTTTGTCTGGACCGGGAACCTCCGTTATGAAAGTGGAGTTTTGCGGTAATAGGCCGCTTTTTCCAAATTTACTCTTTGATTCTCTCTTAAGAGAAGGAGAAATTCTTGAAACCATGATGCTTTTCTGCTTCTACTACCTAGGGAGAACATGAATCACGTTGTCTTTTCCAAATCTGATGTTTGTCTGGACCGGGAACCTCCGTTATGAAAGTGGAGTTTTGCGGTAATAGGCCGCTTTTTCCAAATTTACTCTTTGATTCTCTCTTAAGAGAAGGAGAAATTCTTGAAACCATGATGCTTTTCTGATTCTACTACCTAGGGAGAACATGAATCACGTTGTCTTTTCCAAATCTGATGTTTGTCTGGACCGGGAACCTCCGTTATGAAAGTGGAGTTTTTCTGTAATAGGCCGGTTTATCAAATTTATTCCTTGATTTTCTCTTAAGGCAAGGAGAGATTCGTGAAACCATGATGTTTTTCTGATTCTACTACCTAGGAAGAAAATGAATCACATCGCCTTTTTGAAATCTGGTGTGTGTCTGGGCCGGGAACCTCAGTTCTTATAGTTGAGTTTCACCGTCAATACATTAGGCCTTTTGAGCATATGCGGTAATAGGCCGTTTTTCCCAATTTACTCTATGATTCTCTCTTAAGACTAGGAGAAATTCTTGAAACCATGATGCTTTTCTGATTCTACTACCTAGGGAGAACATGAATCACGTTGTCTTTTCCAAATCTGATGTTTGTCTGGACCGGGAACCTCCGTTATGAAAGTGGAGTTTTGCGGTAATAGGCCGCTTTTTCCAAATTTACTCTTTGATTCTCTCTTAAGAGAAGGAGAAATTCTTGAAACCATGATGCTTTTCTGATTCTACTACCTAGGGAGAACATGAATCACGTTGTCTTTTCCAAATCTGATGTTTGTCTGGACCGGGAACCTCCGTTATGAAACTGGAGTTTTGGGTAATAGGCCGGTTTTTCAAATTTGTTCTTTGATTTTCTCTTAATGCAAGGAGAGATTCTTGAAACCATGATGTTTTTCTGATTCTACTACCTAGGGAGAACATGAATCACATCGCCTTTTTTCAATCTGGTGTGTGTCTAGGCCGGGAAGCTCAGTTCTTAAAGTTGAGTTTCACCGTCAATACAATAGGCCTTTTGAGCATATGCGGTAATTGGCCGTTTTTCCCAATTTACTCTATGATTCTCTCCTAAGGCTAGGAGAAATTCTGGAAACCATGATGGTTTTCTGATTCTACTACCTAGGGAGAACATGAATCACGTTGTCTTTTCCAAATCTGATGTTTGTCTGGACCGGGAACCTCCGTTATGAAAGTGGAGTTTTGCGGTAATAGGCCGCTTTTTCCAAATTTACTCTTTGTTTCTCTCTTAAGAGAAGGAGAAATTCTTGAAACCATGATGTTTTTCTGATTCTACTACCTAGGGAGAACATAAATCACGTCGACTTTTTCAAATCTGATGTTTGTCTGGACCGGGAACCTCCATTATGAAAGTGGAGTTTTGGGTAATAGGCCGGTTTTTCAAATTTGTTCTTTGATTTTCTCTTAAGGCAAGGAGAGATTCTTGAAACCATGATGTTTTTCTGATTCTACTACCTAGGGAGAACATGAATCACATCGCCTTTTTGAAATCTGGTGTGTGTCTGGGCCGGGAACCTCAGTTCTTAAAGTTTAGTTTAACCGTCAATACAATAGACCTTTTGAGCATATGCGGTAATAGCCCGTTTTTCCCAATTTACTCTATGTATCTCTCTTAAGACCAGGAGAAATTCTTCAAACCATGATGCTTTTCTGATTCTACTACCTAGGGAGAACATGAATCACATCGACTTTTTGAAATCTGGTGTGTGTCTGGACCGGGAACCTCAGTTCTTAAAGGTGAGTTTCACCGTCAATACAATAGGCCTTTTGAGCATATGCGGTAATAGGCCGTTTTTCCCAATTTACTCTATGATTCTCTCTTAAGACTAGGAGAAATTCTTGAAACCATGATGCTTTTCTGCTTCTACTACCTAGGGAGAACATGAATCACGTTGTCTTTTCCAAATCTGATGTTTGTCTAGACCGGGAACCTCCGTTATGAAAGTGGAGTTTTGCGGTAATAGGCCGCTTTTTCCAAATTTACTCTTTGATTCTCTCTTAAGAGAAGGAGAAATTCTTGAAACCATGATGCTTTTCTGATTCTACTACCTAGGGAGAACATGAATCACGTTGTCTTTTCCAAATCTGATGTTTGTCTGGACCGGGAACCTCCGTTATGAAAGTGGAGTTTTCTGTAATAGGCCGGTTTATCAAATTTATTCCTTGATTTTCTCTTAAGGCAAGGAGAGATTCTTGAAACCATGATGTTTTTCTGATTCTACTACCTAGGGAGAACATGAATCACATCGACTTTTTGAAATCTGGTGTGTGTCTGGGCCGGGAACCTCAGTTCTTAAAGCTGAGTTTCACCGTCAATACAATAGACCTTTTGAGCATATGCGGTAATAGGCCGTTTTTCCCAATTTACTCTATGATTCTCTCTTAAGACTAGGAGAAATTCTTGAAACCATGATGCTTTTCTGATTCTACTACCTAGGGAGAACATGAATCATATCGACTTTTTGAAATCTGGTGTGTGTCTGCGCCGGGAACCTCAGTTCTTATAGTTGAGTTTCACCGTCAATACATTAGGCCTTTTGAGCATATGCGGTAATAGGCCGTTTTTCCCAATTTACTCTATGATTCTCTCTTAAGACTAGGACAAATTCTTGAAACCATGATGCTTTTCTGATTCTACTACCTAGGGAGAACATGAATCACGTTGTCTTTTCCAAATCTGATGTTTGTCTGGACCGGGAACCTCCGTTATGAAAGTGGAGTTTTGCGGTAATAGGCCGCTTTTTCCAAATTTACTCTTTGATTCTCTCTTAAGAGAAGGAGAAATTCTTGAAACCATGATGCTTTTCTGATTCTACTACCTAGGGAGAACATGAATCACGTTGTCTTTTCCAAATCTGATGTTTGTCTGGACCGGGAACCTCCGTTATGAAAGTGGAGTTTTGCGGTAATAGGCCGGTTTATCAAATTTATTCTTTGATTTTCTCTTAAGGCAATGAGAGATTCTTAAAACCATGATGTTTTTCTGATTTTACTACCTAGTGAGAACATGACTCACATCGCCTTTTTGAAATCTGCTGTGTGTCTGGGCCGGGGACCTCAGTTCTTAAAGTTGAGTTTCACCGTCAATACAATAGGCCTTTTGATCATCTGCGGTAATAGGCCGTTTTTCCCAATTTACTCTATGATTCTTTCTTAAGGCTAGGAGAAATTCTTGAAACCATGATGCTTTTCTGATTCTACTACCTAGGGAGAACATGAATCACGTTGTCTTTTCCAAATCTGATGTTTGTCTGGACCGGGAACCTCCATTATGAAAGTGGAGTTTTGGGTAATAGGCCGGTTTTTCAAATTTGTTCTTTGATTTTCTCTTAAGGCAAGGAGAGATTCTTGAAACCATGATGTTTTTCTGATTCTACTACCTAGGGAGAACATGAATCACATCGCCTTTTTGAAATCTGGTGTGTGTCTGGGCCGGGAACCTCAGTTCTTAACGTTGAGTTTCACCGTCAATACAATAGGCCTTTTGAGCATCTGCGGTAATAGGCCGTTTTTCCCAATTTACTCTATGATTCTCTCTTAAGGCTAGGAGAAATTCTTGAAACCATAATGCTTTTCTGATTCTACTACCTAGGGAGAACATGAATCACATCGACTTTTTGAAATCTGGTGTGTGTCTGGGCCGGGAACCTCAGTTCTTAAAGTTGAGTTTCACCGTCAATACAATAGGCCTTTTGAGCATATGCGGTAATAGGGCGTTTTTCCCAATTTACTCTATGATTCTCTCTTAAGACTAGGAGAAATTCTTGAAACCATGAGGCTTTTCTGCTTCTACTACCTAGGGAGAACATGAATCACGTTGTCTTTTCCAAATCTGATGTTTGTCTGGACCGTGAACCTCCGTTATGAAAGTGGAGTTTTGCGGTAATAGGCCGCTTTTTCCAAATTTACTCTTTGATTCTCTCTTAAGAGAAGGAGAAATTCTTGAAACCATGATGCTTTTCTGATTCTACTACCTAGGGAGAACATGAATCACGTCGTCTTTTTCAAATCTGATGTTTGTCTGGACCGGGAACCTCCGTTATGAAAGTGGAGTTTTGCGGTAATAGGCCGCTTTTTCCAAATTTACTCTTTGATTCTCTCTTAAGAGAAGGAGAAATTCTTAAAACCATGAGGTTTTTCTGATTCTACTTCCTAGGGAGAACATCAATCACGTCGTCTTTTTCAAATCTGATCTTTGTCTGGACCAGGAACCTCCGTTATGAAAGTGGAGTTTTGCCGTAATAGGCCGGTTTATCAAATTTATTTTTGATTTTCTCTTAAGGCAAGGAGAGATTCGTGAAACCATGATGTTTTTCTGATTCTACTACCTAGGAAGAACATGAATCACATCGCCTTTTTGAAATCTGGTGTGTGTCTGGGCCGGGAACCTCAGTTCTTAAAGTTGAGTTTCACCGTCAATACAATAGGCCTTTTGAGCATATGCGGTAATAGGCCGTTTTTCCCAATTTACTCTATGATTCTCTCTTAAGACTAGGAGAAATTCTTGAAACCATAATGCTTTTCTGATTCTACTACCTAGGGAGAACATGAATCACGTTGTCTCTTCCAAATCTGATGTTTGTCTGGACCGGGAACCTCCGTTATGAAAGTGGAGTTTTGCAGTAATAGGCCGGTTTATCAAATTTAATCTTTGATTTTCTCTTAAGGCAAGGAGAGATTCTTGAAACCATGATGTTTTTCTGATTCTACTACCTAGGGAGAACATGAATCACATCGCCTTTTTGAAATCTGGTGTGTGTCTGGGCTGGGAACCTCAGTTCTTAACGTTGAGTTTCACCGTCAATACAATAGGCCTTTTGAGCATCTGCGGTAATAGGCCGTTTTTCCCAATTTACTCTATGATTCTCTCTTAAGGCTAGGAGAAATTAATGAAACCATAATGCTTTTCTGATTCTACTACCTAGGGAGAACATGAGTCACATCGCCTTTTTGAAATCTGGTGTGTGTCTGGGCCGGGAACCTCAGTTCTTAAAGTTGAGTTTCACCGTCAATACAATAGGCCTTTTGAGCATATGCGGTAATAGGCTGTTTTTCCCAATTTACTCTATGATTCTCTCTTAAGACTACGAGAAATTCTTGAAACCATGATGCTTTTCTGATTCTACTACCTAGGGAGAACATGAATCACGTTGTCTTTTCCAAATCTGATGTTTGTCTGGACCGGGAACCTCCGTTATGAAAGTGGAGTTTTGCAGTAATAGGCCGCTTTTTCCAAATTTACTCTTTGTTTCTCTCTTAAGAGAAGGAGAAATTCTTGAAACCATGATGTTTTTCTGATTCTACTACCTAGGGAGAACATAAATCACGTCGACTTTTTCAAATCTGATGTTTGTCTGGAACGGGAACCTCCATTATGAAAGTGGAGTTTTGGGTAATAGGCCGGTTTTTCAAATTTGTTCTTTGATTTTCTCTTAAGGCAAGGAGAGATTCTTGAAACCATGATGTTTTTCTGATTCTACTACCTAGGGAGAACATGAATCACATCGCCTTTTTGAAATCTGGTGTGTGTCTGGGCCGGGAACCTCAGTTCTTAAAGTTGAGTTTCACCGTCAATACAATAGACCTTTTGAGCATATGCGGTAATAGGCCGTTTTTCCCAATTTACTCTATGATTCTCTCTTAAGACTAGGAGAAATTCTTGAAACCATGATGCTTTTCTGATTCTACTACCTAGGGAGAACATGAATCACATCGACTTTTTGAAATCTGGTGTGTGTCTGGGCCGGGAACCTCAGTTCTTAAAGTTGACTTTCACCGTCAATACAATAGGCCTTTTGAGCATATGCGGTAATAGGCCGTTTCTCCCAATTTACTCTATGATTCTCTCTTAAGACTAGGAGAAATTCTTGAAACCATGATGCTTTTCTGCTTCTACTACCTAGGGAGAACATGAATCACGTTGTCTTTTCCAAATCTGATGTTTGTCTGGACCGTGAACCTCCGTTATGAAAGTGGAGTTTTGCGGTAATAGGCCGCTGTTTCCAAATTTACTCTTTGATTCTCTCTTAAGAGAAGGAGAAATTCTTGAAACCATGATGCTTTTCTGATTCTACTACCTAGGGAGAACATGAATCACGTTGTCTTTTCCAAATCTGATGTTTGTCTGGACCGGGAACCTCCGTTATGAAACTGGAGTTTTGGGTAATAGGCCGGTTTTTCAAATTTGTTCTTTGATTTTCTCTTAATGCAAGGAGAGATTCTTGAAACCATGATGTTTTCCTGATTCTACTACCTAGGGAGAACATGAATCACATCGCCTTTTTTCAATCTGGTGTGTGTCTAGGCCGGGAAGCTCAGTTCTTAAAGTTGAGTTTCACCGTCAATACAATAGGCCTTTTGAGCATATGCGGTAATTGGCCGTTTTTCCCAATTTACTCTATGATTCTCTCTTAAGGCTAGGAGAAATTCTGGAAACCATGATGGTTTTCTGATTCTACTACCTAGGGAGAACATGAATCACGTTGTCTTTTCCAAATCTGATGTTTGTCTGGACCGGGAACCTCCGTTATGAAAGTGGAGTTTTGCGGTAATAGGCCGCTTTTTCCAAATTTACTCTTTGTTTCTCTCTTAAGAGAAGGAGAAATTCTTGAAACCATGATGTTTTTCTGATTCTACTACCTAGGGAGAACATAAATCACGTCGACTTTTTCAAATCTGATGTTTGTCTGGACCGGGAACCTCCTTTATGAAAGTGGAGTTTTGGGTAATAGGCCGGTTTTTCAAATTTGTTCTTTGATTTTCTCTTAAGGCAAGGAGAGATTCTTGAAACCATGATGTTTTTCTGATTCTACTACCTAGGGAGAACATGAATCACATCGCCTTTTTGAAATCTGGTGTGTGTCTGGGCCGGGAACCTCAGTTCTTAAAGTTGAGTTTAACCGTCAATACAATAGAACTTTTGAGCATATGCGGTAATAGCCCGTTTTTCCCAATTTACTCTATGTATCTCTCTTAAGACCAGGAGAAATTCTTCAAACCATGATGCTTTTCTGATTCTACTACCTAGGGAGAACATGAATCACATCGACTTTTTGAAATCTGGTGTGTGTCTGGACCGGGAACCTCAGTTCTTAAAGGTGAGTTTCACCGTCAATACAATAGGCCTTTTGAGCATATGCGGTAATAGGCCGTTTTTCCCAATTTACTCTATGATTCTCTCTTAAGACTAGGAGAAATTCTTGAAACCATGATGCTTTTCTGCTTCTACTACCTAGGGAGAACATGAATCACGTTGTCTTTTCCAAATCTGATGTTTGTCTAGACCGGGAACCTCCGTTATGAAAGTGGAGTTTTGCGGTAATAGGCCGCTTTTTCCAAATTTACTCTTTGATTCTCTCTTAAGAGAAGGAGAAATTCTTGAAACCATGATGCTTTTCTGATTCTACTACCTAGGGAGAACATGAATCACGTTGTCTTTTCCAAATCTGATGTTTGTCTGGACCGGGAACCTCCGTTATGAAAGTGGAGTTTTCTGTAATAGGCCGGTTTATCAAATTTATTCCTTGATTTTCTCTTAAGGCAAGGAGAGATTCTTGAAACCATGATGTTTTTCTGATTCTACTACCTAGGGAGAACATGAATCACATCGACTTTTTGAAATCTGGTGTGTGTCTGGGCCGGGAACCTCAGTTCTTAAAGCTGAGTTTCACCGTCAATACAATAGACCTTTTGAGCATATGCGGTAATAGGCCGTTTTTCCCAATTTACTCTATGATTCTCTCTTAAGACTAGGAGAAATTCTTGAAACCATGATGCTTTTCTGATTCTACTACCTAGGGAGAACATGAATCATATCGACTTTTTGAAATCTGGTGTGTGTCTGCGCCGGGAACCTCAGTTCTTATAGTTGAGTTTCACCGTCAATACATTAGGCCCTTTGAGCATATGCGGTAATAGGCCGTTTTTCCCAATTTACTCTATGATTCTCTCTTAAGACTAGGACAAATTCTTGAAACCATGATGCTTTTCTGATTCTACTACCTAGGGAGAACATGAATCACGTTGTCTTTTCCAAATCTGATGTTTGTCTGGACCGGGAACCTCCGTTATGAAAGTGGAGTTTTGCGGTAATAGGCCGCTTTTTCCAAATTTACTCTTTGATTCTCTCTTAAGAGAAGGAGAAATTCTTGAAACCATGATGCTTTTCTGATTCTACTACCTAGGGAGAACATGAATCACGTTGTCTTTTCCAAATCTGATGTTTGTCTGGACCGGGAACCTCCGTTATGAAAGTGGAGTTTTGCGGTAATAGGCCGGTTTATCAAATTTATTCTTTGATTTTCTCTTAAGGCAATGAGAGATTCTTAAAACCATGATGTTTTTCTGATTTTACTACCTAGTGAGAACATGACTCACATCGCCTTTTTGAAATCTGCTGTGTGTCTGGGCCGGGGACCTCAGTTCTTAAAGTTGAGTTTCACCGTCAATACAATAGGCCTTTTGAGCATCTGCGGTAATAGGCCGTTTTTCCCAATTTACTCTATGATTCTTTCTTAAGGCTAGGAGAAATTCTTGAAACCATGATGCTTTTCTGATTCTACTACCTAGGGAGAACATGAATCACGTTGTCTTTTCCAAATCTGATGTTTGTCTGGACCGGGAACCTCCATTATGAAAGTGGAGTTCTGGGTAATAGGCCGGTTTTTCAAATTTGTTCTTTGATTTTCTCTTAAGGCAAGGAGAGATTCTTGAAACCATGATGTTTTTCTGATTCTACTACCTAGGGAGAACATGAATCACATCGCCTTTTTGAAATCTGGTGTGTGTCTGGGCCAGGAACCTCAGTTCTTAACGTTGAGTTTCACCGTCAATACAATAGGCCTTTTGAGCATCTGCGGTAATAGGCCGTTTTTCCCAATTTACTCTATGATTCTCTCTTAAGGCTAGGAGAAATTCTTGAAACCATAATGCTTTTCTGATTCTACTACCTAGGGAGAACATGAATCACATCGACTTTTTGAAATCTGGTGTGTGTCTGGGCCGGGAACCTCAGTTCTTAAAGTTGAGTTTCACCGTCAATACAATAGGCCTTTTGAGCATATGCGGTAATAGGGCGTTTTTCCCAATTTACTCTATGATTCTCTCTTAAGACTAGGAGAAATTCTTGAAACCATGATGCTTTTCTGCTTCTACTACCTAGGGAGAACATGAATCACGTTGTCTTTTCCAAATCTGATGTTTGTCTGGACCGTGAACCTCCGTTATGAAAGTGGAGTTTTGTGGTAATAGGCCGCTTTTTCCAAATTTACTCTTTGATTCTCTCTTAAGAGAAGGAGAAATTCTTGAAACCATGATGCTTTTCTGATTCTACTACCTAGGGAGAACATGAATCACGTTGTCTTTTCCAAATCTGATGTTTGTCTGGACCGGGAACCTCCGTTATGAAACTGGAGTTTTGGGTAATAGGCCGGTTTTTCAAATTTGTTCTTTGATTTTCTCTTAATGCAAGGAGAGATTCTTGAAACCATGATGTTTTTCTGATTCTACTACCTAGGGAGAACATGAATCACATCGCCTTTTTTCAATCTGGTGTGTGTCTAGGCCGGGAAGCTCAGTTCTTAAAGTTGAGTTTCACCGTCAATACAATAGGCCTTTTGAGCATATGCGGTAATTGGCCGTTTTTCCCAATTTACTCTATGATTCTCTCTTAAGGCTAGGAGAAATTCTGGAAACCATGATGGTTTTCTGATTCTACTACCTAGGGAGAACATGAATCACGTTGTCTTTTCCAAATCTGATGTTTGTCTGGACCGGGAACCTCCGTTATGAAAGTGGAGTTTTGCGGTAATAGGCCGCTTTTTCCAAATTTACTCTTTGTTTCTCTCTTAAGAGAAGGAGAAATTCTTGAAACCATGATGTTTTTCTGATTCTACTACCTAGGGAGAACATAAATCACGTCGACTTTTTCAAATCTGATGTTTGTCTGGACCGGGAACCTCCATTATGAAAGTGGAGTTTTGGGTAATAGGCCGGTTTTTCAAATTTGTTCTTTGATTTTCTCTTAAGGCAAGGAGAGATTCTTGAAACCATGATGTTTTTCTGATTCTACTACCTAGGGAGAACATGAATCACATCGCCTTTTTGAAATCTGGTGTGTGTCTGGGCCGGGAAACTCAGTTCTTAAAGTTGAGTTTCACCGTCAATACAATAGACCTTTTGAGCATATGCGGTAATAGCCCGTTTTTCCCAATTTACTCTATGTATCTCTCTTAAGACTAGGAGAAATTCTTGAAACCATGATGCTTTTCTGATTCTACTACCTAGGGAGAACATGAATCACGTTGTCTTTTCCAAATCTGATGTTTGTCTGGACCGGGAACCTCCGTTATGAAAGTGGAGTTTTGCGGTAATAGGCCGCTTTTTCCAAATTTACTCTTTGATTCTCTCTTAAGAGAAGGAGAAATTCTTGAAACCATGATGCTTTTCTGATTCTACTACCTAGGGAGAACATGAATCACGTTGTCTTTTCCAAATCTGATGTTTGTCTGGACCGGGAACCTCCGTTATGAAAGTGGAGTTTTGGGTAATAGGCCGGTTTTTCAAATTTGTTCTTTGATTTTCTCTTAAGGCAAGGAGAGATTCTTGAAACCATGATGTTTTTCTGATTCTACTACCTAGGGAGAACATGAATCACATCGACTTTTTGAAATCTGGTGTGTGTCTGGGCCGGGAACCTCAGTTCTTAAACTGAGTTTCACCGTCAATACAATAGGCCTTTTGAGCATCTGCGGTAATAGGCCGTTTTTCCCAATTTACTCTATGATTCTCTCTTAAGGCTAGGAGAAATTCTTGAAACCATGATGCTTTTCTGATTCTACTACCTAGGGAGAACATGAATCACATCGACTTTTTGAAATCTGGTGTGTGTCTGGGCCGGGAACCTCAGTTCTTAAAGTTGACTTTCACCGTCAATACAATAGGCCTTTTGAGCATATGCGGTAATAGGCCGTTTCTCCCAATTTACTCTATGATTCTCTCTTAAGACTAGGAGAAATTCTTGAAACCATGATGCTTTTCTGATTCTACTACCTAGGGAGAACATGAATCACGTTGTCTTTTTCAAATCTGATGTTTGTCTGGACCGGGAGCCTCCGTTATGAAAGTGGAGTTTTGCGGTAATAGGCCGCTTTTTCCAAATTTACTCTTTGATTCTCTCTTAAGAGAAGGAGAAATTCTTGAAACCATGATGCTTTTCTGATTCTACTACCTAGGGAGAACATGAATCACGTTGTCTTTTCCAAATCTGATGTTTGTCTGGACCGGGAACCTCCGTTATGAAAGTGGAGTTTTGGGTAATAGGCCGGTTTTTCAAATTTGTTCTTTGATTTTCTCTTAAGGCAAGGAGAGATTCTTGAAACCATGATGTTTTTCTGATTCTACTACCTAGGGAGAACATGAATCACATCGACTTTTTGAAATCTGGTGTGTGTCTGGGCCGGGAACCTCAGTTGTTAAAGCTGAGTTTCACCGTCAATACAATAGACCTTTTGAGCATATGCGGTAATAGCCCGTTTTTCCCAATTTACTCTATGATTCTCTCTTAAGACTAGGAGAAATTCTTGAAACCATGATGCTTTTCTGATTCTACTACCTAGGGAGAACATGAATCACATCGACTTTTTGAAATCTGGTGTGTGTCTGGGCCGGGAACCTCAGTTCTTAAAGTTTACTTTCACCGTCAATACAATAGGCCTTTTGAGCATATGCGGTAATAGGCCGTTTCTCCCAATTTACTCTATGATTCTCTCTTAAGACTAGGAGAAATTCTTGAAACCATGATGCTTTTCTGCTTCTACTACCTAGGGAGAACATGAATCACGTTGTCTTTTCCAAATCTGATGTTTGTCTGGACCGGGAACCTCCGTTATGAAAGTGGAGTTTTGCGGTAATAGGCCGCTTTTTCCAAATTTACTCTTTGATTCTCTCTTAAGAGAAGGAGAAATTCTTGAAACCATGATGCTTTTCTGATTCTACTACCTAGGGAGAAAATGAATCACGTTGTCTTTTCCAAATCTGATGTTTGTCTGGACCGGGAACCTCCGTTATGAAAGTGGAGTTTTTCTGTAATAGGCCGGTTTATCAAATTTATTCCTTGATTTTCTCTTAAGGCAAGGAGAGATTCTTGAAACCATGATGTTTTTCTGATTCTACTACCTAGGAAGAAAATGAATCACATCGCCTTTTTGAAATCTGGTGTGTGTCTGGGCCGGGAACCTCAGTTCTTATAGTTGAGTTTCACCGTCAATACATTAGGCCTTTTGAGCATATGCGGTAATAGGCCGTTTTTCCCAATTTACTCTATGATTCTCTCTTAAGACTAGGAGAAATTCTTGAAACCATGATGCTTTTCTGATTCTACTACCTAGGGAGAACATGAATCACGTTGTCTTTTCCAAATCTGATGTTTGTCTGGACCGGGAACCTCCGTTATGAAAGTGGAGTTTTGCGGTAATAGGCCGCTTTTTCCAAATTTACTCTTTGATTCTCTCTTAAGAGAAGGAGAAATTCTTGAAACCATGATGCTTTTCTGATTCTACTACCTAGGGAGAACATAAATCACGTCGACTTTTTCAAATCTGATGTTTGTCTGGACCGGGAACCTCCGTTATGAAAGTGGAGTTTTGGGTAATAGGCCGGTTTTTCAAATTTGTTCTTTGATTTTCTCTTAAGGCAAGGAGAGATTCTTGAAACCATGATGTTTTTCTGATTCTACTACCTAGGGAGAACATGAATCACATCGACTTTTTGAAATCTGGTGTGTGTCTGGGCCGGGAACCTCAGTTCTTAAACTGAGTTTCACCGTCAATACAATAGGCCTTTTGAGCATCTGCGGTAATAGGCCGTTTTTCCCAATTTACTCTATGATTCTCTCTTAAGGCTAGGAGAAATTCTTGAAACCATGATGCTTTTCTGATTCTACCACCTAGGGAGAACATGAATCACATCGACTTTTTGAAATCTGGTGTGTGTCTGGGCCGGGAACCTCAGTTCTTAAAGTTGACTTTCACCGTCAATACAATAGGCCTTTTGAGCATATGCGGTAATAGGCCGTTTCTCCCAATTTACTCTATGATTCTCTCTTAAGACTAGGAGAAATTCTTGAAACCATGATGCTTTTCTGATTCTACTACCTAGGGAGAACATGAATCACGTTGTCTTTTTCAAATCTGATGTTTGTCTGGACCGGGAACCTCCGTTATGAAAGTGGAGTTTTGCGGTAATAGGCCGCTTTTTCCAAATTTACTCTTTGATTCTCTCTTAAGAGAAGGAGAAATTCTTGAAACCATGATGCTTTTCTGATTCTACTACCTAGGGAGAACATGAATCACGTTGTCTTTTCCAAATCTGATGTTTGTCTGGACCGGGAACCTCCGTTATGAAAGTGGAGTTTTGGGTAATAGGCCGGTTTTTCAAATTTGTTCTTTGATTTTCTCTTAAGGCAAGGAGAGATTCTTGAAACCATGATGTTTTTCTGATTCTACTACCTAGGGAGAACATGAATCACATCGACTTTTTGAAATCTGGTGTGTGTCTGGGCCGGGAACCTCAGTTGTTAAAGCTGAGTTTCACCGTCAATACAATAGACCTTTTGAGCATATGCGGTAATAGCCCGTTTTTCCCAATTTACTCTATGATTCTCTCTTAAGACTAGGAGAAATTCTTGAAACCATGATGCTTTTCTGATTCTACTACCTAGGGAGAACATGAATCACATCGACTTTTTGAAATCTGGTGTGTGTCTGGGCCGGGAACCTCAGTTCTTAAAGTTGACTTTCACCGTCAATACAATAGGCCTTTTGAGCATATGCGGTAATAGGCCGTTTCTCCCAATTTACTCTATGATTCTCTCTTAAGACTAGGAGAAATTCTTGAAACCATGATGCTTTTCTGCTTCTACTACCTAGGGAGAACATGAATCACGTTGTCTTTTCCTAATCTGATGTTTGTCTGGACCGGGAACCTCCGTTATGAAAGTGGAGTTTTGCGGTAATAGGCCGCTTTTTCCAAATTTACTCTTTGATTCTCTCTTAAGAGAAGGAGAAATTCTTGAAACCATGATGCTTTTCTGATTCTACTACCTAGGGAGAACATGAATCACGTTGTCTTTTCCAAATCTGATGTTTGTCTGGACCGGGAACCTCCGTTATGAAAGTGGAGTTTTTCTGTAATAGGCCGGTTTATCAAATTTATTCCTTGATTTTCTCTTAAGGCAAGGAGAGATTCTTGAAACCATGATGTTTTTCTGATTCTACTACCTAGGAAGAAAATGAATCACATCGCCTTTTTGAAATCTGGTGTGTGTCTGGGCCGGGAACCTCAGTTCTTATAGTTGAGTTTCACCGTCAATACATTAGGCCTTTTGAGCATATGCGGTAATAGGCCGTTTTTCCCAATTTACTCTATGATTCTCTCTTAAGACTAGGAGAAATTCTTGAAACCATGATGCTTTTCTGATTCTACTACCTAGGGAGAACATGAATCACGTTGTCTTTTCCAAATCTGATGTTTGTCTGGACCGGGAACCTCCGTTATGAAAGTGGAGTTTTGCGGTAATAGGCCGCTTTTTCCAAATTTACTCTTTGATTCTCTCTTAAGAGAAGGAGAAATTCTTGAAACCATGATGCTTTTCTGATTCTACTACCTAGGGAGAACATAAATCACGTCGACTTTTTCAAATCTGATGTTTGTCTGGACCGGGAACCTCCATTATGAAAGTGGAGTTTTGGGTAATAGGCCGGTTTTTCAAATTTGTTCTTTGATTTTCTCTTAAGGCAAGGAGAGATTCTTGAAACCATGATGTTTTTCTGATTCTACTACCTAGGGAGAACATGAATCACATCGCCTTTTTGAAATCTGGTGTGTGTCTGGGCCGGGAACCTCAGTTCTTAAAGTTGAGTTTCACGGTCAATACAATAGACCTTTTGAGCATATGCGGTAATAGCCCGTTTTTCCCAATTTACTCTATGTATCTCTCTTAAGACTAGGAGAAATTCTTGAAACCATGATGCTTTTCTGATTCTACTACCTAGGGAGAACATGAATCACATCGACTTTTTGAAATCTGGTGTGTGTCTGGACCGGGAACCTCAGTTCTTAAAGGTGAGTTTCACCGTCAATACAATAGGCCTTTTGAGCATATGTGGTAATAGGCCGTTTTTCCCAATTTACTCTATGATTCTCTCTTAAGACTAGGAGAAATTCTTGAAACCATGATGCTTTTCTGATTCTACTACCTAGGGAGAACATGAATCATATCGACTTTTTGAAATCTGGTGTGTGTCTGGGCCGGGAACCTCAGTTCTTATAGTTGAGTTTCACCGTCAATACATTAGGCCTTTTGAGCATATGCGGTAATAGGCCGTTTTTCCGAATTTACTCTATGATTCTCTCTTAAGACTAGGACAAATTCTTGAAACCATGATGCTTTTCTGATTCTACTACCTGGGGAGAACATGAATCACGTTGTCTTTTCCAAATCTGATGTTTGTCTGGACCGGGAACCTCCGTTATGAAAGTGGAGTTTTGCGGTAATAGGCCGCTTTTTCCAAATTTACTCTTTGATTCTCTCTTAAGAGAAGGAGAAATTCTTGAAACCATGATGCTTTTCTGATTCTACTACCTAGGGAGAACATGAATCACGTTGTCTTTTCCAAATCTGATGTTTGTCTGGACCGGGAACCTCCGTTATGAAAGTGGAGTTTTGGGTAATAGGCCGGTTTTTCAAATTTGTTCTTTGATTTTCTCTTAAGGCAAGGAGAGATTCTTGAAACCATGATGTTTTTCTGATTCTACTACCTAGGGAGAACATGAATCACATCGACTTTTTGAAATCTGGTGTGTGTCTGGGCCGGGAACCTCAGTTCTTAAACTGAGTTTCACCATCAATACAATAGGCCTTTTGAGCATATGCGGTAATTGGCCGTTTTTCCCAATTTACTCTATGATTCTCTCTTAAGGCTAGGAGAAATTCTGGAAACCATGATGGTTTTCTGATTCTACTACCTAGGGAGAACATGAATCACGTTGTCTTTTCCAAATCTGATGTTTGTCTGGACCGGGAACCTCCGTTATGAAAGTGGAGTTTTGCGGTAATAGGCCGCTTTTTCCAAATTTACTCTTTGTTTCTCTCTTAAGAGAAGGAGAAATTCTTGAAACCATGATGTTTTTCTGATTCTACTACCTAGGGAGAACATAAATCACGTCGACTTTTTCAAATCTGATGTTTGTCTGGACCGGGAACCTCCATTATGAAAGTGGAGTTTTGGGTAATAGGCCGGTTTTTCAAATTTGTTCTTTGATTTTCTCTTAAGGCAAGGAGAGATTCTTGAAACCATGATGTTTTTCTGATTCTACTACCTAGGGAGAACATGAATCACATCGCCTTTTTTCAATCTGGTGTGTGTCTAGGCCGGGAAGCTCAGTTCTTAAAGTTGAGTTTCACCGTCAATACAATAGGCCTTCTGAGCATATGCGGTAATTGGCCGTTTTTCCCAATTTACTCTATGATTCTCTCTTAAGACTAGGACAAATTCTTGAAACCATGATGCTTTTCTGATTCTACTACCTAGGGAGAACATGAATCACGTTGTCTTTTCCAAATCTGATCTTTGTCTGGACCGGGAACCTCCGTTATGAAAGTGGAGTTTTGCGGTAATAGGCCGGTTTATCAAATTTATTCTTTGATTTTCTCTTAAGGCAATGAGAGATTCTTAAAACCATGATGTTTTTCTGATTTTACTACCTAGTGAGAACATGACTCACATCGCCTTTTTGAAATCTGCTGTGTGTCTGGGCCGGGGACCTCAGTTCTTAAAGTTGAGTTTCACCGTCAATACAATAGGCCTTTTGAGCATCTGCGGTAATAGGCCGTTTTTCCCAATTTACTCTATGATTCTCTCTTAAGGCTACGAGAAATTCTTGAAACCATGATGCTTTTCTGATTCTACTACCTAGGGAGAACATGAATCACGTTGTCTTTTCCAAATCTGATGTTTGTCTGGACCGGGAACCTCCATTATGAAAGTGGAGTTTTGGGTAATAGGCCGGTTTTTCAAATTTGTTCTTTGATTTTCTCTTAAGGCAAGGAGAGATTCTTGAAACCATGATGTTTTTCTGATTCTACTACCTAGGGAGAACATGAATCACATCGCCTTTTTGAAATCTGGTGTGTGTCTGGGCGAGGAACCTCAGTTCTTAACGTTGAGTTTCACCGTCAATACAATAGGCCTTTTGAGCATCTGCGGTAATAGGCCGTTTTTCCCAATTTTCTCTATGATTCTCTCTTAAGGCTAGGAGAAATTCTTGAAACCATAATGCTTTTCTGATTCTACTACCTAGGGAGAACATGAATCACATCGACTTTTTGAAATCTGGTGTGTGTCTGGGCCGGGAACCTCAGTTCTTAAAGTTGAGTTTCACCGTCAATACATTAGGCCTTTTGAGCATATGCGGTAATAGGGCGTTTTTCCCAATTTACTCTATGATTCTCTCTTAAGACTAGGACAAATTCTTGAAACCATGATGCTTTTCTGATTCTACTACCTGGGGAGAACATGAATCACGTTGTCTTTTCCAAATCTGATGTTTGTCTGGACCGGGAACCTCCGTTATGAAAGTGGAGTTTTGCGGTAATAGGCCGCTTTTTCCAAATTTACTCTTTGATTCTCTCTTAAGAGAAGGAGAAATTCTTGAAACCATGATGCTTTTCTGATTCTACTACCTAGGGAGAACATGAATCACGTTGTCTTTTCCAAATCTGATGTTTGTCTGGACCGGGAACCTCCGTTATGAAAGTGGAGTTTTTCTGTAATAGGCCGGTTTATCAAATTTATTCCTTGATTTTCTCTTAAGGCAAGGAGAGATTCTTGAAACCATGATGTTTTTCTGATTCTACTACCTAGGAAGAAAATGAATCACATCGCCTTTTTGAAATCTGGTGTGTGTCTGGGCCGGGAACCTCAGTTCTTATAGTTGAGTTTCACCGTCAATACATTAGGCCTTTTGAGCATATGCGGTAATAGGCCGTTTTTCCCAATTTACTCTATGATTCTCTCTTAAGACTAGGAGAAATTCTTGAAACCATGATGCTTTTCTGATTCTACTACCTAGGGAGAACATGAATCACGTTGTCTTTTCCAAATCTGATGTTTGTCTGGACCGGGAACCTCCGTTATGAAAGTGGAGTTTTGCGGTAATAGGCCGCTTTTTCCAAATTTACTCTTTGATTCTCTCTTAAGAGAAGGAGAAATTCTTGAAACCATGATGCTTTTCTGATTCTACTACCTAGGGAGAACATAAATCACGTCGACTTTTTCAAATCTGATGTTTGTCTGGACCGGGAACCTCCATTATGAAAGTGGAGTTTTGGGTAATAGGCCGGTTTTTCAAATTTGTTCTTTGATTTTCTCTTAAGGCAAGGAGAGATTCTTGAAACCATGATGTTTTTCTGATTCTACTACCTAGGGAGAACATGAATCACATCGCCTTTTTGAAATCTGGTGTGTGTCTGGGCCGGGAACCTCAGTTCTTAAAGTTGAGTTTCACGGTCAATACAATAGACCTTTTGAGCATATGCGGTAATAGCCCGTTTTTCCCAATTTACTCTATGTATCTCTCTTAAGACTAGGAGAAATTCTTGAAACCATGATGCTTTTCTGATTCTACTACCTAGGGAGAACATGAATCACATCGACTTTTTGAAATCTGGTGTGTGTCTGGACCGGGAACCTCAGTTCTTATAGTTGAGTTTCACCGTCAATACATTAGGCCTTTTGAGCATATGCGGTAATAGGCCGTTTTTCCCAATTTACTCTATGATTCTCTCTTAAGACTAGGACAAATTCTTGAAACCATGATGCTTTTCTGATTCTACTACCTGGGGAGAACATGAATCACGTTGTCTTTTCCAAATCTGATGTTTGTCTGGACCGGGAACCTCCGTTATGAAAGTGGAGTTTTGCGGTAATAGGCCGCTTTTTCCAAATTTACTCTTTGATTCTCTCTTAAGAGAAGGAGAAATTCTTGAAACCATGATGCTTTTCTGATTCTACTACCTAGGGAGAACATGAATCACGTTGTCTTTTCCAAATCTGATGTTTGTCTGGACCGGGAACCTCCGTTATGAAAGTGGAGTTTTGGGTAATAGGCCGGTTTTTCAAATTTGTTCTTTGATTTTCTCTTAAGGCAAGGAGAGATTCTTGAAACCATGATGTTTTTCTGATTCTACTACCTAGGGAGAACATGAATCACATCGACTTTTTGAAATCTGGTGTGTGTCTGGGCCGGGAACCTCAGTTCTTAAACTGAGTTTCACCATCAATACAATAGGCCTTTTGAGCATATGCGGTAATTGGCCGTTTTTCCCAATTTACTCTATGATTCTCTCTTAAGGCTAGGAGAAATTCTGGAAACCATGATGCTTTTCTGATTCTACTACCTAGGGAGAACATGAATCACGTTGTCTTTTCCAAATCTGATGTTTGTCTGGACCGGGAACCTCCGTTATGAAAGTGGAGTTTTGGGTAATAGGCCGGTTTTTCAAATTTGTTCTTTGATTTTCTCTTAAGGCAAGGAGAGATTCTTGAAACCATGATGTTTTTCTGATTCTACTACCTAGGGAGAACATGAATCACATCGACTTTTTGAAATCTGGTGTGTGTCTGGGCCGGGAACCTCAGTTGTTAAAGCTGAGTTTCACCGTCAATACAATAGACCTTTTGAGCATATGCGGTAATAGCCCGTTTTTCCCAATTTACTCTATGATTCTCTCTTAAGACTAGGAGAAATTCTTGAAACCATGATGCTTTTCTGATTCTACTACCTAGGGAGAACATGAATCACATCGACTTTTTGAAATCTGGTGTGTGTCTGGGCCGGGAACCTCAGTTCTTAAAGTTGACTTTCACCGTCAATACAATAGGCCTTTTGAGCATATGCGGTAATAGGCCGTTTCTCCCAATTTACTCTATGATTCTCTCTTAAGACTAGGAGAAATTCTTGAAACCATGATGCTTTTCTGCTTCTACTACCTAGGGAGAACATGAATCACGTTGTCTTTTCCTAATCTGATGTTTGTCTGGACCGGGAACCTCCGTTATGAAAGTGGAGTTTTGCGGTAATAGGCCGCTTTTTCCAAATTTACTCTTTGATTCTCTCTTAAGAGAAGGAGAAATTCTTGAAACCATGATGTTTTTCTGATTCTACTACCTAGGGAGAACATGAATCACATCGCCTTTTTGAAATCTGGTGTGTGTCTGGGCGAGGAACCTCAGTTCTTAACGTTGAGTTTCACCGTCAATACAATAGGCCTTTTGAGCATCTGCGGTAATAGGCCGTTTTTCCCAATTTTCTCTATGATTCTCTCTTAAGGCTAGGAGAAATTCTTGAAACCATAATGCTTTTCTGATTCTACTACCTAGGGAGAACATGAATCACATCGACTTTTTGAAATCTGGTGTGTGTCTGGGCCGGGAACCTCAGTTCTTAAAGTTGAGTTTCACCGTCAATACATTAGGCCTTTTGAGCATATGCGGTAATAGGGCGTTTTTCCCAATTTACTCTATGATTCTCTCTTAAGACTAGGACAAATTCTTGAAACCATGATGCTTTTCTGATTCTACTACCTGGGGAGAACATGAATCACGTTGTCTTTTCCAAATCTGATGTTTGTCTGGACCGGGAACCTCCGTTATGAAAGTGGAGTTTTGCGGTAATAGGCCGCTTTTTCCAAATTTACTCTTTGATTCTCTCTTAAGAGAAGGAGAAATTCTTGAAACCATGATGCTTTTCTGATTCTACTACCTAGGGAGAACATGAATCACGTTGTCTTTTCCAAATCTGATGTTTGTCTGGACCGGGAACCTCCGTTATGAAAGTGGAGTTTTTCTGTAATAGGCCGGTTTATCAAATTTATTCCTTGATTTTCTCTTAAGGCAAGGAGAGATTCTTGAAACCATGATGTTTTTCTGATTCTACTACCTAGGAAGAAAATGAATCACATCGCCTTTTTGAAATCTGGTGTGTGTCTGGGCCGGGAACCTCAGTTCTTATAGTTGAGTTTCACCGTCAATACATTAGGCCTTTTGAGCATATGCGGTAATAGGCCGTTTTTCCCAATTTACTCTATGATTCTCTCTTAAGACTAGGAGAAATTCTTGAAACCATGATGCTTTTCTGATTCTACTACCTAGGGAGAACATGAATCACGTTGTCTTTTCCAAATCTGATGTTTGTCTGGACCGGGAACCTCCGTTATGAAAGTGGAGTTTTGCGGTAATAGGCCGCTTTTTCCAAATTTACTCTTTGATTCTCTCTTAAGAGAAGGAGAAATTCTTGAAACCATGATGCTTTTCTGATTCTACTACCTAGGGAGAACATAAATCACGTCGACTTTTTCAAATCTGATGTTTGTCTGGACCGGGAACCTCCATTATGAAAGTGGAGTTTTGGGTAATAGGCCGGTTTTTCAAATTTGTTCTTTGATTTTCTCTTAAGGCAAGGAGAGATTCTTGAAACCATGATGTTTTTCTGATTCTACTACCTAGGGAGAACATGAATCACATCGCCTTTTTGAAATCTGGTGTGTGTCTGGGCCGGGAACCTCAGTTCTTAAAGTTGAGTTTCACGGTCAATACAATAGACCTTTTGAGCATATGCGGTAATAGCCCGTTTTTCCCAATTTACTCTATGTATCTCTCTTAAGACTAGGAGAAATTCTTGAAACCATGATGCTTTTCTGATTCTACTACCTAGGGAGAACATGAATCACATCGACTTTTTGAAATCTGGTGTGTGTCTGGACCGGGAACCTCAGTTCTTATAGTTGAGTTTCACCGTCAATACATTAGGCCTTTTGAGCATATGCGGTAATAGGCCGTTTTTCCCAATTTACTCTATGATTCTCTCTTAAGACTAGGACAAATTCTTGAAACCATGATGCTTTTCTGATTCTACTACCTGGGGAGAACATGAATCACGTTGTCTTTTCCAAATCTGATGTTTGTCTGGACCGGGAACCTCCGTTATGAAAGTGGAGTTTTGCGGTAATAGGCCGCTTTTTCCAAATTTACTCTTTGATTCTCTCTTAAGAGAAGGAGAAATTCTTGAAACCATGATGCTTTTCTGATTCTACTACCTAGGGAGAACATGAATCACGTTGTCTTTTCCAAATCTGATGTTTGTCTGGACCGGGAACCTCCGTTATGAAAGTGGAGTTTTGGGTAATAGGCCGGTTTTTCAAATTTGTTCTTTGATTTTCTCTTAAGGCAAGGAGAGATTCTTGAAACCATGATGTTTTTCTGATTCTACTACCTAGGGAGAACATGAATCACATCGACTTTTTGAAATCTGGTGTGTGTCTGGGCCGGGAACCTCAGTTCTTAAACTGAGTTTCACCATCAATACAATAGGCCTTTTGAGCATATGCGGTAATTGGCCGTTTTTCCCAATTTACTCTATGATTCTCTCTTAAGGCTAGGAGAAATTCTGGAAACCATGATGCTTTTCTGATTCTACTACCTAGGGAGAACATGAATCACGTTGTCTTTTCCAAATCTGATGTTTGTCTGGACCGGGAACCTCCGTTATGAAAGTGGAGTTTTGGGTAATAGGCCGGTTTTTCAAATTTGTTCTTTGATTTTCTCTTAAGGCAAGGAGAGATTCTTGAAACCATGATGTTTTTCTGATTCTACTACCTAGGGAGAACATGAATCACATCGACTTTTTGAAATCTGGTGTGTGTCTGGGCCGGGAACCTCAGTTGTTAAAGCTGAGTTTCACCGTCAATACAATAGACCTTTTGAGCATATGCGGTAATAGCCCGTTTTTCCCAATTTACTCTATGATTCTCTCTTAAGACTAGGAGAAATTCTTGAAACCATGATGCTTTTCTGATTCTACTACCTAGGGAGAACATGAATCACATCGACTTTTTGAAATCTGGTGTGTGTCTGGGCCGGGAACCTCAGTTCTTAAAGTTGACTTTCACCGTCAATACAATAGGCCTTTTGAGCATATGCGGTAATAGGCCGTTTCTCCCAATTTACTCTATGATTCTCTCTTAAGACTAGGAGAAATTCTTGAAACCATGATGCTTTTCTGCTTCTACTACCTAGGGAGAACATGAATCACGTTGTCTTTTCCTAATCTGATGTTTGTCTGGACCGGGAACCTCCGTTATGAAAGTGGAGTTTTGCGGTAATAGGCCGCTTTTTCCAAATTTACTCTTTGATTCTCTCTTAAGAGAAGGAGAAATTCTTGAAACCATGATGCTTTTCTGATTCTACTACCTAGGGAGAACATGAATCACGTTGTCTTTTCCAAATCTGATGTTTGTCTGGACCGGGAACCTCCGTTATGAAAGTGGAGTTTTTCTGTAATAGGCCGGTTTATCAAATTTATTCCTTGATTTTCTCTTAAGGCAAGGAGAGATTCTTGAAACCATGATGTTTTTCTGATTCTACTACCTAGGAAGAAAATGAATCACATCGCCTTTTTGAAATCTGGTGTGTGTCTGGGCCGGGAACCTCAGTTCTTATAGTTGAGTTTCACCGTCAATACATTAGGCCTTTTGAGCATATGCGGTAATAGGCCGTTTTTCCCAATTTACTCTATGATTCTCTCTTAAGACTAGGAGAAATTCTTGAAACCATGATGCTTTTCTGATTCTACTACCTAGGGAGAACATGAATCACGTTGTCTTTTCCAAATCTGATGTTTGTCTGGACCGGGAACCTCCGTTATGAAAGTGGAGTTTTGCGGTAATAGGCCGCTTTTTCCAAATTTACTCTTTGATTCTCTCTTAAGAGAAGGAGAAATTCTTGAAACCATGATGCTTTTCTGATTCTACTACCTAGGGAGAACATAAATCACGTCGACTTTTTCAAATCTGATGTTTGTCTGGACCGGGAACCTCCATTATGAAAGTGGAGTTTTGGGTAATAGGCCGGTTTTTCAAATTTGTTCTTTGATTTTCTCTTAAGGCAAGGAGAGATTCTTGAAACCATGATGTTTTTCTGATTCTACTACCTAGGGAGAACATGAATCACATCGCCTTTTTGAAATCTGGTGTGTGTCTGGGCCGGGAACCTCAGTTCTTAAAGTTGAGTTTCACGGTCAATACAATAGACCTTTTGAGCATATGCGGTAATAGCCCGTTTTTCCCAATTTACTCTATGTATCTCTCTTAAGACTAGGAGAAATTCTTGAAACCATGATGCTTTTCTGATTCTACTACCTAGGGAGAACATGAATCACATCGACTTTTTGAAATCTGGTGTGTGTCTGGACCGGGAACCTCAGTTCTTAAAGGTGAGTTTCACCGTCAATACAATAGGCCTTTTGAGCATATGTGGTAATAGGCCGTTTTTCCCAATTTACTCTATGATTCTCTCTTAAGACTAGGAGAAATTCTTGAAACCATGATGCTTTTCTGATTCTACTACCTAGGGAGAACATGAATCATATCGACTTTTTGAAATCTGGTGTGTGTCTGGGCCGGGAACCTCAGTTCTTATAGTTGAGTTTCACCGTCAATACATTAGGCCTTTTGAGCATATGCGGTAATAGGCCGTTTTTCCCAATTTACTCTATGATTCTCTCTTAAGACTAGGACAAATTCTTGAAACCATGATGCTTTTCTGATTCTACTACCTGGGGAGAACATGAATCACGTTGTCTTTTCCAAATCTGATGTTTGTCTGGACCGGGAACCTCCGTTATGAAAGTGGAGTTTTGCGGTAATAGGCCGCTTTTTCCAAATTTACTCTTTGATTCTCTCTTAAGAGAAGGAGAAATTCTTGAAACCATGATGCTTTTCTGATTCTACTACCTAGGGAGAACATGAATCACGTTGTCTTTTCCAAATCTGATGTTTGTCTGGACCGGGAACCTCCGTTATGAAAGTGGAGTTTTGGGTAATAGGCCGGTTTTTCAAATTTGTTCTTTGATTTTCTCTTAAGGCAAGGAGAGATTCTTGAAACCATGATGTTTTTCTGATTCTACTACCTAGGGAGAACATGAATCACATCGACTTTTTGAAATCTGGTGTGTGTCTGGGCCGGGAACCTCAGTTCTTAAACTGAGTTTCACCATCAATACAATAGGCCTTTTGAGCATATGCGGTAATTGGCCGTTTTTCCCAATTTACTCTATGATTCTCTCTTAAGGCTAGGAGAAATTCTGGAAACCATGATGGTTTTCTGATTCTACTACCTAGGGAGAACATGAATCACGTTGTCTTTTCCAAATCTGATGTTTGTCTGGACCGGGAACCTCCGTTATGAAAGTGGAGTTTTGCGGTAATAGGCCGCTTTTTCCAAATTTACTCTTTGTTTCTCTCTTAAGAGAAGGAGAAATTCTTGAAACCATGATGTTTTTCTGATTCTACTACCTAGGGAGAACATAAATCACGTCGACTTTTTCAAATCTGATGTTTGTCTGGACCGGGAACCTCCATTATGAAAGTGGAGTTTTGGGTAATAGGCCGGTTTTTCAAATTTGTTCTTTGATTTTCTCTTAAGGCAAGGAGAGATTCTTGAAACCATGATGTTTTTCTGATTCTACTACCTAGGGAGAACATGAATCACATCGCCTTTTTTCAATCTGGTGTGTGTCTAGGCCGGGAAGCTCAGTTCTTAAAGTTGAGTTTCACCGTCAATACAATAGGCCTTCTGAGCATATGCGGTAATTGGCCGTTTTTCCCAATTTACTCTATGATTCTCTCTTAAGACTAGGACAAATTCTTGAAACCATGATGCTTTTCTGATTCTACTACCTAGGGAGAACATGAATCACGTTGTCTTTTCCAAATCTGATCTTTGTCTGGACCGGGAACCTCCGTTATGAAAGTGGAGTTTTGCGGTAATAGGCCGGTTTATCAAATTTATTCTTTGATTTTCTCTTAAGGCAATGAGAGATTCTTAAAACCATGATGTTTTTCTGATTTTACTACCTAGTGAGAACATGACTCACATCGCCTTTTTGAAATCTGCTGTGTGTCTGGGCCGGGGACCTCAGTTCTTAAAGTTGAGTTTCACCGTCAATACAATAGGCCTTTTGAGCATCTGCGGTAATAGGCCGTTTTTCCCAATTTACTCTATGATTCTCTCTTAAGGCTACGAGAAATTCTTGAAACCATGATGCTTTTCTGATTCTACTACCTAGGGAGAACATGAATCACGTTGTCTTTTCCAAATCTGATGTTTGTCTGGACCGGGAACCTCCATTATGAAAGTGGAGTTTTGGGTAATAGGCCGGTTTTTCAAATTTGTTCTTTGATTTTCTCTTAAGGCAAGGAGAGATTCTTGAAACCATGATGTTTTTCTGATTCTACTACCTAGGGAGAACATGAATCACATCGCCTTTTTGAAATCTGGTGTGTGTCTGGGCGAGGAACCTCAGTTCTTAACGTTGAGTTTCACCGTCAATACAATAGGCCTTTTGAGCATCTGCGGTAATAGGCCGTTTTTCCCAATTTTCTCTATGATTCTCTCTTAAGGCTAGGAGAAATTCTTGAAACCATAATGCTTTTCTGATTCTACTACCTAGGGAGAACATGAATCACATCGACTTTTTGAAATCTGGTGTGTGTCTGGGCCGGGAACCTCAGTTCTTAAAGTTGAGTTTCACCGTCAATACATTAGGCCTTTTGAGCATATGCGGTAATAGGGCGTTTTTCCCAATTTACTCTATGATTCTCTCTTAAGACTAGGACAAATTCTTGAAACCATGATGCTTTTCTGATTCTACTACCTGGGGAGAACATGAATCACGTTGTCTTTTCCAAATCTGATGTTTGTCTGGACCGGGAACCTCCGTTATGAAAGTGGAGTTTTGCGGTAATAGGCCGCTTTTTCCAAATTTACTCTTTGATTCTCTCTTAAGAGAAGGAGAAATTCTTGAAACCATGATGCTTTTCTGATTCTACTACCTAGGGAGAACATGAATCACGTTGTCTTTTCCAAATCTGATGTTTGTCTGGACCGGGAACCTCCGTTATGAAAGTGGAGTTTTTCTGTAATAGGCCGGTTTATCAAATTTATTCCTTGATTTTCTCTTAAGGCAAGGAGAGATTCTTGAAACCATGATGTTTTTCTGATTCTACTACCTAGGAAGAAAATGAATCACATCGCCTTTTTGAAATCTGGTGTGTGTCTGGGCCGGGAACCTCAGTTCTTATAGTTGAGTTTCACCGTCAATACATTAGGCCTTTTGAGCATATGCGGTAATAGGCCGTTTTTCCCAATTTACTCTATGATTCTCTCTTAAGACTAGGAGAAATTCTTGAAACCATGATGCTTTTCTGATTCTACTACCTAGGGAGAACATGAATCACGTTGTCTTTTCCAAATCTGATGTTTGTCTGGACCGGGAACCTCCGTTATGAAAGTGGAGTTTTGCGGTAATAGGCCGCTTTTTCCAAATTTACTCTTTGATTCTCTCTTAAGAGAAGGAGAAATTCTTGAAACCATGATGCTTTTCTGATTCTACTACCTAGGGAGAACATAAATCACGTCGACTTTTTCAAATCTGATGTTTGTCTGGACCGGGAACCTCCATTATGAAAGTGGAGTTTTGGGTAATAGGCCGGTTTTTCAAATTTGTTCTTTGATTTTCTCTTAAGGCAAGGAGAGATTCTTGAAACCATGATGTTTTTCTGATTCTACTACCTAGGGAGAACATGAATCACATCGCCTTTTTGAAATCTGGTGTGTGTCTGGGCCGGGAACCTCAGTTCTTAAAGTTGAGTTTCACGGTCAATACAATAGACCTTTTGAGCATATGCGGTAATAGCCCGTTTTTCCCAATTTACTCTATGTATCTCTCTTAAGACTAGGAGAAATTCTTGAAACCATGATGCTTTTCTGATTCTACTACCTAGGGAGAACATGAATCACATCGACTTTTTGAAATCTGGTGTGTGTCTGGACCGGGAACCTCAGTTCTTATAGTTGAGTTTCACCGTCAATACATTAGGCCTTTTGAGCATATGCGGTAATAGGCCGTTTTTCCCAATTTACTCTATGATTCTCTCTTAAGACTAGGACAAATTCTTGAAACCATGATGCTTTTCTGATTCTACTACCTGGGGAGAACATGAATCACGTTGTCTTTTCCAAATCTGATGTTTGTCTGGACCGGGAACCTCCGTTATGAAAGTGGAGTTTTGCGGTAATAGGCCGCTTTTTCCAAATTTACTCTTTGATTCTCTCTTAAGAGAAGGAGAAATTCTTGAAACCATGATGCTTTTCTGATTCTACTACCTAGGGAGAACATGAATCACGTTGTCTTTTCCAAATCTGATGTTTGTCTGGACCGGGAACCTCCGTTATGAAAGTGGAGTTTTGGGTAATAGGCCGGTTTTTCAAATTTGTTCTTTGATTTTCTCTTAAGGCAAGGAGAGATTCTTGAAACCATGATGTTTTTCTGATTCTACTACCTAGGGAGAACATGAATCACATCGACTTTTTGAAATCTGGTGTGTGTCTGGGCCGGGAACCTCAGTTCTTAAACTGAGTTTCACCATCAATACAATAGGCCTTTTGAGCATATGCGGTAATTGGCCGTTTTTCCCAATTTACTCTATGATTCTCTCTTAAGGCTAGGAGAAATTCTGGAAACCATGATGGTTTTCTGATTCTACTACCTAGGGAGAACATGAATCACGTTGTCTTTTCCAAATCTGATGTTTGTCTGGACCGGGAACCTCCGTTATGAAAGTGGAGTTTTGCGGTAATAGGCCGCTTTTTCCAAATTTACTCTTTGTTTCTCTCTTAAGAGAAGGAGAAATTCTTGAAACCATGATGTTTTTCTGATTCTACTACCTAGGGAGAACATAAATCACGTCGACTTTTTCAAATCTGATGTTTGTCTGGACCGGGAACCTCCATTATGAAAGTGGAGTTTTGGGTAATAGGCCGGTTTTTCAAATTTGTTCTTTGATTTTCTCTTAAGGCAAGGAGAGATTCTTGAAACCATGATGTTTTTCTGATTCTACTACCTAGGGAGAACATGAATCACATCGCCTTTTTTCAATCTGGTGTGTGTCTAGGCCGGGAAGCTCAGTTCTTAAAGTTGAGTTTCACCGTCAATACAATAGGCCTTCTGAGCATATGCGGTAATTGGCCGTTTTTCCCAATTTACTCTATGATTCTCTCTTAAGACTAGGACAAATTCTTGAAACCATGATGCTTTTCTGATTCTACTACCTAGGGAGAACATGAATCACGTTGTCTTTTCCAAATCTGATCTTTGTCTGGACCGGGAACCTCCGTTATGAAAGTGGAGTTTTGCGGTAATAGGCCGGTTTATCAAATTTATTCTTTGATTTTCTCTTAAGGCAATGAGAGATTCTTAAAACCATGATGTTTTTCTGATTTTACTACCTAGTGAGAACATGACTCACATCGCCTTTTTGAAATCTGCTGTGTGTCTGGGCCGGGGACCTCAGTTCTTAAAGTTGAGTTTCACCGTCAATACAATAGGCCTTTTGAGCATCTGCGGTAATAGGCCGTTTTTCCCAATTTACTCTATGATTCTCTCTTAAGGCTACGAGAAATTCTTGAAACCATGATGCTTTTCTGATTCTACTACCTAGGGAGAACATGAATCACGTTGTCTTTTCCAAATCTGATGTTTGTCTGGACCGGGAACCTCCATTATGAAAGTGGAGTTTTGGGTAATAGGCCGGTTTTTCAAATTTGTTCTTTGATTTTCTCTTAAGGCAAGGAGAGATTCTTGAAACCATGATGTTTTTCTGATTCTACTACCTAGGGAGAACATGAATCACATCGCCTTTTTGAAATCTGGTGTGTGTCTGGGCGAGGAACCTCAGTTCTTAACGTTGAGTTTCACCGTCAATACAATAGGCCTTTTGAGCATCTGCGGTAATAGGCCGTTTTTCCCAATTTTCTCTATGATTCTCTCTTAAGGCTAGGAGAAATTCTTGAAACCATAATGCTTTTCTGATTCTACTACCTAGGGAGAACATGAATCACATCGACTTTTTGAAATCTGGTGTGTGTCTGGGCCGGGAACCTCAGTTCTTAAAGTTGAGTTTCACCGTCAATACATTAGGCCTTTTGAGCATATGCGGTAATAGGGCGTTTTTCCCAATTTACTCTATGATTCTCTCTTAAGACTAGGACAAATTCTTGAAACCATGATGCTTTTCTGATTCTACTACCTGGGGAGAACATGAATCACGTTGTCTTTTCCAAATCTGATGTTTGTCTGGACCGGGAACCTCCGTTATGAAAGTGGAGTTTTGCGGTAATAGGCCGCTTTTTCCAAATTTACTCTTTGATTCTCTCTTAAGAGAAGGAGAAATTCTTGAAACCATGATGCTTTTCTGATTCTACTACCTAGGGAGAACATGAATCACGTTGTCTTTTCCAAATCTGATGTTTGTCTGGACCGGGAACCTCCGTTATGAAAGTGGAGTTTTGGGTAATAGGCCGGTTTTTCAAATTTGTTCTTTGATTTTCTCTTAAGGCAAGGAGAGATTCTTGAAACCATGATGTTTTTCTGATTCTACTACCTAGGGAGAACATGAATCACATCGACTTTTTGAAATCTGGTGTGTGTCTGGGCCGGGAACCTCAGTTCTTAAACTGAGTTTCACCATCAATACAATAGGCCTTTTGAGCATATGCGGTAATTGGCCGTTTTTCCCAATTTACTCTATGATTCTCTCTTAAGGCTAGGAGAAATTCTGGAAACCATGATGGTTTTCTGATTCTACTACCTAGGGAGAACATGAATCACGTTGTCTTTTCCAAATCTGATGTTTGTCTGGACCGGGAACCTCCGTTATGAAAGTGGAGTTTTGCGGTAATAGGCCGCTTTTTCCAAATTTACTCTTTGTTTCTCTCTTAAGAGAAGGAGAAATTCTTGAAACCATGATGTTTTTCTGATTCTACTACCTAGGGAGAACATAAATCACGTCGACTTTTTCAAATCTGATGTTTGTCTGGACCGGGAACCTCCATTATGAAAGTGGAGTTTTGGGTAATAGGCCGGTTTTTCAAATTTGTTCTTTGATTTTCTCTTAAGGCAAGGAGAGATTCTTGAAACCATGATGTTTTTCTGATTCTACTACCTAGGGAGAACATGAATCACATCGCCTTTTTTCAATCTGGTGTGTGTCTAGGCCGGGAAGCTCAGTTCTTAAAGTTGAGTTTCACCGTCAATACAATAGGCCTTCTGAGCATATGCGGTAATAGGGCGTTTTTCCCAATTTACTCTATGATTCTCTCTTAAGACTAGGACAAATTCTTGAAACCATGATGCTTTTCTGATTCTACTACCTAGGGAGAACATGAATCACGTTGTCTTTTCCAAATCTGATCTTTGTCTGGACCGGGAACCTCCGTTATGAAAGTGGAGTTTTGCGGTAATAGGCCGGTTTATCAAATTTATTCTTTGATTTTCTCTTAAGGCAATGAGAGATTCTTAAAACCATGATGTTTTTCTGATTTTACTACCTAGTGAGAACATGACTCACATCGCCTTTTTGAAATCTGCTGTGTGTCTGGGCCGGGGACCTCAGTTCTTAAAGTTGAGTTTCACCGTCAATACAATAGGCCTTTTGAGCATCTGCGGTAATAGGCCGTTTTTCCCAATTTACTCTATGATTCTCTCTTAAGGCTACGAGAAATTCTTGAAACCATGATGCTTTTCTGATTCTACTACCTAGGGAGAACATGAATCACGTTGTCTTTTCCAAATCTGATGTTTGTCTGGACCGGGAACCTCCATTATGAAAGTGGAGTTTTGGGTAATAGGCCGGTTTTTCAAATTTGTTCTTTGATTTTCTCTTAAGGCAAGGAGAGATTCTTGAAACCATGATGTTTTTCTGATTCTACTACCTAGGGAGAACATGAATCACATCGCCTTTTTGAAATCTGGTGTGTGTCTGGGCGAGGAACCTCAGTTCTTAACGTTGAGTTTCACCGTCAATACAATAGGCCTTTTGAGCATCTGCGGTAATAGGCCGTTTTTCCCAATTTTCTCTATGATTCTCTCTTAAGGCTAGGAGAAATTCTTGAAACCATAATGCTTTTCTGATTCTACTACCTAGGGAGAACATGAATCACATCGACTTTTTGAAATCTGGTGTGTGTCTGGGCCGGGAACCTCAGTTCTTAAAGTTGAGTTTCACCGTCAATACAATAGGCCTTTTGAGCATATGCGGTAATAGGGCGTTTTTCCCAATTTACTCTATGATTCTCTCTTAAGACTAGGAGAAATTCTTGAAACCATGATGCTTTTCTGATTCTACTACCGAGGGAGAACATGAATCACGTTGTCTTTTCCAAATGTGATGTTTGTCTGGACCGGGAACCTCCGTTATGAAAGTGGAGTTTTGCGGTAATAGGCCGCTTTTTCCAAATTTACTCTTTGATTCTCTCTTAAGAGAAGGAGAAATTCTTGAAACCATGATGCTTTTCTGATTCTACTACCTAGGGAGAACATGAATCACGTTGTCTTTTCCAAATCTGATGTTTGTCTGGACCGGGAACCTCCGTTATGAAAGTGGAGTTTTGGGTAATAGGCCGGTTTTTCAAATTTGTTCTTTGATTTTCTCTTAATGCAAGGAGAGATTCTTGAAACCATGATGTTTTTCTGATTCTACTACCTAGGGAGAACATGAATCACATCGCCTTTTTTCAATCTGGTGTGTGTCTAGGCCGGGAAGCTCAGTTCTTAAAGTTGAGTTTCACCGTCAATACAATAGGCCTTCTGAGCATATGCGGTAATTGGCCGTTTTTCCCAATTTACTCTATGATTCTCTCTTAAAGCTAGGAGAAATTCTTGAAACCATGATGCTTTTCTGATTCTACTACCTAGGGAGAACATGAATCATATCGACTTTTTGAAATCTGGTGTGTGTCTGGGCCGGGAACCTCAGTTCTTATAGTTGAGTTTCACCGTCAATACATTAGGCCTTTTGAGCATATGCGGTAATAGGCCGTTTTTCCCAATTTACTCTTTGATTCTCTCTTAAGAGAAGGAGAAATTCTTGAAACCATGATGCTTTTCTGATTCTACTACCTAGGGAGAACATAAATCACGTTGTCTTTTCCAAATCTGATGTTTGTCTGGACCGGGAACCTCCGTTATGAAAGTGGAGTTTTGGGTAATAGGCCGGTTTTTCAAATTTGTTCTTTGATTTTCTCTTAAGGCAAGGAGAGATTCTTGAAACCATGATGTTTTTCTGATTCTACTACCTAGGGAGAACATGAATCACATCGACTTTTTGAAATCTGGTGTGTGTCTGGGCCGGGAACCTCAGTTCTTAAACTGAGTTTCACCGTCAATACAATAGGCCTTTTGAGCATCTGCGGTAATAGGCCGTTTTTCCCAATTTACTCTATGATTCTCTCTTAAGGCTAGGAGAAATTCTTGAAACCATGATGCTTTTCTGATTCTACTACCTAGGGAGAACATGAATCACGTTGTCTTTTCCAAATCTGATGTTTGTCTGGACCGGGAACCTCCGTTATGAAAGTGGAGTTTTGCGGTAATAGGCCGCTTTTTCCAAATTTACTCTTTGATTCTCTCTTAAGAGAAGGAGAAATTCTTGAAACCATGATGTTTTTCTGATTCTACTACCTAGGGAGAACATAAATCACGTCGGCTTTTTCAAATCTGATGTTTGTCTGGACCGGGAACCTCCATTATGAAAGTGGAGTTTTTGGTAATAGGCCGGTTTTTCAAATTTGTTCTTTGATTTTCTCTTAAGGCAAGGAGAGATTCTTGAAACCATGATGTTTTTCTGATTCTACTACCTAGGGAGAACATGAATCACATCGACTTTTTGAAATCTGGTGTGTGTCTGGGCCGGGAACCTCAGTTGTTAAAGCTGAGTTTCACCGTCAATACAATAGACCTTTTGAGCATATGCGGTAATAGCCCGTTTTTCCCAATTTACTCTATGATTCTCTCTTAAGACTAGGAGAAATTCTTGAAACCATGATGCTTTTCTGATTCTACTACCTAGGGAGAACATGAATCACATCGACTTTTTGAAATCTGGTGTGTGTCTGGACCGGGAACCTCAGTTCTTAAAGGTGAGTTTCACCGTCAATACAATAGGCCTTTTGAGCATATGTGGTAATAGGCCGTTTTTCCCAATTTACTCTATGATTCTCTCTTAAGACTAGGAGAAATTCTTGAAACCATGATGCTTTTCTGATTCTACTACCTAGGGAGAACATGAATCATATCGACTTTTTGAAATCTGGTGTGTGTCTGGGCCGGGAACCTCAGTTCTTATAGTTGAGTTTCACCGTCAATACATTAGGCCTTTTGAGCATATGCGGTAATAGGCCGTTTTTCCCAATTTACTCTATGATTCTCTCTTAAGACTAGGACAAATTCTTGAAACCATGATGCTTTTCTGATTCTACTACCTAGGGAGAACATGAATCACGTTGTCTTTTCCAAATCTGATGTTTGTCTGGACCGGGAACCTCCGTTATGGAAGTGGAGTTTTGCGGTAATAGGCCGCTTTTTCCAAATTTACTCTTTGATTCTCTCTTAAGAGAAGGAGAAATTCTTGAAACCATGATGCTTTTCTGATTCTACTACCTAGGGAGAACATGAATCACGTTGTCTTTTCCAAATCTGATGTTTGTCTGGACCGGGAACCTCCGTTATGAAAGTGGAGTTTTGGGTAATAGGCCGGTTTTTCAAATTTGTTCTTTGATTTTCTCTTAAGGCAAGGAGAGATTCTTGAAACCATGATGTTTTTCTGATTCTACTACCTAGGGAGAACATGAATCACATCGACTTTTTGAAATCTGGTGTGTGTCTGGGCCGGGAACCTCAGTTCTTATAGTTGAGTTTCACCGTCAATACATTAGGCCTTTTGAGCATATGCGGTAATAGGCCGTTTTTCCCAATTTACTCTTTGATTCTCTCTTAAGAGAAGGAGAAATTCTTGAAACCATGATGCTTTTCTGATTCTACTACCTAGGGAGAACATAAATCACGTTGTCTTTTCCAAATCTGATGTTTGTCTGGACCGGGAACCTCCGTTATGAAAGTGGAGTTTTGGGTAATAGGCCGGTTTTTCAAATTTGTTCTTTGATTTTCTCTTAAGGCAAGGAGAGATTCTTGAAACCATGATGTTTTTCTGATTCTACTACCTAGGGAGAACATGAATCACATCGACTTTTTGAAATCTGGTGTGTGTCTGGGCCGGGAACCTCAGTTCTTAAACTGAGTTTCACCGTCAATACAATAGGCCTTTTGAGCATCTGCGGTAATAGGCCGTTTTTCCCAATTTACTCTATGATTCTCTCTTAAGGCTAGGAGAAATTCTTGAAACCATGATGCTTTTCTGATTCTACTACCTAGGGAGAACATGAATCACGTTGTCTTTTCCAAATCTGATGTTTGTCTGGACCGGGAACCTCCGTTATGAAAGTGGAGTTTTGCGGTAATAGGCCGCTTTTTCCAAATTTACTCTTTGATTCTCTCTTAAGAGAAGGAGAAATTCTTGAAACCATGATGTTTTTCTGATTCTACTACCTAGGGAGAACATAAATCACGTCGGCTTTTTCAAATCTGATGTTTGTCTGGACCGGGAACCTCCATTATGAAAGTGGAGTTTTTGGTAATAGGCCGGTTTTTCAAATTTGTTCTTTGATTTTCTCTTAAGGCAAGGAGAGATTCTTGAAACCATGATGTTTTTCTGATTCTACTACCTAGGGAGAACATGAATCACATCGACTTTTTGAAATCTGGTGTGTGTCTGGGCCGGGAACCTCAGTTGTTAAAGCTGAGTTTCACCGTCAATACAATAGACCTTTTGAGCATATGCGGTAATAGCCCGTTTTTCCCAATTTACTCTATGATTCTCTCTTAAGACTAGGAGAAATTCTTGAAACCATGATGCTTTTCTGATTCTACTACCTAGGGAGAACATGAATCACATCGACTTTTTGAAATCTGGTGTGTGTCTGGACCGGGAACCTCAGTTCTTAAAGGTGAGTTTCACCGTCAATACAATAGGCCTTTTGAGCATATGTGGTAATAGGCCGTTTTTCCCAATTTACTCTATGATTCTCTCTTAAGACTAGGAGAAATTCTTGAAACCATGATGCTTTTCTGATTCTACTACCTAGGGAGAACATGAATCATATCGACTTTTTGAAATCTGGTGTGTGTCTGGGCCGGGAACCTCAGTTCTTATAGTTGAGTTTCACCGTCAATACATTAGGCCTTTTGAGCATATGCGGTAATAGGCCGTTTTTCCCAATTTACTCTATGATTCTCTCTTAAGACTAGGACAAATTCTTGAAACCATGATGCTTTTCTGATTCTACTACCTAGGGAGAACATGAATCACGTTGTCTTTTCCAAATCTGATGTTTGTCTGGACCGGGAACCTCCGTTATGGAAGTGGAGTTTTGCGGTAATAGGCCGCTTTTTCCAAATTTACTCTTTGATTCTCTCTTAAGAGAAGGAGAAATTCTTGAAACCATGATGCTTTTCTGATTCTACTACCTAGGGAGAACATGAATCACGTTGTCTTTTCCAAATCTGATGTTTGTCTGGACCGGGAACCTCCGTTATGAAAGTGGAGTTTTGGGTAATAGGCCGGTTTTTCAAATTTGTTCTTTGATTTTCTCTTAAGGCAAGGAGAGATTCTTGAAACCATGATGTTTTTCTGATTCTACTACCTAGGGAGAACATGAATCACATCGACTTTTTGAAATCTGGTGTGTGTCTGGGCCGGGAACCTCAGTTCTTAAACTGAGTTTCACCGTCAATACAATAGGCCTTTTGAGCATCTGCGGTAATAGGCCGTTTTTCCCAATTTACTCTATGATTCTCTCTTAAGGCTAGGAGAAATTCTTGAAACCATGATGCTTTTCTGATTCTACTACCTAGGGAGAACATGAATCACGTTGTCTTTTCCAAATCTGATGTTTGTCTGGACCGGGAACCTCCGTTATGAAAGTGGAGTTTTGCGGTAATAGGCCGCTTTTTCCAAATTTACTCTTTGATTCTCTCTTAAGAGAAGGAGAAATTCTTGAAACCATGATGTTTTTCTGATTCTACTACCTAGGGAGAACATAAATCACGTCGGCTTTTTCAAATCTGATGTTTGTCTGGACCGGGAACCTCCATTATGAAAGTGGAGTTTTGGGTAATAGGCCGGTTTTTCAAATTTGTTCTTTGATTTTCTCTTAAGGGAAGGAGAGATTCTTGAAACCATGATGTTTTTCTGATTCTACTACCTAGGGAGAACATGAATCACATCGCCTTTTTGAAATCTGGTGTGTGTCTGGGCCGGGAACCTCAGTTCTTAAAGTTGAGTTTCACGGTCAATACAATAGACCTTTTGAGCATATGCGGTAATAGCCCGTTTTTCCCAATTTACTCTATGTATCTCTCTTAAGACTAGGAGAAATTCTTGAAACCATGATGCTTTTCTGATTCTACTACCTAGGGAGAACATGAATCACATCGACTTTTTGAAATCTGGTGTGTGTCTGGACCGGGAACCTCAGTTCTTAAAGGTGAGTTTCACCGTCAATACAATAGGCCTTTTGAGCATATGTGGTAATAGGCCGTTTTTCCCAATTTACTCTATGATTCTCTCTTAAGACTAGGAGAAATTCTTGAAACCATGATGCTTTTCTGATTCTACTACCTAGGGAGAACATGAATCATATCGACTTTTTGAAATCTGGTGTGTGTCTGGGCCGGGAACCTCAGTTCTTATAGTTGAGTTTCACCGTCAATACATTAGGCCTTTTGAGCATATGCGGTAATAGGCCGTTTTTCCCAATTTACTCTATGATTCTCTCTTAAGACTAGGACAAATTCTTGAAACCATGATGCTTTTCTGATTCTACTACCTGGGGAGAACATGAATCACGTTGTCTTTTCCAAATCTGATGTTTGTCTGGACCGGGAACCTCCGTTATGAAAGTGGAGTTTTGCGGTAATAGGCCGCTTTTTCCAAATTTACTCTTTGATTCTCTCTTAAGAGAAGGAGAAATTCTTGAAACCATGATGCTTTTCTGATTCTACTACCTAGGGAGAACATGAATCACGTTGTCTTTTCCAAATCTGATGTTTGTCTGGACCGGGAACCTCCGTTATGAAAGTGGAGTTTTGGGTAATAGGCCGGTTTTTCAAATTTGTTCTTTGATTTTCTCTTAAGGCAAGGAGAGATTCTTGAAACCATGATGTTTTTCTGATTCTACTACCTAGGGAGAACATGAATCACATCGACTTTTTGAAATCTGGTGTGTGTCTGGGCCGGGAACCTCAGTTCTTAAACTGAGTTTCACCATCAATACAATAGGCCTTTTGAGCATATGCGGTAATTGGCCGTTTTTCCCAATTTACTCTATGATTCTCTCTTAAGGCTAGGAGAAATTCTGGAAACCATGATGGTTTTCTGATTCTACTACCTAGGGAGAACATGAATCACGTTGTCTTTTCCAAATCTGATGTTTGTCTGGACCGGGAACCTCCGTTATGAAAGTGGAGTTTTGCGGTAATAGGCCGCTTTTTCCAAATTTACTCTTTGTTTCTCTCTTAAGAGAAGGAGAAATTCTTGAAACCATGATGTTTTTCTGATTCTACTACCTAGGGAGAACATAAATCACGTCGACTTTTTCAAATCTGATGTTTGTCTGGACCGGGAACCTCCATTATGAAAGTGGAGTTTTGGGTAATAGGCCGGTTTTTCAAATTTGTTCTTTGATTTTCTCTTAAGGCAAGGAGAGATTCTTGAAACCATGATGTTTTTCTGATTCTACTACCTAGGGAGAACATGAATCACATCGCCTTTTTTCAATCTGGTGTGTGTCTAGGCCGGGAAGCTCAGTTCTTAAAGTTGAGTTTCACCGTCAATACAATAGGCCTTCTGAGCATATGCGGTAATTGGCCGTTTTTCCCAATTTACTCTATGATTCTCTCTTAAGACTAGGACAAATTCTTGAAACCATGATGCTTTTCTGATTCTACTACCTAGGGAGAACATGAATCACGTTGTCTTTTCCAAATCTGATCTTTGTCTGGACCGGGAACCTACGTTATGAAAGTGGAGTTTTGCGGTAATAGGCCGGTTTATCAAATTTATTCTTTGATTTTCTCTTAAGGCAATGAGAGATTCTTAAAACCATGATGTTTTTCTGATTTTACTACCTAGTGAGAACATGACTCACATCGCCTTTTTGAAATCTGCTGTGTGTCTGGGCCGGGGACCTCAGTTCTTAAAGTTGAGTTTCACCGTCAATACAATAGGCCTTTTGAGCATCTGCGGTAATAGGCCGTTTTTCCCAATTTACTCTATGATTCTCTCTTAAGGCTACGAGAAATTCTTGAAACCATGATGCTTTTCTGATTCTACTACCTAGGGAGAACATGAATCACGTTGTCTTTTTCAAATCTGATGTTTGTCTGGACCGGGAACCTCCATTATGAAAGTGGAGTTTTGGGTAATAGGCCGGTTTTTCAAATTTGTTCTTTGATTTTCTCTTAAGGCAAGGAGAGATTCTTGAAACCATGATGTTTTTCTGATTCTACTACCTAGGGAGAACATGAATCACATCGCCTTTTTGAAATCTGGTGTGTGTCTGGGCGAGGAACCTCAGTTCTTAACGTTGAGTTTCACCGTCAATACAATAGGCCTTTTGAGCATCTGCGGTAATAGGCCGTTTTTCCCAATTTTCTCTATGATTCTCTCTTAAGGCTAGGAGAAATTCTTGAAACCATAATGCTTTTCTGATTCTACTACCTAGGGAGAACATGAATCACATCGACTTTTTGAAATCTGGTGTGTGTCTGGGCCGGGAACCTCAGTTCTTAAAGTTGAGTTTCACCGTCAATACAATAGGCCTTTTGAGCATATGCGGTAATAGGGCGTTTTTCCCAATTTACTCTATGATTCTCTCTTAAGACTAGGAGAAATTCTTGAAACCATGATGCTTTTCTGATTCTACTACCGAGGGAGAACATGAATCACGTTGTCTTTTCCAAATCTGATGTTTGTCTGGACCGGGAACCTCCGTTATGAAAGTGGAGTTTTGCGGTAATAGGCCGCTTTTTCCAAATTTACTCTTTGATTCTCTCTTAAGAGAAGGAGAAATTCTTGAAACCATGATGCTTTTCTGATTCTACTACCTAGGGAGAACATGAATCACGTTGTCTTTTCCAAATCTGATGTTTGTCTGGACCGGGAACCTCCGTTATGAAAGTGGAGTTTTGGGTAATAGGCCGGTTTTTCAAATTTGTTCTTTGATTTTCTCTTAATGCAAGGAGAGATTCTTGAAACCATGATGTTTTTCTGATTCTACTACCTAGGGAGAACATGAATCACATAGCCTTTTTTCAATCTGGTGTGTGTCTAGGCCGGGAAGCTCAGTTCTTAAAGTTGAGTTTCACCGTCAATACAATAGGCCTTCTGAGCATATGCGGTAATTGGCCGTTTTTCCCAATTTACTCTATGATTCTCTCTTAAAGCTAGGAGAAATTCTTGAAACCATGATGCTTTTCTGATTCTACTACCTAGGGAGAACATGAATCATATCGACTTTTTGAAATCTGGTGTGTGTCTGGGCCGGGAACCTCAGTTCTTATAGTTGAGTTTCACCGTCAATACATTAGGCCTTTTGAGCATATGCGGTAATAGGCCGTTTTTCCCAATTTACTCTTTGATTCTCTCTTAAGAGAAGGAGAAATTCTTGAAACCATGATGCTTTTCTGATTCTACTACCTAGGGAGAACATAAATCACGTTGTCTTTTCCAAATCTGATGTTTGTCTGGACCGGGAACCTCCGTTATGAAAGTGGAGTTTTGGGTAATAGGCCGGTTTTTCAAATTTGTTCTTTGATTTTCTCTTAAGGCAAGGAGAGATTCTTGAAACCATGATGTTTTTCTGATTCTACTACCTAGGGAGAACATGAATCACATCGACTTTTTGAAATCTGGTGTGTGTCTGGGCCGGGAACCTCAGTTCTTAAACTGAGTTTCACCGTCAATACAATAGGCCTTTTGAGCATCTGCGGTAATAGGCCGTTTTTCCCAATTTACTCTATGATTCTCTCTTAAGGCTAGGAGAAATTCTTGAAACCATGATGCTTTTCTGATTCTACTACCTAGGGAGAACATGAATCACGTTGTCTTTTCCAAATCTGATGTTTGTCTGGACCGGGAACCTCCGTTATGAAAGTGGAGTTTTGCGGTAATAGGCCGCTTTTTCCAAATTTACTCTTTGATTCTCTCTTAAGAGAAGGAGAAATTCTTGAAACCATGATGTTTTTCTGATTCTACTACCTAGGGAGAACATGAATCACATCGACTTTTTGAAATCTGGTGTGTGTCTGGGCCGGGAACCTCAGTTGTTAAAGCTGAGTTTCACCGTCAATACAATAGACCTTTTGAGCATATGCGGTAATAGCCCGTTTTTCCCAATTTACTCTATGATTCTCTCTTAAGACTAGGAGAAATTCTTGAAACCATGATGCTTTTCTGATTCTACTACCTAGGGAGAACATGAATCACATCGACTTTTTGAAATCTGGTGTGTGTCTGGGCCGGGAACCTCAGTTCTTAAAGTTGACTTTCACCGTCAATACAATAGGCCTTTTGAGCATATGCGGTAATAGGCCGTTTCTCCCAATTTACTCTATGATTCTCTCTTAAGACTAGGAGAAATTCTTGAAACCATGATGCTTTTCTGCTTCTACTACCTAGGGAGAACATGAATCACGTTGTCTTTTCCAAATCTGATGTTTGTCTGGACCGGGAACCTCCGTTATGGAAGTGGAGTTTTGCGGTAATAGGCCGCTTTTTCCAAATTTACTCTTTGATTCTCTCTTAAGAGAAGGAGAAATTCTTGAAACCATGACGCTTTTCTGATTCTACTACCTAGGGAGAACATGAATCACGTTGTCTTTTCCAAATCTGATGTTTGTCTGGACCGGGAACCTCCGTTATGAAAGTGGAGTTTTTCTGTAATAGGCCGGTTTATCAAATTTATTCCTTGATTTTCTCTTAAGGCAAGGAGAGATTCTTGAAACCATGATGTTTTTCTGATTCTACTACCTAGGAAGAAAATGAATCACATCGCCTTTTTGAAATCTGGTGTGTGTCTGGGCCGGGAACCTCAGTTCTTATAGTTGAGTTTCACCGTCAATACATTACGCCTTTTGAGCATATGCGGCAATAGGCCGTTTTTCCCAATTTACTCTATGATTCTCTCTTAAGACTAGGAGAAATTCTTGAAACCATGATGCTTTTCTGATTCTACTACCTAGGGAGAACATGAATCACGTTGTCTTTTCCAAATCTGATGTTTGTCTGGACCGGGAACCTCCGTTATGAAAGTGGAGTTTTGCGGTAATAGGCCGCTTTTTCCAAATTTACTCTTTGATTCTCTCTTAAGAGAAGGAGAAATTCTTGAAACCATGATGCTTTTCTGATTCTACTACCTAGGGAGAACATAAATCACGTCGACTTTTTCAAATCTGATGTTTGTCTGGACCGGGAACCTCCATTATGAAAGTGGAGTTTTGGGTAATAGGCCGGTTTTTCAAATTTGTTCTTTGATTTTCTCTTAAGGCAAGGAGAGATTCTTGAAACCATGATGTTTTTCTGATTCTACTTCCTAGGGAGAACATGAATCACATCGCCTTTTTGAAATCTGGTGTGTGTCTGGGCCGGGAACCTCAGTTCTTAAAGTTGAGTTTCACGGTCAATACAATAGACCTTTTGAGCATATGCGGTAATAGCCCGTTTTTCCCAATTTACTCTATGTATCTTTCTTAAGACTAGGAGAAATTCTTGAAACCATGATGCTTTTCTGATTCTACTACCTAGGGAGAACATGAATCACATCGACTTTTTGAAATCTGGTGTGTGTCTGGACCGGGAACCTCAGTTCTTAAAGGTGAGTTTCACCGTCAATACAATAGGCCTTTTGAGCATATGTGGTAATAGGCCGTTTTTCCCAATTTACTCTATGATTCTCTCTTAAGACTAGGAGAAATTCTTGAAACCATGATGCTTTTCTGATTCTACTACCTAGGGAGAACATGAATCATATCGACTTTTTGAAATCTGGTGTGTGTCTGGGCCGGGAACCTCAGTTCTTATAGTTGAGTTTCACCGTCAATACATTAGGCCTTTTGAGCATATGCGGTAATAGGCCGTTTTTCCCAATTTACTCTATGATTCTCTCTTAAGACTAGGACAAATTCTTGAAACCATGATGCTTTTCTGATTCTACTACCTAGGGAGAACATGAATCACGTTGTCTTTTCCAAATCTGATGTTTGTCTGGACCGGGAACCTCCGTTATGAAAGTGGAGTTTTGCGGTAATAGGCCGCTTTTTCCAAATTTACTCTTTGATTCTCTCTTAAGAGAAGGAGAAATTCTTGAAACCATGATGCTTTTCTGATTCTACTACCTAGGGAGAACATGAATCACGTTGTCTTTTCCAAATCTGATGTTTGTCTGGACCGGGAACCTCCGTTATGAAAGTGGAGTTTTGGGTAATAGGCCGGTTTTTCAAATTTGTTCTTTGATTTTCTCTTAAGGCAAGGAGAGATTCTTGAAACCATGATGTTTTTCTGATTCTACTACCTAGGGAGAACATGAATCACATCGACTTTTTGAAATCTGGTGTGTGTCTGGGCCGGGAACCTCAGTTCTTAAACTGAGTTTCACCGTCAATACAATAGGCCTTTTGAGCATCTGCGGTAATAGGCCGTTTTTCCCAATTTACTCTATGATTCTCTCTTAAGGCTAGGAGAAATTCTTGAAACCATGATGCTTTTCTGATTCTACTACCTAGGGAGAACATGAATCACGTTGTCTTTTCCAAATCTGATGTTTGTCTGGACCGGGAACCTCCGTTATGAAAGTGGAGTTTTGCGGTAATAGGCCGCTTTTTCCAAATTTACTCTTTGATTCTCTCTTAAGAGAAGGAGAAATTCTTGAAACCCTGATGTTTTTCTGATTCTACTACCTAGGGAGAACATAAATCACGTCGGCTTTTTCAAATCTGATGTTTGTCTGGACCGGGAACCTCCATTATGAAAGTGGAGTTTTGGGTAATAGGCCGGTTTTTCAAATTTGTTCTTTGATTTTCTCTTAAGGGAAGGAGAGATTCTTGAAACCATGATGTTTTTCTGATTCTACTACCTAGGGAGAACATGAATCACATCGACTTTTTGAAATCTGGTGTGTGTCTGGGCCGGGAACCTCAGTTCTTAAAGTTGAGTTTCACGGTCAATACAATAGACCTTTTGAGCATATGCGGTAATAGCCCGTTTTTCCCAATTTACTCTATGTATCTCTCTTAAGACTAGGAGAAATTCTTGAAACCATGATGCTTTTCTGATTCTACTACCTAGGGAGAACATGAATCACATCGACTTTTTGAAATCTGGTGTGTGTCTGGACCGGGAACCTCAGTTCTTAAAGGTGAGTTTCACCGTCAATACAATAGGCCTTTTGAGCATATGTGGTAATAGGCCGTTTTTCCCAATTTACTCTATGATTCTCTCTTAAGACTAGGAGAAATTCTTGAAACCATGATGCTTTTCTGATTCTACTACCTAGGGAGAACATGAATCATATCGACTTTTTGAAATCTGGTGTGTGTCTGGGCCGGGAACCTCAGTTCTTATAGTTGAGTTTCACCGTCAATACATTAGGCCTTTTGAGCATATGCGGTAATAGGCCGTTTTTCCCAATTTACTCTATGATTCTCTCTTAAGACTAGGACAAATTCTTGAAACCATGATGCTTTTCTGATTCTACTACCTAGGGAGAACATGAATCACGTTGTCTTTTCCAAATCTGATGTTTGTCTGGACCGGGAACCTCCGTTATGGAAGTGGAGTTTTGCGGTAATAGGCCGCTTTTTCCAAATTTACTCTTTGATTCTCTCTTAAGAGAAGGAGAAATTCTTGAAACCATGATGCTTTTCTGATTCTACTACCTAGGGAGAACATGAATCACGTTGTCTTTTCCAAATCTGATGTTTGTCTGGACCGGGAACCTCCGTTATGAAAGTGGAGTTTTGGGTAATAGGCCGGTTTTTCAAATTTGTTCTTTGATTTTCTCTTAAGGCAAGGAGAGATTCTTGAAACCATGATGTTTTTCTGATTCTACTACCTAGGGAGAACATGAATCACATCGACTTTTTGAAATCTGGTGTGTGTCTGGGCCGGGAACCTCAGTTCTTAAACTGAGTTTCACCGTCAATACAATAGGCCTTTTGAGCATCTGCGGTAATAGGGCGTTTTTCCCAATTTACTCTATGATTCTCTCTTAAGGCTAGGAGAAATTCTTGAAACCATGATGCTTTTCTGATTCTACTACCTAGGGAGAACATGAATCACGTTGTCTTTTCCAAATCTGATGTTTGTCTGGACCGGGAACCTCCGTTATGAAAGTGGAGTTTTGCGGTAATAGGCCGCTTTTTCCAAATTTACTCTTTGATTCTCTCTTAAGAGAAGGAGAAATTCTTGAAACCATGATGTTTTTCTGATTCTACTACCTAGGGAGAACATAAATCACGTCGGCTTTTTCAAATCTGATGTTTGTCTGGACCGGGAACCTCCATTATGAAAGTGGAGTTTTGGGTAATAGGCCGGTTTTTCAAATTTGTTCTTTGATTTTCTCTTAAGGGAAGGAGAGATTCTTGAAACCATGATGTTTTTCTGATTCTACTACCTAGGGAGAACATGAATCACATCGACTTTTTGAAATCTGGTGTGTGTCTGGGCCGGGAACCTCAGTTGTTAAAGCTGAGTTTCACCGTCAATACAATAGACCTTTTGAGCATATGCGGTAATAGCCCGTATTTCCAAATTTACTCTATGATTCTCTCTTAAGACTAGGAGAAATTCTTGAAACCATGATGCTTTTCTGATTCTACTACCTAGGGAGAACATGAATCACATCGACTTTTTGAAATCTGGTGTGTGTCTGGGCCGGGAACCTCAGTTCTTAAAGTTGACTTTCACCGTCAATACAAAAGGCCTTTTGAGCATATGCGGTAATAGGCCGTTTCTCCCAAATTACTCTATGATTCTCTCTTAAGACTAGGAGAAATTCTTGAAACCATGATGCTTTTCTGCTTCTACTACCTAGGGAGAACATGAATCACGTTGTCTTTTCCAAATCTGATGTTTGTCTGGACCGGGAACCTCCGTTATGAAAGTGGAGTTTTGCGGTAATAGGCCGCTTTTTCCAAATTTACTCTTTGATTCTCTCTTAAGAGAAGGAGAAATTCTTGAAACCATGATGCTTTTCTGATTCTACTACCTAGGGAGAACATGAATCACGTTGTCTTTTCCAAATCTGATGTTTGTCTGGACCGGGAACCTCCGTTATGAAAGTGGAGTTTTTCTGTAATAGGCCGGTTTATCAAATTTATTCCTTGATTTTCTCTTAAGGCAAGGAGAGATTCGTGAAACCATGATGTTTTTCTGATTCTACTACCTAGGAAGAAAATGAATCACATCGCCTTTTTGAAATCTGGTGTGTGTCTGGGCCGGGAACCTCAGTTCTTATAGTTGAGTTTCACCGTCAATACATTAGGCCTTTTGAGCATATGCGGTAATAGGCCGTTTTTCCCAATTTACTCTATGATTCTCTCTTAAGACTAGGAGAAATTCCTGAAACCATGATGCTTTTCTGATTCTACTACCTAGGGAGAACATGAATCACGTTGTCTTTTCCAAATCTGATGTTTGTCTGGACCGGGAACCTCCGTTATGAAAGTGGAGTTTTGCGGTAATAGGCCGCTTTTTCCAAATTTACTCTTTGATTCTCTCTTAAGAGAAGGAGAAATTCTTGAAACCATGATGCTTTTCTGATTCTACTACCTAGGGAGAACATGAATCACGTTGTCTTTTCCAAATCTGATGTTTGTCTGGACCGGGAACCTCCGTTATGAAAGTGGAGTTTTGGGTAATAGGCCGGTTTTTCAAATTTGTTCTTTGATTTTCTATTAAGGCAAGGAGAGATTCTTGAAACCATGATGTTTTTCTGATTCTACTACCTAGGGAGAACATGAATCACATCGACTTTTTGAAATCTCGTGTGTGTCTGGGCCCGGAACCTCAGTTCTTAAAGCTGAGTTTCACCGTCAATACAATAGACCTTTTGAGCATATGCGGTAATAGCCCGTTTTTCCCAATTTACTCTATGATTCTCTCTTAAGACTAGGAGAAATTCTTGAAACCATGATGCTTTTCTGATTCTACTAACTAGGGAGAACATGAATCACATCGACTTTTTGAAATCTGGGGTGTGTCTGGGCCGGGAACCTCAGTTCTTAAAGTTGAGTTTCCCCGTCAATACAATAGGCCTTTTGAGTATATGCGGTAATAGGCCGTTTTTCCTAATTTACTCTTGGATTCTCTATTAAGAGAAGGAGAAATTCTTGAAACCATGATGTTTTTCTGATTCTACTACCTAGGGAGAACATGAATCACGTCGTCTTTTTCAAATCTGATGTTTGTCTGGACCGGGAACCTCCGTTATGAAAGTGGAGTTTTGCGGTAATAGGCCGCTTTTTCCAAATTTACTCTTTGATTCTCTCTTAAGAGAAGGAGAAATTCTTAAAACCATGAGGTTTTTCTGATTCTACTTCCTAGGGAGAACATCAATCACGTCGTCTTTTTCAAATCTGATGTTTGTCTGGACCAGGAACCTCCGTTATGAAAGTGGAGTTTTGCCGTAATAGGCCGGTTTATCAAATTTATTTTTGATTTTCTCTTAAGGCAAGGAGAGATTCGTGAAACCATGACGTTTTTCTGATTCTACTACCTAGGAAGAACATGAATCACATCGCCTTTTTGAAATCTGGTGTGTGTCTGGGCCGGGAACCTCAGTTCTTATACTTGAGTTTCACCGTCAATACATTAGGCCTTTTGAGCATATGCGGTAATAGGCCGTTTTTCCCAATTTACTCTATGATTCTCTCTTAAGACTAGGAGAAATTCCTGAAACCATGATGCTTTTCTGATTCTACTACCTAGGGAGAACATGAATCACGTTGTCTTTTCCAAATCTGATGTTTGTCTGGACCGGGAACCTCCGTTATGAAAGTGGAGTTTTGCGGTAATAGGCCGCTTTTTCCAAATTTACTCTTTGATTCTCTCTTAAGAGAAGGAGAAATTCTTGAAACCATGATGCTTTTCTGATTCTACTACCTAGGGAGAACATGAATCACGTTGTCTTTTCCAAATCTGATGTTTGTCTGGACCGGGAACCTCCGTTATGAAAGTGGAGTTTTGGGTAATAGGCCGGTTTTTCAAACTTGTTCTTTGATTTTCTCTTAAGGCAAGGAGAGATTCTTGAAACCATGATGTTTTTCTGATTCTACTACCTAGGGAGAACATGAATCACATCGACTTTTTGAAATCTCGTGTGTGTCTGGGCCCGGAACCTCAGTTCTTAAAGCTGAGTTTCACCGTCAATACAATAGACCTTTTGAGCATATGCGGTAATAGGCCGTTTTTCCCAATTTACTCTATGATTCTCTCTTAAGACTAGGAGAAATTCTTGAAACCATGATGCTTTTCTGATTCTACTACCTAGGGAGAACATGAATCACGTTGTCTTTTCCAAATCTGATGTTTGTCTGGACCGGGAACCTCCGTTATGAAAGTGGAGTTTTGCGGTAATAGGCCGCTTTTTCCAAATTTACTCTTTGATTCTCTCTTAAGAGAAGGAGAAATTCTTGAAACCATGATGCTTTTCTGATTCTACTACCTAGGGAGAACATAAATCACGTCGACTTTTTCAAATCTGATGTTTGTCTGGACCGGGAACCTCCATTATGAAAGTGGAGTTTTGGGTAATAGGCCGGTTTTTCAAATTTGTTCTTTGATTTTCTCTTAAGGCAAGGAGAGATTCTTGAAACCATGATGTTTTTCTGATTCTACTACCTAGGGAGAACATGAATCACATCGCCTTTTTGAAATCTGGTGTGTGTCTGGGCCGGGAACCTCAGTTCTTAAAGTTGAGGTTCACGGTCAATACAATAGACCTTTTGAGCATATGCGGTAATAGCCCGTTTTTCCCAATTTACTCTATGTATCTCTCTTAAGACTAGGAGAAATTCTTGAAACCATGATGCTTTTCTGATTCTACTACCTAGGGAGAACATGAATCACATCGACTTTTTGAAATCTGGTGTGTGTCTGGACCGGGAACCTCAGTTCTTAAAGGTGAGTTTCACCGTCAATACAATAGGCCTTTTGAGCATATGTGGTAATAGGCCGTTTTTCCCAATTTACTCTATGATTCTCTCTTAAGACTAGGAGAAATTCTTGAAACCATGATGCTTTTCTGATTCTACTACCTAGGGAGAACATGAATCATATCGACTTTTTGAAATCTGGTGTGTGTCTGGGCCGGGAACCTCAGTTCTTATAGTTGAGTTTCACCGTCAATACATTAGGCCTTTTGAGCATATGCGGTAATAGGCCGTTTTTCCCAATTTACTCTATGATTCTCTCTTAAGACTAGGACAAATTCTTGAAACCATGATGCTTTTCTGATTCTACTACCTAGGGAGAACATGAATCACGTTGTCTTTTCCAAATCTGATGTTTGTCTGGACCGGGAACCTCCGTTATGAAAGTGGAGTTTTGGGTAATAGGCCGGTTTTTCAAACTTGTTCTTTGATTTTCTCTTAAGGCAAGGAGAGATTCTTGAAACCATGATGTTTTTCTGATTCTACTACCTAGGGAGAACATGAATCACATCGACTTTTTGAAATCTCGTGTGTGTCTGGGCCCGGAACCTCAGTTCTTAAAGCTGAGTTTCACCGTCAATACAATAGACCTTTTGAGCATATGCGGTAATAGGCCGTTTTTCCCAATTTACTCTATGATTCTCTCTTAAGACTAGGAGAAATTCTTGAAACCATGATGCTTTTCTGATTCTACTACCTAGGGAGAACATGAATCACGTTGTCTTTTCCAAATCTGATGTTTGTCTGGACCGGGAACCTCCGTTATGAAAGTGGAGTTTTGCGGTAATAGGCCGCTTTTTCCAAATTTACTCTTTGATTCTCTCTTAAGAGAAGGAGAAATTCTTGAAACCATGATGCTTTTCTGATTCTACTACCTAGGGAGAACATAAATCACGTCGACTTTTTCAAATCTGATGTTTGTCTGGACCGGGAACCTCCATTATGAAAGTGGAGTTTTGGGTAATAGGCCGGTTTTTCAAATTTGTTCTTTGATTTTCTCTTAAGGCAAGGAGAGATTCTTGAAACCATGATGTTTTTCTGATTCTACTACCTAGGGAGAACATGAATCACATCGCCTTTTTGAAATCTGGTGTGTGTCTGGGCCGGGAACCTCAGTTCTTAAAGTTGAGGTTCACGGTCAATACAATAGACCTTTTGAGCATATGCGGTAATAGCCCGTTTTTCCCAATTTACTCTATGTATCTCTCTTAAGACTAGGAGAAATTCTTGAAACCATGATGCTTTTCTGATTCTACTACCTAGGGAGAACATGAATCACATCGACTTTTTGAAATCTGGTGTGTGTCTGGACCGGGAACCTCAGTTCTTAAAGGTGAGTTTCACCGTCAATACAATAGGCCTTTTGAGCATATGTGGTAATAGGCCGTTTTTCCCAATTTACTCTATGATTCTCTCTTAAGACTAGGAGAAATTCTTGAAACCATGATGCTTTTCTGATTCTACTACCTAGGGAGAACATGAATCATATCGACTTTTTGAAATCTGGTGTGTGTCTGGGCCGGGAACCTCAGTTCTTATAGTTGAGTTTCACCGTCAATACATTAGGCCTTTTGAGCATATGCGGTAATAGGCCGTTTTTCCCAATTTACTCTATGATTCTCTCTTAAGACTAGGACAAATTCTTGAAACCATGATGCTTTTCTGATTCTACTACCTAGGGAGAACATGAATCACGTTGTCTTTTCCAAATCTGATGTTTGTCTGGACCGGGAACCTCCGTTATGGAAGTGGAGTTTTGCGGTAATAGGCCGCTTTTTCCAAATTTACTCTTTGATTCTCTCTTAAGAGAAGGAGAAATTCTTGAAACCATGATGCTTTTCTGATTCTACTACCTAGGGAGAACATGAATCACGTTGTCTTTTCCAAATCTGATGTTTGTCTGGACCGGGAACCTCCGTTATGAAAGTGGAGTTTTGCGGTAATAGGCCGCTTTTTCCAAATTTACTCTTTGATTCTCTCTTAAGAGAAGGAGAAATTCTTGAAACCATGATGCTTTTCTGATTCTACTACCTAGGGAGAACATAAATCACGTCGACTTTTTCAAATCTGATGTTTGTCTGGACCGGGAACCTCCATTATGAAAGTGGAGTTTTGGGTAATAGGCCGGTTTTTCAAATTTGTTCTTTGATTTTCTCTTAAGGCAAGGAGAGATTCTTGAAACCATGATGTTTTTCTGATTCTACTACCTAGGGAGAACATGAATCACATCGCCTTTTTGAAATCTGGTGTGTGTCTGGGCCGGGAACCTCAGTTCTTAAAGTTGAGGTTCACGGTCAATACAATAGACCTTTTGAGCATATGCGGTAATAGCCCGTTTTTCCCAATTTACTCTATGTATCTCTCTTAAGACTAGGAGAAATTCTTGAAACCATGATGCTTTTCTGATTCTACTACCTAGGGAGAACATGAATCACATCGACTTTTTGAAATCTGGTGTGTGTCTGGACCGGGAACCTCAGTTCTTAAAGGTGAGTTTCACCGTCAATACAATAGGCCTTTTGAGCATATGTGGTAATAGGCCGTTTTTCCCAATTTACTCTATGATTCTCTCTTAAGACTAGGAGAAATTCTTGAAACCATGATGCTTTTCTGATTCTACTACCTAGGGAGAACATGAATCATATCGACTTTTTGAAATCTGGTGTGTGTCTGGGCCGGGAACCTCAGTTCTTATAGTTGAGTTTCACCGTCAATACATTAGGCCTTTTGAGCATATGCGGTAATAGGCCGTTTTTCCCAATTTACTCTATGATTCTCTCTTAAGACTAGGACAAATTCTTGAAACCATGATGCTTTTCTGATTCTACTACCTAGGGAGAACATAAATCACGTTGTCTTTTCCAAATCTGATGTTTGTCTGGACCGGGAACCTCCGTTATGGAAGTGGAGTTTTGCGGTAATAGGCCGCTTTTTCCAAATTTACTCTTTGATTCTCTCTTAAGAGAAGGAGAAATTCTTGAAACCATTATGCTTTTCTGATTCTACTACCTAGGGAGAACATGAATCACGTTGTCTTTTCCAAATCTGATGTTTGTCTGGACCGGGAACCTCCGTTATGAAAGTGGAGTTTTGGGTAATAGGCCGGTTTTTCAAATTTGTTCTTTGATTTTCTCTTAAGGCAAGGAGAGATTCTTGAAACCATGATGTTTTTCTGATTCTACTACCTAGGGAGAACATGAATCACATCGACTTTTTGAAATCTGGTGTGTGTCTGGGCCGGGAACCTCAGTTCTTAAACTGAGTTTCACCGTCAATACAATAGGCCTTTTGAGCATCTGCGGTAATAGGCCGTTTTTCCCAATTTACTCTATGATTCTCTCTTAAGGCTAGGAGAAATTCTTGAAACCATGATGCTTTTCTGATTCTACTACCTAGGGAGAACATGAATCACGTTGTCTTTTCCAAATCTGATGTTTGTCTGGACCGGGAACCTCCGTTATGAAAGTGGAGTTTTGCGGTAATAGGCCGCTTTTTCCAAATTTACTCTTTGATTCTCTCTTAAGAGAAGGAGAAATTCTTGAAACCATGATGTTTTTCTGATTCTACTACCTAGGGAGAACATAAATCACGTCGGCTTTTTCAAATCTGATGTTTGTCTGGACCGGGAACCTCCATTATGAAAGTGGAGTTTTGGGTAATAGGCCGGTTTTTCAAATTTGTTCTTTGATTTTCTCTTAAGGGAAGGAGAGATTCTTGAAACCATGATGTTTTTCTGATTCTACTACCTAGGGAGAACATGAATCACATCGACTTTTTGAAATCTGGTGTGTGTCTGGGCCGGGAACCTCAGTTGTTAAAGCTCAGTTTCACCGTCAATACAATAGACCTTTTGAGCATATGCGGTAATAGCCCGTTTTTCCCAATTTACTCTATGATTCTCTCTTAAGACTAGGAGAAATTCTTGAAACCATGATGCTTTTCTGATTCTACTACCTAGGGAGAACATGAATCACATCGACTTTTTAATCTGGTGTGTGTCTGGGCCGGGAACCTCAGTTCTTAAAGTTGACTTTCACCGTCAATACAAAAGGCCTTTTGAGCATATGCGGTAATAGGCCGTTTCTCCCAATTTACTCTATGATTCTCTCTTAAGACTAGGAGAAATTCTTGAAACCATGATGCTTTTCTGCTTCTACTACCTAGGGAGAACATGAATCACGTTGTCTTTTCCAAATCTGATGTTTGTCTGGACCGGGAACCTCCGTTATGAAAGTGGAGTTTTGCGGTAATAGGCCGCTTTTTCCAAATTTACTCTTTGATTCTCTCTTAAGAGAAGGAGAAATTCTTGAAACCATGATGCTCTTCTGATTCTACTACCTAGGGAGAACATGAATCACGTTGTCTTTTCCAAATCTGCTGTTTGTCTGGACCGGGAACCTCCGTTATGAAAGTGGAGTTTTTCTGTAATAGGCCGGTTTATCAAATTTATTCCTTGATTTTCTCTTAAGGCAAGGAGAGATTCGTGAAACCATGATGTTTTTCTGATTCTACTACCTAGGAAGAAAATGAATCACATCGCCTTTTTGAAATCTGGTGTGTGTCTGGGCCGGGAACCTCAGTTCTTATAGTTGAGTTTCACCGTCAATACATTAGGCCTTTTGAGCATATGCGGTAATAGGCCGATTTTCCCAATTTACTCTATGATTCTCTCTTAAGACTAGGAGAAATTCCTGAAACCATGATGCTTTTCTGATTCTACTACCTAGGGAGAACATGAATCACGTTGTCTTTTCCAAATCTGATGTTTGTCTGGACCGGGAACCTCCGTTATGAAAGTGGAGTTTTTTGGTAATAGGCCGCTTTTTCCAAATTTACTCTTTGATTCTCTCTTAAGAGAAGGAGAAATTCTTGAAACCATGATGCTTTTCTGATTCTACTACCTAGGGAGAACATGAATCACGTTGTCTTTTCCAAATCTGATGTTTGTCTGGACCGGGAACCTCCGTTATGAAAGTGGAGTTTTGGGTAATAGGCCGGTTTTTCAAATTTGTTCTTTGATTTTCTCTTAAGGCAAGGAGAGATTCTTGAAACCATGATGTTTTTCTGATTCTACTACCTAGGGAGAACATGAATCACATCGCCTTTTTGAAATCTGGTGTGTGTCTGGGCCAGGAACCTCAGTTCTTAACGTTGAGTTTCACCGTCTATACAATAGGCCTATTGAGCATCTGCGGTAATAGGCCGTTTTTCCCAATTTACTCTATGATTCTCTCTTAAGGCTAGGAGAAATTCTTGAAACCATGATGCTTTTCTGATTCTACTACCTAGGGAGAACATGAATCACGTTGTCTTTTCCAAATCTGATGTTTGTCTGGACCGGGAACCTCCGTTATGAAAGTGGAGTTTTGCGGTAATAGGCCGCTTTTTCCAAATTTACTCTTTGATTCTCTCTTGAGAGAAGGAGAAATTCTTGAAACCATGATGCTTTTCTGATTCTACTACATAGGGAGAACATGAATCACGTTGTCTTTTCCAAATCTGATGTTTGTCTGGACCGGGAACCTCCGTTATGAAAGTAGAGTTTTGCGGTAATAGTCCGGTTTATCAAATTTATTCTTTGATTTTCTCTTAAGGCAAGGAGAGGTTCTTGAAACCATGATGTTTTTCAGATTCTACTACCTAGGGAGAACATGAATCACATCGCCTTTTTGAAATCTGGTGTGTGTCTGGGCCGGGAACCTCAGTTCTTAAAGTTGAGTTTCACCGTGAATACAATAGACCTTTTGAGCATATGCGGTAGTAGGCCGTTTTTCCCAATTTACTCTATGATTCTCTCTTAAGACTAGGAGAAATTCTTGAAACCATGATGCTTTTCTGATTCTACTACCTAGGGAGAACATGAATCACATCGACTTTTTGAAATCTGGTGTGTGTATGGGCCGGGAACCTCAGTTCTTAAAGTTGAGTTTCACCGTCAATACAATAGGCCTTTTGAGCATATGCTGTAATAGGGTGTTTTTCCCAATTTACTCTATGATTCTCTCTTAAGACTAGGAGAAATTCTTGAAACCATGATGCTTTTCTGATTCTACTACCTAGGGAGAACATGAATAACATCGACTTTTTGAAATCTGGTGTGTGTCTGGGCCGGGAACCTCAGTTCTTAAAGTTGAGTTTCACCGTCAATACAATAGGCCTTTTGAGCATATGCGGTAATAGGCCGTTTTTCCCAATTTACTCTATGATTCTCTCTTAAGACTAGGAGAAATTCTTGAAACCATGATGCTTTTCTGATTCTACTACCTAGGGAGAACATGAATCACATCGACTTTTTGAAATCTGGTTGGTGTCTGGGCCGGGAACCTCAGTTCTTATAGTTGAGTTTCACCGTCAATACATTAGGCCTTTTGAGCATATGCGGTAATAGGCCGTTTTTCCCAATTTACTCTATGATTCTCTCTTAAGACTAGGAGAAATTCTTGAAACCATGATGCTTTTCTGATTCTACTACCTAGGGAGAACATGAATCACGTTGTCTTTTCCAAATCTGATGTTTGTCTGGACCGGGAACCTCCGTTATGAAAGTGGAGTTTTGCGGTAATAGGCCGCTTTTTCCAAATTTACTCTTTGATTCTCTCTTAAGAGAAGGAGAAATTCTTGAAACCATGATGCTTTTCTGATTCTACTACCTAGGGAGAACATGAATCACGTTGTCTTTTCCAAATCTGATGTTTGTCTGGACCGGGAACCTCCGTTATGAAAGTGGAGTTTTGGGTAATAGGCCGGTTTTTCAAATTTGTTCTTTGATTTTCTCTTAAGGCAAGGAGAGATTCTTGAAACCATGATGTTTTTCAGATTCTACTACCTAGGAAGAACATGAATCACATCGCCTTTTTGAAATCTGGTGTGTGTCTGGGCCGGGAACCTCAGTTCTTAAAGTTGAGTTTCACCGTCAATACAATAGGCCTTTTGAGCATATGCGGTAATAGCCCGTTTTTCCATATTTACTCTATGATTCTCTCTTAAGACTAGGAGAAATTCTTGAAACCATGATGCTTTTCTGATTCTACTACCTAGGGAGAACATGAATCACATTGACTTTTTGAAATCTGGTGTGTGTCTGGGCCGGGAACCTAAGTTCTTAAGGTTGAGTTTCCCCGTCAATACAATAGGCCTTTTGAGTATATGCGGTAATAGGCCGTTTTTCCTAATTTACTCTTGGATTCTCTCTTAAGAGAAGGAGAAATTCTTGAAACCATGATGTTTTTCTGATTCTACTACCTAGGGAGAACATGAATCACGTCGTCTTTTTCAAATCTGATGTTTGTCTGGACCGTGAACCTCCGTTATGAAAGTGGAGTTTTGCGGTAATAGGCCGCTTTTTCCAAATTTACTCTTTGATTCTCTCTTAAGAGAAGGAGAAATTCTGAAAACCATGAGGTTTTTCTGATTCTACTTCCTAGGGAGAACATCAATCACGTCGTCTTTTTCAAATCTGATGTTTGTGTGGACCAGGAACCTCCGTTATGAAAGTGGAGTTTTGCCGTAATAGGCCGGTTTATCAAATTTATTTTTGATTTTCTCTTAAGGCAAGGAGAGATTCGTGAAACCATGATGTTTTTCTGATTCTACTACCTAGGAAGAACATGAATCACATCGCCTTTTTGAAATCTGGTGTGTGTCTGGGCCGGGAACCTCAGTTCTTAAAGTTGAGTTTCACCGTCAATACAATAGGCCTTTTGAGCATATGCGCTAATAGGGCGTTTTTCCCAATTTACTCTATGATTCTCTCTTAAGACTAGGAGAAATTCTTGAAACCATGATGCTTTTCTGATTCTACTACCTAGGGAGAACATGAATCACGTTGTCTTTTCCAAATCTGATGTTTGTCTGGACCGGGAACCTCCGTTATGAAAGTGGAGTTTTGCGGTAATAGGCCGCTTTTTCCAAATTTACTCTTTGTTTCTCCCTTAAGAGAAGGAGAAATTCTTGAAACCATGATGTTTTTCTAATTCTACTACCTAGGGAGAACATAAATCACGTCGACTTTTTCAAATCTGATGTTTGTCTGGAACGGGAACCTCCATTATGAAAGTGGAGTTTTGGGTAATAGGCCGGTTTTTCAAATTTGTTCTTTGATTTTCTCTTAAGGCAAGGAGAGATTCTTGAAACCATGATGTTTTTCTGATTCTACTACCTAGAGAGAACATGAATCACATCGCCTTTTTGAAATCTCGTGTGTGTCTGGGCCGGGAACCTCAGTTCTTAAAGTTGAGTTTCACCGTCAATACAATAGACCTTTTGAGCATATGCGGTAATAGGCCGTTTTTCCCAATTTACTCTATGATTCTCTCTTAAGACTAGGAGAAATTCTTGAAACCATGATGCTTTTCTGATTCTACTACCTAGGGAGAACATGAATCACGTTGTCTTTTCCAAATCTGATGTTTGTCTGGACCGGGAACCTCCGTTATGAAAGTGGAGTTTTGCGGTAATAGGCCGCTTTTTCCAAATTTACTCTTTGATTCTCTCTTGAGAGAAGGAGAAATTCTTGAAACCATGATGCTTTTCTGATTCTACTACCTAGGGAGAACATGAATCACGTTGTCTTTTCCAAATCTGATGTTTGTCTGGACCGGGAACCTCCGTTATGAAAGTAGAGTTTTGCGGTAATAGTCCGGTTTATCAAATTTATTCTTTGATTTTCTCTTAAGGCAAGGAGAGGTTCTTGAAACCATGATGTTTTTCAGATTCTACTACCTAGGGAGAACATGAATCACATCGCCTTTTTGAAATCTGGTGTGTGTCTGGGCCGGGAACCTCAGTTCTTAAAGTTGAGTTTCACCGTGAATACAATAGACCTTTTGAGCATATGCGGTAGTAGGCCGTTTTTCCCAATTTACTCTATGATTCTCTCTTAAGACTAGGAGAAATTCTTGAAACCATGATGCTTTTCTGATTCTACTACCTAGGGAGAACATGAATCACATCGACTTTTTGAAATCTGGTGTGTGTCTGTGCCGGGAACCTCAGTTCTTAAAGTTGAGTTTCACCGTCAATACAATAGGCCTTTTGAGCATATGCGGTAATAGGGTGTTTTTCCCAATTTACTGTATGATTCTCTCTTAAGACTAGGAGAAATTCTTGAAACCATGATGCTTTTCTGATTCTACTACCTAGGGAGAACATGAATCACGTTGTCTTTACCAAATCTGATGTTTGTCTGGACCGGGAACCTCCGTTATGAAAGTGGAGTTTTGCGGTAATAGGCCGCTTTTTCCAAATTTACTCTTTGATTCTCTCTTAAGAGAAGGAGAAATTCTTGAAACCATGATGCTTTTCTGATTCTACTACCTAGGGAGAAGATGAATCATGTTGTCTTTTCCAAATCTGATGTTTGTCTGGACCGGGAACCTCCGTTATGAAAGTGGAGTTTTGGGTAATAGGCCGGTTTTTCAAATTTGTTCTTTGATTTTCTCTTAAGGCAAGGAGAGATTCTTGAAACCATGATGTTTTTCTGATTCTACTACCTAGGGAGAACATGAATCACATCGACTTTTTGAAATCTGGTGCGTGTCTGGGACGGGAACCTCAGTTCTTAAAGCTCAGTTTCACCGTCAAAACAATAGACCTTTTGAGCATATGCGGTAATAGGCCGTTTTTCCCAATTTACTCTATGATTCTCTCTTAAGACTAGGAGAAATTCTTGAAACCATGATGCTTTTCTGATTCTACTACCTAGGGAGAACATGAATCACGTTGTCTTTTCCAAATCTGATGTTTGTCTGGACCGGGAACCTCCGTTATGAAAGTGGAGTTTTGCAGTAATAGGCCGGTTTATCAAATTTACTCTTTGATTCTCTCTTAAGAGTAGGAGAAATTCTTAAAACCATGAGGTTTTTCTGATTCTACTTCCTAGGGAGAACATGAATCACGTCGTCTTTTTCAAATCTGACGTTTGTCTGGACCAGGAACCACCGTTATGAAAGTGGAGTTTTGCCGTAATAGGCCGGTTTATCAAATTTATTCTTTGATTTTCTCTTAAGGCAAGGAGAGATTCGTGAAACCATAATGTTTTTCTGATTCTACTACGTAGGAAGAACATGAATCACATCGCCTTTTTGAAATCTGGTGTGTGTCTGGGCTGGGAACCTTAATTCTTAAAGTTGAGTTTCCCCATCAATACAATAGGCCTTTTGAGCATATGCGGTAATAGGCCGTTTTTCCCAATTTCCTCTATGATTCTCTCTTAAGACTAGGAGAAATTCTTGAAACCATGATGCTTTTCTGATTCTACTACCTAGGGAGAACATGAATCACGTTGTCTTTTCCAAATCTGATGTTTGTCTGGACCGGGAACCTCCGTTATGAAAGTGGAGTTTTGCGGTAATAGGCCGCTTTTTCCAAATTTACTCTTTGTTTCTCCCTTAAGAGAAGGAGAAATTCTTGAAACCATGATGTTTTTCTAATTCTACTACCTAGGGAGAACATAAATCACGTCGACTTTTTCAAATCTGATGTTTGTCTGGAACGGGAACCTCCATTATGAAAGTGGAGTTTTGGGTAATAGGCCGGTTTTTCAAATTTGTTCTTTGATTTTCTCTTAAGGCAAGGAGAGATTCTTGAAACCATGATGTTTTTCTGATTCTACTACCTAGAGAGAACATGAATCACATCGCCTTTTTGAAATCTCGTGTGTGTCTGGGCCGGGAACCTCAGTTCTTAAAGTTGAGTTTCACCGTCAATACAATAGACCTTTTGAGCATATGCGGTAATAGGCCGTTTTTCCCAATTTACTCTATGATTCTCTCTTAAGACTAGGAGAAATTCTTGAAACCATGATGCTTTTCTGATTCTACTACCTAGGGAGAACATGAATCACGTTGTCTTTTCCAAATCTGATGTTTGTCTGGACCGGGAACCTCCGTTCTGAAAGTGGAGTTTTGCGGTAATAGGCCGCTTTTTCCAAATTTACTCTTTGATTCTCTCTTGAGAGAAGGAGAAATTCTTGAAACCATGATGCTTTTCTGATTCTACTACCTAGGGAGAACATGAATCACGTTGTCTTTTCCAAATCTGATGTTTGTCTGGACCGGGAACCTCCGTTATGAAAGTAGAGTTTTGCGGTAATAGTCCGGTTTATCAAATTTATTCTTTGATTTTCTCTTAAGGCAAGGAGAGGTTCTTGAAACCATGATGTTTTTCAGATTCTACTACCTAGGGAGAACATGAATCACATCGCCTTTTTGAAATCTGGTGTGTGTCTGGGCCGGGAACCTCAGTTCTTAAAGTTGAGTTTCACCGTGAATACAATAGACCTTTTGAGCATATGCGGTAGTAGGCCGTTTTTCCCAATTTACTCTATGATTCTCTCTTAAGACTAGGAGAAATTCTTGAAACCATGATGCTTTTCTGATTCTACTACCTAGGGAGAACATGAATCACATCGACTTTTTGAAATCTGGTGTGTGTCTGGGCCGGGAACCTTAATTCTTAAAGTTGAGTTTCCCCATCAATACAATAGGCCTTTTGAGCATATGCGGTAATAGGCCGTTTTTCCCAATTTCCTCTATGATTCTCTCTTAAGACTAGGAGAAATTCTTGAAACCATGATGCTTTTCTGATTCTACTACCTAGGGAGAACATGAATCACGTTGTCTTTTCCAAATCTGATGTTTGTCTGGACCGGGAACCTCCGTTATGAAAGTGGAGTTTTGCAGTAATAGGCCGCTTTTTCCAAATTTACTCTTTGATTCTCTCTTAAGAGAAGGAGAAATTCTTGAAACCATGATGCTTTTCTGATTCTACTACCTAGGGAGAACAAGAATCACGTTGTCTTTTCCAAATCTGATGTTTGTCTGGACCGGGAACCTCCGTTATGAAAGTAGAGTTTTGCGGTAATAGTCCGGTTTATCAAATTTATTCTTTGATTTTCTCTTAAGGCAAGGAGAGGTTCTTGAAACCATGATGTTTTTCAGATTCTACTACCTAGGGAGAACATGAATCACATCGCCTTTTTGAAATCTGGTGTGTGTCTGGGCCGGGAACCTCAGTTCTTAAAGTTGAGTTTCACCGTCAATACAATAGGCCTTTTGAGCATATGCGGTAATAGGCCGTTTTTCCCAATTTACTCTATGATTCTCTCTTAAGACTAGGAGAAATTCTTGAAACCATGATGCTTTTCTGATTCTACTACCTAGGGAGAACATGAATCACATCGACTTTTTGAAATCTGGTGTGTGTCTGGGCCGGGAACCTCAGTTCTTATAGTTGAGTTTCACCGTCAATACATTAGGCCTTTTGAGCATATGCGGTAATAGGCCGTTTTTCCCAATTTACTCTATGATTCTCTCTTAAGACTAGGAGAAATTCTTGAAACCATGATGCTTTTCTGATTCTACTACCTAGGGAGAACATGAATCACGTTGTCTTTTCCAAATCTGATGTTTGTCTGGACCGGGAACCTCCGTTATGAAAGTGGAGTTTTGCGGTAATAGGCCGCTTTTTCCAAATTTACTCTTTGATTCTCTCTTAAGAGAAGGAGAAATTCTTGAAACCATGATGCTTTTCTGATTCTACTACCTAGGGAGAACATGAATCACGTTGTCTTTTCCAAATCTGATGTTTGTCTGGACCGGGAACCTCCGTTATGAAAGTAGAGTTTTGCGGTAATAGTCCGGTTTATCAAATTTATTCTTTGATTTTCTCTTAAGGCAAGGAGAGGTTCTTGAAACCATGATGTTTTTCAGATTCTACTACCTAGGGAGAACATGAATCACATCGCCTTTTTGAAATCTGGTGTGTGTCTGGGCCGGGAACCTCAGTTCTTAAAGTTGAGTTTCACCGTGAATACAATAGACCTTTTGAGCATATGCGGTAGTAGGCCGTTTTTCCCAATTTACTCTATGATTCTCTCTTAAGACTAGGAGAAATTCTTGAAACCATGATGCTTTTCTGATTCTACTACCTAGGGAGAACATGAATCACATCGACTTTTTGAAATCTGGTGTGTGTCTGGGCCGGGAACCTCAGTTCTTAAGGTTGAGTTTCACCGTCAATACAATAGGCCTTTTGAGCATATGCGGTAATAGGGCGTTTTTCCCAATTTACTCTATGATTCTCTCTTAAGACTAGGAGAAATTCTTGAAACCATGATGCTTTTCTGATTCTACTACCTAGGGAGAACATGAATCACGTTGTCTTTACCAAATCTGATGTTTATCTGGACCGGGAACCTCCGTTATGAAAGTGGAGTTTTGCGGTAATAGGCCGCTTTTTCCAAATTTACTCTTTGATTCTCTCTTAAGAGAAGGAGAAATTCTTGAAACCATGATGCTTCTCTGATTCTACTACCTAGGGAGAAGATGAATCATGTTGTCTTTTCCAAATCTGATGTTTGTCTGGACCGGGAACCTCCGTTATGAAAGTGGAGTTTTGGGTAATAGGCCGGTTTTTCAAATTTGATTTTCTCTTAAGGCAAGGAGAGATTCTTGAAACCATGATGTTTTTCTGATTCTACTACCTAGGGAGAACATGAATCACATCGACTTTTTGAAATCTGGTGCGTGTCTGGGCCGGGAACCTCAGTTCTTAAAGCTCAGTTTCACCGTCAAAACAATAGACCTTTTGAGCATATGCGGTAATAGCCCGTTTTTCCCAATTTACTCTATGATTCTCTCTTAAGACTAGGAGAAATTCTTGAAACCATGATGCTTTTCTGATTCTACTACCTAGGGAGAACATGAATCACGTTGTCTTTTCCAAATCTGATGTTTGTCTGGACCGGGAACCTCCGTTATGAAAGTGGAGTTTTGCAGTAATAGGCCGGTTTATCAAATTTACTCTTTGATTCTCTCTTAAGAGTAGGAGAAATTCTTAAAACCATGAGGTTTTTCTGATTCTACTTCCTAGGGAGAACATGAATCACGTCGTCTTTTTCAAATCTGACGTTTGTCTGGACCAGGAACCACCGTTATGAAAGTGGAGTTTTGCCGTAATAGGCCGGTTTATCAAATTTATTCTTTGATTTTCTCTTAAGGCAAGGAGAGATTCGTGAAACCATAATGTTTTTCTGATTCTACTACGTAGGAAGAACATGAATCACATCGCCTTTTTGAAATCTGGTGTGTGTCTGGGCCGGGAACCTCAGTTCTTAAAGTTGAGTTTCCCCATCAATACAATAGGCCTTTTGAGCATATGCGGTAATAGGCCGTTTTTCCCAATTTACTCTATGATTCTCTCTTAAGACTAGGAGAAATTCTTGAAACCATGATGCTTTTCTGATTCTACTACCTAGGGAGAACATGAATCACGTTGTCTTTTCCAAATCTGATGTTTGTCTGGACCGGGAACCTCCGTTATGAAAGTGGAGTTTTGCGGTAATAGGCTGCTTTTTCCAAATTTACTCTTTGATTCTCTCTTAAGAGAAGGAGAAATTCTTGAAACCATGATGCTTTTCTGATTCTACTACCTAGGGAGAACATGAATCACGTTGTCTTTTCCAAATCTGATGTTTGTCTGGACCGGGAACCTCCGTTATGAAAGTAGAGTTTTGCGGTAATAGTCCGGTTTATCAAATTTATTCTTTGATTTTCTCTTAAGGCAAGGAGAGGTTCTTGAAACCATGATGTTTTTCAGATTCTACTACCTAGGGAGAACATGAATCACATCGCCTTTTTGAAATCTGGTGTGTGTCTGGGCCGGGAACCTCAGTTCTTAAAGTTGAGTTTCACCGTGAATACAATAGACCTTTTGAGCATATGCGGTAGTAGGCCGTTTTTCCCAATTTACTCTATGATTCTCTCTTAAGACTAGGAGAAATTCTTGAAACCATGATGCTTTTCTGATTCTACTACCTAGGGAGAACATGAATCACATCGACTTTTTGAAATCTGGTGTGTGTCTGGGCCGGGAACCTCAGTTCTTAAAGTTGAGTTTCACCGTCAATACAATAGGCCTTTTGAGCATATGCGGTAATAGGGCGTTTTTCCCAATTTACTCTATGATTCTCTCTTAAGACTAGGAGAAATTCTTGAAACCATGATGCTTTTCTGATTCTACTACCTAGGGAGAACATGAATCACGTTGTCTTTTCCAAATCTGATGTTTGTCTGGACCGGGAACCTCCGTTATGAAAGTGGAGTTTTGCGGTAATAGGCCGCTTTTTCCAAATTTACTCTTTGTTTCTCCCTTAAGAGAAGGAGAAATTCTTGAAACCATGATGTTTTTCTAATTCTACTACCTAGGGAGAACATAAATCACGTCGACTTTTTCAAATCTGATGTTTGTCTGGAACGGGAACCTCCATTATGAAAGTGGAGTTTTGGGTAATAGGCCGGTTTTTCAAATTTGTTCTTTGATTTTCTCTTAAGGCAAGGAGAGATTCTTGAAACCATGATGTTTTTCTGATTCTACTACCTAGAGAGAACATGAATCACATCGCCTTTTTGAAATCTCGTGTGTGTCTGGGCCGGGAACCTCAGTTCTTAAAGTTGAGTTTCACCGTCAATACAATAGACCTTTTGAGCATATGCGGTAATAGGCCGTTTTTCCCAATTTACTCTATGATTCTCTCTTAAGACTAGGAGAAATTCTTGAAACCATGATGCTTTTCTGATTCTACTACCTAGGGAGAACATGAATCACATCGACTTTTTGAAATCTGGTGTGTGTCTGGGCCGGGAACCTCAGTTCTTAAAGTTGAGTTTCACCGTCAATACAATAGGCCTTTTGAGCATATGCGGTAATAGGCCGTTTTTCCCAATTTACTCTATGATTCTCTCTTAAGACTAGGAGAAATTCTTGAAACCATGATGCTTTTCTGATTCTACTACCTAGGGAGAACATGAATCACATCGACTTTTTGAAATCTGGTGTGTGTCTGGGCCGGGAACCTCAGTTCTTATAGTTGAGTTTCACCGTCAATACATTAGGCCTTTTGAGCATATGCGGTAATAGGCCGTTTTTCCCAATTTACTCTATGATTCTCTCTTAAGACTAGGAGAAATTCTTGAAACCATGATGCTTTTCTGATTCTACTACCTAGGGAGAACATGAATCACGTTGTCTTTTCCAAATCTGACGTTTGTCTGGACCAGGAACCACCGTTATGAAAGTGGAGTTTTGCCGTAATAGGCCGGTTTATCAAATTTATTCTTTGATTTTCTCTTAAGGCAAGGAGAGATTCGTGAAACCATAATGTTTTTCTGATTCTACTACGTAGGAAGAACATGAATCACATCGCCTTTTTGAAATCTGGTGTGTGTCTGGGCCGGGAACCTCAGTTCTTAAAGTTGAGTTTCCCCATCAATACAATAGGCCTTTTGAGCATATGCGGTAATAGGCCGTTTTTCCCAATTTACTCTATGATTCTCTCTTAAGACTAGGAGAAATTCTTGAAACCATGATGCTTTTCTGATTCTACTACCTAGGGAGAACATGAATCACGTTGTCTTTTCCAAATCTGATGTTTGTCTGGACCGGGAACCTCCGTTATGAAAGTGGAGTTTTGCGGTAATAGGCTGCTTTTTCCAAATTTACTCTTTGATTCTCTCTTAAGAGAAGGAGAAATTCTTGAAACCATGATGCTTTTCTGATTCTACTACCTAGGGAGAACATGAATCACGTTGTCTTTTCCAAATCTGATGTTTGTCTGGACCGGGAACCTCCGTTATGAAAGTAGAGTTTTGCGGTAATAGTCCGGTTTATCAAATTTATTCTTTGATTTTCTCTTAAGGCAAGGAGAGGTTCTTGAAACCATGATGTTTTTCAGATTCTACTACCTAGGGAGAACATGAATCACATCGCCTTTTTGAAATCTGGTGTGTGTCTGGGCCGGGAACCTCAGTTCTTAAAGTTGAGTTTCACCGTGAATACAATAGACCTTTTGAGCATATGCGGTAGTAGGCCGTTTTTCCCAATTTACTCTATGATTCTCTCTTAAGACTAGGAGAAATTCTTGAAACCATGATGCTTTTCTGATTCTACTACCTAGGGAGAACATGAATCACATCGACTTTTTGAAATCTGGTGTGTGTCTGGGCCGGGAACCTCAGTTCTTAAAGTTGAGTTTCACCGTCAATACAATAGGCCTTTTGAGCATATGCGGTAATAGGGCGTTTTTCCCAATTTACTCTATGATTCTCTCTTAAGACTAGGAGAAATTCTTGAAACCATGATGCTTTTCTGATTCTACTACCTAGGGAGAACATGAATCACGTTGTCTTTTCCAAATCTGATGTTTGTCTGGACTGGGAACCTCCGTTATGAAAGTGGAGTTTTGCGGTAATAGGCCGCTTTTTCCAAATTTACTCTTTGTTTCTCCCTTAAGAGAAGGAGAAATTCTTGAAACCATGATGTTTTTCTAATTCTACTACCTAGGGAGAACATAAATCACGTCGACTTTTTCAAATCTGATGTTTGTCTGGAACGGGAACCTCCATTATGAAAGTGGAGTTTTGGGTAATAGGCCGGTTTTTCAAATTTGTTCTTTGATTTTCTCTTAAGGCAAGGAGAGATTCTTGAAACCATGATGTTTTTCTGATTCTACTACCTAGAGAGAACATGAATCACATCGCCTTTTTGAAATCTCGTGTGTGTCTGGGCCGGGAACCTCAGTTCTTAAAGTTGAGTTTCACCGTCAATACAATAGACCTTTTGAGCATATGCGGTAATAGGCCGTTTTTCCCAATTTACTCTATGATTCTCTCTTAAGACTAGGAGAAATTCTTGAAACCATGATGCTTTTCTGATTCTACTACCTAGGGAGAACATGAATCACATCGACTTTTTGAAATCTGGTGTGTGTCTGGGCCGGGAACCTCAGTTCTTAAAGTTGAGTTTCACCGTCAATACAATAGGCCTTTTGAGCATATGCGGTAATAGGCCGTTTTTCCCAATTTACTCTATGATTCTCTCTTAAGACTAGGAGAAATTCTTGAAACCATGATGCTTTTCTGATTCTACTACCTAGGGAGAACATGAATCACATCGACTTTTTGAAATCTGGTGTGTGTCTGGGCCGGGAACCTCAGTTCTTATAGTTGAGTTTCACCGTCAATACATTAGGCCTTTTGAGCATATGCGGTAATAGGCCGTTTTTCCCAATTTACTCTATGATTCTCTCTTAAGACTAGGAGAAATTCTTGAAACCATGATGCTTTTCTGATTCTACTACCTAGGGAGAACATGAATCACGTTGTCTTTTCCAAATCTGATGTTTGTCTGGACCGGGAACCTCCGTTATGAAAGTGGAGTTTTGCGGTAATAGGCCGCTTTTTCCAAATTTACTCTTTGATTCTCTCTTAAGAGAAGGAGAAATTCTTGAAACCATGATGCTTTTCTGATTCTACTACCTAGGGAGAACATGAATCACGTTGTCTTTTCCAAATCTGATGTTTGTCTGGACCGGGAACCTCCGTTATGAAAGTAGAGTTTTGCGGTAATAGTCCGGTTTATCAAATTTATTCTATGATTTTCTCTTAAGGCAAGGAGAGGTTCTTGAAACCATGATGTTTTTCAGATTCTACTACCTAGGGAGAACATGAATCACATCGCCTTTTTGAAATCTGGTGTGTGTCTCGGCCGGGAACCTCAGTTCTTAAAGTTGAGTTTCACCGTGAATACAATAGACCTTTTGAGCATATGCGGTAGTAGGCCGTTTTTCCAAATTTACTCTATGATTCTCTCTTAAGACTAGGAGAAATTCTTGAAACCATGATGCTTTTCTGATTCTACTACCTAGGGAGAACATGAATCACATCGACTTTTTGAAATCTGGTGTGTGTCTGGGCCGGGAACCTCAGTTCTTAAAGTTGAGTTTCACCGTCAATACAATAGGCCTTTTGAGCATATGCGGTAATAGGGTGTTTTTCCCAATTTTCTCTATGATTCTCTCTTAAGACTAGGAGAAATTCTTGAAACCATGATGCTTTTCTGATTCTACTACCTAGGGAGAACATGAATCACGTTGTCTTTTCCAAATCTGATGTTTGTCTGGACCGGGAACCTCCGTTATGAAAGTGGAGTTTTGCGGTAATAGGCCGCTTTTTCCAAATTTACTCTTTGTTTCTCCCTTAAGAGAAGGAGAAATTCTTGAAACCATGATGTTTTTCTAATTCTACTACCTAGGGAGAACATAAATCACGTCGACTTTTTCAAATCTGATGTTTGTCTGGAACGGGAACCTCCATTGTGAAAGTGGAGTTTTGGGTAATAGGCCGGTTTTTCAAATTTGTTCTTTGATTTTCTCTTAAGGCAAGGAGAGATTCTTGAAACCATGATGTTTTTCTGATTCTACTACCTAGAGAGAACATGAATCACATCGCCTTTTTGAAATCTGGTGTGTGTCTGGGCCGGGAACCTCAGTTCTTAAAGTTGAGTTTCACCGTCAATACAATAGACCTTTTGAGCATATGCGGTAATAGGCCGTTTTTCCCAATTTACTTTATGATTCTCTCTTAAGACTAGGAGAAATTCTTGAAACCATGATGCTTTTCTGATTCTACTACCTAGGGAGAACATGAATCACATTGACTTTTTGAAATCTGGTGTGTGTCTGGGCCGGGAACCTAAGTTCTTAAGGTTGAGTTTCCCCGTCAATACAATAGGCCTTTTGAGTATATGCGGTAATAGGCCGTTTTTCCTAATTTACTCTTGGATTCTCTCTTAAGAGAAGGAGAAATTCTTGAAACCATGATGTTTTTCTGATTCTACTACCTAGGGAGAACATGAATCACGTCGTCTTTTTCAAATCTGATGTTTGTCTGGACCGTGAACCTCCGTTATGAAAGTGGAGTTTTGCGGTAATAGGCCGCTTTTTCCAAATTTACTCTTTGATTCTCTCTTAAGAGAAGGAGAAATTCTGAAAACCATGAGGTTTTTCTGATTCTACTTCCTAGGGAGAACATCAATCACGTCGTCTTTTTCAAATCTGATGTTTGTGTGGACCAGGAACCTCCGTTATGAAAGTGGAGTTTTGCCGTAATAGGCCGGTTTATCAAATTTATTTTTGATTTTCTCTTAAGGCAAGGAGAGATTCGTGAAACCATGATGTTTTTCTGATTCTACTACCTAGGAAGAACATGAATCACATCGCCTTTTTGAAATCTGGTGTGTGTCTGGGCCGGGAACCTCAGTTCTTAAAGTTGAGTTTCACCGTCAATACAATAGGCCTTTTGAGCATATGCGGTAATAGGGCGTTTTTCCCAATTTACTCTATGATTCTCTCTTAAGACTAGGAGAAATTCTTGAAACCATGATGCTTTTCTGATTCTACTACCTAGGGAGAACATGAATCACGTTGTCTTTTCCAAATCTGATGTTTGTCTGGACCGGGAACCTCCGTTATGAAAGTGGAGTTTTGCGGTAATAGGCCGCTTTTTCCAAATTTACTCTTTGTTTCTCCCTTAAGAGAAGGAGAAATTCTTGAAACCATGATGTTTTTCTAATTCTACTACCTAGGGAGAACATAAATCACGTCGACTTTTTCAAATCTGATGTTTGTCTGGAACGGGAACCTCCATTATGAAAGTGGAGTTTTGGGTAATAGGCCGGTTTTTCAAATTTGTTCTTTGATTTTCTCTTAAGGCAAGGAGAGATTCTTGAAACCATGATGTTTTTCTGATTCTACTACCTAGAGAGAACATGAATCACATCGCCTTTTTGAAATCTCGTGTGTGTCTGGGCAGGGAACCTCAGTTCTTAAAGTTGAGTTTCACCGTCAATACAATAGACCTTTTGAGCATATGCGGTAATAGGCCGTTTTTCCCAATTTACTCTATGATTCTCTCTTAAGACTAGGAGAAATTCTTGAAACCATGATGCTTTTCTGATTCTACTACCTAGGGAGAACATGAATCACATCGACTTTTTGAAATCTGGTGTGTGTCTGGGCCGGGAACCTCAGTTCTTAAAGTTGAGTTTCACCGTCAATACAATAGGCCTTTTGAGCATATGCGGTAATAGGCCGTTTTTCCCAATTTACTCTATGATTCTCTCTTAAGACTAGGAGAAATTCTTGAAACCATGATGCTTTTCTGATTCTACTACCTAGGGAGAACATGAATCACATCGACTTTTTGAAATCTGGTGTGTGTCTGGGCCGGGAACCTCAGTTCTTATAGTTGAGTTTCACCGTCAATACATTAGGTCTTTTGAGCATATGCGGTAATAGGCCGTTTTTCCCAATTTACTCTATGATTCTCTCTTAAGACTAGGAGAAATTCTTGAAACCATGATGCTTTTCTGATTCTACTACCTAGGGAGAACATGAATCACGTTGTCTTTTCCAAATCTGATGTTTGTCTGGACCGGGAACCTCCGTTATGAAAGTGGAGTTTTGCGGTAATAGGCCGCTTTTTCCAAATTTACTCTTTGATTCTCTCTTAAGAGAAGGAGAAATTCTTGAAACCATGATGCTTTTCTGATTCTACTACCTAGGGAGAACATGAATCACGTTGTCTTTTCCAAATCTGATGTTTGTCTGGACCGGGAACCTCCGTTATGAAAGTAGAGTTTTGCGGTAATAGTCCGGTTTATCAAATTTATTCTATGATTTTCTCTTAAGGCAAGGAGAGGTTCTTGAAACCATGATGTTTTTCAGATTCTACTACCTAGGGAGAACATGAATCACATCGCCTTTTTGAAATCTGGTGTGTGTCTGGGCCGGGAACCTCAGTTCTTAAAGTTGAGTTTCACCGTGAATACAATAGACCTTTTGAGCATATGCGGTAGTAGGCCGTTTTTCCCAATTTACTCTATGATTCTCTCTTAAGACTAGGAGAAATTCTTGAAACCATGATGCTTTTCTGATTCTACTACCTAGGGAGAACATGAATCACATCGACTTTTTGAAATCTGGTGTGTGTCTGGGCCGGGAACCTCAGTTCTTAAAGTTGAGTTTCACCGTCAATACAATAGGCCTTTTGAGCATATGCGGTAATAGGGTGTTTTTCCCAATTTACTCTATGATTCTCTCTTAAGACTAGGAGAAATTCTTGAAACCATGATGCTTTTCTGATTCTACTACCTAGGGAGAACATGAATCACGTTGTCTTTACCAAATCTGATGTTTGTCTGGACCGGGAACCTCCGTTATGAAAGTGGAGTTTTGCGGTAATAGGCCGCTTTTTCCAAATTTACTCTTTGATTCTCTCTTAAGAGAAGGAGAAATTCTTGAAACCATGATGCTTTTCTGATTCTACTACCTAGGGAGAAGATGAATCATGTTGTCTTTTCCAAATCTGATGTTTGTCTGGACCGGGAACCTCCGTTATGAAAGTGGAGTTTTGGGTAATAGGCCGGTTTTTCAAATTTGTTCTTTGATTTTCTCTTAAGGCAAGGAGAGATTCTTGAAACCATGATGTTTTTCTGATTCTACTACCTAGGGAGAACATGAATCACATCGACTTTTTGAAATCTGGTGCGTGTCTGGGCCGGGAACCTCAGTTCTTAAAGCTCAGTTTCACCGTCAAAACAATAGACCTTTTGAGCATATGCGGTAATAGCCCGTTTTTCCCAATTTACTCTATGATTCTCTCTTAAGACTAGGAGAAATTCTTGAAACCATGATGCTTTTCTGATTCTACTACCTAGGGAGAACATGAATCACGTTGTCTTTTCCAAATCTGATGTTTGTCTGGACCGGGAACCTCCGTTATGAAAGTGGAGTTTTGCAGTAATAGGCCGGTTTATCAAATTTACTCTTTGATTCTCTCTTAAGAGTAGGAGAAATTCTTAAAACCATGAGGTTTTTCTGATTCTACTTCCTAGGGAGAACATGAATCACATCGTCTTTTTCAAATCTGACGTTTGTCTGGACCAGGAACCACCGTTATGAAAGTGGAGTTTTGCCGTAATAGGCCGGTTTATCAAATTTATTCTTTGATTTTCTCTTAAGGCAAGGAGAGATTCGTGAAACCATAATGTTTTTCTGATTCTACTACGTAGGAAGAACATGAATCACATCGCCTTTTTGAAATCTGGTGTGTGTCTGGGCCGGGAACCTCAGTTCTTAAAGTTGAGTTTCCCCATCAATACAATAGGCCTTTTGAGCATATGCGGTAATAGGCCGTTTTTCCCAATTTACTCTATGATTCTCTCTTAAGACTAGGAGAAATTCTTGAAACCATGATGCTTTTCTGATTCTACTACCTAGGGAGAACATGAATCACGTTGTCTTTTCCAAATCTGATGTTTGTCTGGACCGGGAACCTCCGTTATGAAAGTGGAGTTTTGCGGTAATAGGCCGCTTTTTCCAAATTTACTCTTTGATTCTCTCTTAAGAGAAGGAGAAATTCTTGAAACCATGATGCTTTTCTGATTCTACTACCTAGGGAGAACATGAATCACGTTGTCTTTTCCAAATCTGATGTTTGTCTGGACCGGGAACCTCCGTTATGAAAGTAGAGTTTTGCGGTAATAGTCCGGTTTATCAAATTTATTCTTTGATTTTCTCTTAAGGCAAGGAGAGGTTCTTGAAACCATGATGTTTTTCAGATTCTACTACCTAGGGAGAACATGAATCACATCGCCTTTTTGAAATCTGGTGTGTGTCTGGGCCGGGAACCTCAGTTCTTAAAGTTGAGTTTCACCGTGAATACAATAGACCTTTTGAGCATATGCGGTAGTAGGCCGTTTTTCCCAATTTACTCTATGATTCTCTCTTAAGACTAGGAGAAATTCTTGAAACCATGATGCTTTTCTGATTCTACTACCTAGGGAGAACATGAATCACATCGACTTTTTGAAATCTGGTGTGTGTCTGGGCCGGGAACCTCAGTTCTTAAAGTTGAGTTTCACCGTCAATACAATAGGCCTTTTGAGCATATGCGGTAATAGGGTGTTTTTCCCAATTTACTCTATGATTCTCTCTTAAGACTAGGAGAAATTCTTGAAACCATGATGCTTTTCTGATTCTACTACCTAGGGAGAACATGAATCACGTTGTCTTTTCCAAATCTGATGTTTGTCTGGACCGGGAACCTCCGTTATGAAAGTGGAGTTTTGCGGTAATAGGCCGCTTTTTCCAAATTTACTCTTTGTTTCTCCCTTAAGAGAAGGAGAAATTCTTGAAACCATGATGTTTTTCTAATTCTACTACCTAGGGAGAACATAAATCACGTCGACTTTTTCAAATCTGATGTTTGTCTGGAACGGGAACCTCCATTATGAAAGTGGAGTTTTGGGTAATAGGCCGGTTTTTCAAATTTGTTCTTTGATTTTCTCTTAAGGCAAGGAGAGATTCTTGAAACCATGATGTTTTTCTGATTCTACTACCTAGAGACAACATGAATCACATCGCCTTTTTGAAATCTGGTGTGTGTCTGGGCCGGGAACCTCAGTTCTTAAAGTTGAGTTTCACCGTCAATACAATAGACCTTTTGAGCATATGCGGTAATAGGCCGTTTTTCCCAATTTACTCTATGATTCTCTCTTAAGACTAGGAGAAATTCTTGAAACCATGATGCTTTTCTGATTCTACTACCTAGGGAGAACATGAATCACATCGACTTTTTGAAATCTGGTGTGTGTCTGGGCCGGGAACCTCAGTTCTTATAGTTGAGTTTCACCGTCAATACATTAGGCCTTTTGAGCATATGCGGTAATAGGCCGTTTTTCCCAATTTACTCTATGATTCTCTCTTAAGACTAGGAGAAATTCTTGAAACCATGATGCTTTTCTGATTCTACTACCTAGGGAGAACATGAATCACGTTGTCTTTTCCAAATCTGATGTTTGTCTGGACCGGGAACCTCCGTTATGAAAGTGGAGTTTTGCGGTAATAGGCCGCTTTTTCTAAATTTACTCTTTGATTCTCTCTTAAGAGAAGGAGAAATTCTTGAAACCATGATGCTTTTCTGATTCTACTACCTAGGGAGAACATGAATCACGTTGTCTTTTCCAAATCTGATGTTTGTCTGGACCGGGAACCTCCGTTATGAAAGTAGAGTTTTGCGGTAATAGTCCGGTTTATCAAATTTATTCTTTGATTTTCTCTTAAGGCAAGGAGAGGTTCTTGAAACCATGATGTTTTTCAGATTCTACTACCTAGGGAGAACATGAATCACATCGCCTTTTTGAAATCTGGTGTGTGTCTGGGCCGGGAACCTCAGTTCTTAAAGTTGAGTTTCACCGTGAATACAATAGACCTTTTGAGCATATGCGGTAGTAGGCCGTTTTTCCCAATTTACTCTATGATTCTCTCTTAAGACTAGGAGAAATTCTTGAAACCATGATGCTTTTCTGATTCTACTACCTAGGGAGAACATGAATCACATCGACTTTTTGAAATCTGGTGTGTGTCTGGGCCGGGAACCTCAGTTCTTAAAGTTGAGTTTCACCGTCAATACAATAGGCCTTTTGAGCATATGCGGTAATAGGGTGTTTTTCCCAATTTACTCTATGATTCTCTCTTAAGACTAGGAGAAATTCTTGAAACCATGATGCTTTTCTGATTCTACTACCTAGGGAGAACATGAATCACGTTGTCTTTACCAAATCTGATGTTTGTCTGGACCGGGAACCTCCGTTATGAAAGTGGAGTTTTGCGGTAATAGGCCGCTTTTTCCAAATTTACTCTTTGATTCTCTCTTAAGAGAAGGAGAAATTCTTGAAACCATGATGCTTTTCTGATTCTACTACCTAGGGAGAAGATGAATCATGTTGTCTTTTCCAAATCTGATGTTTGTCTGGACCGGGAACCTCCGTTATGAAAGTGGAGTTTTGGGTAATAGGCCGGTTTTTCAAATTTGTTCTTTGATTTTCTCTTAAGGCAAGGAGAGATTCTTGAAACCATGATGTTTTTCTGATTCTACTACCTAGGGAGAACATGAATCACATCGACTTTTTGAAATCTGGTGCGTGTCTGGGCCGGGAACCTCAGTTCTTAAAGCTCAGTTTCACCGTCAAAACAATAGACCTTTTGAGCATATGCGGTAATAGCCCGTTTTTCCCAATTTACTCTATGATTCTCTCTTAAGACTAGGAGAAATTCTTGAAACCATGATGCTTTTCTGATTCTACTACCTAGGGAGAACATGAATCACGTTGTCTTTTCCAAATCTGATGTTTGTCTGGACCGGGAACCTCCGTTATGAAAGTGGAGTTTTGCAGTAATAGGCCGGTTTATCAAATTTACTCTTTGATTCTCTCTTAAGAGTAGGAGAAATTCTTAAAACCATGAGGTTTTTCTGATTCTACTTCCTAGGGAGAACATGAATCACGTCGTCTTTTTCAAATCTGACGTTTGTCTGGACCAGGAACCACCGTTATGAAAGTGGAGTTTTGCCGTAATAGGCCGGTTTATCAAATTTATTCTTTGATTTTCTCTTAAGGCAAGGAGAGATTCGTGAAACCATAATGTTTTTCTGATTCTACTACTTAGGAAGAACATGAATCACATCGCCTTTTTGAAATCTGGTGTGTGTCCGGGCCGGGAACCTCAGTTCTTAAAGTTGAGTTTCCCCATCAATACAATAGGCCTTTTGAGCATATGCGGTAATAGGCCGTTTTTCCCAATTTACTCTATGATTCTCTCTAAAGACTAGGAGAAATTCTTGAAACCATGATGCTTTTCTGATTCTACTACCTAGGGAGAACATGAATCACGTTGTCTTTTCCAAATCTGATGTTTGTCTGGACCGGGAACCTCCGTTATGAAAGTGGAGTTTTGCGGTAATAGGCCGCTTTTTCCAAATTTACTCTTTGATTCTCTCTTAAGAGAAGGAGAAATTCTTGAAACCATGATGCTTTTCTGATTCTACTACCTAGGGAGAACATGAATCACGTTGTCTTTTCCAAATCTGATGTTTGTCTGGACCGGGAACCTCCGTTATGAAAGTAGAGTTTTGCGGTAATAGTCCGGTTTATCAAATTTATTCTTTGATTTTCTCTTAAGGCAAGGAGAGGTTCTTGAAACCATGATGTTTTTCAGATTCTACTACCTAGGGAGAACATGAATCACATCGCCTTTTTGAAATCTGGTGTGTGTCTGGGCCGGGAACCTCAGTTCTTAAAGTTGAGTTTCACCGTGAATACAATAGACCTTTTGAGCATATGCGGTAGTAGGCCGTTTTTCCCAATTTACTCTAAGATTCTCTCTTAAGACTAGGAGAAATTCTTGAAACCATGATGCTTTTCTGATTCTACTACCTAGGGAGAACATGAATCACATCGACTTTTTGAAATCTGGTGTGTGTCTGGGCCGGGAACCTCAGTTCTTAAAGTTGAGTTTCACCGTCAATACAATAGGCCTTTTGAGCATATGCGGTAATAGGGTGTTTTTCCCAATTTTCTCTATGATTCTCTCTTAAGACTAGGAGAAATTCTTGAAACCATGATGCTTTTCTGATTCTACTACCTAGGGAGAACATGAATCACGTTGTCTTTACCAAATCTGATGTTTGTCTGGACCGGGAACCTCCGTTATGAAAGTGGAGTTTTGCGGTAATAGGCCGCTTTTTCCAAATTTACTCTTTGATTCTCTCTTAAGAGAAGGAGAAATTCTTGAAACCATGATGCTTTTCTGATTCTACTACCTAGGGAGAAGATGAATCATGTTGTCTTTTCCAAATCTGATGTTTGTCTGGACCGGGAACCTCCGTTATGAAAGTGGAGTTTTGGGTAACAGGCCGGTTTTTCAAATTTGTTCTTTGATTTTCTCTTAAGGCAAGGAGAGATTCTTGAAACCATGATGTTTTTCTGATTCTACTACCTAGGGAGAACATGAATCACATCGACTTTTTGAAATCTGGTGCGTGTCTGGGCCGGGAACCTCAGTTCTTAAAGCTCAGTTTCACCGTCAAAACAATAGACATTTTGAGCATATGCGGTAATAGCCCGTTTTTCCCAATTTACTCTATGATTCTCTCTTAAGACTAGGAGAAATTCTTGAAACCATGATGCTTTTCTGATTCTACTACCTAGGGAGAACATGAATCACGTTGTCTTTTCCAAATCTGATGTTTGTCTGGACCGGGAACCTCCGTTATGAAAGTGGAGTTTTGCAGTAATAGGCCGGTTTATCAAATTTACTCTTTGATTCTCTCTTAAGAGTAGGAGAAATTCTTAAAACCATGAGGTTTTTCTGATTCTACTTCCTAGGGAGAACATGAATCACGTCGTCTTTTTCAAATCTGACGTTTGTCTGGACCAGGAACCACCGTTATGAAAGTGGAGTTTTGCCGTAATAGGCCGGTTTATCAAATTTATTCTTTGATTTTCTCTTAAGGCAAGGAGAGATTCGTGAAACCATAATGTTTTTCTGATTCTACTACGTAGGAAGAACATGAATCACATCGCCTTTTTGAAATCTGGTGTGTGTCTGGGCCGGGAACCTCAGTTCTTAAAGTTGAGTTTCCCCATCAATACAATAGGCCTTTTGAGCATATGCGGTAATAGGCCGTTTTTCCCAATTTACTCTATGATTCTCTCTTAAGACTAGGAGAAATTCTTGAAACCATGATGCTTTTCTGATTCTACTACCTAGGGAGAACATGAATCACATCGACTTTTTGAAATCTGGTGTGTGTCTGGGCCGGGAACCTCAGTTCTTAAAGTTGAGTTTCACCGTCAATACAATAGGCCTTTTGAGCATATGCGGTAATAGGCCGTTTTTCCCAATTTACTCTATGATTCTCTCTTAAGACTAGGAGAAATTCTTGAAACCATGATGCTTTTCTGATTCTACTACCTAGGGAGAACATGAATCACATCGACTTTTTGAAATCTGGTGTGTGTCTGGGCCGGGAACCTCAGTTCTTATAGTTGAGTTTCACCGTCAATACATTAGGTCTTTTGAGCATATGCGGTAATAGGCCGTTTTTCCCAATTTACTCTATGATTCTCTCTTAAGACTAGGAGAAATTCTTGAAACCATGATGCTTTTCTGATTCTACTACCTAGGGAGAACATGAATCACGTTGTCTTTTCCAAATCTGATGTTTGTCTGGACCGGGAACCTCCGTTATGAAAGTGGAGTTTTGCGGTAATAGGCCGCTTTTTCCAAATTTACTCTTTGATTCTCTCTTAAGAGAAGGAGAAATTCTTGAAACCATGATGCTTTTCTGATTCTACTACCTAGGGAGAACATGAATCACGTTGTCTTTTCCAAATCTGATGTTTGTCTGGACCGGGAACCTCCGTTATGTAAGTAGAGTTTTGCGGTAATAGTCCGGTTTATCAAATTTATTCTATGATTTTCTCTTAAGGCAAGGAGAGGTTCTTGAAACCATGATGTTTTTCAGATTCTACTACCTAGGGAGAACATGAATCACATCGCCTTTTTGAAATCTGGTGTGTGTCTGGGCCGGGAACCTCAGTTCTTAAAGTTGAGTTTCACCGTGAATACAATAGACCTTTTGAGCATATGCGGTAGTAGGCCGTTTTTCCCAATTTACTCTATGATTCTCTCTTAAGACTAGGAGAAATTCTTGAAACCATGATGCTTTTCTGATTCTACTACCTAGGGAGAACATGAATCACATCGACTTTTTGAAATCTGGTGTGTGTCTGGGCCGGGAACCTCAGTTCTTAAAGTTGAGTTTCACCGTCAATACAATAGGCCTTTTGAGCATATGCGGTAATAGGGTGTTTTTCCCAATTTACTCTATGATTCTCTCTTAAGACTAGGAGAAATTCTTGAAACCATGATGCTTTTCTGATTCTACTACCTAGGGAGAACATGAATCACGTTGTCTTTACCAAATCTGATGTTTGTCTGGACCGGGAACCTCCGTTATGAAAGTGGAGTTTTGCGGTAATAGGCCGCTTTTTCCAAATTTACTCTTTGATTCTCTCTTAAGAGAAGGAGAAATTCTTGAAACCATGATGCTTTTCTGATTCTACTACCTAGGGAGAAGATGAATCATGTTGTCTTTTCCAAATCTGATGTTTGTCTGGACCGGGAACCTCCGTTATGAAAGTGGAGTTTTGGGTAATAGGCCGGTTTTTCAAATTTGTTCTTTGATTTTCTCTTAAGGCAAGGAGAGATTCTTGAAACCATGATGTTTTTCTGATTCTACTACCTAGGGAGAACATGAATCACATCGACTTTTTGAAATCTGGTGCGTGTCTGGGCCGGGAACCTCAGTTCTTAAAGCTCAGTTTCACCGTCAAAACAATAGACCTTTTGAGCATATGCGGTAATAGCCCGTTTTTCCCAATTTACTCTATGATTCTCTCTTAAGACTAGGAGAAATTCTTGAAACCATGATGCTTTTCTGATTCTACTACCTAGGGAGAACATGAATCACGTTGTCTTTTCCAAATCTGATGTTTGTCTGGACCGGGAACCTCCGTTATGAAAGTGGAGTTTTGCAGTAATAGGCCGGTTTATCAAATTTACTCTTTGATTCTCTCTTAAGAGTAGGAGAAATTCTTAAAACCATGAGGTTTTTCTGATTCTACTTCCTAGGGAGAACATGAATCACATCGTCTTTTTCAAATCTGACGTTTGTCTGGACCAGGAACCACCGTTATGAAAGTGGAGTTTTGCCGTAATAGGCCGGTTTATCAAATTTATTCTTTGATTTTCTCTTAAGGCAAGGAGAGATTCGTGAAACCATAATGTTTTTCTGATTCTACTACGTAGGAAGAACATGAATCACATCGCCTTTTTGAAATCTGGTGTGTGTCTGGGCCGGGAACCTCAGTTCTTAAAGTTGAGTTTCCCCATCAATACAATAGGCCTTTTGAGCATATGCGGTAATAGGCCGTTTTTCCCAATTTACTCTATGATTCTCTCTTAAGACTAGGAGAAATTCTTGAAACCATGATGCTTTTCTGATTCTACTACCTAGGGAGAACATGAATCACGTTGTCTTTTCCAAATCTGATGTTTGTCTGGACCGGGAACCTCCGTTATGAAAGTGGAGTTTTGCGGTAATAGGCCGCTTTTTCCAAATTTACTCTTTGATTGTCTCTTAAGAGAAGGAGAAATTCTTGAAACCATGATGCTTTTCTGATTCTACTACCTAGGGAGAACATGAATCACGTTGTCTTTTCCAAATCTGATGTTTGTCTGGACCGGGAACCTCCGTTATGAAAGTAGAGTTTTGCGGTAATAGTCCGGTTTATCAAATTTATTCTTTGATTTTCTCTTAAGGCAAGGAGAGGTTCTTGAAACCATGATGTTTTTCAGATTCTACTACCTAGGGAGAACATGAATCACATCGCCTTTTTGAAATCTGGTGTGTGTCTGGGCCGGGAACCTCAGTTCTTAAAGTTGAGTTTCACCGTGAATACAATAGACCTTTTGAGCATATGCGGTAGTAGGCCGTTTTTCCCAATTTACTCTATGATTCTCTCTTAAGACTAGGAGAAATTCTTGAAACCATGATGCTTTTCTGATTCTACTACCTAGGGAGAACATGAATCACATCGACTTTTTGAAATCTGGTGTGTGTCTGGGCCGGGAACCTCAGTTCTTAAAGTTGAGTTTCACCGTCAATACAATAGGCCTTTTGAGCATATGCGGTAATAGGGTGTTTTTCCCAATTTACTCTATGATTCTCTCTTAAGACTAGGAGAAATTCTTGAAACCATGATGCTTTTCTGATTCTACTACCTAGGGAGAACATGAATCACGTTGTCTTTTCCAAATCTGATGTTTGTCTGGACCGGGAACCTCCGTTATGAAAGTGGAGTTTTGCGGTAATAGGCCGCTTTTTCCAAATTTACTCTTTGTTTCTCCCTTAAGAGAAGGAGAAATTCTTGAAACCATGATGTTTTTCTAATTCTACTACCTAGGGAGAACATAAATCACGTCGACTTTTTCAAATCTGATGTTTGTCTGGAACGGGAACCTCCATTATGAAAGTGGAGTTTTGGGTAATAGGCCGGTTTTTCAAATTTGTTCTTTGATTTTCTCTTAAGGCAAGGAGAGATTCTTGAAACCATGATGTTTTTCTGATTCTACTACCTAGAGACAACATGAATCACATCGCCTTTTTGAAATCTGGTGTGTGTCTGGGCCGGGAACCTCAGTTCTTAAAGTTGAGTTTCACCGTCAATACAATAGACCTTTTGAGCATATGCGGTAATAGGCCGTTTTTCCCAATTTACTCTATGATTCTCTCTTAAGACTAGGAGAAATTCTTGAAACCATGATGCTTTTCTGATTCTACTACCTAGGGAGAACATGAATCACATCGACTTTTTGAAATCTGGTGTGTGTCTGGGCCGGGAACCTCAGTTCTTATAGTTGAGTTTCACCGTCAATACATTAGGCCTTTTGAGCATATGCGGTAATAGGCCGTTTTTCCCAATTTACTCTATGATTCTCTCTTAAGACTAGGAGAAATTCTTGAAACCATGATGCTTTTCTGATTCTACTACCTAGGGAGAACATGAATCACGTTGTCTTTTCCAAATCTGATGTTTGTCTGGACCGGGAACCTCCGTTATGAAAGTGGAGTTTTGCGGTAATAGGCCGCTTTTTCTAAATTTACTCTTTGATTCTCTCTTAAGAGAAGGAGAAATTCTTGAAACCATGATGCTTTTCTGATTCTACTACCTAGGGAGAACATGAATCACGTTGTCTTTTCCAAATCTGATGTTTGTCTGGACCGGGAACCTCCGTTATGAAAGTAGAGTTTTGCGGTAATAGTCCGGTTTATCAAATTTATTCTTTGATTTTCTCTTAAGGCAAGGAGAGGTTCTTGAAACCATGATGTTTTTCAGATTCTACTACCTAGGGAGAACATGAATCACATCGCCTTTTTGAAATCTGGTGTGTGTCTGGGCCGGGAACCTCAGTTCTTAAAGTTGAGTTTCACCGTGAATACAATAGACCTTTTGAGCATATGCGGTAGTAGGCCGTTTTTCCCAATTTACTCTATGATTCTCTCTTAAGACTAGGAGAAATTCTTGAAACCATGATGCTTTTCTGATTCTACTACCTAGGGAGAACATGAATCACATCGACTTTTTGAAATCTGGTGTGTGTCTGGGCCGGGAACCTCAGTTCTTAAAGTTGAGTTTCACCGTCAATACAATAGGCCTTTTGAGCATATGCGGTAATAGGGTGTTTTTCCCAATTTACTCTATGATTCTCTCTTAAGACTAGGAGAAATTCTTGAAACCATGATGCTTTTCTGATTCTACTACCTAGGGAGAACATGAATCACGTTGTCTTTACCAAATCTGATGTTTGTCTGGACCGGGAACCTCCGTTATGAAAGTGGAGTTTTGCGGTAATAGGCCGCTTTTTCCAAATTTACTCTTTGATTCTCTCTTAAGAGAAGGAGAAATTCTTGAAACCATGATGCTTTTCTGATTCTACTACCTAGGGAGAAGATGAATCATGTTGTCTTTTCCAAATCTGATGTTTGTCTGGACCGGGAACCTCCGTTATGAAAGTGGAGTTTTGGGTAATAGGCCGGTTTTTCAAATTTGTTCTTTGATTTTCTCTTAAGGCAAGGAGAGATTCTTGAAACCATGATGTTTTTCTGATTCTACTACCTAGGGAGAACATGAATCACATCGACTTTTTGAAATCTGGTGCGTGTCTGGGCCGGGAACCTCAGTTCTTAAAGCTCAGTTTCACCGTCAAAACAATAGCCCTTTTGAGCATATGCGGTAATAGCCCGTTTTTCCCAATTTACTCTATGATTCTCTCTTAAGACTAGGAGAAATTCTTGAAACCATGATGCTTTTCTGATTCTACTACCTAGGGAGAACATGAATCACGTTGTCTTTTCCAAATCTGATGTTTGTCTGGACCGGGAACCTCCGTTATGAAAGTGGAGTTTTGCAGTAATAGGCCGGTTTATCAAATTTACTCTTTGATTCTCTCTTAAGAGTAGGAGAAATTCTTAAAACCATGAGGTTTTTCTGATTCTACTTCCTAGGGAGAACATGAATCACGTCGTCTTTTTCAAATCTGACGTTTGTCTGGACCAGGAACCACCGTTATGAAAGTGGAGTTTTGCCGTAATAGGCCGGTTTATCAAATTTATTCTTTGATTTTCTCTTAAGGCAAGGAGAGATTCGTGAAACCATAATGTTTTTCTGATTCTACTACTTAGGAAGAACATGAATCACATCGCCTTTTTGAAATCTGGTGTGTGTCCGGGCCGGGAACCTCAGTTCTTAAAGTTGAGTTTCCCCATCAATACAATAGGCCTTTTGAGCATATGCGGTAATAGGCCGTTTTTCCCAATTTACTCTATGATTCTCTCTAAAGACTAGGAGAAATTCTTGAAACCATGATGCTTTTCTGATTCTACTACCTAGGGAGAACATGAATCACGTTGTCTTTTCCAAATCTGATGTTTGTCTGGACCGGGAACCTCCGTTATGAAAGTGGAGTTTTGCGGTAATAGGCCGCTTTTTCCAAATTTACTCTTTGATTCTCTCTTAAGAGAAGGAGAAATTCTTGAAACCATGATGCTTTTCTGATTCTACTACCTAGGGAGAACATGAATCACGTTGTCTTTTCCAAATCTGATGTTTGTCTGGACCGGGAACCTCCGTTATGAAAGTAGAGTTTTGCGGTAATAGTCCGGTTTATCAAATTTATTCTTTGATTTTCTCTTAAGGCAAGGAGAGGTTCTTGAAACCATGATGTTTTTCAGATTCTACTACCTAGGGAGAACATGAATCACATCGCCTTTTTGAAATCTGGTGTGTGTCTGGGCCGGGAACCTCAGTTCTTAAAGTTGAGTTTCACCGTGAATACAATAGACCTTTTGAGCATATGCGGTAGTAGGCCGTTTTTCCCAATTTACTCTATGATTCTCTCTTAAGACTAGGAGAAATTCTTGAAACCATGATGCTTTTCTGATTCTACTACCTAGGGAGAACATGAATCACATCGACTTTTTGAAATCTGGTGTGTGTCTGGGCCGGGAACCTCAGTTCTTAAAGTTGAGTTTCACCGTCAATACAATAGGCCTTTTGAGCATATGCGGTAATAGGGTGTTTTTCCCAATTTACTCTATGATTCTCTCTTAAGACTAGGAGAAATTCTTGAAACCATGATGCTTTTCTGATTCTACTACCTAGGGAGAACATGAATCACGTTGTCTTTACCAAATCTGATGTTTGTCTGGACCGGGAACCTCCGTTATGAAAGTGGAGTTTTGCGGTAATAGGCCGCTTTTTCCAAATTTACTCTTTGATTCTCTCTTAAGAGAAGGAGAAATTCTTGAAACCATGATGCTTTTCTGATTCTACTACCTAGGGAGAAGATGAATCATGTTGTCTTTTCCAAATCTGATGTTTGTCTGGACCGGGAACCTCCGTTATGAAAGTGGAGTTTTGGGTAACAGGCCGGTTTTTCAAATTTGTTCTTTGATTTTCTCTTAAGGCAAGGAGAGATTCTTGAAACCATGATGTTTTTCTGATTCTACTACCTAGGGAGAACATGAATCACATCGACTTTTTGAAATCTGGTGCGTGTCTGGGCCGGGAACCTCAGTTCTTAAAGCTCAGTTTCACCGTCAAAACAATAGACCTTTTGAGCATATGCGGTAATAGCCCGTTTTTCCCAATTTACTCTATGATTCTCTCTTAAGACAAGGAGAAATTCTTGAAACCATGATGCTTTTCTGATTCTACTACCTAGGGAGAACATGAATCACGTTGTCTTTTCCAAATCTGATGTTTGTCTGGACCGGGAACCTCCGTTATGAAAGTGGAGTTTTGCAGTAATAGGCCGGTTTATCAAATTTACTCTTTGATTCTCTCTTAAGAGTAGGAGAAATTCTTAAAACCATGAGGTTTTTCTGATTCTACTTCCTAGGGAGAACATGAATCACGTCGTCTTTTTCAAATCTGACGTTTGTCTGGACCAGGAACCACCGTTATGAAAGTGGAGTTTTGCCGTAATAGGCCGGTTTATCAAATTTATTCTTTGATTTTCTCTTAAGGCAAGGAGAGATTCGTGAAACCATAATGTTTTTCTGATTCTACTACGTAGGAAGAACATGAATCACATCGCCTTTTTGAAATCTGGTGTGTGTCTGGGCCGGGAACCTCAGTTCTTAAAGTTGAGTTTCCCCATCAATACAATAGGCCTTTTGAGCATATGCGGTAATAGGCCGTTTTTCCCAATTTACTCTATGATTCTCTCTTAAGACTAGGAGAAATTCTTGAAACCATGATGCTTTTCTGATTCTACTACCTAGGGAGAACATGAATCACGTTGTCTTTTCCAAATCTGATGTTTGTCTGGACCGGGAACCTCCGTTATGAAAGTGGAGTTTTGCGGTAATAGGCCGCTTTTCCAAATTTACTCTTTGATTCTCTCTTAAGAGAAGGAGAAATTCTTGAAACCATGATGCTTTTCTGATTCTACTACCTAGGGAGAACATGAATCACATTGTCTTTTCCAAATCTGATGTTTGTCTGGACCGGGAACCTCCGTTATGAAAGTAGAGTTTTGGGTAATAGGCCGGTTTTTCAAATTTGTTCTTTGATTTTCTCTTAAGGCAAGGAGAGATTCTTGAAACCATGATGTTTTTCTGATTCTACTACCTAGGGAGAACATGAATCACATCGCCTTTTTGAAATCTGGTGTGTGTCTGGGCCGGGAACCTCAGTTCTTAAAGCTGAGTTTCACCGTCAAAACAATAGACCTTTTGAGCATATGCGGTAATAGGGCGTTTTTCCCAATTTACTCTATGATTCTCTCTTAAGACTAGGAGAAATTCTTGAAACCATGATGCTTTTCTGATTCTACTACGTAGGGAGAACATGAATCACATCGACTTTTTGAAATCTGGTGTGTGTCTGGGCCGGGAACCTCAGTTCTTAAAGGTGAGTTTCACTGTCAATACAATAGGCCTTTTGAGTATATGCGGTAATAGGCCGTTTTTCCTAATTAACTCTTCGATTCTCTCTTAAAAGAAGGAGAAATTCTTGAAACCATGATGCTTTTCTGATTCTACTACCAAGGGAGAACATGAATCACGTTGTCTTTTCCAAAACTGATGTTTGTCTGGACCGGGAACCTCCGTTATGAAAGTGGAGTTTTGCAGTAATAGGCCGGTTTATCAAATTTATGCTTTCATTTTCTCTTAAGGCAAGGAGAGATTCTTGAAATCATGATGTTTTTCTGATTCTACTACCTAGGGAGAACATGAATCACATCGCCTTTTTGAAATCTGGTGTGTGTCTGGGCCGGGAACCTCAGTTGTTAAAGTTGAGTTTCACCGTCAATACAATAGACCTTTTGAGCATATGCGGTAATAGGCCGTTTTTCCCAATTTACTCTATGATTCTCTCTTAAGACTAGGAGAAATTCTTGAAACCATGATGCTTTTCTGATTCTACTACCTAGGGAGAACATGAATCAAATCGACTTTTTGAAATCTGGTGTGTGTCTGTGCCGGGAACCTCAGTTCTTAAAGTTGAGTTTCACCGTCAATACAATAGGCCTTTTGAGCATATGAGGTAGTAGGGCGTTTTTCCCAATTTACTCTATGATTCTCTCTTAAGACTAGGAGAAATTCTTGAAACCATGATGCTTTTCTGATTCTACTACCTAGGGAGAACATGAATCACGTTGTCTTTTCCAAATCTGATGTTTGTCTGGACCGGGAACCTCAGTTATGAAAGTGGAGTTTTGCGGTAATAGGCCGCTTTTTCCAAATTTACTCTTTGATTCTCTCTTAAGAGAAGGAGAAATTCTTGAAACCATGATGCTTTTCTGATTCTACTACCTAGGGAGAACATGAATCACGTTGTCTTTTCCAAATCTGATGTTTGTCTGGACCGGGAACCTCCGTTATGAAATTGTGTTTTGGGTAATAGGCCGGTATTTCAAATTTGTTCTTTGATTTTCTCTTAAGGCAAGGAGAGATTCTTGAAACCATGATGTTTTTCTGATTCTACTACCTACGGAGAACATGAATCACATCGCCTTTTTGAAATCTGGTGTGTGTCTGGGCCGGGAACCTCAGTTCTTAAAGCTGAGTTTAACCGTCAATACAATAGACCTTTTGAGCATATGCGGTAATAGCCCGTTTTTCCCAATTTACTCTATGATTCTCTCTTAAGACTAGGAGATATTCTTGAAACCATGATGCTTTTCTGATTCTACTACCTAGGGAGAACATGAATCACATCGACTTTTTGAAATCTGGTGTGTGTCTGGGCCGGGAACCTCAGTTCTTAAAGTTGAGTTTCCCCGTCAATACAATAGGCCTTTTGAGTATATGCGGTAATAGGCCGTTTTTCCTAATTAACTCTTGGATTCTCTCTTAAGAGAAGGAGAAATTCTTGAAACCATGATGTTTTTCTGATTCTACTACCTAGGGAGAACATGAATCACGTCGTCTTTTTCAAATCTGATGTTTGTCTCGACCGGGAACCTCCGTTATGAAAGTGGAGTTTTGCCGTAATAGGCCGGTTTATCAAATTTATTCTTTGATTTTCTCTTAAGGCAAGGAGAGATTCGTGAAACCATAATGTTTTTCTGATTCTACTACCTAGGAAGAACATGAATCACATTGCCTTTTTGAAATCTGGTGTGTGTCTGGGCCGGGAACCTCAGTTCTTAAAGTTGAGTTTCACCGTCAATACAATAGGCCTTTTGAGCATATGCGGTAATAGGCCGTTTTTCCCAATTTAGTCTATCATTCTCTCTTAAGACTAGGAGAAATTCTTGAAACCATAATGCTTTTCTGATTCTACTACCTAGGGAGAACATGAATCACATCGACTTTTTGAAATCTGGTGTGTGTCTGGGCCGGGAACCTCAGTTCTTATAGTTGAGTTTCACCGTCAATACATTAGGCCTTTTGAGCATATGCGGTAATAGGCCGTTTTTCCCAATTTTCTCTATGATTCTCTCTTAAGACTAGGAGAAATTCTTGAAACCATGATGCTCTTCTGATTCTACTACCTAGGGAGAACATGAATCACATCGACTTTTTGAAATCTGGTGTGTATCTGGGCCGGGAACCTCAGTTCTTAAAGTTGAGTTTCCCTATCAATACAATAGGCCTTTTTAGCATATGCAGTAATAGGCCGTTTTTCTAATTAACTCTTGGATTCTCTCTTAAGAGAAGGAGAAATTCTTGATACCATGATGTTTTTCTGATTCTACTACCTAGGGAGAACATGAATCACGTCGTCTTTTTCAAATTTGATGTTTGTCTCGACCGGGAACCTCCATTATGAAAGTGGAGTTTTGCCGTAATAGGCCGGTTTATCAAATTTATTCTTTGATTTTCTCTTAAGGCAAGGAGAGATTCGTGAAACCATAATGTTTTTCTGATTCTACTACCTAGGAAGAACATAAATCACATTGCCTTTTTGAAATCTGGTGTGTGTCTGGGCCGGGAACCTCAGTTCTTAAAGTTGAGTTTCACCGTCAATACAATAGGCATTTTGAGCATATGCGGTAATAGGCCGTTTTTCCAAATTTAGTCTATCATTCTCTCTTAAGACTAGGAGAAATTCTTGAAACCATAATGCTTTTCTGATTCTACTACATAGGGAGAACATGAATCACATCGACTTTTTGAAATCTGGTGTGTGTCTGGGCCGGGAACCTCAGTTCTTATAGTTGAGTTTCACCCTCAATACATTAGGCCTTTTGAGCATATGCGGTAATAGGCCGTTTTTCCCAATTTACTCTATGATTCTCTCTTAAGACTAGGAGAAATTCTTGAAACCATGATGCTTTTCTGATTCTACTACCTAGGGAGAACATGAATCACGTTGTCTTTTCCAAATCTCATGTTTGTCTGGACCGGGAACCTCCGTTATGAAAGTGGAGTTTTGCGGTAATAGGCCGCTTTTTCCAAATTTACTCTTTGATTCTCTCTTAAGAGAAGGAGAAATTCTTGAAACCATGATGCTTTTTTGATTCTACTACCTAGGGAGAACATGAATCACGTTGTCTTTTCCAAATCTGATGTTTGTCTGGACCGGGAACCTCCGTTATGAAAGTGGAGTTTTGGGTAATAGGCCGGTTTTTCAAATTTGTTCTTTGATTTTCTCTTAAGGCAAGGAGAGATTCTTGAAACCATGATGTTTTTCTGATTCTACTACCTACGGAGAACATGAATCACATCGCCTTTTTGAAATCGTGTGTGTCTCTGGGCCGGGAACCTCAGTTCTTAAAGCTGAGTTTCACCGTCAATACAATAGACCTTTTGAGCATATGCGGTAATAGCCCGTTTTTCCCAATTTACTCTATGATTCTCTCTTAAGACTAGGAGATATTCTTGAAACCATGATGCTTTTCCGATTCCACTACCTAGGGAGAACATGAATCACATCGACTTTTTGAAATCTGGTGTGTGTCTGGGCCGGGAACCTCAGTTCTTAAAGTTGAGTTTCCCCGTCAATACAATAGGCCTTTTGAGTATATGCGATAATAGTCCGTTTTTCCTAATTAACTCTTGGATTCTCTCTTAAGAGAAGGAGAAATTCTTGAAACCATGATGTTTTTCTGATTCTACTACCTAGGGAGAACATGAATCACGTCGTCTTTTTCAAATCTGATGTTTGTCTCGACCGGGAACCTCCGTTATGAAAGTGGAGTTTTGCGGTAATAGGCCGGTTTATCAAATTTATTCTTTGATTTTCTCTTAAGGCAAGGAGAGATTCGTGAAACCATAATGTTTTTCTGATTCTACTACCTAGGAAGAACATGAATCACATTGCCTTTTTGAAATCTGGTGTGTGTCTGGGCCGGGAACCTCAGTTCTTAAAGTTGAGTTTCACCGTCAATACAATAGGCCTTTTGAGCATATGCGGTAATAGGCCGTTTTTCCCAATTTAGTCTATCATTCTCTCTTAAGACTAGGAGAAATTCTTGAAACCATGATGCTTTTCTGATTCTACTACCTAGGGAGAACATGAATCACATCGACTTTTTGAAATCTGGTGTGTGTCTGGGCCGGGAACCTCAGTTCTTATAGTTGAGTTTCACCGTCAATACATTAGGCCTTTTGAGCATATGCGGTAATAGGCCGTTTTTCCCAATTTACTCTATGATTCTCTCTTAAGACTAGGAGAAATTCTTGAAACCATGATGCTTTTCTGATTCTACTACCTAGGGAGAACATGAATCACGTTGTCTTTTCCAAATCTCATGTTTGTCTGGACCGGGAACCTCCGTTATGAAAGTGGAGTTTTGCGGTAATAGGCCGGTTTTTCCAAATTTACTCTTTGATTCTCTCTTAAGAGAAGGAGAAATTCTTGAAACCATGATGCTTTTCTGATTCTACTACCTAGGGAGAACATGAATCACGTTGTCTTTTCCAAATCTGATGTTTGTCTGGACCGGGAACCTCCGTTATGAAAGTGGAGTTTTGGGTAATAGGCCGGTTTTTCAAATTTGTTCTTTGATTTTCTTTTAAGGCAAGGAGAGATTCTTGAAACCATGATGTTTTCTGATTCTACTACCTAGGGAGAACATGAATCACATCGACTTTTTGAAATCTGGTGTGTGTCTGGGCCGGGAACCTCAGTTCTTAAAGCTGAGTTTCACCGTCAATACAATAGACCTTTTGAGCATATGCGGTAATAGCCCGTTTTTCCCAATTTACTCTATGATTCTCTCTTAAGACTAGGAGAAATTCTTGAAACCATGATGCTTTTCTGATTCTACTACGTAGGGAGAACATGAATCACATCGACTTTTTGAAATCTGGTGTGTGTCTGGGCCGGGAACCTCAGTTCTTAAAGTTGAGTTTCCCCGTCAATACAATAGGCCTTATGAGTATATGCGGTAATAGGCCGTTTTTCCTAATTATCTCTTGGATTCTCTCTTAAGAGAAGGAGAAATTCTTGAAACCATGATGTTTTTCTGATTCTACTACCTAGGGAGAACATGAATCACGTCGTCTTTTTCAAATCTGATGTTTGTCTGGACCGGGAACCTCCGTTATGAAAGTGGAGTTTTGCGGTAATAGGCCGCTTTTTCCAAATTTACTCTTTGATTCTTTCTTAAGAGAAGGAGAAATTCTTAAAACCATGAGGTTTTTCTGATTCTACTTCCTAGGGAGAACATGAATCACGTCGTCTTTTTCAGATCTGACGTTTGTCTGTACAAGGAACCTCCGTTATGAAAGTGGAGTTTTGCCGTAATAGGCCAGTTTATCAAATTTATTCTTTGATTTTCTCTTAAGGCAAGGAGAGATTCGTGAAACCATAATGTTTTTCTGATTCTACTACCTAGGAAGAACATGAATCACATTGCCTTTTTGAAATCTGGTGTGTGTCTTGGCCGGGAACCTCAGTTCTTAAAGTTGAGTTTCACTGTCAATACAATAGGCCTTTTGAGCATCTGCGGTAATAGGCCGTTTTTCCCAATTTAGTCTATGATTCTCTCTTAAGACTAGGAGAAATTCTTGAAACCATAATGCTTTTCTGATTCTACTACCTAGGGAGAACATGAATCACGTTGTCTTTTCCAAATCTGATGTTTGTCTGGACCGGGAACCTCCGTTATGAAAGTGGAGTTTTGCAGTATTAGGCCGGTTTATCAAATTTATGCTTTGATTTTCTCTTAAGGCAAGGAGAGATTCTTGAAATCATGATGTTTTTCTGATTCTACTACCTAGGGAGAACATGAATCACATCGCCTTTTTGAAATCTGGTGTGTGTCTAGGCCGGGAACCTGAGTTCTTAAAGTTGAATTTCCCCATCAATATAATAGGCCTTTTGAGCATATGCGGTAATAGGGCGTTTTTCCCAATTTACTCTATGATTCTCTCTTAAGACTAGGAGAAATTCTTGAAACCATGATGCTTTTCTGATTCTACTACATAGGGAGAACATGAATCACATCGCCTTTTTGAAATCTGGTGTGTGTCTGGGCCGGGAACCTCAGTTCTTAAAGTTGAGTTTCCCCATCCATACAATAGGCCTTTTGAGCATATGCGGTAATAGGGCGTTTTTCCCAATTTACTCTATGATTCTCTCTTAAGACTAGGAGAAATTCTTGAAACCATGATGCTTTTCTGATTCTACTACCTAGGGAGAACATGAATCACGTTGTCTTTTCCAAATCTGATGTTTGTCTGGACCGGGAACCTCCGTTATGAAAGTGGAGTTTTGCGGTAATAGGCCGCTTTTTCCAAATTTACTCTTTGATTCTCTCTTAAGAGAAGGAGGAATTCTTGAAACCATGATGCTTTTCTGATTCTACTACCTAGGGAGAACATGAATCACGTTGTGTTTTCCAAATCTGATGTTTGTCTGGACCGGGAACCTCCGTTATGAAAGTGGAGTTTTGGGTAATAGGCCGGTTTTTCAAATTTGTTCTTTGATTTTCTCTTAAGGCAAGGAGAGATTCTTGAAACCATGATGTTTTTCTGATTCTACTACCTAGGGAGAACATGAATCACATCAACTTTTTGAAATCTGGTGTGTGTCTGGGCCGGGAACCTCAGTTCTTAAAGCTGAGTTTCACCGTCAAAACAATAGACCTTTTGAGCATATGCGGTAATAGCCCGTTTTTTTCCAATTTACTCTATGATTCTCTCTTAAGACTAGGAGATATTCTTGAAACCATGAGGTTTTTCTGATTCTACTACCTAGGGAGAACATGAATCACGTTGTCTTTTCCAAATCTCATGTTTGTGTCGACCGAACCTCCGTTATGAAAGTGGAGTTTTGCGCTAATAGGCCGCTTTTTCCAAATTTATTCTTTGATTCTCTTTTAAGAGAAGGAGAAATTCTTGAAACCATGAGGTTTTTCTGATTCTACTACCTAGGGAGAACATGAATCACATCGACTTTTTGAAATCTGGTGTGTGTCTGTGCCGGGAACCTCAGTTCTTAAAGTTGAGTTTCACCGTCAATACAATAGGCCTTTTGAGCATCTGCGGTAATAGGCCGTTTTTCCCAATTTAGTATATGATCTCTCTTAAGACTAGGAGAAATTCTTGAAACCATGATGCTTTTCTGATTCTACTACCTAGGGAGAACATGAATCACGTTGTCTTTTCCAAATCTGATGTTTGTCTGGACCGGGAACCTCCATTATGAAAGTGGAGTTTTGCGGTAATTGGCCGCTTTTTCCAAATTTACTCTTTGATTCTCTCTTAAGAGAAGGAGAAATTCTTGAAACCATGATGTTTTTCTGATTTTACTACCTAGGGAGAACATAAATCACGTTGTCTTTTCCAAATGTGATGTTTGCCTGGACCGGGAACCTCCGTTATGAAAGTGGAGTTTTTCGGTAATAGGCCGCTTTTTCCAAATTTACTCTTTGATTCTCTCATAAGAGAAGGAGAAATTCTTGAAACCATGATGCTTTTCTGATTCTACTACCTAGGGAGAACATGAATCACGTTGTCTTTTCCAAATCTGATGTTTGCCTGCACCGGGAACCTCCGTTATGAAACTGGAGTTTTGCGGTAATAGGCCGCTTTTTCCAAATTTACTCTTTGATTCTCTCATAAGAGAAGGAGAAATTCTTGAAACCATGATGCTTTTCTGATTCTACTACCTAGGGAGAACATGAATGACGTTGTCTTTTCCAAATCTGATGTTTGCCTGGACCGGGAACCTCCGTTATGAAAGTGGAGTTTTGCCGTAATAGGCCGCTTTTTCCAAAATTATTCTTTGATTCTCTCTTAAGGCAAGGAGAGATTCTTGAAACCATGATGTTTTTCTGATTCTACTACCTAGGGAGAACATGAATCACATCGCCTTTTTGAAATCTGGTGTGTGTCTGGGCCGGAAACCTCAGTTCTTAAAGTTGAGTTTCACCGTCAATACAATGGGCCTTTTGAGCATCTGCGGTAATAGGCCGTTTTTCCCAATTTACTCTATGATTCTCTCTTAAGAGAAGGAGAAATTCTTAAAACGATGAGGTTTTTCTGATTCTACTACCTAGGGAGAACATAAATCAAATCGCCTTTTTGAAATCTTGTGTGTGTCCGGGCCGGGAACCTCAGTTCTTAAAGTTGAGTTTCACCGTCAATACAATAGGCCTTTTGAGCATATGCGATAATAGGCCTTTTTTCCCAATTTACTCTATGATTCTCTCTTAAGACTAGGAGAAATTCTTGAAACCATGATGCTTTTCTGATTCTACTCCCTAGGGAGAACATGAATCACGTTGTCTTTTCCAAATCTGATGTTTGTCTCGACCGGGAACCTCCATTATGAAAGTGGAGTTTGGGTAATACGCCGGTTTTTCAAATTTGTTCTTTGATTTTCTCTTAAGGGAATGAAAAATTCTTGAAACCATGATGTTATTCTGATTCTACTACCTAGGGAGAACATGAATCACATCGACTTTTTGAAATCTGGTGTGTGTCTGGGCCGGGAACCTCAGTTCTTAAAGCTGAGTTTCACCGTCAATACAATAGACCTTTTGAGTATATGCGGTAATAGCCCGTTTTTCCCAATTTACTCTATGATTCTCTCTTAAGACAAGGAGAAATTCTTGAAACCATGATGCTTTTCTGATTCTACTACCCAGGGAGAACATGAATCACGTTGTCTTTTCCAAATCTGATGTTTGTCTGGACCGGGAACCTCCATTATGAAAGTGGAGTTTTGCGGTAATAGGCCGGTTTTTCCAAATTTACTCTTTGATTCTCTGTTAAGAGAAGGAGAAATTCTTGAAACCATGATGTTTTTCTGATTCTACTACCTAGGGAGAACATGAACCACGTCGTCTTTTCCAAATCTGATGTTTGTCTGGACCGGGAACCTCCGTTATGAAACTGGAGTTTTGCGGTAATAGGCCGCTTTTTCCAAATTTACTCTTTGATTCTCTCTTAAGAGAAGGAGAAATTCTTAAAACCATGAGGTTTTTCTGATTCTACTTCCTAGGGAGAACATGAACCACGTCGTCTTTTCCAAATCTGATGTTTGTCTGTACCGGGAACCTCCGTTATGAAACTGGAGTTTTGCGGTAATAGGCCGCTTTTTCCAAATTTACTCTTTGATTCTCTCTTAAGAGAAGGAGAAATTCTTAAAACCATGAGGTTTTTCTGATTCTACTTCCTAGGGAGAACATGAATCACATCGCCTTTTTGAAATCTGGTGTGTGTCTGGGCCGGGAACCTCAGTTCTTAAAGTTGAGTTTCACCGTCAATACAATGGGCCTTTTGAGCATCTGCGGTAATAGGCCGTTTTTCCCAATTTACTCTATGATTCTCTCTTAAGAGAAGGAGAAATTCTTAAAACGATGAGTTTTTTCTGATTCTACTACCTAGGGAGAACATAAATCACATCGCCTTTTTGAAAGCTGGTGTGTGTCTGGGCCGGGAACCTCAGTTCTTAAAGTTGAGTTTCACCGTCAATACAATAGGCCTTTTGAGCATATGCGATAATAGGCTGTTTTTCCAAATTTACTCTATGATTCTCTCTTAAGACTAGTAGAAATTCTTGAAACCATGATGCTTTTCTGATTCTACTACCTAGGGAGAACATGAATCACGTTGTCTTTTCCAAATCTGATGTTTGTCTCGACCGGGAACCTCCATTATGAAAGTGGAGTTTTGGGTAATACGCCAGTTTTTCAAATTTGTTCTTTGATTTTCTCTTAAGGGAAGGAAAAATTCTTGAAACCATGATGTTCTTCTGATTCTACTACCTAGGGAGAACATGAATCACGTTGTCTTTTCCAAATCTGATGTTTGCCTGGACCGGGAACCTCCGTTATGAAACTGGAGTTTTGCGGTAATAGGCCGCTTTTTCCAAATTTACTCTTTGATTCTCTCATAAGAGAAGGAGAAATTCTTGAAACCATGATGTTTTTCTGATTCTACTACTTAGGGAGAACATAAATCACGTCACCTTTTTCAAATCTGATGTTTGTCTGGACCGGGAACCTCCGTTATGAAAGTGGAGTTTTGCGGTAATAGGCCTTTTTTTCCAAATTTATTCTTTGATTCTCTCTTAAGGCAAGGAGAGATTCTTGAAACCATGATTTTTTCTGATTCTACTACCTAGGGAGAACATGAATCACATCGCCTTTTTGAAATCTGGTGTGTGTCTGGGCCGGGAACCTCAGTTCTTAAAGTTCAGTTTCACCGTCAATACAATAGGCCTTTTAAGCATCTGCGGTAATAGGCCGTTTTTCCTAATTTACTCTATGATTCTCTCTTAAGACTAGGAGAAATTCTTGAAACCATGATGCTTTTCTGATTCTACTACCTAGGGAGAACATAAATCACGTCGGCTTTTTCAAATCTGATGTTTGTCTGGACCGGGAACCCTCATTATGAAAGTGGAGTTTTGGGTAATAGGCAGGTTTTTCAAATTTGTCCTTTGATTTTCTCTTAAGGCAAGGGGAGATTCTTGAAACCATGATGTTTTTCTGATTCTACTACCTAGGGAGAACATGAACCACATCGCCTTTTTGAAATCTGGTGTGTGTCTGGGCCGGGAACATCAGTTCTTAAAGTTGAGTTTCACCGTCAATACAATGGGCCTTTTGAGCATCTGCGGTAATAGGCCGTTTTTCCCAATTTACTCTATGATTCTCTCTTAAGAGAAGGAGAAATTCTTAAAACGATGAGGTTTTTCTGATTCTACTACCTAGGGAGAACATAAATCACATCGCCTTTTTGAAATCTTGTGTGTGTCTGGGTCGGGAACCTCAGTTCTTAAAGTTGAGTTTCACCGTCAATACAATAGGCCTTTTGAGCATCTGCGGTAATAGGCCGTTTTTCCCAATTTACTCTATGATTCTCTCTTAAGACTAGGAGAAATTCTTGAAACCATGATGCTTTTCTGATTCTACTACCTAGGGAGAACATGAATCACGTTGTCTTTTCCAAATCTGATGTTTGTCTCGACCGGGAACCTCCATTATGAAAGTGAAGTTTTGGGTAATAGGCCGGTTTTTCAAATTTGTTCTTTGATTTTCTCTTAAGGGAAGGAGAGATTCTTGAAACCATGATGTTCTTCTGATTCTACTACCTAGGGAGAACATGAATCACGTCGACTTTTTGAAATCTGGTGTGTGTCTGGGCCGGGAACCTCAGTTTTTAAAGCTGAGTTTCACCCTCAATACAATAGACCTTTTGAGCATATGCGGTAATAGCCCGTTTTTCCCAATTTACTCTATGATTCTCTCTTAAGACAAGGAGAAATTCTTGAAACCATGATGCTTTTCTGATTCTACTACCTAGGGAGAACATGAATCACGTTGTCTTTTCCAAATCTGATGTTTGTCTGGACCGGGAACCTCCATTATGAAAGTGGAGTTTTGCGGTAATAGGCCGGTTTTTCCAAATTTTCTCTTTGATTCTCTCTTAAGAGAAGGAGAAATTCTTGAAACCATGATGTTTTTCTGATTCTACTACCTAGGGAGAACATGAACCACATCGTCGTTTCCAAATCTGATGTTTGTCTGGACCGGGAACCTCCGTTATGAAAGTGGAGTTTTGCGGTAATAGGCCGCTTTTTCCAAATTTTCTCTTTGATTCTCTCTTAAGACAAGGAGAAATTCTTGAAACCATGATGCTTTTCTGATTCTACTACCTAGGGAGAACATGAATCACGTTGTCTTTTCCAAATCTGATGTTTGTCTCGACCGGGAACGTCCTTTATAAAAGTTGAGATTTGCAGTAATAGGCCGATTTTTCCAATTTTATTCTTTGATTCTCTTTTAAGAGAAGGAGAAATTCTTGAAAACATGATGTTTTTCTGATTCTCCTACCTAGGGAGAACATAAATCACGTCGGCTTTTTCAAATCTGATGTTTGTCTGGACCGGGAAACCTCATTATGAAAGTGGAGTTTTGGGTAATAGGCCGGTTTTTCAAATTTGTCCTTTGATTTTCTCTTAAGGCAAGGAGAGATTCTTGAAACCATGATGTTTTTCTGATTCTACTACCTAGGGAGAAGATGAATCACATCGACTTTTTGAAATCTGGTGTGTGTCTGGGCCGGGAACCTAAGTTCTAAAAGTTGAGTTTCACCGTCAATACAATAGGCCTTTTGAGCATCTGCGGTAATAGGCCGTTTTTCCCAATTTACTCTATGATTCTCTCTTAAGACTAGGAGAAATTCTTGAAACCATGATGCTTTTCTGATTCTACTACCTAGGGAGAACATGAATCACGTTGTCTTTTCCAAATCTGATGTTTGTCTGGACCGGGAACCTCCGTTATGAAAGTGGAGTTTTGCGGTAATAGGCCGCTTTTTCCAAATTTACTCTTTGATTCTTTCTTAAGAGAAGGAGAAATTCTTGAAACCATGATGCTTTTCTGATTCTACTACCTAGGGAGAACATGAATCACGTTGTCTTTTCCTAATCTGAGGTTTGTCTGGACCGGGAACCTCCGTTATGAAAGTGGAGTTTTGCGGTAATAGGCCGCTTTTTCCAAATTTACTCTTTGATTCTCTCTTAAAAGAAGGAGAAATTCTTGAAACCATGATGTTTTTCTGATTTTACTACCTAGGGAGAACATAAATCACGTTGTCTTTTCCAAATCTGATATTTGCTTGGACCGGGAACCTCCGTTATGAAAGTGGAGTTTTGCGGTAATAGGCCGCTTTTTCCAAATTTACTCTTTGATTCTCTCATAAGAGAAGGAGAAATTCTTGAAACCATGATGCTTTTCTGATTCTACTACCTAGGGAGAACATGAATCACATTGTCTTTTCCAAATCTGATGTTTGCCTGGACCGGGAACCTCCGTTATGAAACTGGAGTTTTGCGGTAATAGGCCGCTTTTTCCAAATTTACTCTTTGATTCTCTCATAAGAGAAGGAGAAATTCTTGAAACCATGATGTTTTTCTGATTCTACTACTTAGGGAGAACATAAATCACGTCACCTTTTTCAAATCTGATGTTTGTCTGGACCGGGAACCTCCGTTATGAAAGTGGAGTTTTGCGGTAATAGGCCTCTTTTTCCAAATTTATTCTTTGATTCTCTCTTAAGGCAAGGAGTGATTCTTGAAAGCATGATTTTTTCTGATTCTACTACCTAGGGAGAACATGAATCACATCGCCTTTTTGAAATCTGGTGTGCGTCTGGGCCGGGAACCTCAGTTCTTAAAGTTCAGTTTCACCGTCAATACAATAGGCCTTTTGAGCATCTGCGGTAATAGGCCGTTTTTCCCAATTTACTCTATGATTCTCTCTTAAGAGAAGGAGAAATTCTTAAAACGATGAGGTTTTTCTGATTCTACTACCTAGGGAGAACATAAATCACATCGCCTTTTTGAAATCTTGTGTGTGTCTGGGCCGGGAACCTCAGTTCTTAAAGTTGAGTTTCACCGTCAATACAATAGGCCTTTTGAGCATCTGCGGTAATAGGCCGTTTTTCCCAATTTTCTCTATGATTCTCTCTTAAGACTAGGAGAAATTCTTGAAACCATGATGCTTTTCTGATTCTACTACCTAGGGAGAACATGAATCACGTTGTCTTTTCCAAATCTGATGTTTGTCTCGACCGGGAACCTCCATTATGAAAGTGAAGTTTTGGGTAATAGGCCGGTTTTTCAAATTTGTTCTTTGATTTTCTCTTAAGGGAAGGAGAGATTCTTGAAACCATGATGTTCTTCTGATTCTACTACCTAGGGAGAACATGAATCACGTCGACTTTTTGAAATCTGGTGTGTGTCTGGGCCGGGAACCTCAGTTTTTAAAGCTGAGTTTCACCCTCAATACAATAGACCTTTTGAGCATATGCGGTAATAGCCCGTTTTTCCCAATTTACTCTATGATTCTCTCTTAAGACTAGGAGAAATTCTTGAAACCATGATGCTTTTCTGATTCTACTACCTAGGGAGAACATAAATCACGTCGGCTTTTTCAAATCTGATGTTTGTCTGGACCGGGAACCCTCATTATGAAAGTGGAGTTTTGGGTAATAGGCAGGTTTTTCAAATTTGTCCTTTGATTTTCTCTTAAGGCAAGGGGAGATTCTTGAAACCATGATGTTTTTCTGATTCTACTACCTAGGGAGAACATGAATCACATCGCCTTTTTGAAATCTGGTGTGTGTCTGGGCCGGGAACATCAGTTCTTAAAGTTGAGTTTCACCGTCAATACAATGGGCCTTTTGAGCATCTGCGGTAATAGGCCGTTTTTCCCAATTTACTCTATGATTCTCTCTTAAGAGAAGGAGAAATTCTTAAAACGATGAGGTTTTTCTGATTCTACTACCTAGGGAGAACATAAATCACATCGCCTTTTTGAAATCTTGTGTGTGTCTGGGCCGGGAACCTCAGTTCTTAAAGTTGAGTTTCACCGTCAATACAATAGGCCTTTTGAGCATCTGCGGTAATAGGCCGTTTTTCCCAATTTACTCTATGATTCTCTCTTAAGACTAGGAGAAATTCTTGAAACCATGATGCTTTTCTGATTCTACTACCTAGGGAGAACATGAATCACGTTGTCTTTTCCAAATCTGATGTTTGTCTCGACCGGGAACCTCCATTATGAAAGTGAAGTTTTGGGTAATAGGCCGGTTTTTCAAATTTGTTCTTTGATTTTCTCTTAAGGGAAGGAGAGATTCTTGAAACCATGATGTTCTTCTGATTCTACTACCTAGGGAGAACATGAATCACATCGACTTTTTGAAATCTGGTGTGTGTCTGGGCCGGGAACCTCAGTTCTTAAAGCTGAGTTTCACCGTCAATACAATAGACCTTTTGAGCATATGCGGTAATAGCCCGTTTTTCCCAATTTACACTATGATTTTCTCTTAAGACTAGGAGAAAGTCTTGAAACCATGATGCTTTTCTCATTCTACTACCTAGGGAGAACATGAATAACGTTGCCTTTTCCAAATCTAATGTTTCTCTGGACCGGGAACCTCCGTTATGAAAGTGGAGTTTTGCTGTAATAGGCCGTTTTTCCTAATTTACTCTTTGATTCTCTGTTAAGAGAAGGAGAAATTCTTGAAACCATTACGTTTTTCTGATTCTACTACCTAGGGAGAACAACAATCATGTCTGCTTTTTCAAATCTGATGTTTGTCTGGACCGGGAACCTCCGTTATGAAAGTGGAGTTTTGCGGTAATAGGCCGCTTTTTCCAAATTTACTCTTTGATTCTCTCTTAAGAGAAGGAGAAATTCTTGAAACCATGATGTTTTTCTGATTCTACTACCTAGGGAGAAGATGAATCACGTCGTCTTTTTCAAATCTGATGTTTGTCTGGACCGGGAACCTCCGTTATGAAAGTGGAGTTTTGCCGTAATAGGCCGCTTTTTCCAAAATTATTCTTCGATTCTCTCTTAAGGCAAGGAGAGATTCTTGAAACCATGATGTTTTTCTGATTCTACTACCTAGGGAGAACATGAATCACATCGCCTTTTTGAAATCTGGTGTGTGTCTGGGCCGGAAACCTCAGTTCTTAAAGTTGAGTTTCACCGTCAATACAATGGGCCTTTTGAGCATCTGCGGTAATAAGCCGTTTTTCCCAATTTACTCTATGATTCTCTCTTAAGAGAAGGAGAAATTCTTAAAACGATGAGGTTTTTCTGATTCTACTACCTAGGGAGAACATAAATCACATCGCCTTTTTGAAATCTGGTGTGTGTCTGGGCCGGGAACCTCAGTTCTTAAAGTTGAGTTTCACCGTCAATACAATAGGCCTTTTGAGCATAAGCGATAATAGGCCGTTTTTCCCAATTTACTCTATGATTCTCTCTTAAGACTAGGAGAAATTCTTGAAACCATGATGCTTTTCTGATTCTACTACCTAGGGAGAACATGAATCACGTTGTCTTTTCCAAATCTGATGTTTGTCTCGACCGGGAACCTCCATTATGAAAGTGGAGTTTTGGGTAATACGCCGGTTTTTCAAATTTGTTCTTTGATTTTCTCTTAAGGGAAGGAAAAATTCTTGAAACCATGATGTTCTTCTGATTCTACTACCTAGGGAGAACATGAATCACGTCGACTTTTTGAAATCTGGTGTGTGTCTGGGCCGGGAACCTCAGTTCTTAAAGCTGAGTTTCACCCTCAATACAATAGACCTTTTGAGCATATGCGGTAATAGCCCGTTTTTCCCAATTTACTCTATGATTCTCTCTTAAGACAAGGAGAAATTCTTGAAACCATGATGCTTTTCTGATTCTACTACCTAGGGAGAACATGAATCACGTTGTCTTTTCCAAATCTGATGTTTGTCTGGACCGGTAACCTCCGTTATGAAAGTGGAGTTTTGCGGTAATAGGCCGCTTTTTCCAAATTTACTCTTTGATTCTCTCTTAAGAGAAGGAGAAATTCTTAAAACCATGAGGTTTTTCTGATTCTACTTCCTAGGGAGAACATGAATCACGTCGTCTTTTTCAAATCTGATGTTTGTCTGGACCGGGAACCTCCGTTATTAAAGTGGAGTTTTGCCGTAATAGGCCGGTTTATCAAATTTATACTTTGATTTTCTCTTAAGGCAAGGAGAGATTCTTGAAACGATGATGTTTTTCTGATTCTACTTCCTAGGGAGAACATGAATCACATCGCCTTTTTGAAATCTGGTGTGTGTCTGGGCCGGGAACCTCAGTTCTTAAAGTTGAGTTTCACCGTCAATACAATGGGCCTTTTGAGCATATGCGGTAATAGGCCGTTTTTCCCAATTTACTCTATGATTCTCTCTTAAGACTAGGAGAAATTCTTGAAACCATAATGCTTTTCTGATTCTACTACCTAGGGAGAACTTGAATCACGTTGTCTTTTCCAAATCTGACGTTTGCCTGGACCGGGAACATCCGTTATGAAAGTGGAGTTTTGCGGTAATAGGCCTCTTTTTCCAAATTTATTCTTTGATTCTCTCTTAAGGCAAGGAGAGATTCTTGAAACCATGATGTTTTTCTGATTCTACTACCTAGGGAGAACATGAATCAGATCGCCTTTTTGAAATCTGGTGTGTTTCTGGGCCGGGAACCTCAGTTCTTAAAGTTGAGTTTCACCGTCAATACAATAGGCCTTTTGAGCATCTGCGGTAATAGGCCGTTTTTCCCAATTTACTCTATGATTCTCTCTTAAGACTAGGAGAAATTCTTGAAACCATAATGCTTTTCTGATTCTACTACCTAGGGAGAACATGAATCACGTTGTCTTTTCCAAATCTGAGGTTTGTCTGGACCGGGAACCTCCGTTATGAAAGTGGAGTTTTGCGGTAATAGGCCGCTTTTTCCAAATTTACTCTTTGATTCTCTCTTAAAAGAAGGAGAAATTCTTGAAACCATGATGTTTTTCTGATTTTACTACCTAGGGAGAACATAAATCACGTTGTCTTTTCCAAATCTGATATTTGCCTGGACCGGGAACCTCCGTTATGAAAGTGGAGTTTTGCGGTAATAGGCCGCTTTTTCCAAATTTACTCTTTGATTCTCTCATAAGAGAAGGAGAAATTCTTGAAACCATGATGCTTTTCTGATTCTACTACCTAGGGAGAACATGAATCACGTTGTCTTTTCCAAATCTGATGTTTGCCTGGACCGGGAACCTCCGTTATGAAACTGGAGTTTTGCGGTAATAGGCCGCTTTTTCCAAATTTACTCTTTGATTCTCTCATAAGAGATGGAGAAATTCTTGAAACCATGATGTTTTTCTGATTCTACTACTTAGGGAGAACATAAATCACGTCACCTTTTTCAAATCTGATGTTTGTCTGGACCGGGAACCTCCGTTATGAAAGTGGAGTTTTGCGGTAATAGGCCTCTTTTTCCAAATTTATTCTTTGATTCTCTCTTAAGGCAAGGAGAGATTCTTGAAACCATGATTTTTTCTGATTCTACTACCTAGGGAGAACATGAATCACATCGCCTTTTTGAAATCTGGTGTGTGTCTGGGCCGGGAACCTCAGTTCTTAAAGTTCAGTTTCACCGTCAATACAATAGGCCTTTTAAGCATGTGCGGTAATAGGCCGTTTTTCCTAATTTACTCTATGATTCTCTCTTAAGACTAGGAGAAATTCTTGAAACCATGACGCTTTTCTGATTCTACTACCTAGGGAGAACATAAATCACGTCGGCTTTTTCAAATCTGATGTTTGTCTGGACCGGGAACCCTCATTATGAAAGTGGAGTTTTGGGTAATAGGCAGGTTTTTCAAATTTGTCCTTTGATTTTCTCTTAAGGCAAGGGGAGATTCTTGAAACCATGATGTTTTTCTGATTCTACTACCTAGGGAGAACATGAATCACATCGCCTTTTTGAAATCTGGTGTGTGTCTGGGCCGGGAACATCAGTTCTTAAAGTTGAGTTTCACCGTCAATACAATGGGCCTTTTGAGCATCTGCGGTAATAGGCCGTTTTTCCCAATTTACTCTATGATTCTCTCTTAAGAGAAGGAGAAATTCTTAAAACGATGAGGTTTTTCTGATTCTACTACCTAGGGAGAACATAAATCACATCGCCTTTTTGAAATCTTGTGTGTGTCTGGGCCGGGAACCTCAGTTCTTAAAGTTGAGTTTCACCGTCAATACAATAGGGCTTTTGAGCATCTGCGGTAATAGGCCGTTTTTCCCAATTTACTCTATGATTCTCTCTTAAGACTAGGAGAAATTCTTGAAACCATGATGCTTTTCTGATTCTACTACCTAGGGAGAACATGAATCACGTTGTCTTTTCCAAATCTGATGTTTGTCTCGACCGGGAACCTCCATTATGAAAGTGAAGTTTTGGGTAATAGGCCGGTTTTTCAAATTTGTTCTTTGATTTTCTCTTAAGGGAAGGAGAGATTCTTGAAACCATGATGCTTTTCTGATTCTACTACCTAGGGAGAACATGAATCATGTCGACTTTTTGAAATCTGGTGTGTGTCTGGGCCGGGAACCTCAGTTTTTAAAGCTGAGTTTCACCCTCAATACAATAGACCTTTTGAGCATATGCGGTAATAGCCCGTTTTTCCCAATTTACTCTATGATTCTCTCTTAAGACAAGGAGAAATTCTTGAAACCATGATGCTTTTCTGATTCTACTACCTAGGGAGAACATGAATCACGTTGTCTTTTCCAAATCTGATGTTTGTCTGGACCGGGAACCTCCATTATGAAAGTAGAGTTTTGCGGTAATAGGCCGGTTTTTCCAAATTTTCTCTTTGATTCTCACTTAAGAGAAGGAGAAATTCTTGAAACCATGATGTTTTTCTGATTCTACTACCTAGGGAGAACATGAACCACGTCGTCTTTTCCAAATCTGATGTTTGTCTGGACCGGGAACCTCCGTTATGAAAGTGGAGTTTTGCGGTAATAGGCCGCTTTTTCCAAATTTACTCTTTGATTCTCTCTTAAGAGAAGGAGAAATTCTTAAAACCATGAGGTTTTTCTGATTCTACTTCCTAGGGAGAACATGAATCACGTCGTCTTTTTCAAATCTGATGTTTGTCTGGACCGGGAACCTCCGTTATTAAAGTGGAGTTTTGCCGTAATAGGCCGGTTTATCAAATTTATACTTTGATTTTCTCTTAAGGCAAGGAGAGATTCTTGAAACCATGATGTTTTTCTGATTCTACTGCCTAGGGAGAACATGAATCACATCGCCTTTTTGAAATCTGGTGTGTGTCTGGGCCGGAAACCTCAGTTCTTAAAGTTGAGTTTCACCGTCAATACAATGGGCCTTTTGAGCATCTGCGGTAATAAGCCGTTTTTTCCAATTTACTCTATGATTCTCTCTTAAGAGAAGGAGAAATTCTTAAAACGATGAGGTTTTTCTGATTCTACTACCTAGGGAGAACATAAATCACGTCGGCTTTTTCAAATCTGATGTTTGTCTGGACCGGGAACCTCCGTTATTAAAGTGGAGTTTTGCCGTAATAGGCCGGTTTATCAAATTTATACTTTGATTTTCTCTTAAGGCAAGGAGAGATTCTTAAAACGATGATGTTTTTCTGATTCTACTTCCTAGGGAGAACATGAATCACATCGCCTTTTTGAAATCTGGTGTGTGTCTGGGCCGGGAACCTCAGTTCTTAAAGTTGAGTTTCACCGTCAATACAATAGGCCTTTTGAGCATATGCGGTAATAGGCCGTTTTTCCCAATTTACTCTATGATTCTCTCTTAAGACTAGGAGAAATTCTTGAAACCATAATGCTTTTCTGATTCTACTACCTAGGGAGAACTTGAATCACGTTGTCTTTTCCAAATCTGACGTTTGTCTGGACCGGGAACCTCCGTTATGAAAGTGGAGTTTTGCGGTAATAGGCCGCTTTTTCCAAATTTACTCTTTGATTCTCTCTTAAGAGAAGGAGAAATTCTTGAAACCATGATGTTTTTCTGATTCTACTACTTAGGGAGAACATAAATCACGTCACCTTTTTCAAATCTGATGTTTGTCTGGACCGGGAACCTCCGTTATGAAAGTGGAGTTTTGCGGTAATAGGCCTCTTTTTCCAAATTTATTCTTTGATTCTCTCTTAAGGCAAGGAGAGATTCTTGAAACCATGATTTTTTCTGATTCTACTACCTAGGGAGAACATGAATCACATCGCCTTTTTGAAATCTGGTGTGTGTCTGGGCCGGGAACCTCAGTTCTTAAAGTTCAGTTTCACCGTCAATACAATAGGCCTTTTAAGCATCTGCGGTAATAGGCCGTTTTTCCTAATTTACTCTATGATTCTCTCTTAAGACTAAAAGAAATTCTTGAAACCATGATGCTTTTCTGATTCTACTACCTAGGGAGAACATAAATCACGTCGGCTTTTTCAAATCTGATGTTTGTCTCGACCGGGAACCCTCATTATGAAAGTGGAGTTTTGGGTAATAGGCAGGTTTTTCAAATTTGTCCTTTGATTTTCTCTTAAGGCAAGGGGAGATTCTTGAAACCATGATGTTTTTCTGATTCTACTACCTAGGGAGAACATGAATCACATCGCCTTTTTGAAATCTGGTGTTTGTCTGGGCCGGGAACATCAGTTCTTAAAGTTGAGTTTCACCGTCAATACAATGGGCCTTTTGAGCATCTGCGGTAATAGGCCGTTTTTCCCAATTTACTCTATGATTCTCTCTTAAGAGAAGGAGAAATTCTTAAAACGATGAGGTTTTTCTGATTCTACTACCTAGGGAGAACATAAATCACATCGCCTTTTTGAAATCTTGTGTGTGTCTGGGCCGGGAACCTCAGTTCTTAAAGTTGAGTTTCACCGTCAATACAATAGGCCTTTTGAGCATCTGCGGTAATAGTCCGTTTTTCCCAATTTACTCTATGATTCTCTCTTAAGACTAGGAGAAATTCTTGAAACCATGATGCTTTTCTGATTCTACTACCTAGGGAGAACATGAATCACGTTGTCTTTTCCAAATCTGATGTTTGTCTCGACCGGGAACCTCCATTATGAAAGTGAAGTTTTGGGTAATAGGCCGGTTTTTCAAATTTGTTCTTTGATTTTCTCTTAAGGGAAGGAGAGATTCTTGAAACCATGATGTTCTTCTGATTCTACTACCTAGGGAGAACATGAATCACATCGACTTTTTGAAATCTGGTGTGTGTCTGGACCGGGAACCTCAGTTCTTAAAGCTGAGTTTCACCCTCAATACAATAGACCTTTTGAGCATATGCGGTAATAGCCCGTTTTTCCCAATTTACTCTATGATTCTCTCTTAAGACAAGGAGAAATTCTTGAAACCATGATGCTTTTCTGATTCTACTACCTAGAGAGAACATGAATCACGTTGTCTTTTCCAAATCTGATGTTTGTCTGGACCGGGAACCTCCATTATGAAAGTAGAGTTTTGCGGTAATAGGCCGGTTTTTCCAAATTTTCTCTTTGATTCTCTCTTAAGAGAAGGAGAAATTCTTGAAACCATGATGTTTTTCTGATTCTACTACCTAGGGAGAACATGAACCACGTCGTCTTTTCCAAATCTGATGTTTGTCTGGACCGGGAACCTCCGTTATGAAAGTGGAGTTTTGCGGTAATAGGCCGCTTTTTCCAAATTTACTCTTTGATTCTCTCTTAAGAGAAGGAGAAATTCTTAAAACCATGAGGTTTTTCTGATTCTACTTCCTAGGGAGAACATCAATCACGTCGTCTTTTTCAAATCTGATGTTTGTCTGGACCGGGAACCTCCGTTATTAAAGTGGAGTTTTGCCGTAATAGGCCGGTTTATCAAATTTATACTTTGATGTTCTCTTAAGGCAAGGAGACATTCTTGAAACGATGATGTTTTTCTGATTCTACTACCTAGGGAGAACATGAATCACATCGCCTTTTTGAAATCTGGTGTGTGTCTGGGCCGGGAACCTCAGTTCTTAAAGTTGAGTTTCACCGTCAATACAATAGGCCTTTTGAGCATATGCGGTAATAGGCCGTTTTTCCCAATTTACTCTATGATTCTCTCTTAAGACTAGGAGAAATTCTTGAAACCATAATGCTTTTCTGATTCTACTACCTAGGGAGAACATGAATCACGTTGTCTTTTCCAAATCTGAGGTTTGTCTGGACCGGGAACCTCCGTTATGAAAGTGGAGTTTTGCGGTAATAGGCCGCTTTTTCCAAATTTACTCTTTGATTCTCTCTTAAAAGAAGGAGAAATTCTTGAAACCATGATGTTTTTCTGATTTTACTACCTAGGGAGAACATAAATCACGTTGTCTTTTCCAAATCTGATATTTGCCTGGACCGGGAACCTCCGTTATGAAAGTGGAGTTTTGCGGTAATAGGCCGCTTTTTCCAAATTTACTCTTTGATTCTCTCATAAGAGAAGGAGAAATTCTTGAAACCATGATGCTTTTCTGATTCTACTACCTAGGGAGAACATGAATCACGTTGTCTTTTCCAAATCTGATGTTTGCCTGGACCGGGAACCTCCGTTATGAAACTGGAGTTTTGCGGTAATAGGCCGCTTTTTCCAAATTTACTCTTTGATTCTCTCATAAGAGATGGAGAAATTCTTGAAACCATGATGTTTTTCTGATTCTACTACTTAGGGAGAACATAAATCACGTCACCTTTTTCAAATCTGATGTTTGTCTGGACCGGGAACCTCCGTTATGAAAGTGGAGTTTTGCGGTAATAGGCCTCTTTTTCCAAATTTATTCTTTGATTCTCTCTTAAGGCAAGGAGAGATTCTTGAAACCATGATTTTTTCTGATTCTACTACCTAGGGAGAACATGAATCACATCGCCTTTTTGAAATCTGGTGTGTGTCTGGGCCGGGAACCTCAGTTCTTAAAGTTCAGTTTCACCGTCAATACAATAGGCCTTTTAAGCATGTGCGGTAATAGGCCGTTTTTCCTAATTTACTCTATGATTCTCTCTTAAGACTAGGAGAAATTCTTGAAACCATGACGCTTTTCTGATTCTACTACCTAGGGAGAACATAAATCACGTCGGCTTTTTCAAATCTGATGTTTGTCTGGACCGGGAACCCTCATTATGAAAGTGGAGTTTTGGGTAATAGGCAGGTTTTTCAAATTTGTCCTTTGATTTTCTCTTAAGGCAAGGGGAGATTCTTGAAACCATGATGTTTTTCTGATTCTACTACCTAGGGAGAACATGAATCACATCGCCTTTTTGAAATCTGGTGTGTGTCTGGGCCGGGAACATCAGTTCTTAAAGTTGAGTTTCACCGTCAATACAATGGGCCTTTTGAGCATCTGCGGTAATAGGCCGTTTTTCCCAATTTACTCTATGATTCTCTCTTAAGAGAAGGAGAAATTCTTAAAACGATGAGGTTTTTCTGATTCTACTACCTAGGGAGAACATAAATCACATCGCCTTTTTGAAATCTTGTGTGTGTCTGGGCCGGGAACCTCAGTTCTTAAAGTTGAGTTTCACCGTCAATACAATAGGGCTTTTGAGCATCTGCGGTAATAGGCCGTTTTTCCCAATTTACTCTATGATTCTCTCTTAAGACTAGGAGAAATTCTTGAAACCATGATGCTTTTCTGATTCTACTACCTAGGGAGAACATGAATCACGTTGTCTTTTCCAAATCTGATGTTTGTCTCGACCGGGAACCTCCATTATGAAAGTGAAGTTTTGGGTAATAGGCCGGTTTTTCAAATTTGTTCTTTGATTTTCTCTTAAGGGAAGGAGAGATTCTTGAAACCATGATGCTTTTCTGATTCTACTACCTAGGGAGAACATGAATCATGTCGACTTTTTGAAATCTGGTGTGTGTCTGGGCCGGGAACCTCAGTTTTTAAAGCTGAGTTTCACCCTCAATACAATAGACCTTTTGAGCATATGCGGTAATAGCCCGTTTTTCCCAATTTACTCTATGATTCTCTCTTAAGACAAGGAGAAATTCTTGAAACCATGATGCTTTTCTGATTCTACTACCTAGGGAGAACATGAATCACGTTGTCTTTTCCAAATCTGATGTTTGTCTGGACCGGGAACCTCCATTATGAAAGTAGAGTTTTGCGGTAATAGGCCGGTTTTTCCAAATTTTCTCTTTGATTCTCACTTAAGAGAAGGAGAAATTCTTGAAACCATGATGTTTTTCTGATTCTACTACCTAGGGAGAACATGAACCACGTCGTCTTTTCCAAATCTGATGTTTGTCTGGACCGGGAACCTCCGTTATGAAAGTGGAGTTTTGCGGTAATAGGCCGCTTTTTCCAAATTTACTCTTTGATTCTCTCTTAAGAGAAGGAGAAATTCTTAAAACCATGAGGTTTTTCTGATTCTACTTCCTAGGGAGAACATGAATCACGTCGTCTTTTTCAAATCTGATGTTTGTCTGGACCGGGAACCTCCGTTATTAAAGTGGAGTTTTGCCGTAATAGGCCGGTTTATCAAATTTATACTTTGATTTTCTCTTAAGGCAAGGAGAGATTCTTGAAACCATGATGTTTTTCTGATTCTACTGCCTAGGGAGAACATGAATCACATCGCCTTTTTGAAATCTGGTGTGTGTCTGGGCCGGAAACCTCAGTTCTTAAAGTTGAGTTTCACCGTCAATACAATGGGCCTTTTGAGCATCTGCGGTAATAAGCCGTTTTTTCCAATTTACTCTATGATTCTCTCTTAAGAGAAGGAGAAATTCTTAAAACGATGAGGTTTTTCTGATTCTACTACCTAGGGAGAACATAAATCACGTCGGCTTTTTCAAATCTGATGTTTGTCTGGACCGGGAACCTCCGTTATTAAAGTGGAGTTTTGCCGTAATAGGCCGGTTTATCAAATTTATACTTTGATTTTCTCTTAAGGCAAGGAGAGATTCTTAAAACGATGATGTTTTTCTGATTCTACTTCCTAGGGAGAACATGAATCACATCGCCTTTTTGAAATCTGGTGTGTGTCTGGGCCGGGAACCTCAGTTCTTAAAGTTGAGTTTCACCGTCAATACAATAGGCCTTTTGAGCATATGCGGTAATAGGCCGTTTTTCCCAATTTACTCTATGATTCTCTCTTAAGACTAGGAGAAATTCTTGAAACCATAATGCTTTTCTGATTCTACTACCTAGGGAGAACTTGAATCACGTTGTCTTTTCCAAATCTGACGTTTGTCTGGACCGGGAACCTCCGTTATGAAAGTGGAGTTTTGCGGTAATAGGCCGCTTTTTCCAAATTTACTCTTTGATTCTCTCTTAAGAGAAGGAGAAATTCTTGAAACCATGATGTTTTTCTGATTCTACTACTTAGGGAGAACATAAATCACGTCACCTTTTTCAAATCTGATGTTTGTCTGGACCGGGAACCTCCGTTATGAAAGTGGAGTTTTGCGGTAATAGGCCTCTTTTTCCAAATTTATTCTTTGATTCTCTCTTAAGGCAAGGAGAGATTCTTGAAACCATGATTTTTTCTGATTCTACTACCTAGGGAGAACATGAATCACATCGCCTTTTTGAAATCTGGTGTGTGTCTGGGCCGGGAACCTCAGTTCTTAAAGTTCAGTTTCACCGTCAATACAATAGGCCTTTTAAGCATCTGCGGTAATAGGCCGTTTTTCCTAATTTACTCTATGATTCTCTCTTAAGACTAAAAGAAATTCTTGAAACCATGATGCTTTTCTGATTCTACTACCTAGGGAGAACATAAATCACGTCGGCTTTTTCAAATCTGATGTTTGTCTCGACCGGGAACCCTCATTATGAAAGTGGAGTTTTGGGTAATAGGCAGGTTTTTCAAATTTGTCCTTTGATTTTCTCTTAAGGCAAGGGGAGATTCTTGAAACCATGATGTTTTTCTGATTCTACTACCTAGGGAGAACATGAATCACATCGCCTTTTTGAAATCTGGTGTTTGTCTGGGCCGGGAACATCAGTTCTTAAAGTTGAGTTTCACCGTCAATACAATGGGCCTTTTGAGCATCTGCGGTAATAGGCCGTTTTTCCCAATTTACTCTATGATTCTCTCTTAAGAGAAGGAGAAATTCTTAAAACGATGAGGTTTTTCTGATTCTACTACCTAGGGAGAACATAAATCACATCGCCTTTTTGAAATCTTGTGTGTGTCTGGGCCGGGAACCTCAGTTCTTAAAGTTGAGTTTCACCGTCAATACAATAGGCCTTTTGAGCATCTGCGGTAATAGTCCGTTTTTCCCAATTTACTCTATGATTCTCTCTTAAGACTAGGAGAAATTCTTGAAACCATGATGCTTTTCTGATTCTACTACCTAGGGAGAACATGAATCACGTTGTCTTTTCCAAATCTGATGTTTGTCTCGACCGGGAACCTCCATTATGAAAGTGAAGTTTTGGGTAATAGGCCGGTTTTTCAAATTTGTTCTTTGATTTTCTCTTAAGGGAAGGAGAGATTCTTGAAACCATGATGTTCTTCTGATTCTACTACCTAGGGAGAACATGAATCACATCGACTTTTTGAAATCTGGTGTGTGTCTGGACCGGGAACCTCAGTTCTTAAAGCTGAGTTTCACCCTCAATACAATAGACCTTTTGAGCATATGCGGTAATAGCCCGTTTTTCCCAATTTACTCTATGATTCTCTCTTAAGACAAGGAGAAATTCTTGAAACCATGATGCTTTTCTGATTCTACTACCTAGAGAGAACATGAATCACGTTGTCTTTTCCAAATCTGATGTTTGTCTGGACCGGGAACCTCCATTATGAAAGTAGAGTTTTGCGGTAATAGGCCGGTTTTTCCAAATTTTCTCTTTGATTCTCTCTTAAGAGAAGGAGAAATTCTTGAAACCATGATGTTTTTCTGATTCTACTACCTAGGGAGAACATGAACCACGTCGTCTTTTCCAAATCTGATGTTTGTCTGGACCGGGAACCTCCGTTATGAAAGTGGAGTTTTGCGGTAATAGGCCGCTTTTTCCAAATTTACTCTTTGATTCTCTCTTAAGAGAAGGAGAAATTCTTAAAACCATGAGGTTTTTCTGATTCTACTTCCTAGGGAGAACATCAATCACGTCGTCTTTTTCAAATCTGATGTTTGTCTGGACCGGGAACCTCCGTTATTAAAGTGGAGTTTTGCCGTAATAGGCCGGTTTATCAAATTTATACTTTGATGTTCTCTTAAGGCAAGGAGACATTCTTGAAACGATGATGTTTTTCTGATTCTACTACCTAGGGAGAACATGAATCACATCGCCTTTTTGAAATCTGGTGTGTGTCTGGGCCGGGAACCTCAGTTCTTAAAGTTGAGTTTCACCGTCAATACAATAGGCCTTTTGAGCATATGCGGTAATAGGCCGTTTTTCCCAATTTACTCTATGATTCTCTCTTAAGACTAGGAGAAATTCTTGAAACCATAATGCTTTTCTGATTCTACTACCTAGGGAGAACTTGAATCACGTTGTCTTTTCCAAATCTGACGTTTGTCTGGACCGGGAACATCCGTTATGAAAGTGGAGTTTTGCGGTAATAGGCCTCTTTTTCCAAATTTATTCTTTGATTCTCTCTTAAGGCAAGGAGAGATTCTTGAAACCATGATGTTTTTCTGATTCTACTACCTAGGGAGAACATGAATCACGTTGTCTTTTCCAAATCTGATGTTTGTCTCGACCGGGAACGTCCTTTATGAAAGTTGAGATTTGCGGTAATAGGCCGATTTTTCCAATTTTATTCTTTGATTCTCTTTTAAGAGAAGGAGAAATTCTTGAAAACATGATGTTTTTCTGATTCTACTACCTAGGGAGAACATAAATCACGTCGACTTTTTCAAATCTGATGTTTGTCTGGACCGGGAACCCTCATTATGAAAGTGGAGTTTTGGGTAATAGGCCGGTTTTTCAAATTTGTCCTTTGATTTTCTCTTAAGGCAAGGAGAGATTCTTGAAACCATGATGTTTTTCTGATTCTACTACCTAGGGAGAACATGAATCACATCGACTTTTTGAAATCTGGTGTGTGTCTGGGCGGGGAACCTAAGTTCTAAAAGTTGAGTTTCACCGTCAATACAATAGGCCTTTTGAGCATCTGCGGTAATAGGCCGTTTTTCCCAATTTACTCTATGATTCTCTCTTAAGACTAGGAGAAATTCTTGAAACCATGATGCTTTTCTGATTCTACTACCTAGGGAGAACATGAATCACGTTGTCTTTTCCAAATCTGATGTTTGTCTGGACCGGGAACCTCCGTTATGAAAGTGGAGTTTTGCGGTAATAGGCCGCTTTTTCCAAATTTACTCTTTGATTCTTTCTTAAGAGAAGGAGAAATTCTTGAAACCATGATGCTTTTCTGATTCTACTACCTAGGGAGAACATGAATCACGTTGTCTTTTCCAAATCTGAGGTTTGTCTGGACCGGGAACCTCCGTTATGAAAGTGGAGTTTTGCGGTAATAGGCCGCTTTTTCCAAATTTACTCTTTCATTCTCTCTTAAAAGAAGGAGAAATTCTTGAAACCATGATGTTTTTCTGATTTTACTACCTAGGGAGAACATAAATCACGTTGTCTTTTCCAAATCTGATATTTGCCTGGACCGGGAACCTCCGTTATGAAAGTGGAGTTTTGCGGTAATAGGCCGCTTTTTCCAAATTTACTCTTTGATTCTCTCTTAAGAGAAGGAGAAATTCTTAAAACCATGAGGTTTTTCTGATTCTACTTCCTAGGGAGAACATGAATCACGTCGTCTTTTTCAAATCTGATGTTTGTCTGGACCGGGAACCTCCGTTATTAAAGTGGAGTTTTGCCGTAATAGGCCGGTTTATCAAATTTATACTTTGATGTTCTCTTAAGGCAAGGAGACATTCTTGAAACGATGATGTTTTTCTGATTCTACTACCTAGGGAGAACATGAATCACATCGCCTTTTTGAAATCTGGTGTGTGTCTGGGCCGGGAACCTCAGTTCTTAAAGTTGAGTTTCACCGTCAATACAATAGGCCTTTTGAGCATATGCGGTAATAGGCCGTTTTTCCCAATTTACTCTATGATTCTCTCTTAAGACTAGGAGAAATTCTTGAAACCATAATGCTTTTCTGATTCTACTACCTAGGGAGAACTTGAATCACGTTGTCTTTTCCAAATCTGACGTTTGTCTGGACCGGGAACATCCGTTATGAAAGTGGAGTTTTGCGGTAATAGGCCTCTTTTTCCAAATTTATTCTTTGATTCTCTCTTAAGGCAAGGAGAGATTCTTGAAACCATGATGTTTTTCTGATTCTACTACCTAGGGAGAACATGAATCACGTTGTCTTTTCCAAATCTGATGTTTGTCTCGACCGGGAACGTCCTTTATGAAAGTTGAGATTTGCGGTAATAGGCCGATTTTTCCAATTTTATTCTTTGATTCTCTTTTAAGAGAAGGAGAAATTCTTGAAAACATGATGTTTTTCTGATTCTACTACCTAGGGAGAACATAAATCACGTCGACTTTTTCAAATCTGATGTTTGTCTGGACCGGGAACCCTCATTATGAAAGTGGAGTTTTGGGTAATAGGCCGGTTTTTCAAATTTGTCCTTTGATTTTCTCTTAAGGCAAGGAGAGATTCTTGAAACCATGATGTTTTTCTGATTCTACTACCTAGGGAGAACATGAATCACATCGACTTTTTGAAATCTGGTGTGTGTCTGGGCGGGGAACCTAAGTTCTAAAAGTTCAGTTTCACCGTCAATACAATAGGCCTTTTGAGCATCTGCGGTAATAGGCCGTTTTTCCCAATTTACTCTATGATTCTCTCTTAAGACTAGGAGAAATTCTTGAAACCATGATGCTTTTCTGATTCTACTACCTAGGGAGAACATGAATCACGTTGTCTTTTCCAAATCTGATGTTTGTCTGGACCGGGAACCTCCGTTATGAAAGTGGAGTTTTGCGGTAATAGGCCGCTTTTTCCAAATTTACTCTTTGATTCTTTCTTAAGAGAAGGAGAAATTCTTGAAACCATGATGCTTTTCTGATTCTACTACCTAGGGAGAACATGAATCACGTTGTCTTTTCCAAATCTGAGGTTTGTCTGGACCGGGAACCTCCGTTATGAAAGTGGAGTTTTGCGGTAATAGGCCGCTTTTTCCAAATTTACTCTTTCATTCTCTCTTAAAAGAAGGAGAAATTCTCGAAACCATGATGTTTTTCTGATTTTACTACCTAGGGAGAACATAAATCACGTTGTCTTTTCCAAATCTGATATTTGCCTGGACCGGGAACCTCCGTTATGAAAGTGGAGTTTTGCGGTAATAGGCCGCTTTTTCCAAATTTACTCTTTGATTCTCTCATAAGAGAAGGAGAAATTATTGAAACCATGATGCTTTTCTGATTCTACTACCTAGGGAGAACATGAATCACGTTGTCTTTTCCAAATCTGATGTTTGCCTGGACCGGGAACCTCCGTTATGAAACTGGAGTTTTGCGGTAATAGGCCGCTTTTTCCAAATTTACTCTTTGATTCTCTCATAAGAGAAGGAGAAATTCTTGAAACCATGATGTTTTTCTGATTCTACTACTTAGGGAGAACATAAATCACGTCACCTTTTTCAAATCTGATGTTTGTCTGGACCGGGAACCTCCGTTATGAAAGTGGAGTTTTGCGGTAATAGGCCTCTTTTTCCAAATTTATTCTTTGATTCTCTCTTAAGGCAAGGAGAGATTCTTGAAACCATGATTTTTTCTGATTCTACTACCTAGGGAGAACATGAATCACATCGCCTTTTTGAAATCTGGGGTGTGTCTGGGCCGGGAACCTCAGTTCTTAAAGTTCAGTTTCACCGTCAATACAATAGTCCTTTTAAGCATCTGCGGTAATAGGCCGTTTTTCCTAATTTACTCTATGATTCTCTCTTAAGACTAGGAGAAATTCTTGAAACCATGATGCTTTTCTGATTCTACTACCTAGGGAGAACATAAATCAGGTCGGCTTTTTCAAATCTGATGTTTGTCTGGACCGGGAACCCTCATTATGAAAGTGGAGTTTTGGGTAATAGGCAGGTTTTTCAAATTTGTCCTTTGATTTTCTCTTAAGGCAAGGGGAGATTCTTGAAACCATGATGTTTTTCTGATTCTACTACCTAGGGAGAACATGAATCACATCGCCTTTTTGAAATCTGGTGTGTGTCTGGGCCGGGAACATCAGTTCTTAAAGTTGAGTTTCACCGTCAATACAATGGGCCTTTTGAGCATCTGCGGTAATAGGCCGTTTTTCCCAATTTACTCTATGATTCTCTCTTAAGAGAAGGAGAAATTCTTAAAACGATGAGGTTTTTCTGATTCTACTACCTAGGGAGAACATAAATCACATCGCCTTTTTGAAATCTTGTGTGTGTCTGGGCCGGGAACCTCAGTTCTTAAAGTTGAGTTTCACCGTCAATACAATAGGCCTTTTGAGCATATGCGGTAATAGGCCGTTTTTCCCAATTTACTCTATGATTCTCTCTTAAGACTAGGAGAAATTCTTGAAACCATGATGCTTTTCTGATTCTACTACCTAGGGAGAACATGAATCACGTTGTCTTTTCCAAATCTGATGTTTGTCTCGACCGGGAACCTCCATTATGAAAGTGAAGTTTTGGGTAATAGGCCGGTTTTTCAAATTTGTTCTTTGATTTTCTCTTAAGGGAAGGAGAGATTCTTGAAACCATGACGTTTTTCTGATTCTACTACCTAGGGAGAACAACAATCACGTCTGCTTTTTCAAATCTGATGTTTGTCTGGACCGGGAACCTCCGTTATGAAAGTGGAGTTTTGCGGTAATAGGCCGCTTTTTCCAAATTTACTCTTTGATTCTCTCTTAAGAGAAGGAGAAATTCTTGAAACCATGATGTTTTTCTGATTCTACTACCTAGGGAGAAGATGAATCACGTCGACTTTTTGAAATCTGGTGTGTGTCTGGGCCGGGAACCTCAGTTCTTAAAGCTGAGTTTCACCCTCAATACAATAGACCTTTTGAGCATATGCGGTAATAGCCCGTTTTTCCCAATTTACTCTATGATTCTCTCTTAAGACAAGGAGAAATTCTTGAAACCATGATGCTTTTCTGATTCTACTACCTAGGGAGAACATGAATCACGTTGTCTTTTCCAAATCTGATGTTTGTCTGGACCGGGAACCTCCGTTATGAAAGTGGAGTTTTGCGGTAATAGGCCGCTTTTTCCAAATTTACTCTTTGATTCTCTCTTAAGAGAAGGAGAAATTCTTAAAACCATGAGGTTTTTCTGATTCTACTTCCTAGGGAGAACATGAATCACGTCGTCTTTTTCAAATCTGATGTTTGTCTGGACCGGGAACCTCCGTTATTAAAGTGGAGTTTTGCCGTAATAGGCCTGTTTATCAAATTTATACTTTGATTTTCTCTTAAGGCAAGGAGAGATTCTTGAAACGATGATGTTTTTCTGATTCTACTTCCTAGGGAGAACATGAATCACATCGCCTTTTTGAAATCTGGTTTGTGTCTGGGCCGGGAACCTCAGTTCTTAAAGTTGAGTTTCACCGTCAATACAATAGGCCTTTTGAGCATATGCGGTAATAGGCCGTTTTTCCCAATTTACTCTATGATTCTCTCTTAAGACTAGGAGAAATTCTTGAAACCATAATGCTTTTCTGATTCTACTACCTAGGGAGAACTTGAATCACGTTGTCTTTTCCAAATCTGACGTTTGTCTGGACCGGGAACATCCGTTATGAAAGTGGAGTTTTGCGGTAATAGGCCTCTTTTTCCAAATTTATTCTTTGATTCTCTCTTAAGGCAAGGAGAGATTCTTGAAACCATGATGTTTTTCTGATTCTACTACCTAGGGAGAACATGAATCAGATCGCCTTTTTGAAATCTGGTGTGTTTCTGGGCCGGGAACCTCAGTTCTTAAAGTTGAGTTTCACCGTCAATACAATAGGCCTTTTGAGCATCTGCGGTAATAGGCCGTTTTTCCCAATTTACTCTGTGATTCTCTCTTAAGACTAGGAGAAATTCTTGAAACCATGATGCTTTTCTGATTCTACTACCTAGGGAGAACATGAATCACGTTGTCTTTTCGAAATCTGATGTTTGTCTCGACCGGGAACGTCCTTTATGTAAGTTGAGATTTGCGGTAATAGGCCGATTTTTGCAATTTTATTCTTTGATTCTCCCTTAAGAGAAGGAGAAATTCTTGAAACCATGATGTTTTTCTGATTCTACTACCTAGGGAGAACATAAATCACGTCACCTTTTTCAAATCTGATGTTTGTCTGGACCGGGAACCTCCATTATGAAAGTGGAGTTTTGCCGTAATAGGCCGGTTTATCAAATTTATTCTTTGATTTTCTCTTAAGGCAAGGAGAGATTCTTGAAACCATGATGTTTTTCTGATTCTACTACCTAGGGAGAACATGAATCACATCGCCTTTTTGAAATCTGGTCTGTGTCTGGGCCGGGAACCTCAGTTCTTAAAGTTGAGTTTCACCGTCAATACAATCGGCCTTTTGAGCATATGCGGTAATAGGCCGTTTTTCCCAATTTACTCTATGATTCTGTCTTAAGACTAGGAGAAATTCTTGAAACCATGATGCTTTTCTGATTCTACTACCTAGGGAGAACATAAATCACGTCGGCTTTTTCAAATCTGATGTTTGTCTGGACCGGGAACCCTCATTATGAAAGTGGAGTTTTGGGTAATAGGCCGGTTTTTCAAATTTGTCCTTTGATTTTCTTTTAAGGCAAGGGGAGATTCTTGAAACCATGATGTTTTTCTGATTCTATTACCTAGGGAGAACATGAATCACATCGCCTTTTTGAAATCTGGTGTGTGTCTGGGCCGGGAACCTCAGTTCTTAAAGTTGAGTTTCACCGTCAATACAATCGGTCTTTTGAGCATCTGCGGTAGTAGGCCGTTTTTCCCAATTTACTCTATGATTCTCTCTTAAGAGAAGGAGAAATTCTTAAAACGATGAGGTTTTTCTGATTCTACTACCTAGGGAGAACATAAATCACATCGCCTTTTTGAAATCTTGTGTGTGTCTGGGCCGGGAACCTCAGTCCTTAAAGTTGAGTTTCACCGTCAATACAATAGGCCTTTTGAGCATATGCGGTAATAGGCCGTTTTTCCCAATTTACTCTATGATTCTGTCTTAAGACTAGGAGAAATTCTTGAAACCATGATGCTTTTCTGATTCTACTACCTAGGGAGAACATAAATCACGTCGGCTTTTTCAAATCTGATGTTTGTCTGGACCGGGAACCCTCATTATGAAAGTGGAGTTTTGGGTAATAGGCCGGTTTTTCAAATTTGTCCTTTGATTTTCTTTTAAGGCAAGGGGAGATTCTTGAAACCATGATGTTTTTCTGATTCTATTACCTAGGGAGAACATGAATCACATCGCCTTTTTGAAATCTGGTGTGTGTCTGGGCCGGGAACCTCAATTCTTAAAGTTCAGTTTCACCGTCAATACAATCGGTCTTTTGAGCATCTGCGGTAGTAGGCCGTTTTTCCCAATTTACTCTATGATTCTCTCTTAAGAGAAGGAGAAATTCTTAAAACGATGAGGTTTTTCTGATTCTACTACCTAGGGAGAACATGAATCACGTTGTCTTTTCCAAATCTGATGTTTGTCTCTACCGGGAACCTCCATTATGAAAGTGGAGTTTTGGGTAATAGGCCGGTTTTTCAAATTTGTTCTTTGATTTTCTCTTAAGGGAAGGAGAGATTCTTGAAACCATGATGTTCTTCTGATTCTACTACCTAGGGAGAACATGAATCACATCGACTTTTTGAAATCTGGTGTGTGTCTGGGCCGGGAACGTGAGTTCTTAAAGCTGAGTTTCACCGTGAATACAATAGACCTTTTGAGCATATGCGGTAATAGCCCGTTTTTCCCAATTTACTCTATGATTTTCTCTTAAGACTAGGAGAAAGTCTTTAAACCATGATGCTTTTCTGATTCTACTACCTAGGGAGAACATGAATCACGTTGTCTTTTCCAAATCTGATGTTTCTCTGGACCGGGAACCTCCGTTATGAAAGTGGAGTTTTGCCGTAATAGGCCGTTTTTCCTAATTTACTCTTTGATTCTCTGTTAAGAGAAGGAGAAATTCTTGAAACCATGAGGTTTTTCTGATTCTACTACCTAGGGAGAACAACAATCACGTCGGCTTTTTCAAATCTGATGTTTGTCTGGACCGGGAACCTCCGTTATGAAAGTGGAGTTTTGCGGTAGTAGGCCGCTTTTTCCAAATTTACTCTTTGATTCTCTCTTAAGAGAAGGAGAAATTCTTGAAACCATGATGTTTTTCTGATTCTACTACCTAGGGAGAACATGAATCACATCGCCTTTTTGAAATCTGGTGTGTGTCTGGGCCGGGAACCTCAGTTCTTAAAGTTGAGTTTCACCGTCAATACAATGGGCCTTTTGAGCATCTGCGGTAATAGGCCGTTTTTCCCAATTTACTCTGTGATTCTCTCTTAAGACTAGGAGAAATTCTTGAAACCATGATGCTTTTCTGATTCTACTACCTAGGGAGAACATGAATCACGTTGTCTTTTCCAAATCTGATGTTTGTCTCGACCAGGAACGTCCTTTAAGAAAGTTGAGTTTTGCGGTAATAGGCCGATTTTTCCAATTTTATTCTTTGATTCTCTTTTAAGAGAAGGAGAAATTCTTGAAAACATGATGTTTTTCTGATTCTACTACCTAGGGAGAACATAAATCACGTTGGCTTTTTCAAATCTGATGTTTGTCTGGACCGGGAACCCTCATTATGAAAGTGGAGTTTTGGGTAATAGGCCGGTTTTTCAAATTTGTCCTTTGATTGTCTCTTAAGGCAAGGAGAGATTCTTGAAACCATGATGTTTTTCTGATTCTACTACCTAGGGAGAACATAAATCACGTCACCTTTTTCAAATCTGATGTTTGTCTGGACCGGGAACCTCCATTATGAAAGTGAAGTTTTGCCGTAATAGGCCGCTTTTTCCAAAATTATTCTTCGATTCTCTCTTAAGGCAAGGAGAGATTCTTGAAACCATGATGTTTTTCTGATTCTACTACCTAGGGAGAACATGAATCACATCGCCTTTTTGAAATCTGGTGTGTGTCTGGGCCGGGAACCTCAGTTCTTAAAGTTGAGTTTCACCGTCAATACAATCGGTCTTTTGAGCATCTGCGGTAATAGGCCGTTTTTCCCAATTTACTCTATGATTCTCTCTTAAGAGAAGGAGAAATTCTTAAAACGATGAGGTTTTTCTGATTCTACTACCTAGGGAGAACATAAATCACATCGCCTTTTTGAAATCTTGTGTGTGTCTGGGCCGGGAACCTCAGTCCTTAAAGTTGAGTTTCACCGTCAATACAATAGGCCTTTTGAGCATATGCGGTAATAGGCCGTTTTTCCCAATTTACTCTATGATTCTGTCTTAAGACTAGGAGAAATTCTTGAAACCATGATGCTTTTCTGATTCTACTACCTAGGGAGAACATAAATCACATCGGCTTTTTCAAATCTGATGTTTGTCTGGACCGGGAACCCTCATTATGAAAGTGGAGTTTTGGGTAATAGGCCGGTTTTTCAAATTTGTCCTTTGATTTTCTTTTAAGGCAAGGGGAGATTCTTGAAACCATGATGTTTTTCTGATTCTATTACCTAGGGAGAACATGAATCACATCGCCTTTTTGAAATCTGGTGTGTGTCTGGGCCGGGAACCTCAATTCTTAAAGTTCAGTTTCACCGTCAATACAATCGGTCTTTTGAGCATCTGCGGTAGTAGGCCGTTTTTCCCAATTTACTCTATGATTCTCTCTTAAGAGAAGGAGAAATTCTTAAAACGATGAGGTTTTTCTGATTCTACTACCTAGGGAGAACATGAATCACGTTGTCTTTTCCAAATCTGATGTTTGTCTCTACCGGGAACCTCCATTATGAAAGTGGAGTTTTGGGTAATAGGCCGGTTTTTCAAATTTGTTCTTTGATTTTCTCTTAAGGGAAGGAGAGATTCTTGAAACCATGATGTTCTTCTGATTCTACTACCTAGGGAGAACATGAATCACATCGACTTTTTGAAATCTGGTGTGTGTCTGGGCCGGGAACGTGAGTTCTTAAAGCTGAGTTTCACCGTGAATACAATAGACCTTTTGAGCATATGCGGTAATAGCCCGTTTTTCCCAATTTACTCTATGATTTTCTCTTAAGACTAGGAGAAAGTCTTTAAACCATGATGCTTTTCTGATTCTACTACCTAGGGAGAACATGAATCACGTTGTCTTTTCCAAATCTGATGTTTCTCTGGACCGGGAACCTCCGTTATGAAAGTGGAGTTTTGCCGTAATAGGCCGTTTTTCCTAATTTACTCTTTGATTCTCTGTTAAGAGAAGGAGAAATTCTTGAAACCATGAGGTTTTTCTGATTCTACTACCTAGGGAGAACAACAATCACGTCGGCTTTTTCAAATCTGATGTTTGTCTGGACCGGGAACCTCCGTTATGAAAGTGGAGTTTTGCGGTAGTAGGCCGCTTTTTCCAAATTTACTCTTTGATTCTCTCTTAAGAGAAGGAGAAATTCTTGAAACCATGATGTTTTTCTGATTCTACTACCTAGGGAGAACATGAATCACATCGCCTTTTTGAAATCTGGTGTGTGTCTGGGCCGGGAACCTCAGTTCTTAAAGTTGAGTTTCACCGTCAATACAATGGGCCTTTTGAGCATCTGCGGTAATAGGCCGTTTTTCCCAATTTACTCTGTGATTCTCTCTTAAGACTAGGAGAAATTCTTGAAACCATGATGCTTTTCTGATTCTACTACCTAGGGAGAACATGAATCACGTTGTCTTTTCCAAATCTGATGTTTGTCTCGACCAGGAACGTCCTTTAAGAAAGTTGAGTTTTGCGGTAATAGGCCGATTTTTCCAATTTTATTCTTTGATTCTCTTTTAAGAGAAGGAGAAATTCTTGAAAACATGATGTTTTTCTGATTCTACTACCTAGGGAGAACATAAATCACGTTGGCTTTTTCAAATCTGATGTTTGTCTGGACCGGGAACCCTCATTATGAAAGTGGAGTTTTGGGTAATAGGCCGGTTTTTCAAATTTGTCCTTTGATTGTCTCTTAAGGCAAGGAGAGATTCTTGAAACCATGATGTTTTTCTGATTCTACTACCTAGGGAGAACATAAATCACGTCACCTTTTTCAAATCTGATGTTTGTCTGGACCGGGAACCTCCATTATGAAAGTGAAGTTTTGCCGTAATAGGCCGGTTTATCAAATTTATTCTTTGATTTTCTCTTAAGGCAAGGAGAGATTCTTGAAACCATGATGTTTTTCTGATTCTACTACCTAGGGAGAACATGAATCACATCCCCTTTTTGAAATCTGGTGTGTGTCTGGGCCGGGAACCTCAGTTCTTAAAGTTGAGTTTCACCGTCAATACAATAGGCCTTTTGAGCATCTGCGGTAATAGGCCGTTTTTCCCAATTTACTCTATGATTCTGTCTTAAGACTAGGAGAAATTCTTGAAACCATGATGCTTTTCTGATTCTACTACCTAGGGAGAACATAAATCACGTCGGCTTTTTCAAATCTGATGTTTGTCTGGACCGGGAACCCTCATTATGAAAGTGGAGTTTTGGGTAATAGGCCGGTTTTTCAAATTTGTCCTTTGATTTTCTTTTAAGGCAAGGGGAGATTCTTGAAACCATGATATTTTTCTGATTCTATTACCTAGGGAGAACATGAATCACATCGCCTTTTTGAAATCTGGTGTGTGTCTGGGCCGGGAACCTCAGTTCTTAAAGTTGAGTTTCACCGTCAATACAATCGGTCTTTTGAGCATCTGCGGTAATAGGCCGTTTTTCCCAATTTACTCTATGATTCTCTCTTAAGAGAAGGAGAAATTCTTAAAACGATGAGGTTTTTCTGATTCTACTACCTAGGGAGAACATAAATCACATCGCCTTTTTGAAATCTTGTGTGTGTCTGGGCCGGGAACCTCAGTCCTTAAAGTTGAGTTTCACCGTCAATACAATAGGCCTTTTGAGCATATGCGGTAATAGGCCGTTTTTCCCAATTTACTCTATGATTCTGTCTTAAGACTAGGAGAAATTCTTGAAACCATGATGCTTTTCTGATTCTACTACCTAGGGAGAACATAAATCACATCGGCTTTTTCAAATCTGATGTTTGTCTGGACCGGGAACCCTCATTATGAAAGTGGAGTTTTGGGTAATAGGCCGGTTTTTCAAATTTGTCCTTTGATTTTCTTTTAAGGCAAGGGGAGATTCTTGAAACCATGATGTTTTTCTGATTCTATTACCTAGGGAGAACATGAATCACATCGCCTTTTTGAAATCTGGTGTGTGTCTGGGCCGGGAACCTCAATTCTTAAAGTTCAGTTTCACCGTCAATACAATCGGTCTTTTGAGCATCTGCGGTAGTAGGCCGTTTTTCCCAATTTACTCTATGATTCTCTCTTAAGAGAAGGAGAAATTCTTAAAACGATGAGGTTTTTCTGATTCTACTACCTAGGGAGAACATGAATCACGTTGTCTTTTCCAAATCTGATGTTTGTCTCTACCGGGAACCTCCATTATGAAAGTGGAGTTTTGGGTAATAGGCCGGTTTTTCAAATTTGTTCTTTGATTTTCTCTTAAGGGAAGGAGAGATTCTTGAAACCATGATGTTCTTCTGATTCTACTACCTAGGGAGAACATGAATCACATCGACTTTTTGAAATCTGGTGTGTGTCTGGGCCGGGAACCTCAGTTCTTAAAGCTGAGTTTCACCGTGAATACAATAGACCTTTTGAGCATATGCGGTAATAGCCCGTTTTTCCCAATTTACTCTATGATTTTCTCTTAAGACTAGGAGAAAGTCTTTAAACCATGATGCTTTTCTGATTCTACTACCTAGGGAGAACATGAATCACGTTGTCTTTTCCAAATCTGATGTTTCTCTGGACCGGGAACCTCCGTTATGAAAGTGGAGTTTTGCCGTAATAGGCCGTTTTTCCTAATTTACTCTTTGATTCTCTGTTAAGAGAAGGAGAAATTCTTGAAACCATGAGGTTTTTCTGATTCTACTACCTAGGGAGAACAACAATCACGTCGGCTTTTTCAAATCTGATGTTTGTCTGGACCGGGAACCTCCGTTATGAAAGTGGAGTTTTGCGGTAGTAGGCCGCTTTTTCCAAATTTACTCTTTGATTCTCTCTTAAGAGAAGGAGAAATTCTTGAAACCATGATGTTTTTCTGATTCTACTACCTAGGGAGAAGATGAATCACGTCCTCTTTTTCAAATCTGATGTTTGTCTGGACCGGGAACCTCCGTTATGAAAGTGGAGTTTTGCCGTAATAGGCCGCTTTTTCCAAAATTATTCTTTGATTCTCTCTTAAGGCAAGGAGAGATTCTTGAAACCATGATGTTTTTCTGATTCTACTACCTAGGGAGAACATGAATCACATCGCCTTTTTGAAATCTGGTGTGTGTCTGGGCCGGGAACCTCAGTTCTTAAAGTTGAGTTTCACCGTCAATACAATGGGCCTTTTGAGCATCTGCGGTAATAGGCCGTTTTTCCCAATTTACTCTGTGATTCTCTCTTAAGACTAGGAGAAATTCTTGAAACCATGATGTTTTTCTGATTCTACTACCTAGGGAGAACATAAATCACGTTGGCTTTTTCAAATCTGATGTTTGTCTGGACCGGGAACCCTCATTATGAAAGTGGAGTTTTGGGTAATAGGCCGGTTTTTCAAATTTGTCCTTTGATTTTCTCTTAAGGCAAGGAGAGATTCTTGAAACCATGATGTTTTTCTGATTCTACTACCTAGGGAGAACATAAATCACGTCACCTTTTTCAAATCTGATGTTTGTCTGGACCGGGAACCTCCAATATGAAAGTGACGTTTTGCCGTAATAGGCCGGTTTATCAAATTTATTCTTTGATTTTCTCTTAAGGCAAGGAGAGATTCTTGAAACCATGATGTTTTTCTGATTCTACTACCTAGGGAGAACATGAATCACATCGCCTTTTTGAAATCTGGTGTGTGTCTGGGCCGGGAACCTCAGTTCTTAAAGTTGAGTTTCACCGTCAATACAATAGACCTTTTGAGCGTCTGCGGTAATAGGCCGTTTTTCCCAATTTACTCTATGATTCTCTCTTAAGAGAAGGAGAAATTCTTAAAATGATGAGGTTTTTCTGATTCTACTACCTAGGGAGAACATAAATCACATCGCCTTTTCGAAATCTTGTGTGTGTCTGGGCCGGGAACCTCAGTCCTTAAAGTTGAGTTTCACCGTCAATACAATAGGCCTTTTGAGCATATGCGGTAATAGGCCGTTTTTCACAATTTACTCTATGATTCTGTCTTAAGACTAGGAGAAATTCTTGAAACCATGATGCTTTTCTGATTCTACTACCTAGGGAGAACATGAATCACGTTGTCTTTTCCAAATCTGATGTTTGTCTCGACCGGGAACGTCCTTTATGAAAGTTGAGTTTTGCGGTAATAGGCCGATTTTTCCAATTTTATTCTTTGATTCTCTTTTAAGAGAAGGAGAAATTCTTGAAAACATGATGTTTTTCTGATTCTACTACCTAGGGAGAACATAAATCACGTTGGCTTTTTCAAATCTGATGTTTGTCTGGACCGGGAACCCTCATTATGAAAGTGGAGTTTTGGGTAATAGGCCGGTTTTTCAAATTTGTCCTTTGATTTTCTCTTAAGGCAAGGAGAGATTCTTGAAACCATGATGTTTTTCTGATTCTACTACCTAGGGAGAACATAAATCACGTCACCTTTTTCAAATCTGATGTTTGTCTGGACCGGGAACCTCCATTATGAAAGTGAAGTTTTGCCGTAATAGGCCGGTTTATCAAATTTATTCTTTGATTTTCTCTTAAGGCAAGGAGAGATTCTTGAAACCATGATGTTTTTCTGATTCTACTACCTAGGGAGAACATGAATCACATCGCCTTTTTGAAATCTGGTGTGTGTCTGGGCCGGGAACCTCAGTTCTTAAAGTTGAGTTTCACCGTCAATACAATAGGCCTTTTGAGCATCTGCGGTAATAGGCCGTTTTTCCCAATTTACTCTATGATTCTCTCTTAAGAGAAGGAGAAATTCTTAAAACGATGAGGTTTTTCTGATTCTACTACCTAGGGAGAACATAAATCACATCGCCTTTTTGAAATCTGGTGTGTGTCTGGGCCGGGAACCTCAGTCCTTAAAGTTGAGTTTCACCGTCAATAGAATAGGCCTTTTGAGCATATGCGGTAATAGGCCGTTTTTCCCAATTTACTCTATGATTCTGTCTTAAGACTAGGAGAAATTCTTGAAACCATGATGCTTTTCTGATTCTACTACCTAGGGAGAACATGAATCACGTTGTCTTTTCCAAATATGATGTTTGTCTCTACCGGGAACCTCCATTATGAAAGTGGAGTTTTGGGTAATAGGCCGGTTTTTCAAATTTGTTCTTTGATTTTCTCTTAAGGGAAGGAGAGATTCTTGAAACCATGATGTTCTTCTGATTCTACTACCTAGGGAGAACATGAATCACATCGACTTTTTGAAATCTGGTGTGTGTCTGGGCCGGGAAGCTCAGTTCTTAAAGCTGAGTTTCACCGTCAATACAATAGACCTTTTGAGCATATGCGGTAATAGCCCGTTTTTCCCAATTTACTCTATGATTTTCTCTTAAGACTAGGAGAAAGTCTTTAAACCATGATGCTTTTCTGATTCTACTACCTAGGGAGAACATGAATCACGTTGTCTTTTCCAAATCTGATGTTTCTCTGGACCGGGAACCTCCGTTATGAAAGTGGAGTTTTGCCGTAATAGGCCGTTTTTCCTAATTTACTCTTTGATTCTCTGTTAAGAGAAGGAGAAATTCTTGAAACCATGAGGTTTTTCTGATTCTACTACCTAGGGAGAACAACAATCACGTCGGCTTTTTCAAATCTGATGTTTGTCTGGACCGGGAACCTCCGTTATGAAAGTGGAGTTTTGCGGTAATAGGCCGCTTTTTCCAAAATTATTCTTTGATTCTCTCTTAAGAGAAGGAGAAATTCTTGAAACCATGATGTTTTTCTGATTCTACTACCTAGGGAGAACATGAATCACATCGCCTTTTTGAAATCTGGTGTGTGTCTGGGCCGGGAACCTCAGTTCTTAAAGTTGAGTTTCACCGTCAATACAATGGGCCTTTTGAGCATCTGCGGTAATAGGCCGTTTTTCCCAATTTACTCTGTGATTCTCTCTTAAGACTAGGAGAAATTCTTGAAACCATGATGCTTTTCTGATTCTACTACCTAGGGAGAACATGAATCACGTTGTCTTTTCCAAATCTGATGTTTGTCTCGACCGGGAACGTCCTTTATGAAAGTTGAGTTTTGCGGTAATAGGCCGATTTTTCCAATTTTATTCTTTGATTCTCTTTTAAGAGAAGGAGAAATTCTGGAAAACATGATGTTTTTCTGATTCTACTACCTAGGGAGAACATAAATCACGTTGGCTTTTTCAAATCTGATGTTTGTCTGGACCGGGAACGCTCATTATGAAAGTGGAGTTTTGGGTAATAGGCCGGTTTTTCAAATTTGTCCTTTGATTTTCTCTTAAGGCAAGGAGAGATTCTTGAAACCATGATGTTTTTCTGATTCTACTACCTAGGGAGAACATAAATCACGTCACCTTTTTCAAATCTGATGTTTGTCTGGACCGGGAACCTCCATTATGAAAGTGAAGTTTTGCCGTAATAGGCCGGTTTATCAAATTTATTCTTTGATTTTCTCTTAAGGCAAGGAGAGATTCTTGAAACCATGATGTTTTTCTGATTCTACTACCTAGGGAGAACATGAATCACATCGCCTTTTTGAAATCTGGTGTGTGTCTGGGCCGGGAACCTCAGTTCTTAAAGTTGAGTTTCACCGTCAATACAATAGGCCTTTTGAGCATCTGCGGTAATAGGCCGTTTTTCCCAATTTACTCTATGATTCTCTCTTAAGAGAAGGAGAAATTCTTAAAACGATGAGGTTTTTCTGATTCTACTACCTAGGGAGAACATAAATCACATCGCCTTTTCGAAATCTTGTGTGTGTCTGGGCCGGGAACCTCAGTCCTTAAAGTTGAGTTTCACCGTCAATACAATAGGCCTTTTGAGCATATGCGGTAATAGGCCGTTTTTCACAATTTACTCTATGATTCTGTCTTAAGACTAGGAGAAATTCTTGAAACAATGATGCTTTTCTGATTCTACTACCAAGGGAGAACATGAATCACGTTGTCTTTTCCAAATCTGATGTTTGTCTCTACCGGGAACCTCCATTATGAAAGTGGAGTTTTGGGTAATAGGCCGGTTTTTCAAATTTGTTCTTTGATTTTCTCTTAAGGGAAGGAGAGATTCTTGAAACCATGATGTTCTTCTGATTCTACTACCTAGGGAGAACATGAATCACATCGACTTTTTGAAATCTGGTGTGTGTCTGGGCCGGGAAGCTCAGTTCTTAAAGCCGAGTTTCACCGTCAATACAATAGACCTTTTGAGCATATGCGGTAATCGCCCGTTTTTCCCAATTTACTCTATGATTTTCTCTTAAGACTAGGAGAAAGTCTTGAAACCATGATGCTTTTCTGATTCTACTACCTAGGGAGAACATGAATCACGTTGTCTTTTCCAAATCTGATGTTTCTCTGGACCGGGAACCTCCGTTATGAAAGTGGAGTTTTGCCGTAATAGGCCGTTTTTCCTAATTTACTCTTTGATTCTCTGTTAAGAGAAGGAGAAATTCTTGAAACCATGAGGTTTTTCTGATTCTACTACCTAGGGAGAACAACAATCACGTCGGCTTTTTCAAATCTGATGTTTGTCTGGACCGGGAACCTCCGTTATGAAAGTGGAGTTTTGCGGTAATAGGCCGCTTTTTCCAAAATTATTCTTTGATTCTCTCTTAAGAGAAGGAGAAATTCTTGAAACCATGATGTTTTTCTGATTGTACTACCTAGGGAGAACAACAATCACGTCGGCTTTTTCAAATCTGATGTTTGTCTGGACCAGGAACCCTCATTATGAAAGTGGAGTTTTGGGTAATAGGCCGGTTTTTCAAATTTGTCCTTTGATTTTCTCTTAAGGCAAGGAGAGATTCTTGAAACCATGATGTTTTTCTGATTCTACTACCTAGGGAGAACATGAATCACATCGACTTTTTGAAATCTGGTGTGTGTCTGGGCGGGGAACCTAAGTTCTAAAAGTTGAGTTTCACCGTCAATACAATAGGCCTTTTGAGCATCTGCGGTAATAGGCCGTTTTTCCCAATTTACTCTATGATTCTCTCTTAAGACTAGGAGAAATTCTTGAAACCATGATGCTTTTCTGATTCTACTACCTAGGGAGAACATGAATCACGTTGTCTTTTCCAAATCTGATGTTTGTCTGGACCGGGAACCTCCGTTATGAAAGTGGAGTTTTGCGGTAATAGGCCGCTTTTTCCAAATTTACTCTTTGATTCTTTCTTAAGAGAAGGAGAAATTCTTGAAACCATGATGCTTTTCTGATTCTACTACCTAGGGAGAACATGAATCACGTTGTCTTTTCCAAATCTGAGGTTTGTCTGGACCGGGAACCTCCGTTATGAAAGTGGAGTTTTGCGGTAATAGGCCGCTTTTTCCAAATTTACTCTTTCATTCTCTCTTAAAAGAAGGAGAAATTCTTGAAACCATGATGTTTTTCTGATTTTACTACCTAGGGAGAACATAAATCACGTTGTCTTTTCCAAATCTGATATTTGCCTGCACCGGGAACCTCCGTTATGAAAGTGGAGTTTTGCGGTAATAGGCCGCTTTTTCCAAATTTACTCTTTGATTCTCTCATAAGAGAAGGAGAAATTCTTGAAACCATGATGCTTTTCTGATTCTACTACCTAGGGAGAACATGAATCACGTTGTCTTTTCCAAATCTGATGTTTGCCTGGACCGGGAACCTCCGTTATGAAACTGGAGTTTTGCGGTAATAGGCCGCTTTTTCCAAATTTACTCTTTGATTCTCTCATAAGAGAAGGAGAAATTCTTGAAACCATGATGTTTTTCTGATTCTACTACTTAGGGAGAACATAAATCACGTCACCTTTTTCAAATCTGATGTTTGTCTGGACCGGGAACCTCCGTTATGAAAGTGGAGTTTTGCGGTAATAGGCCTCTTTTTCCAAATTTGTTCTTTGATTTTCTCTTAAGGGAAGGAGAGATTCTTGAAACCATGATGTTCTTCTGATTCTACTACCTAGGGAGAACATGAATCACATCGACTTTTTGAAATCTGGTGTGTGTCTGGGCCGGGAACCTCAGTTCTTAAAGCTGAGTTTCACCGTGAATACAATAGACCTTTTGAGCATATGCGGTAATAGCCCGTTTTTCCCAATTTACTCTATGATTTTCTCTTAAGCCTAGGAGAAAGTCTTTAAACCATGATGCTTTTCTGATTCTACTACCTAGGGAGAACATGAATCACGTTGTCTTTTCCAAATCTGATGTTTCTCTGGACCGGGAACCTCCGTTATGAAAGTGGAGTTTTGCCGTAATAGGCCGTTTTTCCAAATTTACTCTATGATTCTCTCTTAAGAGAAGGAGAAATTCTTAAAACGATGAGGTTTTTCTGATTCTACTACCTAGGGAGAACATGAATCACGTTGTCTTTTCCAAATCTGATGTTTGTCTCTACCGGGAACCTCCATTATGAAAGTGGAGTTTTGGGTAATAGGCCGGTTTTTCAAATTTGTTCTTTGATTTTCTCTTAAGGGAAGGAGAGATTCTTGAAACCATGATGTTCTTCTGATTCTACTACCTAGGGAGAACATGAATCACATCGACTTTTTGAAATCTGGTGTGTGTCTGGGCCGGGAACCTCAGTTCTTAAAGCTGAGTTTCACCGTGAATACAATAGACCTTTTGAGCATATGCGGTAATAGCCCGTTTTTCCCAATTTACTCTATGATTTTCTCTTAAGCCTAGGAGAAAGTCTTTAAACCATGATGCTTTTCTGATTCTACTACCTAGGGAGAACATGAATCACGTTGTCTTTTCCAAATCTGATGTTTCTCTGGACCGGGAACCTCCGTTATGAAAGTGGAGTTTTGCCGTAATAGGCCGTTTTTCCTAATTTACTCTTTGATTCTCTGTTAAGAGAAGGAGAAATTCTTGAAACCATGAGGTTTTTCTGATTCTACTACCTAGGGAGAACAACAATCACGTCGGCTTTTTCAAATCTGATGTTTGTCTGGACCGGGAACCTCCGTTATGAAAGTGGAGTTTTGCGGTAGTAGGCCGCTTTTTCCAAATTTACTCTTTGATTCTCTCTTAAGAGAAGGAGAAATTCTTGAAACCATGATGTTTTTCTGATTCTACTACCTAGGGAGAACATGAATCACATCGCCTTTTTGAAATCTGGTGTGTGTCTGGGCCGGGAACCTCAGTTCTTAAAGTTGAGTTTCACCGTCAATACAATGGGCCTTTTGAGCATCTGCGGTAATAGGCCGTTTTTCGCAATTTACTCTGTGATTCTCTCTTAAGACTAGGAGAAATTCTTGAAACCATGATGCTTTTCTGATTCTACTACCTAGGGAGAACATGAATCACGTTGTCTTTTCCAAATCTGATGTTTGTCTCGACCGGGAACGTCCTTTAAGAAAGTTGAGTTTTGCGGTAATAGGCCGATTTTTCCAATTTTATTCTTTGATTCTCTTTTAAGAGAAGGAGAAATTCTTGAAAACATGATGTTTTTCTGATTCTACTACCTAGGGAGAACATAAATCACGTTGGCTTTTTCAAATCTGATGTTTGTCTGGACCGGGAACCCTCATTATGAAAGTGGAGTTTTGGGTAATAGGCCGGTTTTTCAAATTTGTCCTTTGATTGTCTCTTAAGGCAAGGAGAGATTCTTGAAACCATGATGTTTTTCTGATTCTACTACCTAGGGAGAACATAAATCACGTCACCTTTTTCAAATCTGATGTTTGTCTGGACCGGGAACCTCCATTATGAAAGTGAAGTTTTGCCGTAATAGGCCGGTTTATCAAATTTATTCTTTGATTTTCCCTTAAGGCAAGGAGAGATTCTTGAAACCATGATGTTTTTCTGATTCTACTACCTAGGGAGAACATGAATCACATCCCCTTTTTGAAATCTGGTGTGTGTCTGGGCCGGGAACCTCAGTTCTTAAAGTTGAGTTTCACCGTCAATACAATAGGCCTTTTGAGCATCTGCGGTAATAGGCCGTTTTTCCCAATTTACTCTATGATTCTGTCTTAAGACTAGGAGAAATTCTTGAAACCATGATGCTTTTCTGATTCTACTACCTAGGGAGAACATAAATCACGTCGGCTTTTTCAAATCTGATGTTTGTCTGGACCGGGAACCCTCATTATGAAAGTGGAGTTTTGGGTAATAGGCCGGTTTTTCAAATTTGTCCTTTGATTTTCTTTTAAGGCAAGGGGAGATTCTTGAAACCATGATATTTTTCTGATTCTATTACCTAGGGAGAACATGAATCACATCGCCTTTTTGAAATCTGGTGTGTGTCTGGGCCGGGAACCTCAGTTCTTAAAGTTGAGTTTCACCGTCAATACAATCGGTCTTTTAAGCATCTGCGGTAGTAGGCCGTTTTTCCCAATTTACTCTATGATTCTCTCTTAAGAGAAGGAGAAATTCTTAAAACGATGAGGTTTTTCTGATTCTACTACCTAGGGAGAACATAAATCACATCGCCTTTTTGAAATCTTGTGTGTGTCTGGGCCGGGAACCTCAGTCCTTAAAGTTGAGTTTCACCGTCAATACAATAGGCCTTTTGAGCATATGCGGTAATAGGCCGTTTTTCCCAATTTACTCTATGATTCTGTCTTAAGACTAGGAGAAATTCTTGAAACCATGATGCTTTTCTGATTCTACTACCTAGGGAGAACAAAAATCACATCGGCTTTTTCAAATCTGATGTTTGTCTGGACCGGGAACCCTCATTATGAAAGTGGAGTTTTGGGTAATAGGCCGGTTTTTCAAATTTGTCCTTTGATTTTCTTTTAAGGCAAGGGGAGATTCTTGAAACCATGATGTTTTTCTGATTCTATTACCTAGGGAGAACATGAATCACATCGCCTTTTTGAAATCTGGTGTGTGTCTGGGCCGGGAACCTCAATTCTTAAAGTTCAGTTTCACCGTCAATACAATCGGTCTTTTGAGCATCTGCGGTAGTAGGCCGTTTTTCCCAATTTACTCTATGATTCTCTCTTAAGAGAAGGAGAAATTCTTAAAACGATGAGGTTTTTCTGATTCTACTACCTAGGGAGAACATGAATCACGTTGTCTTTTCCAAATCTGATGTTTGTCTCTACCGGGAACCTCCATTATGAAAGTGGAGTTTTGGGTAATAGGCCGGTTTTTCAAATTTGTTCTTTGATTTTCTCTTAAGGGAAGGAGAGATTCTTGAAACCATGATGTTCTTCTGATTCTACTACCTAGGGAGAACATGAATCACATCGACTTTTTGAAATCTGGTGTGTGTCTGGGCCGGGAACCTCAGTTCTTAAAGCTGAGTTTCACCGTGAATACAATAGACCTTTTGAGCATATGCGGTAATAGCCCGTTTTTCCCAATTTACTCTATGATTTTCTCTTAAGACTAGGAGAAAGTCTTTAAACCATGATGCTTTTCTGATTCTACTACCTAGGGAGAACATGAATCACGTTGTCTTTTCCAAATCTGATGTTTCTCTGGACCGGGAACCTCCGTTATGAAAGTGGAGTTTTGCCGTAATAGGCCGTTTTTCCTAATTTACTCTTTGATTCTCTGTTAAGAGAAGGAGAAATTCTTGAAACCATGAGGTTTTTCTGATTCTACTACCTAGGGAGAACAACAATCACGTCGGCTTTTTCAAATCTGATGTTTGTCTGGACCGGGAACCTCCGTTATGAAAGTGGAGTTTTGCGGTAGTAGGCCGCTTTTTCCAAATTTACTCTTTGATTCTCTCTTAAGAGAAGGAGAAATTCTTGAAACCATGATGTTTTTCTGATTCTACTACCTAGGGAGAAGATGAATCACGTCCTCTTTTTCAAATCTGATGTTTGTCTGGACCGGGAACCTCCGTTATGAAAGTGGAGTTTTGCCGTAATAGGCCGCTTTTTCCAAAATTATTCTTTGATTCTCTCTTAAGGCAAGGAGAGATTCTTGAAACCATGGTGTTTTTCTGATTCTACTACCTAGGGAGAACATGAATCACATCGCCTTTTTGAAATCTGGTGTGTGTCTGGGCCGGGAACCTCAGTTCTTAAAGTTGAGTTTCACCGTCAATACAATGGGCCTTTTGAGCATCTGCGGTAATAGGCCGTTTTTCCCAATTTACTCTGTGATTCTCTCTTAAGACTAGGAGAAATTCTTGAAACCATGATGCTTTTCTGATTCTACTACCTAGGGAGAACATGAATCACGTTGTCTTTTCCAAATCTGATGTTTGTCTCGACCGGGAACGTCCTTTATGAAAGTTGAGTTTTGCGGTAATAGGCCGATTTTTCCAATTTTATTCTTTGATTCTCTTTTAAGAGAAGGAGAAATTCTTGAAAACATGATGTTTTTCTGATTCTACTACCTAGGGAGAACATAAATCACGTTGGCTTTTTCAAATCTGATGTTTGTCTGGACCGGGAACCCTCATTATGAAAGTGGAGTTTTGGGTAATAGGCCGGTTTTTCAAATTTGTCCTTTGATTTTCTCTTAAGGCAAGGAGAGATTCTTGAAACCATGATGTTTTTCTGATTCTACTACCTAGGGAGAACATAAATCACGTCATCTTTTTCAAATCTGATGTTTGTCTGGACCGGGAACCTCCATTATGAAAGTGACGTTTTGCCGTAATAGGCCGGTTTATCAAATTTATTCTTTAATTTTCTCTTAAGGCAAGGAGAGATTCTTGAAACCATGATGTTTTTCTGATTCTACTACCTAGGGAGAACATGAATCACATCGCCTTTTTGAAATCTGGTGTGTGTCTGGGCCGGGAACCTCAGTTCTTAAAGTTGAGTTTCACCGTCAATACAATAGACCTTTTGAGCATCTGCGGTAATAGGCCGTTTTTCCCAATTTACTCTATGATTCTCTCTTAAGAGAAGGAGAAATTCTTAAAATGATGAGGTTTTTCTGATTCTTCTACCTAGGGAGAACATAAATCACATCGCCTTTTCGAAATCTTGTGTGTGTCTGGGCCGGGAACCTCAGTCCTTAAAGTTGAGTTTCACCGTCAATACAATAGGCCTTTTGAGCATATGCGGTAATAGGCCGTTTTTCACAATTTTCTCTATGATTCTGTCTTAAGACTTGGAGAAATTCTTGAAACCATGATGCTTTTCTGATTCTACTACCTAGGGAGAACATGAATCACGTTGTCTTTTCCAAATCTGATGTTTGTCTCTACCGGGAACCTCCATTATGAAAGTGGAGTTTTGGGTAATAGGCCGGTTTTTCAAATTTGTTCTTTGATTTTCTCTTAAGGGAAGGAGAGATTCTTGAAACCATGATGTTCTTCTGATTCTACTACCTAGGGAGAACATGAATCACATCGACTTTTTGAAATCTGGTGTGTGTCTGGGCCGGGAACCTCAGTTCTTAAAGCTGAGTTTCACCGTCAATACAATAGACCTTTTGAGCATATGCGGTAATAGCCCGTTTTTCCCAATTTACTCTATGATTTTCTCTTAAGACTAGGAGAAAGTCTTTAAACCATGATGCTTTTCTGATTCTACTACCTAGGGAGAACATGAATCACGTTGTCTTTTCCAAATCTGATGTTTCTCTGGACCGGGAACCTCCGTTATGAAAGTGGAGTTTTGCCGTAATAGGCCGTTTTTCCTAATTTACTCTTTGATTCTCTGTTAAGAGAAGGAGAAATTCTTGAAACCATGAGGTTTTTCTGATTCTACTACCTAGGGAGAACAACAATCACGTCGGCTTTTTCAAATCTTATGTTTGTCTGGACCGGGAACCTCCGTTATGAAAGTGGAGTTTTGCGGTAATAGGCCGCTTTTTCCAAAATTATTCTTTGATTCTCTCTTAAGAGAAGGAGAAATTCTTGAAACCATGATGTTTTTCTGATTCTACTACCTAGGGAGAACATGAATCACATCGCCTTTTTGAAATCTGGTGTGTGTCTGGGCCGGGAACCTCAGTTCTTAAAGTTGAGTTTCACCGTCAATACAATGGGCCTTTTGAGCATCTGCGGTAATAGGCCGTTTTTCCCAATTTACTCTGTGATTCTCTCTTAAGACTAGGAGAAATTCTTGAAACCATGATGCTTTTCTGATTCTACTACCTAGGGAGAACATGAATCACGTTGTCTTTTCCAAATCTGATGTTTGTCTCGACCGGGAACGTCCTTTATGAAAGTTGAGTTTTGCGGTAATAGGCCGATTTTTCCAATTTTATTCTTTGATTCTCTTTTAAGAGAAGGAGAAATTCTTGAAAACATGATGTTTTTCTGATTCTACTACCTAGGGAGAACATAAATCACGTTGGCTTTTTCAAATCTGATGTTTGTCTGGACCGGGAACCCTCATTATGAAAGTGGAGTTTTGGGTAATAGGCCGGTTTTTCAAATTTGTCCTTTGATTTTCTCTTAAGGCAAGGAGAGATTCTTGAAACCATGATGTTTTTCTGATTCTACTACCTAGGGAGAACATAAATCACGTCACCTTTTTCAAATCTGATGTTTGTCTGGACCGGGAACCTCCATTATGAAAGTGAAGTTTTGCCGTAATAGGCCGGTTTATCAAATTTATTCTTTGATTTTCTCTTAAGGCAAGGAGAGATTCTTGAAACCATGATGTTTTTCTGATTCTACTACCTAGGGAGAACATGAATCACATCGCCTTTTTGAAATCTGGTGTGTGTCTGGGCCGGGAACCTCAGTTCTTAAAGTTGAGTTTCACCGTCAATACAATAGGCCTTTTGAGCATCTGCGGTAATAGGCCGTTTTTCCCAATTTACTCTATGATTCTCTCTTAAGAGAAGGAGAAATTCTTAAAACGATGAGGTTTTTCTGATTCTACTACCTAGGGAGAACATGAATCACGTTGTCTTTTCCAAATCTGATGTTTGTCTCTACCGGGAACCTCCATTATGAAAGTGGAGTTTTGGGTAATAGGCCGGTTTTTCAAATTTGTTCTTTGATTTTCTCTTAAGGGAAGGAGAGATTCTTGAAACCATGATGTTCTTCTGATTCTACTACCTAGGGAGAACATGAATCACATCGACTTTTTGAAATCTGGTGTGTGTCTGGGCCGGGAACCTCAGTTCTTAAAGCTGAGTTTCACCGTGAATACAATAGACCTTTTGAGCATATGCGGTAATAGCCCGTTTTTCCCAATTTACTCTATGATTTTCTCTTAAGACTAGGAGAAAGTCTTTAAACCATGATGCTTTTCTGATTCTACTACCTAGGGAGAACATGAATCACGTTGTCTTTTCCAAATCTGATGTTTCTCTGGACCGGGAACCTCCGTTATGAAAGTGGAGTTTTGCCGTAATAGGCCGTTTTTCCTAATTTACTCTTTGATTCTCTGTTAAGAGAAGGAGAAATTCTTGAAACCATGAGGTTTTTCTGATTCTACTACCTAGGGAGAACAACAATCACGTCGGCTTTTTCAAATCTGATGTTTGTCTGGACCGGGAACCTCCGTTATGAAAGTGGAGTTTTGCGGTAGTAGGCCGCTTTTTCCAAATTTACTCTTTGATTCTCTCTTAAGAGAAGGAGAAATTCTTGAAACCATGATGTTTTTCTGATTCTACTACCTAGGGAGAAGATGAATCACGTCCTCTTTTTCAAATCTGATGTTTGTCTGGACCGGGAACCTCCGTTATGAAAGTGGAGTTTTGCCGTAATAGGCCGCTTTTTCCAAAATTATTCTTTGATTCTCTCTTAAGGCAAGGAGAGATTCTTGAAACCATGGTGTTTTTCTGATTCTACTACCTAGGGAGAACATGAATCACATCGCCTTTTTGAAATCTGGTGTGTGTCTGGGCCGGGAACCTCAGTTCTTAAAGTTGAGTTTCACCGTCAATACAATGGGCCTTTTGAGCATCTGCGGTAATAGGCCGTTTTTCCCAATTTACTCTGTGATTCTCTCTTAAGACTAGGAGAAATTCTTGAAACCATGATGCTTTTCTGATTCTACTACCTAGGGAGAACATGAATCACGTTGTCTTTTCCAAATCTGATGTTTGTCTCGACCGGGAACGTCCTTTATGAAAGTTGAGTTTTGCGGTAATAGGCCGATTTTTCCAATTTTATTCTTTGATTCTCTTTTAAGAGAAGGAGAAATTCTTGAAAACATGATGTTTTTCTGATTCTACTACCTAGGGAGAACATAAATCACGTTGGCTTTTTCAAATCTGATGTTTGTCTGGACCGGGAACCCTCATTATGAAAGTGGAGTTTTGGGTAATAGGCCGGTTTTTCAAATTTGTCCTTTGATTTTCTCTTAAGGCAAGGAGAGATTCTTGAAACCATGATGTTTTTCTGATTCTACTACCTAGGGAGAACATAAATCACGTCATCTTTTTCAAATCTGATGTTTGTCTGGACCGGGAACCTCCATTATGAAAGTGACGTTTTGCCGTAATAGGCCGGTTTATCAAATTTATTCTTTGATTTTCTCTTAAGGCAAGGAGAGATTCTTGAAACCATGATGTTTTTCTGATTCTACTACCTAGGGAGAACATGAATCACATCGCCTTTTTGAAATCTGGTGTGTGTCTGGGCCGGGAACCTCAGTTCTTAAAGTTGAGTTTCACCGTCAATACAATAGACCTTTTGAGCATCTGCGGTAATAGGCCGTTTTTCCCAATTTACTCTATGATTCTCTCTTAAGAGAAGGAGAAATTCTTAAAATGATGAGGTTTTTCTGATTCTTCTACCTAGGGAGAACATAAATCACATCGCCTTTTCGAAATCTTGTGTGTGTCTGGGCCGGGAACCTCAGTCCTTAAAGTTGAGTTTCACCGTCAATACAATAGGCCTTTTGAGCATATGCGGTAATAGGCCGTTTTTCACAATTTACTCTATGATTCTGTCTTAAGACTAGGAGAAATTCTTGAAACCATGATGCTTTTCTGATTCTACTACCTAGGGAGAACATGAATCACGTTGTCTTTTCCAAATCTGATGTTTGTCTCTACCGGGAACCTCCATTATGAAAGTGGAGTTTTGGGTAATAGGCCGGTTTTTCAAATTTGTTCTTTGATTTTCTCTTAAGGGAAGGAGAGATTCTTGAAACCATGATGTTCTTCTGATTCTACTACCTAGGGAGAACATGAATCACATCGACTTTTTGAAATCTGGTGTGTGTCTGGGCCGGGAAGCTCAGTTCTTAAAGCTGAGTTTCACCGTCAATACAATAGACCTTTTGAGCATATGCGGTAATAGGCCGTTTTTCCCAATTTACTCTATGATTTTCTCTTAAGACTAGGAGAAAGTCTTGAAACCATGATGCTTTTCTGATTCTACTACCTAGGGAGAACATGAATCACGTTGTCTTTTCCAAATCTGATGTTTCTCTGGACCGGGAACCTCCGTTATGAAAGTGGAGTTTTGCCGTAATAGGCCGTTTTTCCTAATTTACTCTTTGATTCTCTGTTAAGAGAAGGAGAAATTCTTGAAACCATGAGGTTTTTCTGATTCTACTACCTAGGGAGAACAACAATCACGTCGGCTTTTTCAAATCTGATGTTTGTCTGGACCGGGAACCTCCGTTATGAAAGTGGAGTTTTGCGGTAATAGGCCGCTTTTTCCAAATTTACTCTTTGATTCTCTCTTAAGAGAAGGAGAAATTCTTGAAACCATGATGTTTTTCTGATTCTACTACCTAGGGAGAAGATGAATCACATCCTCTTTTTCAAATCTGATGTTTGTCTGGACCGGGAACCTCCGTTATGAAAGTGGAGTTTTGCCGTAATAGGCCGCTTTTTCCAAAATTATTCTTTGATTCTCTCTTAAGGCAAGGAGAGATTCTTGAAACCATGATGTTTTTCTGATTCTACTACCTAGGGAGAACATGAATCACATCGCCTTTTTGAAATCTGGTGTGTGTCTGGGCCGGGAACCTCAGTTCTTAAAGTTGAGTTTCACCGTCAATACAATGGGCCTTTTGAGCATCTGCGGTAATAGGCCGTTTTTCCCAATTTACTCTGTGATTCTCTCTTAAGACTAGGAGAAATTCTTGAAACCATGATGCTTTTCTGATTCTACTACCTAGGGAGAACATGAATCACGTTGTCTTTTCCAAATCTGATGTTTGTCTCGACCGGGAACGTCCTTTATGAAAGTTGAGTTTTGCGGTAATAGGCCGATTTTTCCAATTTTATTCTTTGATTCTCTTTTAAGAGAAGGAGAAATTCTGGAAAACATGATGTTTTTCTGATTCTACTACCTAGGGAGAACATAAATCACGTTGGCTTTTTCAAATCTGATGTTTGTCTGGACCGGGAACCTCCGTTATGAAAGTGGAGTTTTGCGGTAATAGGCCGCTTTTTCCAAATTTACTCTTTGATTCTCTCTTAAGAGAAGGAGAAATTCTTGAAACCATGATGTTTTTCTGATTCTACTACCTAGGGAGAAGATGAATCACGTCCTCTTTTTCAAATTGATGTTTTTCTGGACCGGGAACCTCCGTTATGAAAGTGGAGTTTTGCCGTAATAGGCCGCTTTTTCCAAAATTATTCTTTGATTCTCTCTTAAGGCAAGGAGAGATTCTTGAAACCATGATGTTTTTCTGATTCTACTACCTAGGGAGAACATGAATCACATCGCCTTTTTGAAATCTGGTGTGTGTCTGAGCCGGGAACCTCAGTTCTTAAAGTGAGTTTCACCGTCAATACAATGGGCCTTTTGAGCATCTGCGGTAATAGGCCGTTTTTCCCAATTTACTCTGTGATTCTCTCTTAAGACTAGGAGAAATTCTTGAAACCATGATGCTTTTCTGATTCTACTACCTAGGGAGAACATGAATCACGTTGTCTTTTCCAAATCTGATGTTTGTCTCGACCGGGAACGTCCTTTATGAAAGTTGAGTTTTGCGGTAATAGGCCGATTTTTCCAATTTTATTCTTTGATTCTCTTTTAAGAGAAGGAGAAATTCTGGAAAACATGATGTTTTTCTGATTCTACTACCTAGGGAGAACATGAATCACGTTGTCTTTTCCAAATCTGATGTTTGTCTCGACCGGGAACGTCCTTTATGAAAGTTGAGTTTTGCGGTAATAGGCCGATTTTTCCAATTTTATTCTTTGATTCTCTTTTAAGAGAAGGAGAAATTCTGGAAAACATGATGTTTTTCTGATTCTACTACCTAGGGAGAACATAAATCACGTTGTCTTTTTCAAATCTGATGTTTGTCTGGACCGGGAACCCTCATTATGAAAGTGGAGTTTTGGGTAATAGGCCGGTTTTTCAAATTTGTCCTTTGATTTTCTCTTAAGGCAAGGAGAGATTCTTGAAACCATGATGTTTTTCTGATTCTACTACCTAGGGAGAACATGAATCACATCGCCTTTTTGAAATCTGGTGTGTGTCTGGGCCGGGAACCTCAGTTCTTAAAGTTGAGTTTCACCGTCAATACAATGGGCCTTTTGAGCATCTGCGGTAATAGGCCGTTTTTCCCAATTTACTCTATGATTCTCTCTTAAGAGAAGGAGAAATTCTTAAAACGATGAGGTTTTTCTGATTCTACTACCTAGGGAGAACATAAATCACATCGCCTTTTCGAAATCTTGTGTGTGTCTGGGCCGGGAACCTCAGTCCTTAAAGTTGAGTTTCACCGTCAATACAATGGGCCTTTTGAGCATATGCGGTAATAGGCCGTTTTTCCCAATTTACTCTATGATTCTGTCTTAAGACTAGGAGAAATTCTTGAAACCATGATGCTTTTCTGATTCTACTACCTAGGGAGAACATGAATCACGTTGTCTTTTCCAAATCTGATGTTTGTCTCTACCGGGAACCTCCATTATGAAAGTGGAGTTTTGGGTAATAGGCCGGTTTTTCAAATTTGTTCTTTGATTTTCTCTTAAGGGAAGGAGAGATTCTTGAAACCATGATGTTCTTCTGATTCTACTACCTAGGGAGAACATGAATCACATCGACTTTTTGAAATCTGGTGTGTGTCTGGGCCGGGAACCTCAGTTCTTAAAGCTGAGTTTCACCGTCAATACAATAGACCTTTTGAGCATATGCGGTAATAGCCCGTTTTTCCCAATTTACTCTATGATTTTCTCTTAAGACTAGGAGAAAGTCTTTAAACCATGATGCTTTTCTGATTCTACTACCTAGGGAGAACATGAATCACGTTGTCTTTTCCAAATCTGATGTTTCTCTGGACCGGGAACCTCCGTTATGAAAGTGGAGTTTTGCCGTAATAGGCCGTTTTTCCTAATTTACTCTTTGATTCTCTGTTAAGAGAAGGAGAAATTCTTGAAACCATGAGGTTTTTCTGATTCTACTATCTAGGGAGAACAACAATCACGTCGGCTTTTTCAAATCTGATGTTTGTCTGGACCGGGAACCTCCGTTATGAAAGTGGAGTTTTGCGGTAATAGGCCGCTTTTTCCAAATTTACTCTTTGATTCTCTCTTAAGAGAAGGAGAAATTCTTGAAACCATGATGTTTTTCTGATTCTACTACCTAGGGAGAAGATGAATCACGTCCTCTTTTTCAAATCTGATGTTTGTCTGGACCGGGAACCTCCGTTATGAAAGTGGAGTTTTGCCGTAATAGGCCGCTTTTTCCAAAATTATTCTTTGATTCTCTCTTAAGGCAAGGAGAGATTCTTGAAACCATGATGTTTTTCTGATTCTACTACCTAGGGAGAACATGAATCACATCGCCTTTTTGAAATCTGGTGTGTGTCTGGGCCAGGAACCTCAGTTCTTAAAGTTGAGTTTCACCGTCAATACAATGGGCCTTTTGAGCATCTGCGGTAATAGGCCGTTTTTCCCAATTTACTCTGTGATTCTCTCTTAAGACTAGGAGAAATTCTTGAAACCATGATGCTTTTCTGATTCTACTACCTAGGGAGGACATGAATCACGTTGTCTTTTCCAAATCTGATGTTTGTCTCGACCGGGAACGTCCTTTATGAAAGTTGAGTTTTGCGGTAATAGGCCGATTTTTCCAATTTTATTCTTTGATTCTCTTTTAAGAGAAGGAGAAATTCTTGAAAACATGATGTTTTTCTGATTCTACTACCTAGGGAGAACATAAATCACGTTGGCTTTTTCAAATCTGATGTTTGTCTGGACCGGGAACCCTCATTATGAAAGTGGAGTTTTGGGTAATAGGCCGGTTTTTCAAATTTTTCCTTTGATTTTCTCTTAAGGCAAGGAGAGATTCTTGAAACCATGATGTTTTTCTGATTCTACTACCTAGGGAGAACATAAATCACGTCACCTTTTTCAAATCTGATGTTTGTCTGGACCGGGAACCTCCATTATGAAAGTGAAGTTTTGCCGTAATAGGCCGGTTTATCAAATTTATTCTTTGATTTTCTCTTAAGGCAAGGAGAGATTCTTGAAACCATGATGTTTTTCTGATTCTACTACCTAGGGAGAACATAAATCACGTTGGCTTTTTCAAATCTGATGTTTGTCTGGACCGGGAACCCTCATTATGAAAGTGGAGTTTTGGGTAATAGGCCGGTTTTTCAAATTTGTCCTTTGATTTTCTCTTAAGGCAAGGAGAGATTCTTGAAACCATGATGTTTTTCTGATTCTACTACCTAGGGAGAACATAAATCACGTCACCTTTTTCAAATCTGATGTTTGTCTGGACCGGGAACCTCCATTATGAAAGTGAAGTTTTGCCGTAATAGGCCGGTTTATCAAATTTATTCTTTGATTTTCTCTTAAGGCAAGGAGAGATTCTTGAAACCATGATGTTTTTCTGATTCTACTACCTAGGGAGAACATGAATCACATCGCCTTTTTGAAATCTGGTGTGTGTCTGGGCCGGGAACCTCAGTTCTTAAAGTTGAGTTTCACCGTCAATACAATAGGCCTTTTGAGCATCTGCGGTAATAGGCCGTTTTTCCCAATTTACTCTATGATTCTCTCTTAAGAGAAGGAGAAATTCTTAAAACGATGAGGTTTTTCTGATTCTAATACCTAGGGAGAACATAAATCACATCGCCTTTTCGAAATCTTGTGTGTGTCTGGGCCGGGAACCTCAGTCCTTAAAGTTGAGTTTCACCGTCAATACAATAGGCCTTTTGAGCATATGCGGTAATAGGCCGTTTTTCACAATTTACTCTATGATTCTGTCTTAAGACTAGGAGAAATTCTTGAAACCATGATGCTTTTCTGATTCTACTACCTAGGGAGAACATGAATCACGTTGTCTTTTCCAAATCTGATGTTTGTCTCTACCGGGAACCTCCATTATGAAAGTGGAGTTTTGGGTAATAGGCCGGTTTTTCAAATTTGTTCTTTGATTTTCTCTTAAGGGAAGGAGAGATTCTTGAAACCATGATGTTCTTCTGATTCTACTACCTAGGGAGAACATGAATCACATCGACTTTTTGAAATCTGGTGTGTGTCTGGGCCGGGAACCTCAGTTCTTAAAGCTGAGTTTCACCGTCAATACAATAGACCTTTTGAGCATATGAGGTAATAGCCCGTTTTTCCCAATTTACTCTATGATTTTCTCTTAAGACTAGGAGAAAGTCTTTAAACCATGATGCTTTTATGATTCTACTACCTAGGGAGAACATGAATCACGTTGTCTTTTCCAAATCTGATGTTTCTCTGGACCGGGAACCTCCGTTATGAAAGTGGAGTTTTGCCGTAATAGGCCGTTTTTCCTAATTTACTCTTTGATTCTCTGTTAAGAGAAGGAGAAATTCTTGAAACCATGAGGTTTTTCTGATTCTACTACCTAGGGAGAACAACAATCACGTCGGCTTTTTCAAATCTGATGTTTGTCTGGACCGGGAACCTCCGTTATGAAAGTGGAGTTTTGCGGTAATAGGCCGCTTTTTCCAAATTTACTCTTTGATTCTCTCTTAAGAGAAGGAGAAATTCTTGAAACCATGATGTTTTTCTGATTCTACTACCTAGGGAGAAGATGAATCACGTCCTCTTTTTCAAATCTGATGTTTGTCTGGACCGGGAACCTCCGTTATGAAAGTGGAGTTTTGCCGTAATAGGCCGCTTTTTCCAAAATTATTCTTTGATTCTCTCTTAAGGCAAGGAGAGATTCTTGAAACCATGATGTTTTTCTGATTCTACTACCTAGGGAGAACATGAATCACATCGCCTTTTTGAAATCTGGTGTGTGTCTGGGCCAGGAACCTCAGTTCTTAAAGTTGAGTTTCACCGTCAATACAATGGGCCTTTTGAGCATCTGCGGTAATAGGCCGTTTTTCCCAATTTACTCTGTGATTCTCTCTTAAGACTAGGAGAAATTCTTGAAACCATGATGCTTTTCTGATTCTACTACCTAGGGAGAACATGAATCACGTTGTCTTTTCCAAATCTGATGTTTGTCTCGACCGGGAACGTCCTTTATGAAAGTTGAGTTTTGCGGTAATAGGCCGATTTTTCCAATTTTATTCTTTGATTCTCTTTTAAGAGAAGGAGAAATTCTGGAAAACATGATGTTTTTCTGATTCTACTACCTAGGGAGAACATAAATCACGTTGGCTTTTTCAAATCTGATGTTTGTCTGGACCGGGAACCCTCATTATGAAAGTGGAGTTTTGGGTAATAGGCCGGTTTTTCAAATTTGTCCTTTGATTTTCTCTTAAGGCAAGGAGAGATTCTTGAAACCATGATGTTTTTCTGATTCTACTACCTAGGGAGAACATGAATCACATCGCCTTTTTGAAATCTGGTGTGTGTCTGGGCCGGGAACCTCAGTTCTTAAAGTTGAGTTTCACCGTCAATACAATGGGCCTTTTGAGCATCTGCGGTAATAGGCCGTTTTTCCCAATTTACTCTATGATTCTCTCTTAAGAGAAGGAGAAATTCTTAAAACGATGAGGTTTTTCTGATTCTACTACCTAGGGAGAACATAAATCACATCGCCTTTTCGAAATCTTGTGTGTGTCTGGGCCGGGAACCTCAGTCCTTAAAGTTGAGTTTCACCGTCAATACAATAGGCCTTTTGAGCATATGCGGTAATAGGCCGTTTTTCCCAATTTACTCTATGATTCTGTCTTAAGACTAGGAGAAATTCTTGAAACCATGATGCTTTTCTGATTCTACTACCTAGGGAGAACATGAATCACGTTGTCTTTTCCAAATCTGATGTTTGTCTCTACCGGGAACCTCCATTATGAAAGTGGAGTTTTGGGTAATAGGCCGGTTTTTCAAATTTGTTCTTTGATTTTCTCTTAAGGGAAGGAGAGATTCTTGAAACCATGATGTTCTTCTGATTCTACTACCTAGGGAGAACATGAATCACATCGACTTTTTGAAATCTGGTGTGTGTCTGGGCCGGGAACCTCAGTTCTTAAAGCTGAGTTTCACCGTCAATACAATAGACCTTTTGAGCATATGCGGTAATAGCCCGTTTTTCCCAATTTACTCTATGATTTTCTCTTAAGACTAGGAGAAAGTCTTTAAACCATGATGCTTTTCTGATTCTACTACCTAGGGAGAACATGAATCACGTTGTCTTTTCCAAATCTGATGTTTCTCTGGACCGGGAACCTCCGTTATGAAAGTGGAGTTTTGCCGTAATAGGCCGTTTTTCCTAATTTACTCTTTGATTCTCTGTTAAGAGAAGGAGAAATTCTTGAAACCATGAGGTTTTTCTGATTCTACTATCTAGGGAGAACAACAATCACGTCGGCTTTTTCAAATCTGATGTTTGTCTGGACCGGGAACCTCCGTTATGAAAGTGGAGTTTTGCGGTAATAGGCCGCTTTTTCCAAATTTACTCTTTGATTCTCTCTTAAGAGAAGGAGAAATTCTTGAAACCATGATGTTTTTCTGATTCTACTACCTAGGGAGAAGATGAATCACGTCCTCTTTTTCAAATCTGATGTTTGTCTGGACCGGGAACCTCCGTTATGAAAGTGGAGTTTTGCCGTAATAGGCCGCTTTTTCCAAAATTATTCTTTGATTCTCTCTTAAGGCAAGGAGAGATTCTTGAAACCATGATGTTTTTCTGATTCTACTACCTAGGGAGAACATGAATCACATCGCCTTTTTGAAATCTGGTGTGTGTCTGGGCCAGGAACCTCAGTTCTTAAAGTTGAGTTTCACCGTCAATACAATGGGCCTTTTGAGCATCTGCGGTAATAGGCCGTTTTTCCCAATTTACTCTGTGATTCTCTCTTAAGACTAGGAGAAATTCTTGAAACCATGATGCTTTTCTGATTCTACTACCTAGGGAGGACATGAATCACGTTGTCTTTTCCAAATCTGATGTTTGTCTCGACCGGGAACGTCCTTTATGAAAGTTGAGTTTTGCGGTAATAGGCCGATTTTTCCAATTTTATTCTTTGATTCTCTTTTAAGAGAAGGAGAAATTCTTGAAAACATGATGTTTTTCTGATTCTACTACCTAGGGAGAACATAAATCACGTTGGCTTTTTCAAATCTGATGTTTGTCTGGACCGGGAACCCTCATTATGAAAGTGGAGTTTTGGGTAATAGGCCGGTTTTTCAAATTTTTCCTTTGATTTTCTCTTAAGGCAAGGAGAGATTCTTGAAACCATGATGTTTTTCTGATTCTACTACCTAGGGAGAACATAAATCACGTCACCTTTTTCAAATCTGATGTTTGTCTGGACCGGGAACCTCCATTATGAAAGTGAAGTTTTGCCGTAATAGGCCGGTTTATCAAATTTATTCTTTGATTTTCTCTTAAGGCAAGGAGAGATTCTTGAAACCATGATGTTTTTCTGATTCTACTACCTAGGGAGAACATAAATCACGTTGGCTTTTTCAAATCTGATGTTTGTCTGGACCGGGAACCCTCATTATGAAAGTGGAGTTTTGGGTAATAGGCCGGTTTTTCAAATTTGTCCTTTGATTTTCTCTTAAGGCAAGGAGAGATTCTTGAAACCATGATGTTTTTCTGATTCTACTACCTAGGGAGAACATAAATCACGTCACCTTTTTCAAATCTGATGTTTGTCTGGACCGGGAACCTCCATTATGAAAGTGAAGTTTTGCCGTAATAGGCCGGTTTATCAAATTTATTCTTTGATTTTCTCTTAAGGCAAGGAGAGATTCTTGAAACCATGATGTTTTTCTGATTCTACTACCTAGGGAGAACATGAATCACATCGCCTTTTTGAAATCTGGTGTGTGTCTGGGCCGGGAACCTCAGTTCTTAAAGTTGAGTTTCACCGTCAATACAATAGGCCTTTTGAGCATCTGCGGTAATAGGCCGTTTTTCCCAATTTACTCTATGATTCTCTCTTAAGAGAAGGAGAAATTCTTAAAACGATGAGGTTTTTCTGATTCTACTACCTAGGGAGAACATAAATCACATCGCCTTTTCGAAATCTTGTGTGTGTCTGGGCCGGGAACCTCAGTCCTTAAAGTTGAGTTTCACCGTCAATACAATAGGCCTTTTGAGCATATGCGGTAATAGGCCGTTTTTCCCAATTTACTCTATGATTCTGTCTTAAGACTAGGAGAAATTCTTGAAACCATGATGCTTTTCTGATTCTACTACCTAGGGAGAACATGAATCACGTTGTCTTTTCCAAATCTGATGTTTGTCTCTACCGGGAACCTCCATTATGAAAGTGGAGTTTTGGGTAATAGGCCGGTTTTTCAAATTTGTTCTTTGATTTTCTCTTAAGGGAAGGAGAGATTCTTGAAACCATGATGTTCTTCTGATTCTACTACCTAGGGAGAACATGAATCACATCGACTTTTTGAAATCTGGTGTGTGTCTGGGCCGGGAACCTCAGTTCTTAAAGCTGAGTTTCACCGTCAATACAATAGACCTTTTGAGCATATGCGGTAATAGCCCGTTTTTCCCAATTTACTCTATGATTTTCTCTTAAGACTAGGAGAAAGTCTTGAAACCATGATGCTTTTCTGATTCTACTACCTAGGGAGAACATGAATCACGTTGTCTTTTCCAAATCTGATGTTTCTCTGGACCGGGAACCTCCGTTATGAAAGTGGAGTTTTGCCGTAATAGGCCGTTTTTCCTAATTTACTCTTTGATTCTCTGTTAAGAGAAGGAGAAATTCTTGAAACCATGAGGTTTTTCTGATTCTACTACCTAGGGAGAACAACAATCACGTCGGCTTTTTCAAATCTGATGTTTGTCTGGACCGGGAACCTCCGTTATGAAAGTGGAGTTTTGCGGTAATAGGCCGCTTTTTCCAAATTTACTCTTTGATTCTCTCTTAAGAGAAGGAGAAATTCTTGAAACCATGAGGTTTTTCTGATTCTACTACCTAGGGAGAAGATGAATCACGTCCTCTTTTTCAAATCTGATGTTTGTCTGGACCGGGAACCTCCGTTATGAAAGTGGAGTTTTGCCGTAATAGGCCGCTTTTTCCAAAATTATTCTTTGATTCTCTCTTAAGGCAAGGAGAGATTCTTGAAACCATGATGTTTTTCTGATTCTACTACCTAGGGAGAACATAAATCACGTCGGCTTTTTCAAATCTGATGTTTCTCTGGACCGGGAACCTCCGTTATGAAAGTGGAGTTTTGCGGTAATAGGCCGCTTTTTCCTAATTTACTCTTTGATTCTCTGTTAAGAGAAGGAGAAATTCTTGAAACCATGAGGTTTTTCTGATTCTACTACCTAGGGAGAACAACAATCACGTCGGCTTTTTCAAATCTGATGTTTGTCTGGACCGGGAACCTCCGTTATGAAAGTGGAGTTTTGCGGTAATAGGCCGCTTTTTCCAAATTTACTCTTTGATTCTCTCTTAAGAGAAGGAGAAATTCTTGAAACCATGATGTTTTTCTGATTCTACTACCTACGGAGAAGATGAATCACGTCCTCTTTTTCAAATCTGATGTTTGTCTGGACCGGGAACCTCCGTTATGAAAGTGGAGTTTTGCCGTAATAGGCCGCTTTTTCCAAAATTATTCTTTGATTCTCTCTTAAGGCAAGGAGAGATTCTTGAAACCATGATGTTTTTCTGATTCTACTACCTAGGGAGAACATGAATCACATCGCCTTTTTGAAATCTGGTGTGTGTCTGGGCCAGGAACCTCAGTTCTTAAAGTTGAGTTTCACCGTCAATACAATGGGCCTTTTGAGCATCTGCGGTAATAGGCCGTTTTTCCCAATTTACTCTGTGATTCTCTCTTAAGACTAGGAGAAATTCTTGAAACCATGATGCTTTTCTGATTCTACTCCCTAGGGAGAACATGAATCACGTTGTCTTTTCCAAATCTGATGTTTGTCTCGACCGGGAACCTCCATTATGAAAGTGGAGTTTTGGGTAATACGCCGGTTTTTCAAATTAGTTCTTTGCTTTTCTATTAAGGGAAGGAAAAATTCTTGAAACCATGATGTTCTTCTGATTCTACTACCTAGGGAGAACATGAATCACATCGACTTTTTGAAATCTGGTGTGTGTCTGGGCCGGGAACCTCAGTTCTTAAAGCTGAGTTTCACCGTCAATACAATAGACCTTTTCAGCATATGCGGTAATAGCCCGTTTTTCCCAATTTACTCTATGATTCTCTCTTAAGAGAAGGAGAAATTCTTGAAACCATGATGTTTTTCTGATTCTACTACCTAGGGAGAACATGAACCACGTCGTCTTTTCCAAATCTGATGTTTGTCTGGACCGGGAACCTCCGTTATGAAAGTGGAGTTTTGGGGTAATAGGCCGCTTTTTCCAAATTTACTCTTTGATTCTCTCTTAAGAGAAGGAGAAATTCTTAAAACCATGAGGTTTTTCTGATTCTACTTCCTAGGGAGAACATGAATCACGTCGTCTTTTTCAAATCTGATGTTTGTCTGGACCGGGAACCTCCGTTATTAAAGTGGAGTTTTGCCGTAATAGGCCGGTTTATCAAATTTATTCTTTGATTATCTCTTAAGGCAAGGAGAGATTCTTGAAACCATGATGTTTTTCTGATTCTACTACCTAGGGAGAACATGAATCACATCGCCTTTTTGAAATCTGGTGTGTGTCTGGGCCGGGAACCTCAGTTCTTAAAGTTTAGTTTCACCGTCAATACAATAGGCCTTTTGAGCATCTGTGGTAATAGGCCGTTTTTCCCAATTTACTCTGTGATTCTCTCTTAAGACTAGGAGAAATTCTTGAAACCATGATGCTTTTCTGATTCTACTACCTAGGGAGAACATGAATCACGTTGTCTTTCCAAATGTGATGTTTGTCTCGACCGGGAACCTCCGTTATGAAAGTTGAGTTTTGCGGTAATAGGCCGATTTTTCCAAATTTATTTTTTGATTCTCTTTTAAGAGAAGGAGAAATTCTTGAAAACATGATGTTTTTCTGATTCTACTACCTAGGGAGAACATAAATCACGTCGGCTTTTTCAAATCTGATGTTTGTCTGGACCGGGAACCCTCATTATCAAAGTGGAGTTTTGGGTAATAGGCCGGTTTTTCAAATTTGTCCTTTGATTTTCTCTTAAGGCAAGGAGAGATTCTTGAAACCATGATGTTTTTCTGATTCTACTACCTAGGGAGAACATGAATCACATCGCCTTTTTGAAATCTGGTGTGTGTCTGGGCGGAGAACCTCAGTTCTATAAGTTGAGTTTCACCGTCAATACAATGGGCCTTTTGAGCATCTGCGGTAATAGGCCGTTTTTCCCAATTTACTCTATGATTCTCTCTTAAGAGAAGGAGAAATTCTTAAAACGATGAGGTTTTTCTGATTCTACTACCTAGGGAGAACATAAATCACATCGCCTTTTTGAAATCTGGTGTGTGTCTGGGCCGGGAACCTCAGTTCTTAAAGTTGAGTTTCACCGTCAATACAATAGGCCTTTTGAGCATATGCGATAATAGGCCGTTTTTCCCAATTTATGATTCTCTCTTAAGACTAGGAGAAATTCTTGAAACCATGATGCTTTTCTGATTCTACTACCTAGGGAGAACATGAATCACGTTGTCTTTTCCAAATCTGATGTTTGTCTCGACCGGGAACCTCCATTATGAAAGTGGAGTTTTGGGTAATACGCCGGTTTTTCAAATTTGTTCTTTGATTTTCTGTTAAGGGAAGGAAAAATTCTTGAAACCATGATGTTCTTCTGATTCTACTACCTAGGGAGAACATGAATCACATCGACTTTTTGAAATCTGGTGTGTGTCTGGGCCGGGAACCTCAGTTCTTAAAGCTGAGTTTCACCGTCAATACAATAGACCTTTTGAGCATATGCGGTAATAGCCCGTTTTTCCCAATTTACTCTATGATTCTCTCTTAAGACAAGGAGAAATTCTTGAAACCATGATGCTTTTCTGATTCTACTACCTAGGGAGAACATGAATCACGTTGTCTTTTCCAAATCTGATGTTTCTCTGGACCGGGAACCTCCGTTATGAAAGTGGAGTTTTGCCGTAATAGGCCGTTTTTCCTAATTTACTCTTTGATTCTCTGTTAAGAGAAGGAGAAATTCTTGAAACCATGAGGTTTTTCTGATTCTACTACCTAGGGAGAACAACAATCAGGTCGGCTTTTTCAAATCTGATGTTTGTCTGGACCGGGAACCTCCGTTATGAAAGTGGAGTTTTGCGGTAATAGGCCGCTTTTTCCAAATTTACTCTTTGATTCTCTCTTAAGAGAAGGAGAAATTCTTGAAACCATGATGTTTTTCTGATTCTACTACCTAGGGAGAAGATGAATCACGTCGTCTTTTTCAATTCTGATGTTTGTCTGGCCGGGAACCTCCGTTATGAAAGTGGAGTTTTGCCGTAATAGGCCGCTTTTTCCAAAATTATTCTTTGATTCTCTCTTAAGGCAAGGAGAGATTCTTGAAACCATGATGTTTTTCTGATTCTACTAACTAGGGAGAACATGAATCACATCGCCTTTTTGAAATCTGGTGTGTGTCTGGGCCGGGAACCTCAGTTCTTAAAGTTGAGTTTCACCGTCAATACAATGGGCCTTTTGAGCATCTGCGGTAATAGGCCGTTTTTCCCAATTTACTCTATGATTCTCTCTTAAGAGAAGGAGAAATTCTTAAAACGATGAGGTTTTTCTATTTCTACTACCTAGGGAGAACATGAATCACATCGCCTTTTTGAAATCTGGTGTGTGTCTGGGCCGGGAACCTCAGTTCTTAAAGTTGAGTTTCACCGTCAATACAATAGGCCTTTTGAGCATATACGATAATAGGCCGTTTTTACCAATTTACTCTATGATTCTCTCTTAAGGCTAGGAGAAATTCTTGAAACCATGATGCTTTTCTGATTCTACTCCCTAGGGAGAACATGAATCACATCGACTTTTTGAAATCTGGTGTGTGTCTGGGCCGGGAACCTCAGTTCTTAAAGCTGAGTTTCACCGTCAATACAATAGACCTTTTGAGCATATGCGGTAATAGCCCGTTTTTCCCAATTTACTCTATGATTTTCTCTTAAGACTAGGAGAAAGTCTTTAAACCATGATGCTTTTCTGATTCTACTACCTAGGGAGAACATGAATCACGTTGTCTTTTCCAAATCTGATGTTTCTCTGGACCGGGAACCTCCGTTATGAAAGTGGAGTTTTGCCGTAATAGGCCGGTTTATCAAATTTATTCTTTGATTTTCTCTTAAGGCAAGGAGAGATTCGTGAAACCATAATGTTTTTCTGATTCTACTACGTAGGAAGAACATGAATCACGTCCTCTTTTTCAAATCTGATGTTTGTCTGGACCGGGAACCTCCGTTATGAAAGTGGAGTTTTGCCGTAATAGGCCGCTTTTTCCAAAATTATTCTTTGATTCTCTCTTAAGGCAAGGAGAGATTCTTGAAACCATGATGTTTTTCTGATTCTACTACCTAGGGAGAACATGAATCACATCGCCTTTTTGAAATCTGGTGTGTGTCTGGGCCAGGAACCTCAGTTCTTAAAGTTGAGTTTCACCGTCAATACAATGGGCCTTTTGAGCATCTGCGGTAATAGGCCGTTTTTCCCAATTTACTCTGTGATTCTCTCTTAAGACTAGGAGAAATTCTTGAAACCATGATGCTTTTCTGATTCTACTCCCTAGGGAGAACATGAATCACGTTGTCTTTTCCAAATCTGATGTTTGTCTCGACCGGGAACCTCCATTATGAAAGTGGAGTTTTGGGTAATACGCCGGTTTTTCAAATTAGTTCTTTGCTTTTCTATTAAGGGAAGGAAAAATTCTTGAAACCATGATGTTCTTCTGATTCTACTACCTAGGGAGAACATTAATCACATCGCCTTTTTGAAATCTGGTGTGTGTCTGGGCCGGGAACCTCAGTTCTTAAAGTTTAGTTTCACCGTCAATACAATAGGCCTTTTGAGCATCTGTGGTAATAGGCCGTTTTTCCCAATTTACTCTGTGATTCTCTCTTAAGACTAGGAGAAATTCTTGAAACCATGATGCTTTTCTGATTCTACTACCTAGGGAGAACATGAATCACGTTGTCTTTTCCAAATGTGATGTTTGTCTCGACCGGGAACCTCCGTTATGAAAGTTGAGTTTAGCGGTAATAGGCCGATTTTTCCAAATTTATTCTTTGATTCTCTTTTAAGAGAAGGAGAAATTCTTGAAAACATGAGGTTTTTCTGATTCTACTACCTAGGGAGAACATAAATCACGTCGGCTTTTTCAAATCTGATGTTTGTCTGGACCGGGAACCCTCATTATCAAAGTGGAGTTTTGGGTAATAGGCCGGTTTTTCAAATTTGTCCTTTGATTTTCTCTTAAGGCAAGGAGAGATTCTTGAAACCATGATGTTTTTCTGATTCTACTACCTAGGGAGAACATGAATCACATCGCCTTTTTGAAATCTGGTGTGTGTCTGGGCGGGGAACCTCAGTTCTATAAGTTGAGTTTCACCGTCAATACAATGGGCCTTTTGAGCATCTGCGGTAATAGGCCGTTTTTCCCAATTTACTCTATGATTCTCTCTTAAGAGAAGGAGAAATTCTTAAAACGATGAGGTTTTTCTGATTCTACTACCTAGGGAGAACATAAATCACATCGCCTTTTTGAAATCTGGTGTGTGTCTGGGCCGGGAACCTCAGTTCTTAAAGTTGAGTTTCACCGTCAATACAATAGGCCTTTTGAGCATATGCGATAATAGGCCGTTTTTCCCAATTTATGATTCTCTCTTAAGACTAGGAGAAATTCTTGAAACCATGATGCTTTTCTGATTCTACTACCTAGGGAGAACATGAATCACGTTGTCTTTTCCAAATCTGATGTTTGTCTCGACCGGGAACCTCCATTATGAAAGTGGAGTTTTGGGTAATACGCCGGTTTTTCAAATTTGTTCTTTGATTTTCTGTTAAGGGAAGGAAAAATTCTTGAAACCATGATGTTCTTCTGATTCTACTACCTAGGGAGAACATGAATCACATCGACTTTTTGAAATCTGGTGTGTGTCTGGGCCGGGAACCTCAGTTCTTAAAGCTGAGTTTCACCGTCAATACAATAGACCTTTTGAGCATATGCGGTAATAGCCCGTTTTTCCCAATTTACTCTATGATTCTCTCTTAAGACAAGGAGAAATTCTTGAAACCATGATGCTTTTCTGATTCTACTACCTAGGGAGAACATGAATCACGTTGTCTTTTCCAAATCTGATGTTTCTCTGGACCGGGAACCTCCGTTATGAAAGTGGAGTTTTGCCGTAATAGGCCGTTTTTCCTAATTTACTCTTTGATTCTCTGTTAAGAGAAGGAGAAATTCTTGAAACCATGAGGTTTTTCTGATTCTACTACCTAGGGAGAACAACAATCAGGTCGGCTTTTTCAAATCTGATGTTTGTCTGGACCGGGAACCTCCGTTATGAAAGTGGAGTTTTGCGGTAATAGGCCGCTTTTTCCAAATTTACTCTTTGATTCTCTCTTAAGAGAAGGAGAAATTCTTGAAACCATGATGTTTTTCTGATTCTACTACCTAGGGAGAAGATGAATCACGTCGTCTTTTTCAATTCTGATGTTTGTCTGGCCGGGAACCTCCGTTATGAAAGTGGAGTTTTGCCGTAATAGGCCGCTTTTTCCAAAATTATTCTTTGATTCTCTCTTAAGGCAAGGAGAGATTCTTGAAACCATGATGTTTTTCTGATTCTACTAACTAGGGAGAACATGAATCACATCGCCTTTTTGAAATCTGGTGTGTGTCTGGGCCGGGAACCTCAGTTCTTAAAGTTGAGTTTCACCGTCAATACAATGGGCCTTTTGAGCATCTGCGGTAATAGGCCGTTTTTCCCAATTTACTCTATGATTCTCTCTTAAGAGAAGGAGAAATTCTTAAAACGATGAGGTTTTTCTATTTCTACTACCTAGGGAGAACATGAATCACATCGCCTTTTTGAAATCTGGTGTGTGTCTGGGCCGGGAACCTCAGTTCTTAAAGTTGAGTTTCACCGTCAATACAATAGGCCTTTTGAGCATATACGATAATAGGCCGTTTTTACCAATTTACTCTATGATTCTCTCTTAAGGCTAGGAGAAATTCTTGAAACCATGATGCTTTTCTGATTCTACTCCCTAGGGAGAACATGAATCACATCGACTTTTTGAAATCTGGTGTGTGTCTGGGCCGGGAACCTCAGTTCTTAAAGCTGAGTTTCACCGTCAATACAATAGACCTTTTGAGCATATGCGGTAATAGCCCGTTTTTCCCAATTTACTCTATGATTTTCTCTTAAGACTAGGAGAAAGTCTTTAAACCATGATGCTTTTCTGATTCTACTACCTAGGGAGAACATGAATCACGTTGTCTTTTCCAAATCTGATGTTTCTCTGGACCGGGAACCTCCGTTATGAAAGTGGAGTTTTGCCGTAATAGGCCGTTTTTCCTAATTTACTCTTTGATTCTCTGTTAAGAGAAGGAGAAATTCTTGAAACCATGAGGTTTTTCTGATTCTACTACCTAGGGAGAACAACAATCACGTCGGCTTTTTCAAATCTGATGTTTGTCTGGACCGGGAACCTCCGTTATGAAAGTGGAGTTTTGCGGTAATAGGCCGCTTTTTCCAAATTTACTCTTTGATTCTCTCTTAAGAGAAGGAGAAATTCTTGAAACCATGATGTTTTTCTGATTCTTCTACCTAGGGAGAAGATGAATCACGTCCTCTTTTTCAAATCTGATGTTTGTCTGGACCGGGAACCTCCGTTATGAAAGTGGAGTTTTGCCGTAATAGGCCGCTTTTTCCAAAATTATTCTTTGATTCTCTCTTAAGGCAAGGAGAGATTCTTGAAACCATGATGTTTTTCTGATTCTACTACCTAGGGAGAACATGAATCACATCGCCTTTTTGAAATCTGGTGTGTGTCTGGGCCAGGAACCTCAGTTCTTAAAGTTGAGTTTCACCGTCAATACAATGGGCCTTTTGAGCATCAGCGGTAATAGGCCGTTTTTCCCAATTTACTCTGTGATTCTCTCTTAAGACTAGGAGAAATTCTTGAAACCATGATGCTTTTCTGATTCTACTACCTAGGGAGAACATGAATCACGTTGTCTTTTCCAAATCTGATGTTTGTCTCGACCGGGAACGTCCTTTATGAAAGTTGAGTTTTGCGGTAATAGGCCGATTTTTCCAATTTTATTCTTTGATTCTCTTTTAAGAGAAGGAGAAATTCTGGAAAACATGATGTTTTTCTGATTCTACTACCTAGGGAGAACATAAATCACGTTGGCTTTTTCAAATCTGATGTTTGTCTGGACCGGGAACCCTCATTATGAAAGTGGAGTTTTGGGTAATAGGCCGGTTTTTCAAATTTGTCCTTTGATTTTCTCTTAAGGCAAGGAGAGATTCTTGAAACCATGATGTTTTTCTGATTCTACTACCTAGGGAGAACATAAATCACGTCACCTTTTTCAAATCTGATGTTTGTCTGGACCGGGAACCTCCATTATGAAAGTGAAGTTTTGCCGTAATAGGCCGGTTTATCAAATTTATTCTTTGATTTTCTCTTAAGGCAAGGAGAGATTCTTGAAACCATGATGTTTTTCTGATTCTACTACCTAGGGAGAACATGAATCACATCGCCTTTTTGAAATCTGGTGTGTGTCTGGGCCGGGAACCTCAGTTCTTAAAGTTGAGTTTCACCGTCAATACAATAGGCCTTTTGAGCATCTGCGGTAATAGGCCGTTTTTCCCAATTTACTCTATGATTCTCTCTTAAGAGAAGGAGAAATTCTTAAAACGATGAGGTTTTTCTGATTCTACTACCTAGGGAGAACATAAATCACATCGCCTTTTCGAAATCTTGTGTGTGTCTGGGCCGGGAACCTCAGTCCTTAAAGTTGAGTTTCACCGTCAATACAATAGGCCTTTTGAGCATATGCGGTAATAGGCCGTTTTTCCCAATTTACTCTATGATTCTGTCTTAAGACTAGGAGAAATTCTTGAAACCATGATGCTTTTCTGATTCTACTACCTAGGGAGAACATGAATCACGTTGTCTTTTCCAAATCTGATGTTTGTCTCTACCGGGAACCTCCATTATGAAAGTGGAGTTTTGGGTAACAGGCCGGTTTTTCAAATTTGTTCTTTGATTTTCTCTTAAGGGAAGGAGAGATTCTTGAAACCATGATGTTCTTCTGATTCTACTACCTAGGGAGAACATGAATCACATCGACTTTTTGAAATCTGGTGTGTGTCTGGGCCGGGAACCTCAGTTCTTAAAGCTGAGTTTCACCGTCAATACAATAGACCTTTTGAGCATATGCGGTAATAGCCCGTTTTTCCCAATTTACTCTATGATTTTCTCTTAAGACTAGGAGAAAGTCTTTAAACCATGATGCTTTTCTGATTCTACTACCTAGGGAGAACATGAATCACGTTGTCTTTTCCAAATCTGATGTTTCTCTGGACCGGGAACCTCCGTTATGAAAGTGGAGTTTTGCCGTAATAGGCCGTTTTTCCTAATTTACTCTTTGATTCTCTGTTAAGAGAAGGAGAAATTCTTGAAACCATGAGGTTTTTCTGATTCTACTACCTAGGGAGAACAACAATCACGTCGGCTTTTTCAAATCTGATGTTTGTCTGGACCGGGAACCTCCGTTATGAAAGTGGAGTTTTGCGGTAATAGGCCGCTTTTTCCAAATTTACTCTTTGATTCTCTCTTAAGAGAAGGAGAAATTCTTGAAACCATGATGTTTTTCTGATTCTACTACCTAGGGAGAAGATGAATCACGTCCTCTTTTTCAAATCTGATGTTTGTCTGGACCGGGAACCTCCGTTATGAAAGTGGAGTTTTGCCGTAATAGGCCGCTTTTTCCAAAATTATTCTTTGATTCTCTCTTAAGGCAAGGAGAGATTCTTGAAACCATGATGTTTTTCTGATTCTACTACCTAGGGAGAACATGAATCACATCGCCTTTTTGAAATCTGGTGTGTGTCTGGGCCAGGAACCTCAGTTCTTAAAGTTGAGTTTCACCGTCAATACAATGGGCCTTTTGAGCATCTGCGGTAATAGGCCGTTTTTCCCAATTTACTCTGTGATTCTCTCTTAAGACTAGGAGAAATTCTTGAAACCATGATGCTTTTCTGATTCTACTCCCTAGGGAGAACATGAATCACGTTGTCTTTTCCAAATCTGATGTTTGTCTCGACCGGGAACCTCCATTATGAAAGTGGAGTTTTGGGTAATACGCCGGTTTTTCAAATTAGTTCTTTGCTTTTCTATTAAGGGAAGGAAAAATTCTTGAAACCATGATGTTCTTCTGATTCTACTACCTAGGGAGAACATTAATCACATCGACTTTTTGAAATCTGGTGTGTGTCTGGGCCGGGAACCTCAGTTCTTAAAGCTGAGTTTCACCGTCAATACAATAGACCTTTTCAGCATATGCGGTAATAGCCCGTTTTTCCCAATTTACTCTATGATTCTCTCTTAAGAGAAGGAGAAATTCTTGAAACCATGATGTTTTTCTGATTCTACTACCTAGGGAGAACATGAACCACATCGTCTTTTCCAAATCTGATGTTTGTCTGGACCGGGAACCTCCGTTATGAAAGTGGAGTTTTGGGGTAATAGGCCGCTTTTTCCAAATTTACTCTTTGATTCTCTCTTAAGAGAAGGAGAAATTCTTAAAACCATGAGGTTTTTCTGATTCTACTTCCTAGGGAGAACATGAATCACGTCGTCTTTTTCAAATCTGATGTTTGTCTGGACCGGGAACCTCCGTTATTAAAGTGGAGTTTTGCCGTAATAGGCCGGTTTATCAAATTTATTCTTTGATTATCTCTTAAGGCAAGGAGAGATTCTTGAAACCATGATGTTTTTCTGATTCTACTACCTAGGGAGAACATGAATCACATCGCCTTTTTGAAATCTGGTGTGTGTCTGGGCCGGGAACCTCAGTTCTTAAAGTTTAGTTTCACCGTCAATACAATAGGCCTTTTGAGCATCTGTGGTAATAGGCCGTTTTTCCCAATTTACTCTGTGATTCTCTCTTAAGACTAGGAGAAATTCTTGAAACCATGATGCTTTTCTGATTCTACTACCTAGGGAGAACATGAATCACGTTGTCTTTCCAAATGTGATGTTTGTCTCGACCGGGAACCTCCGTTATGAAAGTTGAGTTTTGCGGTAATAGGCCGATTTTTCCAAATTTATTCTTTGATTCTCTTTTAAGAGAAGGAGAAATTCTTGAAAACATGATGTTTTTCTGATTCTACTACCTAGGGAGAACATAAATCACGTCGGCTTTTTCAAATCTGATGTTTGTCTGGACCGGGAACCCTCATTATCAAAGTGGAGTTTTGGGTAATAGGCCGGTTTTTCAAATTTGTCCTTTGATTTTCTCTTAAGGCAAGGAGAGATTCTTGAAACCATGATGTTTTTCTGATTCTACTACCTAGGGAGAACATGAATCACATCGCCTTTTTGAAATCTGGTGTGTGTCTGGGCGGAGAACCTCAGTTCTATAAGTTGAGTTTCACCGTCAATACAATGGGCCTTTTGAGCATCTGCGGTAATAGGCCGTTTTTCCCAATTTACTCTATGATTCTCTCTTAAGAGAAGGAGAAATTCTTAAAACGATGAGGTTTTTCTGATTCTACTACCTAGGGAGAACATAAATCACATCGCCTTTTTGAAATCTGGTGTGTGTCTGGGCCGGGAACCTCAGTTCTTAAAGTTGAGTTTCACCGTCAATACAATAGGCCTTTTGAGCATATGCGATAATAGGCCGTTTTTCCCAATTTATGATTCTCTCTTAAGACTAGGAGAAATTCTTGAAACCATGATGCTTTTCTGATTCTACTACCTAGGGAGAACATGAATCACGTTGTCTTTTCCAAATCTGATGTTTGTCTCGACCGGGAACCTCCATTATGAAAGTGGAGTTTTGGGTAATACGCCGGTTTTTCAAATTTGTTCTTTGATTTTCTGTTAAGGGAAGGAAAAATTCTTGAAACCATGATGTTCTTCTGATTCTACTACCTAGGGAGAACATGAATCACATCGACTTTTTGAAATCTGGTGTGTGTCTGGGCCGGGAACCTCAGTTCTTAAAGCTGAGTTTCACCGTCAATACAATAGACCTTTTGAGCATATGCGGTAATAGCCCGTTTTTCCCAATTTACTCTATGATTCTCTCTTAAGACAAGGAGAAATTCTTGAAACCATGATGCTTTTCTGATTCTACTACCTAGGGAGAACATGAATCACGTTGTCTTTTCCAAATCTGATGTTTCTCTGGACCGGGAACCTCCGTTATGAAAGTGGAGTTTTGCCGTAATAGGCCGTTTTTCCTAATTTACTCTTTGATTCTCTGTTAAGAGAAGGAGAAATTCTTGAAACCATGAGGTTTTTCTGATTCTACTACCTAGGGAGAACAACAATCAGGTCGGCTTTTTCAAATCTGATGTTTGTCTGGACCGGGAACCTCCGTTATGAAAGTGGAGTTTTGCGGTAATAGGCCGCTTTTTCCAAATTTACTCTTTGATTCTCTCTTAAGAGAAGGAGAAATTCTTGAAACCATGATGTTTTTCTGATTCTACTACCTAGGGAGAAGATGAATCACGTCCTCTTTTTCAATTCTGATGTTTGTCTGGCCGGGAACCTCCGTTATGAAAGTGGAGTTTTGCCGTAATAGGCCGCTTTTTCCAAAATTATTCTTTGATTCTCTCTTAAGGCAAGGAGAGATTCTTGAAACCATGATGTTTTTCTGATTCTACTAACTAGGGAGAACATGAATCACATCGCCTTTTTGAAATCTGGTGTGTGTCTGGGCCGGGAACCTCAGTTCTTAAAGTTGAGTTTCACCGTCAATACAATGGGCCTTTTGAGCATCTGCGGTAATAGGCCGTTTTTCCCAATTTACTCTATGATTCTCTCTTAAGAGAAGGAGAAATTCTTAAAACGATGAGGTTTTTCTATTTCTACTACCTAGGGAGAACATGAATCACATCGCCTTTTTGAAATCTGGTGTGTGTCTGGGCCGGGAACCTCAGTTCTTAAAGTTGAGTTTCACCGTCAATACAATAGGCCTTTTGAGCATATACGATAATAGGCCGTTTTTACCAATTTACTCTATGATTCTCTCTTAAGGCTAGGAGAAATTCTTGAAACCATGATGCTTTTCTGATTCTACTCCCTAGGGAGAACATGAATCACATCGACTTTTTGAAATCTGGTGTGTGTCTGGGCCGGGAACCTCAGTTCTTAAAGCTGAGTTTCACCGTCAATACAATAGACCTTTTGAGCATATGCGGTAATAGCCCGTTTTTCCCAATTTACTCTATGATTTTCTCTTAAGACTAGGAGAAAGTCTTTAAACCATGATGCTTTTCTGATTCTACTACCTAGGGAGAACATGAATCACGTTGTCTTTTCCAAATCTGATGTTTCTCTGGACCGGGAACCTCCGTTATGAAAGTGGAGTTTTGCCGTAATAGGCCGTTTTTCCTAATTTACTCTTTGATTCTCTGTTAAGAGAAGGAGAAATTCTTGAAACCATGAGGGTTTTCTGATTCTACTACCTAGGGAGAACAACAATCACGTCGGCTTTTTCAAATCTGATGTTTGTCTGGACCGGTAACCTCCGTTATGAAAGTGGAGTTTTGCGGTAATAGGCCGCTTTTTCCAAATTTACTCTTTGATTCTCTCTTAAGAGAAGGAGAAATTCTTGAAACCATGATGTTTTTCTGATTCTACTACCTAGGGAGAAGATGAATCACGTCCTCTTTTTCAAATCTGATGTTTGTCTGGACCGGGAACCTCCGTTATGAAAGTGGAGTTTTGCCGTAATAGGCCGCTTTTTCCAAAATTATTCTTTGATTCTCTCTTAAGGCAAGGAGAGATTCTTGAAACCATGATGTTTTTCTGATTCTACTACCTAGGGAGAACATGAATCACATCGCCTTTTTGAAATCTGGTGTGTGTCTGGGCCAGGAACCTCAGTTCTTAAAGTTGAGTTTCACCGTCAATACAATGGGCCTTTTGAGCATCTGCGGTAATAGGCCGTTTTTCCCAATTTACTCTGTGATTCTCTCTTAAGACTAGGAGAAATTCTTGAAACCATGATGCTTTTCTGATTCTACTCCCTAGGGAGAACATGAATCACGTTGTCTTTTCCAAATCTGATGTTTGTCTCGACCGGGAACCTCCATTATGAAAGTGGAGTTTTGGGTAATACGCCGGTTTTTCAAATTAGTTCTTTGCTTTTCTATTAAGGGAAGGAAAAATTCTTGAAACCATGATGTTCTTCTGATTCTACTACCTAGGGAGAACATTAATCACATCGCCTTTTTGAAATCTGGTGTGTGTCTGGGCCGGGAACCTCAGTTCTTAAAGTTTAGTTTCACCGTCAATACAATAGGCCTTTTGAGCATCTGTGGTAATAGGCCGTTTTTCCCAATTTACTCTGTGATTCTCTCTTAAGACTAGGAGAAATTCTTGAAACCATGATGCTTTTCTGATTCTACTACCTAGGGAGAACATGAATCACGTTGTCTTTTCCAAATGTGATGTTTGTCTCGACCGGGAACCTCCGTTATGAAAGTTGAGTTTAGCGGTAATAGGCCGATTTTTCCAAATTTATTCTTTGATTCTCTTTTAAGAGAAGGAGAAATTCTTGAAAACATGAGGTTTTTCTGATTCTACTACCTAGGGAGAACATAAATCACGTCGGCTTTTTCAAATCTGATGTTTGTCTGGACCGGGAACCCTCATTATCAAAGTGGAGTTTTGGGTAATAGGCCGGTTTTTCAAATTTGTCCTTTGATTTTCTCTTAAGGCAAGGAGAGATTCTTGAAACCATGATGTTTTTCTGATTCTACTACCTAGGGAGAACATGAATCACATCGCCTTTTTGAAATCTGGTGTGTGTCTGGGCGGGGAACCTCAGTTCTATAAGTTGAGTTTCACCGTCAATACAATGGGCCTTTTGAGCATCTGCGGTAATAGGCCGTTTTTCCCAATTTACTCTATGATTCTCTCTTAAGAGAAGGAGAAATTCTTAAAACGATGAGGTTTTTCTGATTCTACTACCTAGGGAGAACATAAATCACATCGCCTTTTTGAAATCTGGTGTGTGTCTGGGCCGGGAACCTCAGTTCTTAAAGTTGAGTTTCACCGTCAATACAATAGGCCTTTTGAGCATATGCGATAATAGGCCGTTTTTCCCAATTTATGATTCTCTCTTAAGACTAGGAGAAATTCTTGAAACCATGATGCTTTTCTGATTCTACTACCTAGGGAGAACATGAATCACGTTGTCTTTTCCAAATCTGATGTTTGTCTCGACCGGGAACCTCCATTATGAAAGTGGAGTTTTGGGTAATACGCCGGTTTTTCAAATTTGTTCTTTGATTTTCTGTTAAGGGAAGGAAAAATTCTTGAAACCATGATGTTCTTCTGATTCTACTACCTAGGGAGAACATGAATCACATCGACTTTTTGAAATCTGGTGTGTGTCTGGGCCGGGAACCTCAGTTCTTAAAGCTGAGTTTCACCGTCAATACAATAGACCTTTTGAGCATATGCGGTAATAGCCCGTTTTTCCCAATTTACTCTATGATTCTCTCTTAAGACAAGGAGAAATTCTTGAAACCATGATGCTTTTCTGATTCTACTACCAAGGGAGAACATGAATCACGTTGTCTTTTCCAAATCTGATGTTTCTCTGGACCGGGAACCTCCGTTATGAAAGTGGAGTTTTGCCGTAATAGGCCGTTTTTCCTAATTTACTCTTTGATTCTCTGTTAAGAGAAGGAGAAATTCTTGAAACCATGAGGTTTTTCTGATTCTACTACCTAGGGAGAACAACAATCAGGTCGGCTTTTTCAAATCTGATGTTTGTCTGGACCGGGAACCTCCGTTATGAAAGTGGAGTTTTGCGGTAATAGGCCGCTTTTTCCAAATTTACTCTTTGATTCTCTCTTAAGAGAAGGAGAAATTCTTGAAACCATGATGTTTTTCTGATTCTACTACCTAGGGAGAAGATGAATCACGTCGTCTTTTTCAATTCTGATGTTTGTCTGGCCGGGAACCTCCGTTATGAAAGTGGAGTTTTGCCGTAATAGGCCGCTTTTTCCAAAATTATTCTTTGATTCTCTCTTAAGGCAAGGAGAGATTCTTGAAACCATGATGTTTTTCTGATTCTACTAACTAGGGAGAACATGAATCACATCGCCTTTTTGAAATCTGGTGTGTGTCTGGGCCGGGAACCTCAGTTCTTAAAGTTGAGTTTCACCGTCAATACAATGGGCCTTTTGAGCATCTGCGGTAATAGGCCGTTTTTCCCAATTTACTCTATGATTCTCTCTTAAGAGAAGGAGAAATTCTTAAAACGATGAGGTTTTTCTATTTCTACTACCTAGGGAGAACATGAATCACATCGCCTTTTTGAAATCTGGTGTGTGTCTGGGCCGGGAACCTCAGTTCTTAAAGTTGAGTTTCACCGTCAATACAATAGGCCTTTTGAGCATATACGATAATAGGCCGTTTTTACCAATTTACTCTATGATTCTCTCTTAAGGCTAGGAGAAATTCTTGAAACCATGATGCTTTTCTGATTCTACTCCCTAGGGAGAACATGAATCACATCGACTTTTTGAAATCTGGTGTGTGTCTGGGCCGGGAACCTCAGTTCTTAAAGCTGAGTTTCACCGTCAATACAATAGACCTTTTGAGCATATGCGGTAATAGCCCGTTTTTCCCAATTTACTCTATGATTTTCTCTTAAGACTAGGAGAAAGTCTTTAAACCATGATGCTTTTCTGATTCTACTACCTAGGGAGAACATGAATCACGTTGTCTTTTCCAAATCTGATGTTTCTCTGGACCGGGAACCTCCGTTATGAAAGTGGAGTTTTGCCGTAATAGGCCGTTTTTCCTAATTTACTCTTTGATTCTCTGTTAAGAGAAGGAGAAATTCTTGAAACCATGAGGTTTTTCTGATTCTACTACCTAGGGAGAACAACAATCAGGTCGGCTTTTTCAAATCTGATGTTTGTCTGGACCGGGAACCTCCGTTATGAAAGTGGAGTTTTGCGGTAATAGGCCGCTTTTTCCAAATTTACTCTTTGATTCTCTCTTAAGAGAAGGAGAAATTCTTGAAACCATGATGTTTTTCTGATTCTACTACCTAGGGAGAAGATGAATCACGTCGTCTTTTTCAATTCTGATGTTTGTCTGGCCGGGAACCTCCGTTATGAAAGTGGAGTTTTGCCGTAATAGGCCGCTTTTTCCAAAATTATTCTTTGATTCTCTCTTAAGGCAAGGAGAGATTCTTGAAACCATGATGTTTTTCTGATTCTACTAACTAGGGAGAACATGAATCACATCGCCTTTTTGAAATCTGGTGTGTGTCTGGGCCGGGAACCTCAGTTCTTAAAGTTGAGTTTCACCGTCAATACAATGGGCCTTTTGAGCATCTGCGGTAATAGGCCGTTTTTCCCAATTTACTCTATGATTCTCTCTTAAGAGAAGGAGAAATTCTTAAAACGATGAGGTTTTTCTATTTCTACTACCTAGGGAGAACATGAATCACATCGCCTTTTTGAAATCTGGTGTGTGTCTGGGCCGGGAACCTCAGTTCTTAAAGTTGAGTTTCACCGTCAATACAATAGGCCTTTTGAGCATATACGATAATAGGCCGTTTTTACCAATTTACTCTATGATTCTCTCTTAAGGCTAGGAGAAATTCTTGAAACCATGATGCTTTTCTGATTCTACTCCCTAGGGAGAACATGAATCACATCGACTTTTTGAAATCTGGTGTGTGTCTGGGCCGGGAACCTCAGTTCTTAAAGCTGAGTTTCACCGTCAATACAATAGACCTTTTGAGCATATGCGGTAATAGCCCGTTTTTCCCAATTTACTCTATGATTTTCTCTTAAGACTAGGAGAAAGTCTTTAAACCATGATGCTTTTCTGATTCTACTACCTAGGGAGAACATGAATCACGTTGTCTTTTCCAAATCTGATGTTTCTCTGGACCGGGAACCTCCGTTATGAAAGTGGAGTTTTGCCGTAATAGGCCGTTTTTCCTAATTTACTCTTTGATTCTCTGTTAAGAGAAGGAGAAATTCTTGAAACCATGAGGTTTTTCTGATTCTACTACCTAGGGAGAACAACAATCACGTCGGCTTTTTCAAATCTGATGTTTGTCTGGACCGGGAACCTCCGTTATGAAAGTGGAGTTTTGCGGTAATAGGCCGCTTTTTCCAAATTTACTCTTTGATTCTCTCTTAAGAGAAGGAGAAATTCTTGAAACCATGATGTTTTTCTGATTCTTCTACCTAGGGAGAAGATGAATCACGTCCTCTTTTTCAAATCTGATGTTTGTCTGGACCGGGAACCTCCGTTATGAAAGTGGAGTTTTGCCGTAATAGGCCGCTTTTTCCAAAATTATTCTTTGATTCTCTCTTAAGGCAAGGAGAGATTCTTGAAACCATGATGTTTTTCTGATTCTACTACCTAGGGAGAACATGAATCACATCGCCTTTTTGAAATCTGGTGTGTGTCTGGGCCAGGAACCTCAGTTCTTAAAGTTGAGTTTCACCGTCAATACAATGGGCCTTTTGAGCATCAGCGGTAATAGGCCGTTTTTCCCAATTTACTCTGTGATTCTCTCTTAAGACTAGGAGAAATTCTTGAAACCATGATGCTTTTCTGATTCTACTACCTAGGGAGAACATGAATCACGTTGTCTTTTCCAAATCTGATGTTTGTCTCGACCGGGAACGTCCTTTATGAAAGTTGAGTTTTGCGGTAATAGGCCGATTTTTCCAATTTTATTCTTTGATTCTCTTTTAAGAGAAGGAGAAATTCTGGAAAACATGATGTTTTTCTGATTCTACTACCTAGGGAGAACATAAATCACGTTGGCTTTTTCAAATCTGATGTTTGTCTGGACCGGGAACCCTCATTATGAAAGTGGAGTTTTGGGTAATAGGCCGGTTTTTCAAATTTGTCCTTTGATTTTCTCTTAAGGCAAGGAGAGATTCTTGAAACCATGATGTTTTTCTGATTCTACTACCTAGGGAGAACATAAATCACGTCACCTTTTTCAAATCTGATGTTTGTCTGGACCGGGAACCTCCATTATGAAAGTGAAGTTTTGCCGTAATAGGCCGGTTTATCAAATTTATTCTTTGATTTTCTCTTAAGGCAAGGAGAGATTCTTGAAACCATGATGTTTTTCTGATTCTACTACCTAGGGAGAACATGAATCACATCGCCTTTTTGAAATCTGGTGTGTGTCTGGGCCGGGAACCTCAGTTCTTAAAGTTGAGTTTCACCGTCAATACAATAGGCCTTTTGAGCATCTGCGGTAATAGGCCGTTTTTCCCAATTTACTCTATGATTCTCTCTTAAGAGAAGGAGAAATTCTTAAAACGATGAGGTTTTTCTGATTCTACTACCTAGGGAGAACATAAATCACATCGCCTTTTCGAAATCTTGTGTGTGTCTGGGCCGGGAACCTCAGTCCTTAAAGTTGAGTTTCACCGTCAATACAATAGGCCTTTTGAGCATATGCGGTAATAGGCCGTTTTTCCCAATTTACTCTATGATTCTGTCTTAAGACTAGGAGAAATTCTTGAAACCATGATGCTTTTCTGATTCTACTACCTAGGGAGAACATGAATCACGTTGTCTTTTCCAAATCTGATGTTTGTCTCTACCGGGAACCTCCATTATGAAAGTGGAGTTTTGGGTAACAGGCCGGTTTTTCAAATTTGTTCTTTGATTTTCTCTTAAGGGAAGGAGAGATTCTTGAAACCATGATGTTCTTCTGATTCTACTACCTAGGGAGAACATGAATCACATCGACTTTTTGAAATCTGGTGTGTGTCTGGGCCGGGAACCTCAGTTCTTAAAGCTGAGTTTCACCGTCAATACAATAGACCTTTTGAGCATATGCGGTAATAGCCCGTTTTTCCCAATTTACTCTATGATTTTCTCTTAAGACTAGGAGAAAGTCTTTAAACCATGATGCTTTTCTGATTCTACTACCTAGGGAGAACATGAATCACGTTGTCTTTTCCAAATCTGATGTTTCTCTGGACCGGGAACCTCCGTTATGAAAGTGGAGTTTTGCCGTAATAGGCCGTTTTTCCTAATTTACTCTTTGATTCTCTGTTAAGAGAAGGAGAAATTCTTGAAACCATGAGGTTTTTCTGATTCTACTACCTAGGGAGAACAACAATCACGTCGGCTTTTTCAAATCTGATGTTTGTCTGGACCGGGAACCTCCGTTATGAAAGTGGAGTTTTGCGGTAATAGGCCGCTTTTTCCAAATTTACTCTTTGATTCTCTCTTAAGAGAAGGAGAAATTCTTGAAACCATGATGTTTTTCTGATTCTACTACCTAGGGAGAAGATGAATCACGTCCTCTTTTTCAAATCTGATGTTTGTCTGGACCGGGAACCTCCGTTATGAAAGTGGAGTTTTGCCGTAATAGGCCGCTTTTTCCAAAATTATTCTTTGATTCTCTCTTAAGGCAAGGAGAGATTCTTGAAACCATGATGTTTTTCTGATTCTACTACCTAGGGAGAACATGAATCACATCGCCTTTTTGAAATCTGGTGTGTGTCTGGGCCAGGAACCTCAGTTCTTAAAGTTGAGTTTCACCGTCAATACAATGGGCCTTTTGAGCATCTGCGGTAATAGGCCGTTTTTCCCAATTTACTCTGTGATTCTCTCTTAAGACTAGGAGAAATTCTTGAAACCATGATGCTTTTCTGATTCTACTACCTAGGGAGAACATGAATCACGTTGTCTTTTCCAAATCTGATGTTTGTCTCGACCGGGAACGTCCTTTATGAAAGTTGAGTTTTGCGGTAATAGGCCGATTTTTCCAATTTTATTCTTTGATTCTCTTTTAAGAGAAGGAGAAATTCTTGAAAACATGATGTTTTTCTGATTCTACTACCTAGGGAGAACATAAATCACGTTGGCTTTTTCAAATCTGATGTTTGTCTGGACCGGGAACCCTCATTATGAAAGTGGAGTTTTGGGTAATAGGCCGGTTTTTCAAATTTGTCCTTTGATTTTCTCTTAAGGCAAGGAGAGATTCTTGAAACCATGATGTTTTTCTGATTCTACTACCTAGGGAGAACATAAATCACGTCACCTTTTTCAAATCTGATGTTTGTCTGGACCGGGAACCTCCATTATGAAAGTGAAGTTTTGCCGTAATAGGCCGGTTTATCAAATTTATTCTTTGATTTTCTCTTAACGCAAGGAGAGATTCTTGAAACCATGATGTTTTTCTGATTCTACTACCTAGGGAGAACATAAATCACGTTGGCTTTTTCAAATCTGATGTTTGTCTGGACCGGGAACCCTCATTATGAAAGTGGAGTTTTGGGTAATAGGCCGGTTTTTCAAATTTGTCCTTTGATTTTCTCTTAAGGCAAGGAGAGATTCTTGAAACCATGATGTTTTTCTGATTCTACTACCTAGGGAGAACATAAATCACGTCACCTTTTTCAAATCTAATGTTTGTCTGGACCGGGAACCTCCATTATGAAAGTGAAGTTTTGCCGTAATAGGCCGGTTTATCAAATTTATTCTTTGATTTTCTCTTAAGGCAAGGAGAGATTCTTGAAACCATGATGTTTTTCTGATTCTACTACCTAGGGAGAACATGAATCACATCGCCTTTTTGAAATCTGGTGTGTGTCTGGGCCGGGAACCTCAGTTCTTAAAGTTGAGTTTCACCGTCAATACAATAGGCCTTTTGAGCATATGCGATAATAGGCCGTTTTTCCCAATTTATGATTCTCTCTTAAGACTAGGAGAAATTCTTGAAACCATGATGCTTTTCTGATTCTACTACCGAGGGAGAACATGAATCACGTTGTCTTTTCCAAATCTGATGTTTGTCTCGACCGGGAACCTCCATTATGAAAGTGGAGTTTTGGGTAATACGCCGGTTTTTCAAATTTGTTCTTTGATTTTCTGTTAAGGGAAGGAAAAATTCTTGAAACCATGATGTTCTTCTGATTCTACTACCTAGGGAGAACATGAATCACATCGACTTTTTGAAATCTGGTGTGTGTCTGGGCCGGGAACCTCAGTTCTTAAAGCTGAGTTTCACCGTCAATACAATAGACCTTTTGAGCATATGCGGTAATAGCCCGTTTTTCCCAATTTACTCTATGATTCTCTCTTAAGACAAGGAGAAATTCTTGAAACCATGATGCTTTTCTGATTCTACTACCTAGGGAGAACATGAATCACGTTGTCTTTTCCAAATCTGATGTTTCTCTGGACCGGGAACCTCCGTTATGAAAGTGGAGTTTTGCCGTAATAGGCCGTTTTTCCTAATTTACTCTTTGATTCTCTGTTAAGAGAAGGAGAAATTCTTGAAACCATGAGGTTTTTCTGATTCTACTACCTAGGGAGAACAACAATCACGTCGGCTTTTTCAAATCTGATGTTTGTCTGGACCGGGAACCTCCGTTATGAAAGTGGAGTTTTGCGGTAATAGGCCGCTTTTTCCAAATTTACTCTTTGATTCTCTCTTAAGAGAAGGAGAAATTCTTGAAACCATGATGTTTTTCTGATTCTACTACCTAGGGAGAAGATGAATCACGTCCTCTTTTTCAAATCTGATGTTTGTCTGGACCGGGAACCTCCGTTATGAAAGTGGAGTTTTGCCGTAATAGGCCGCTTTTTCCAAAATTATTCTTTGATTCTCTCTTAAGGCAAGGAGAGATTCTTGAAACCATGATGTTTTTCTGATTCTACTACCTAGGGAGAACATGAATCACATCGCCTTTTTGAAATCTGGTGTGTGTCTGGGCCAGGAACCTCAGTTCTTAAAGTTGAGTTTCACCGTCAATACAATGGGCCTTTTGAGCATCTGCGGTAATAGGCCGTTTTTCCCAATTTACTCTGTGATTCTCTCTTAAGACTAGGAGAAATTCTTGAAACCATGATGCTTTTCTGATTCTACTACCTAGGGAGAACATGAATCACGTTGTCTTTTCCAAATCTGATGTTTGTCTCGACCGGGAACGTCCTTTATGAAAGTTGAGTTTTGCGGTAATAGGCCGATTTTTCCAATTTTATTCTTTGATTCTCTTTTAAGAGAAGGAGAAATTCTTGAAAACATGATGTTTTTCTGATTCTACTACCTAGGGAGAACATAAATCACGTTGGCTTTTTCAAATCTGATGTTTGTCTGGACCGGGAACCCTCATTATGAAAGTGGAGTTTTGGGTAATAGGCCGGTTTTTCAAATTTGTCCTTTGATTTTCTCTTAAGGCAAGGAGAGATTCTTGAAACCATGATGTTTTTCTGATTCTACTACCTAGGGAGAACATAAATCACGTCACCTTTTTCAAATCTGATGTTTGTCTGGACCGGGAACCTCCATTATGAAAGTGAAGTTTTGCCGTAATAGGCCGGTTTATCAAATTTATTCTTTGATTTTCTCTTAACGCAAGGAGAGATTCTTGAAACCATGATGTTTTTCTGATTCTACTACCTAGGGAGAACATAAATCACGTTGGCTTTTTCAAATCTGATGTTTGTCTGGACCGGGAACCCTCATTATGAAAGTGGAGTTTTGGGTAATAGGCCGGTTTTTCAAATTTGTCCTTTGATTTTCTCTTAAGGCAAGGAGAGATTCTTGAAACCATGATGTTTTTCTGATTCTACTACCTAGGGAGAACATAAATCACGTCACCTTTTTCAAATCTAATGTTTGTCTGGACCGGGAACCTCCATTATGAAAGTGAAGTTTTGCCGTAATAGGCCGGTTTATCAAATTTATTCTTTGATTTTCTCTTAAGGCAAGGAGAGATTCTTGAAACCATGATGTTTTTCTGATTCTACTACCTAGGGAGAACATGAATCACATCGCCTTTTTGAAATCTGGTGTGTGTCTGGGCCGGGAACCTCAGTTCTTAAAGTTGAGTTTCACCGTCAATACAATAGGCCTTTTGAGCATATGCGATAATAGGCCGTTTTTCCCAATTTATGATTCTCTCTTAAGACTAGGAGAAATTCTTGAAACCATGATGCTTTTCTGATTCTACTACCGAGGGAGAACATGAATCACGTTGTCTTTTCCAAATCTGATGTTTGTCTCGACCGGGAACCTCCATTATGAAAGTGGAGTTTTGGGTAATACGCCGGTTTTTCAAATTTGTTCTTTGATTTTCTGTTAAGGGAAGGAAAAATTCTTGAAACCATGATGTTCTTCTGATTCTACTACCTAGGGAGAACATGAATCACATCGACTTTTTGAAATCTGGTGTGTGTCTGGGCCGGGAACCTCAGTTCTTAAAGCTGAGTTTCACCGTCAATACAATAGACCTTTTGAGCATATGCGGTAATAGCCCGTTTTTCCCAATTTACTCTATGATTCTCTCTTAAGACAAGGAGAAATTCTTGAAACCATGATGCTTTTCTGATTCTACTACCTAGGGAGAACATGAATCACGTTGTCTTTTCCAAATCTGATGTTTCTCTGGACCGGGAACCTCCGTTATGAAAGTGGAGTTTTGCCGTAATAGGCCGTTTTTCCTAATTTACTCTTTGATTCTCTGTTAAGAGAAGGAGAAATTCTTGAAACCATGAGGTTTTTCTGATTCTACTACCTAGGGAGAACAACAATCAGGTCGGCTTTTTCAAATCTGATGTTTGTCTGGACCGGGAACCTCCGTTATGAAAGTGGAGTTTTGCGGTAATAGGCCGCTTTTTCCAAATTTACTCTTTGATTCTCTCTTAAGAGAAGGAGAAATTCTTGAAACCATGATGTTTTTCTGATTCTACTACCTAGGGAGAAGATGAATCACGTCGTCTTTTTCAATTCTGATGTTTGTCTGGACCGGGAACCTCCGTTATGAAAGTGGAGTTTTGCCGTAATAGGCCGCTTTTTCCAAAATTATTCTTTGATTCTCTCTTAAGGCAAGGAGAGATTCTTGAAACCATGATGTTTTTCTGATTCTACTAACTAGGGAGAACATGAATCACATCGCCTTTTTGAAATCTGGTGTGTGTCTGGGCCGGGAACCTCAGTTCTTAAAGTTGAGTTTCACCGTCAATACAATGGGCCTTTTGAGCATCTGCGGTAATAGGCCGTTTTTCCCAATTTACTCTATGATTCTCTCTTAAGAGAAGGAGAAATTCTTAAAACGATGAGGTTTTTCTATTTCTACTACCTAGGGAGAACATGAATCACATCGCCTTTTTGAAATCTGGTGTGTGTCTGGGCCGGGAACCTCAGTTCTTAAAGTTGAGTTTCACCGTCAATACAATAGGCCTTTTGAGCATATACGATAATAGGCCGTTTTTACCAATTTACTCTATGATTCTCTCTTAAGGCTAGGAGAAATTCTTGAAACCATGATGCTTTTCTGATTCTACTCCCTAGGGAGAACATGAATCACGTTGTCTTTTCCAAATCTGATGTTTGTCTCGACCGGGAACCTCCATTATGAAAGTGGAGTTTTGGGTAATACGCCGGTTTTTCAAATTAGTTCTTTGCTTTTCTATTAAGGGAAGGAAAAATTCTTGAAACCATGATGTTCTTCTGATTCTACTACCTAGGGAGAACATTAATCACATCGACTTTTTGAAATCTGGTGTGTGTCTGGGCCGGTAACCTCAGTTCTTAAAGCTGAGTTTCACCGTCAATACAATAGACCTTTTCAGCATATGCGGTAATAGCCCGTTTTTCCCAATTTACTCTATGATTCTCTCTTAAGAGAAGGAGAAATTCTTGAAACCATGATGTTTTTCTGATTCTACTACCTAGGGAGAACATGAACCACGTCGTCTTTTCCAAATCTGATGTTTGTCTGGACCGGGAACCTCCGTTATGAAAGTGGAGTTTTGGGGTAATAGGCCGCTTTTTCCAAATTTACTCTTTGATTCTCTCTTAAGAGAAGGAGAAATTCTTAAAACCATGAGGTTTTTCTGATTCTACCTCCTAGGGAGAACATGAATCACGTCGTCTTTTTCAAATCTGATGTTTGTCTGGACCGGGAACCTCCGTTATTAAAGTGGAGTTTTGCCGTAATAGGCCGCTTTTTCCAAAATTATTCTTTGATTCTCTCTTAAGGCAAGGAGAGATTCTTGAAACCATGATGTTTTTCTGATTCTACTAACTAGGGAGAACATGAATCACATCGCCTTTTTGAAATCTGGTGTGTGTCTGGGCCGGGAACCTCAGTTCTTAAAGTTGAGTTTCACCGTCAATACAATGGGCCTTTTGAGCATCTGCGGTAATAGGCCGTTTTTCCCAATTTACTCTATGATTCTCTCTTAGGAGAAGGAGAAATTCTTAAAACGATGAGGTTTTTCTGATTCTACTACCTAGGGAGAACATGAATCACATCGCCTTTTTGTAATCTGGTGTGTGTCTGGGCCGGGAACCTCAGTTCTTAAAGTTGAGTTTCACCGTCAATACAATAGGCCTTTTGAGCATATACGATAATAGGCCGTTTTTACCAATTTACTCTATGATTCTCTCTTAAGACTAGGAGAAATTCTTGAAACCATGATGCTTTTCTGATTCTACTCCCTAGGGAGAACATGAATCACGTTGTATTTTCCAAATCTGATGTTTGTCTCGACCGGGAACCTCCATTATGAAAGTGGAGTTTTGGGTAATACGCCGGTTTTTCAAATTTGTTCTTTGCTTTTCTATTAAGGGAAGGAAAAATTCTTGAAACCATGATGTTCTTCTGATTCTACTACCTAGGGAGAACATGAATCACATCGACTTTTTGAAATCTGGTGTGTGTCTGGGCCGGGAACCTCAGTTCTTAAAGCTGAGTTTCACCGTCAATACAATAGACCTTTTGAGCATATGCGGTAATAGCCCGTTTTTCCCAATTTACTCTATGATTCTCTCTTAAGACAAGGAGAAATTCTTGAAACCATGATGCTTTTCTGATTCTACTACCTAGGGAGAACATGAATCACGTTGTCTTTTCCAAAGCTGATGTTTGTCTGGACCGGGAACCTCCATTATGAAAGTGGAGTTTTGCGGTAATAGGCCGGTTTTTCCAAATTTACTCTTTGATTCTCTCTTAAGAGAAGGAGAAATTCTTGAAACCATGATGTTTTTCTGATTCTACCACCTAGGGAGAACATGAACCACGTCGTCTTTTCCAAATCTGATGTTTGTCTGGACCGGGAACCTCCGTTATGAAAGTGGAGTTTTGGGTAATAGGCCGGTTTTTCAAATTTGTTCTTTGATTCTCTGTTAAGTGAAGGAGAAATTCTTGAAACCATGATGTTTTTCTGATTCTACTACCTAGGGAGAACATGAATCACATCGCCTTTTTTCAATCTGGTGTGTGTCTGGGCCGGGAACCTCAGTTCTTAAAGTTTAGTTTCACCGTCAATACAATAGGCCTTTTGAGCATCTGCGGTAATAGGCCGTTTTTCCCAATTTACTCTGTGATTCTCTCTTAAGACTAGGAGAAATTCTTGAAACCATGATGCTTTTCTGATTCTACTACCTAGGGAGAACATGAATCACGTTGTCTTTTCCAAATGTGATGTTTGTCTCGACCGGGAACCTCCGTTATGAAAGTTGAGTTTTGCGGTAATAGGCCGATTTTTCCAAATTTTTTCTTTGATTCTCTTTTAAGAGAAGGAGAAATTCTTGAAAACATGATGTTTTTCTGATTCTACTACCTAGGGAGAACATAAATCACGTCGGCTTTTTCAAATCTGATGTTTGTCTGGACCGGGAACCCTCATTATGAAAGTGGAGTTTTGGGTAATAGGCCGGTTTTTCAAATTTGTCCTTTGATTTTCTCTTAAGGCAAGGAGAGATTCTTGAAACCATGATGTTTTTCTGATTCTGCTACCTAGGGAGAACATGAATCACATCGACTCTCTTAAGACTAGGAGAAATTCTTGAAACCATGATGCTTTTCTGATTCTACTACCTAGGGAGAACATGAATCACATCGACTTTTTGAAATCTGGTGTATGTCTGGGCTGGGAACCTCAGTTCTTAAAGTTGAGTTTCCCTGTCAATACAATAGGCCTTTTGGTTATATGCGGTAATAGGCCGTTTTCCCTAATTTACTCTTTGATTCTCTCTTAAGAGAAGGAGAAATTCTTGAAACCATGATATTTTCCTGATTCTACTACGTAGGGAGAACATAAATCACGTCGGCTTTTTCAAATCTGATGTATGTCTGGACCGGGAACCTCCATTATAAAAGTGGAGTTTTGGGTAATAGGCCGGTGTTTCAAAATTATTCTTTGATTTTCTCTTAAGGCAAGGAGAGATTCTTGAAACCATGATGTTTTTCTGATTCTACTACCTAGGGAGAACATGAATCACATCGACTATTTGAAATCTGGTGTGTGTCTGGGCCGAGAACCTCAGTTCTTAAAGTTCAGTTTCACCGTCAATACAATAGGCCTTTTGAGCATCTGCGGTAATAGGCCGTTTTTCCCAATTTACTCTATGATTCTCTCTTAAGGCTAGGAGAAATTCTTGAAACCATAATGCTTTTCTGATTCTACTACCCAGCGAGAACATGAATCACGTTGTCTTTTCCAAATCTGATGTTTGTCTGGACCGGGAACCTCCGTTATGAAAGTGGAGTTTTGCGGTAATAGGCCGGTTTATCAAATTTATTCTTTGATTTTCTCTTAAGGCAAGGAGAGATTCTTGAAACCATGATGCTTTTCTGATTCTACTACCTAGGGAGAACATGAATCACGTTGTCTTTTCCAAATCTGATGTTAGTCTCGACCGGGAACCTCCGTTATGAAAGTGGAGTTTTGAGGTAATAGGCCGCTTTTTCCAAATTTATTCTTTGATTCTCTTTTAAGAGAAGGAGAGATTCTTGAAACCATGATGCTTTTCTGATTCTACTACCTAGGGAGAACATGAATCACGTTGTCTTTTCCAAATCTCATGTTTGTGTCGACCGAACCTCCGTTATGAAAGTGGAGTTTTTCGCTAATAGGCCGCTTTTTCCAAATTTATTCTTTGATTCTCTTTTAAGAGAAGGAGAAATTCTTGAAACCATGATGTTTTTCTGATTCTACTACCTAGGGAGAACATGAATCACATCGACTTTTTGAAATCTGGTGTGTGTCTGGGCCGGGAACCTCAGTTCTTAAAGCTGAGTTTCACCGTCAATACAATAGACCTTTTCAGCATCTGCGGTAATAAGCCGTTTTTCCCAATTTACTCTATGATTCTCTCTTAAGACTAGGAGAAATTCTTGAAACCATGATGCTTTTCTGATTCTACTACCTAGGGAGAACATTAATCACGTTGTCTTTTCCAAATCTGATGTTAGTCTGGACCGGGAACCTCCGTTATGAAAGTGGAGTTTTGCGGTAATAGGCCGCTTTTTCCAAATTTACTCTTTGATTCTCTCTTAAGAGAAGGAGAAATTCTTGAAACCATGATGTTTTTCTGATTCTACTACCTAGGGAGAACATAAATCACGTCGGCTTTTTCAAATCTGATGTTTGTCTGGACCGGGAACCTCCATTATGAAAGTGGAGTTTTGCGGTAATAGGCCGGTTTTTCAAATTTGTTCTTTGATTTTCTCTTAAGGCAAGGAGAGATTCTTGAAACCATGATGTTTTTCTGATTCTACTACCTAGGAAGAACATGAATCACATCGACTTTTTGAAATCTGGTGTGTGTCTGGGCCGGGAACCTCAGTTCTTAAAGCTGAGTTTCACCGTCAAAACAATAGGCCTTTTGAGCATCTGCGGTAATAGGCCGTTTTTCCCAATTTACTCTATGATTCTCTCTTAAAAGTAGGAGAAATTCTTGAAACCATGATGCTTTTCTGATTCTACTACCTAGGGAGAACATGAATCACATCGACTTTTTGAAATCTGGTGTGTGTCTGGGCTGGGAACCTCAGTTCTTAAAGTTGAGTTTCCCCGTCAATACAATAGGCCTTTTGGGTATATGCGGTAATAGGCCGTTTTCCCTAATTTACTCTTTGATTCTCTCTTAAGAGAAGGAGAAATTCTTGAAACCATGATATTTTTCTGATTCTACTACGTAGGGAGAACATAAATCACGTCGGCTTTTTGAAATCTGATGTTTGTCTGGACCGGGAACCTCCATTATGAAAGTGGAGTTTTGGGTAATAGGCCGGTTTTTCAAATTTGTTCTTTGATTTTCTCTTAAGGCAAGGAGAGATTCTTGAAACCATGATGTTGTTCTGATTCTACTACCTAGGGAGAACATGAATCACATCGACTATTTGAAATCTGGTGTGTGTCTGGGCCGAGAACCTCAGTTCTTAAAGTTGAGTTTCACCGTCAATACAATAGGCCTTTTGAGCATCTGCGGTAATAGGCCGTTTTTCCCAATTTACTCTATGATTCTCTCTTAACGCTAGGAGAAATTCTTGAAACCATAATGCTTTTCTGATTCTACTACCTAGCGAGAACATGAATCACGTTGTCTTTTCCAAATCTGATGTTTGTCTGGACCGTGAACCTCCGTTATGAAAGTGGAGTTTTGCGTTAATAGGCCGGTTTATCAAATTTATTCTTTGATTTTCTCTTAAGGCAAGGAGAGATTCTTGAAACCATGATGCTTTTCTGATTCTACTACCTAGGGAGAACATGAATCACGTTGTCTTTTCCAAATCTCATGTTTGTCTGGACCGGGAACCTCCGTTATGAAAGTGGAGTTTTGCGGTAATAGGCCGCTTTTTCCAAATTTACTCTTTGATTCTCTCTTAAGAGAAGGAGAAATTCTTGAAACCATGATGTTTTTCTGATTCTACTACCTAGGGAGAACATAAATCACGTCGGCTTTTTCAAATCTGATGTTTGTCTGGACCGGGAACCTCCGTTATGAAAGTGGAGTTTTGGGTAACAGGCCGGTTTTTCAAATTTGTTCTTTGATTTTCTCTTAAGGCAAGGAGAGATTCTTGAAACCATGATGTTTTTCTGATTCTACTAGCTAGGGAGAACATGAATCACATCGACTTTTTGAAATCTGGTGTGTGTCTGGGCCGGGAACCTCAGTTCTTAAAGCTGAGTTTCACCGTCAATACAATAGACCTTTTGAGCATATGCGGTAATAGCCCGTTTTTCCCAATTTACTCTATGATTCTCTCTTAAGAGAAGGAGAAATTCTTGAAACCATGATGCTTTTCTGATTCTACTACCTAGGGAGAACATGAATCACGTTGTCTTTTCCAAATCTGATGTTTGTCTGGACCGGGAACCTCCGTTATGAAAGTGGAGTTTTGCGGTAATAGGCCGCTTTTTCCAAATTTACTCTTTGTTTCTCTCTTAAGAGAAGGAGAAATTCTTAAAACCTTGAGGTTTTTCTGATTCTACTTCGTAGGGAGAACATGAATCACGTCGTCTTTTTCAAATCTGATGTTTGTCTGGACCAGGAACCTCCGTTATGAAAGTGGAGTTTTGCCGTAATAGGCCGGTTTATCAAATTTATTCTTTGATTTTCTCTTAAGGCAAGGAGAGATTCGTGAAACCATCATGTTTTTCTGATTCTACTACCTAGGAAGAACATGAATCACATCGCATTTTTGAAATCTGGTGTGTGTCTGGGCCGGGAACCTCAGTTCTTAAAGTTGAGTTTCAACGTCAATACAATAGGCGTTTTGAGCATATGCGGTAATAGGCCGTTTTTCCCAATTTACTCTATGATTCTCTCTTAAGACTAGGAGAAATTCTTGAAACCATAATGCTTTTCTGATTCTACTACCTAGGGAGAACATGAATCACGTTGTCTTTTCCAAATCTCATGTTTGTGTCGACCGAACCTCCGTTATGAAAGTGGAGTTTTGCGCTAATAGGCCGCTTTTTCCAAATTTATTCTTTGATTCTCTTTTAAGAGAAGGAGAAATTCTTGAAACCATGATGTTTTTCTGATTCTACTACCTAGAGAGAACATGAATCACATCGCCTTTTTGAAATCTGGTGTGTGTCTGGGCCGGGAACCTCAGTTCTTAAAGCTGAGTTTCACCGTCAATACAATAGACCTTTTGAGCATCTGCGGTAATAAGCCGTTTTTCCCAATTTACTCTATGATTCTCTCTATAGACTAGGAGAAATTCTTGAAACCATGATGCTTTTCTGATTCTACTACCTAGGGAGAACATAAATCACGTCGGCTTTTTGAAATCTGATGTTTGTCTGGACCGGGAACCTCCATTATGAAAGTGGAGTTTTGGGTAATAGGCCGGTTTTTCAAATTTGTTCTTTGATTTTCTCTTAAGGCAAGGAGAGATTCTTGAAACCATGATGTTTTTCTGATTCTACTACCTAGGGAGAACATGAATCACATCGACTTTTTGAAATCTGGTGTGTGTCTGGGCCGGGAACCTCAGGTGTTAAAGCTGAGTTTCACCGTCAATACAATAGACCTTTTGAGCATATGCGGTAATAGCCCGTTTTTCCCAATTTACTCTATGATTCTCTCTTAAGACTAGGAGAAATTCTTGAAACCATGATGCTTTTCTGATTCTACTACCTAGGGAGAACATGAATCACATCGACTTTTTGAAATCTGGTGTGTGTCTGGGCCGGGAACCTCAGTTCTTAAAGTTGACTTTCACCGTCAATAAAATAGGCCTTTTGAGCATATGCGGTAATAGGCCGTTTCTCCCAATTTACTCTATGATTCTCTCTTAAGACTAGGAGAAATTCTTGAAACCATGATGCTTTTCTGCTTCTACTACCTAGGGAGAACATGAATCACGTTGTCTTTTCCAAATCTGATGTTTGTCTAGACCGGGAACCTCCGTTATGAAAGTGGAGTTTTGCGTTAATAGGCCGCTTTTTCCAAATTTACTCTTTGATTCTCTCTTAAGAGAAGGAGAAATTCTTGAAACCATGATGCTTTTCTGATTCTACTACCTAGGGAGAACATGAATCACGTTGTCTTTTCCAAATCTGATGTTTGTCTGGACCGGGAACCTCCGTTATGAAAGTGGAGTTTTGCTGTAATAGGCCGGTTTATCAAATTTATTCCTTGATTTTCTCTTAAGGCAAGGAGAGATTCGTGAAACCATGATGTTTTTCTGATTCTACTACCTAGGAAGAAAATGAATCACATCGCCTTTTTGAAATCTGGTGTGTGTCTGGGCCGGGAACCTCAGTTCTTAAAGTTGAGTTTTACCGTCAATACAATAGGCCTTTTGAGCATATGCGGTAATAGGCCGTTTTTCCCAATTTCTCTATGATTCTCTCTTAAGACTAGGAGAAATTCTTGAAACCATAATGGTTTTCTGATTCTACTACTAAGGGAGAACATGAATCACGTTGTCTTTTCCAAATCTGATCTTTGTCTGGACCGGGAACCTCCGTTATGAAAGTGGAGTTTTGCGGTAATAGGCCGGTTTATCAAATTTATTCTTTGATTTTCACTTAAGGCAATGAGAGATTCTTAAAACCATGATGTTTTTCTGATTTTACTACCTAGGGAGAACATGACTCACATCGCCTTTTTGAAATCTGGTGTGTGTCTGGGCCGGGGACCTCAGTTCTTAAAGTTGAGTTTCACCGTCAATACAATAGGCCTTTTGAGCATCTGCGGTTATAGGCCGTTTTACCCAATTTACTCTATGATTCTCTCTTAAGGCTAGGAGAAATTCTTGAAACCATGATGCTTTTCTGATTCTACTACCTAGGGAGAACATGAATCACGTTGCCTTTTCCAAATCTGATGTTTGTCTGGACCGGGAACCTCCGTTATGAAAGTGGAGTTTTGCGGTAATAGGCCGCTTTTTCCAAATTTACTCTTTGTTTCTCTCTTAAGAGAAGGAGAAATTCTTGAAGCCATGATGTTTTTCTGATTCTACTACCTAGGGAGAACATAAATCACGTCGACTTTTTCAAATCTGATGTTCGTCTGGACCGGGAACCTCCATTATGAAAGTGGAGTTTTGGGTAATAGGCCGGTTTTTCAAATTTGTCCTTTGATTTTCTCTTAAGGCAAGGAGAGATTCTTGAAACCATGATGTTTTTCTGATTCTACTACCTAGGGAGAACATGAATCACATCGCCTTTTTGAAATCTGGTGTTTGTCTGGGCCAGGAACCTCAGTTCTTAACGTTGAGTTTCACCGTCAATACAATAGGCCTTTTGAGCATCTGCGGTAATAGGCCGTTTTTCCCAATTTACTCTATGATTCTCTCTTAAGGCTAGGAGAAATTCTTGAAACCATAATGCTTTTCTGATTCTACTACCTAGGGAGAACATGAATCACATTGACTTTTTGAAATCTGGTGTGTGTCTGGGCCGGGAACCTCAGTTCTTAAAGTTGAGTTTCACCGTCAATACAATAGGCCTTTTGAGCATATGCGGTAATAGGGTGTTTTTCCCAATTTACTCTATGATTCTCTCTTAAGACTAGGAGAAATTCTTGAAACCATGATGCTTTTCTGATTCTACTACCTAGGGAGAACATGAATCACGTTGTCTTTTCCAAATCTGATGTTTGTCTGGACCGGGAACCTCCGTTATGAAAGTGGAGTTTTGCGGTAATAGGCCGCTTTTTCCAAATTTACTCTTTGATTCTCTCTTAAGAGAGGAAAAATTCTTGAAACCATGATGCTTTTCTGATTCTACTACCTAGGGAGAACATGAATCACGTTGTCTTTTCCAAATCTGATGTTTGTCTGGACCGGGAACCTCCGTTATGAAAGTGGAGTTTTGGGTAATAGGCCGGTTTTTCAAATTTGTTCTTTGATTTTCTCTTAATGCAAGGAGAGATTCTTGAAACCAGGATGTTTTTCTGATTCTACTACCTAGGGAGAACATGAATCACATCGCCTTTTTTCAATCTGGTGTGTGTCTAGGCCGGGAAGCTCAGTTCTTAAAGTTGAGTTTCACCGTCAATACAATAGGCCTTTTGAGCATATGCGGTAATTGGCCGTTTTTCCCAATTTACTCTATGATTCTCTCTTAAGGCTAGGAGAAATTCTGGAAACCATGATGGTTTTCTGATTCTACTACCTAGGGAGAACATGAATCACGTTGTCTTTTCCAAATCTGATGTTTGTCTGGACCGGGAACCTCCGTTATGAAAGTGGAGTTTTGCGGTAATAGGCCGCTTTTTCCAAATTTACTCTTTGTTTCTCTCTTAAGAGAAGGAGAAATTCTTGAAGCCATGATGTTTTTCTGATTCTACTACCTAGGGAGAACATAAATCACGTCGACTTTTTCAAATCTGATGTTCGTCTGGACCGGGAACCTCCATTATGAAAGTGGAGTTTTGGGTAATAGGCCGGTTTTTCAAATTTGTCCTTTGATTTTCTCTTAAGGCAAGGAGAGATTCTTGAAACCATGATGTTTTTCTGATTCTACTACCTAGGGAGAACATGAATCACATCGCCTTTTTGAAATCTGGTGTGTGTCTGGGCCGGGAACCTCAGTTCTTAAAGTTGAGTTTCACCGTCAATACAATAGACCTTTTGAGCATATGCGGTAATAGCCCGTTTTTCCCAATTTACTCTATGATTCTCTCTTAAGACTAGGAGAAATTCTTGAAACCATGATGCTTTTCTGATTCTACTACCTAGGGAGAACATGAATCACATCGACTTTTTGAAATCTGGTGGGTGTCTGGGCCGGGAACCTCAGTTCTTAAAGTTGACTTTCACCGTCAATACAATAGGCCTTTTGAGCATATGCGGTAATAGGCCGTTTTTCCCAATTTACTCTATGATTCTCTCTTAAGACTAGGAGAAATTCTTGAAACCATGATGCTTTTCTGATTCTACTACCTAGGGAGAACATGAATCACGTTGTCTTTTCCAAATCTGATGTTTGTCTGGACCGGGAACCTCCGTTATGAAAGTGGAGTTTTGCTGTAATAGGCCGGTTTATCAAATTTATTCCTTGATTTTCTCTTAAGGCAAGGAGAGATTCGTGAAACCATGATGTTTTTCTGATTCTACTACCTAGGGAGAACATGAATCACATCGACTTTTTGAAACCTGGTGTGTGTCTGGGCCGGGAACCTCAGTTCTTAAACTGAGTTTCACCGTCAATACAATAGACCTTTTGAGCATATGCGGTAATAGCCCGTTTTTCCCAATTTACTCTATGATTCTCTCTTAAGACTAGGAGAAATTCTTGAAACCATGATGCTTTTCTGATTCTACTACCTAGGGAGAACATGAATCACGTTGTCTTTTCCAAATCTGATGTTTGTCTGGACCGGGAACCACCGTTATGAAAGTGGAGTTTTGCGGTACTAGGCCGCTTTTTCCAAATTTACTCTTTGATTCTCTCTTAAGAGAAGGAGAAATTCTTGAAACCATGATGCTTTTCTGATTCTACTACCTAGGGAGAACATGAATCACGTTGTCTTTTCCAAATCTGATGTTTGTCTGGACCGGGAACCTCCGTTATGTAAGTGGAGTTTTGCCGTAATAGGCCGGTTTATCAAATTTATTCCTTGATTTTCTCTTAAGGCAAGGAGAGATTCTTGAAACCATGATGTTTTTATGATTCTACTACCTAGGGAGAACATGAATCACATCGCCTTTTTGAAATCTGGTGTGTGTCTGGGCCGGGAACCTCAGTTCTTAAAGTTTAGTTTCACCGTCAATACAATAGGCCTTTTGAGCATCTGCGGTAATAGGCCGTTTTTCCCAATTTACTCTATGATTCTCTCTTAAGGCTAGGAGAAATTCTTGAAACCATGATGCTTTTCTGATTCTACTACCTAGGGAGAACATGAATCACGTTGTCTTTTCCAAATCTGATGTTTGTCTGGACCGGGAACCTCCGTTATGAAAGTGGAGTTTTGCGGTAATAGGCCGCTTTTTCCAAATTTACTCTTTGATTCTCTCTTAAGAGAAGGAGAAATTCTTGAAACCATGATGCTTTTCTGATTCTACTACCTAGGGAGAACATGAATCACGTTGTCTTTTCCAAATCTGATGTTTGTCTGGACCGGGAACCTCCGTTATGAAAGGGGAGTTTTGCAGTAATTGGCCGGTTTATCAAATTTACTCTTTGATTTTCTCTTAAGGCAAGGAGAGATTCTTGAAACCATGATGTTTTTCTGATTCTACTACCTAGGGAGAACATGAATCACATCGCCTTTTTGAAATCTGGTGTGTGTCTGGGCCAGGAACCTCAGTTCTTAACGTTGAGTTTCACCGTCAATACAATAGGCCTTTTGAGCATCTGCGGTAATAGGCCGTTTTTCCCAATTTACTCTATGATTCTCTCTTAAGGCTAGGAGAAATTCTTGAAACCATAATGCTTTTCTGATTCTACTACCTAGGGAGAACATGAATCACATCGACTTTTTGAAATCTGGTGTGTGTCTGGGCCGGGAACCTCAGTTCTTAAAGTTGAGTTTCACCGTCAATACATTAGGCCTTTTGAGCATATGCGGTAATAGGGCGTTTTTCCCAATTTACTCTGTGATTCTCTCTTAAGACTAGGAGAAATTCTTGAAACCATGATGCTTTTCTGATTCTACTACGTAGGGAGAACATGAATCACGTTGTCTTTTACAAATCTGATGTTTGTCTGGACCGGGAACCTCCGTTATGGAAGTGGAGTTTTGCGGTAATAGGCTGCTTTTTCCAAATTTACTCTTTGATTCTCTCTTAAGAGAAGGAGAAATTCTTGAAACCATGATGCTTTTCTGATTCTACTACCTAGGGAGGACATGAATCACGTTGTCTTTTCCAAATCTGATGTTTGTCTGGACCGGGAACCTCCGTTATGAAAGTGGAGTTTTGGGTAATAGGCCGGTTTTTCAAATTTGTTCTTTGATTTTCTCTTAAGGCAAGGAGAGATTCTTGAAACCATGATGTTTTTCTGATTCTACTACCTAGGGAGAACATGAATCACATCGACTTTTTGAAATCCGGTGTGTGTCTGGGCCGGGAACCTCAGTTGTTAAAGCTGAGTCTCACCGTCAATACAATAGACCTTTTGAGCATATGCGGTAATAGCCCGTTTTTCCCAATTTACTCTATGATTCTCTCTTAAGACTAGGAGAAATTCTTGAAACCATGATGCTTTTCTGATTCTACTACCTAGGGAGAACATGAATCACATCGCCTTTTTTCAATCTGGTGTGTGTCTAGGCCGGGAAGCTCAGTTCTTAAAGTTGAGTTTCACCGTCAATACAATAGGCCTTTTGAGCATATGCGGTAATTGGCCGTTTTTCCCAATTTACTCTATGATTCTCTCTTAAGGCTAGGAGAAATTCTGGAAACCATGATGGTTTTCTGATTCTACTACCTAGGGAGAACATGAATCACGTTGTCTTTTCCAAATCTGATGTTTGTCTGGACCGGGAACCTCTGTTATGAAAGTGGAGTTTTGCAGTAATAGGCCGCTTTTTCCAAATTTACTCTTTGTTTCTCTCTTAAGAGAAGGAGAAATTCTTGAAACCATGATGTTTTTCTGATTCTACTACCTAGGGAGAACATAAATCACGTCGACTTTTTCAAATCTGATGTTTGTCTGGAACGGGAACCTCCATTATGAAAGTGGAGTTTTGGGTAATAGGCTGGTTTTTCAAATTTGTTCTTTGATTTTCTCTTAAGGCATGGAGAGATTCTTGAAACCATGATGTTTTTCTGATTCTACTACCTAGGGAGAACATGAATCACATCGCCTTTTTGAAATCTCGTGTGTGTCTGGGCCGGGAACCTCAGTTCTTAAAGTTGAGTTTCACCGTCAATACAATAGACCTTTTGAGCATATGCGGTAATAGGCCGTTTTTCCCAATTTACTCTATGATTCTCTCTTAAGACTAGGAGAAATTCTTGAAACCATGATGCTTTTCTGATTCTACTACCTAGGGAGAACATGAATCACATCGACTTTTTGAAATCTGGTGTGTGTCTGGGCCGGGAACCTCAGTTCTTAAAGTTGAGTTTCACCGTCAATACAACAGGCCTTTTGAGCATATGCGGTAATAGGCCGTTTTTCCTAATTTACTCTTGGATTCTCTCTTAAGAGAAGGAGAAATTCTTGAAACCATGATGTTTTTCTGATTCTACTACCTAGGGAGAACATGAATCACGTCGTCTTTTTCAAATCTGATGTTTGTCTGGACCGTGAACCTCCGTTATGAAAGTGGAGTTTTGCGGTAATAGGCCGCTTTTTCCAAATTTACTCTTTGATTCTCTCTTAAGAGAAGGAGAAATTCTTAAAACCATGAGGTTTTTCTGATTCTACTTCCTAGGGAGAACATCAATCACGTCGTCTTTTTCAAATCTGATGTTTGTCTGGACCAGGAACCTCCGTTATGAAAGTGGAGTTTTGCCGTAATAGGCCGGTTTATCAAATTTATTTTTGATTTTTTCTTAAGGCAAGGAGAGATTCGTGAAACCATGATGTTTTTCTGTTTCTACTACCTAGGAAGAACATGAATCACATCGCCTTTTTGAAATCTGGTGTGTGTCTGGGCCGGGAACCTCAGTTCTTAAAGTTGAGTTTCACCGTCAATACAATAGGCCTTTTGAGCATATGCGGTAATAGGCCGTTTTTCCCAAATTACTCTATGATTCTCTCTTAAGACTAGGAGAAATTCTTGAAACCATGATGCTTTACTGATTCTACTACCTAGGGAGAACATCAATCACATCGACTTTTTGAAATCTGGTGTGTGTCTGGGCCGGGAACCTCAGTTCTTAAAGTTGAGTTTCACCGTCAATACAATAGGCCTTTTGAGCATATGCGGTAATAGGCCGTTTTTCCCAATTTACTCTATGATTCTCTCTTAAGACTAGGAGAAATTCTTGAAACCATGATGCTTTTCTGATTCTACTACCTAGGGAGAACATGAATCACATCGACTTTTTGAAATCTGGTGTGTGTCTGGGCCGGGAACCTCAGTTCTTATAGTTGAGTTTCACCGTCAATACATTAGGCCTTTTGAGCATATGCGGTAATAGGCCGTTTTTCCCAATATACTCTATGATTCTCTCTTAAGACTAGGAGAAATTCTTGAAACCATGATGCTTTTCTGATTCTACTACCTAGGGAGAACATGAATCACGTTGTCTTTTCCAAATCTGATGTTTGTCTGGACCGGGAACCTCCGTTATGAAAGTGGAGTTTTGCGGTAATAGGCCGCTTTTTCCAAATTTACTCTTTGTTTCTCTCTTAAGAGAAGGAGAAATTCTTGAAACCATGATGTTTTTCTGATTCTACTACCTAGGGAGAACATAAATCACCTCGACTTTTTCAAATCTGATGTTTGTCTGGAACGGGAACCTCCATTATGAAAGTGGAGTTTTGGGTAATAGGCCGGTTTTTCAAATTTGTTCTTTGATTTTCTCTTAAGGCATGGAGAGATTCTTGAAACCATGATGTTTTTCTGATTCTAATACCTAGGGAGAACATGAATCACATCGCCTTTTTGAAATCTCGTGTGTGTCTGGGCCGGGAACCTCAGTTCTTAAAGTTGAGTTTCACCGTCAATACAATAGACCTTTTGAGCATATGCGGTAATAGGCCGTTTTTCCCAATTTACTCTATGATTCTCTCTTAAGACTAGGAGAAATTCTTGAAACCATGATGCTTTTCTGATTCTACTACCTAGGGAGAACATGAATCACATCGACTTTTTGAAATCTGGTGTGTGTCTGGGCCGGGAACCTCAGTTCTTAAAGTTGAGTTTCACCGTCAATACAATAGGCCTTTTGAGCATATGCGGTAATAGGCCGTTTTTCCCAATTTACTCTATGATTCTCTCTTAAGACTAGGAGAAATTCTAGAAACCTTGATGCTTTTCTGATTCTACTACCTAGGGAGAACATGAATCACATCGACTTTTTGAAATCTGGTGTGTGTCTGGGCCGGGAACCTCAGTTCTTATAGTTGAGTTTCACCGTCAATACATTAGGCCTTTTGAGCATATGCGGTAATAGGCCGTTTTTCCCAATATACTCTATGATTCTCTCTTAAGACTAGGAGAAATTCTTGAAACCATGATGCTTTTCTGATTCTACTACCTAGGGAGAACATGAATCACGTTGTCTTTTCCAAATCTGATGTTTGTCTGGACCGGGAACCTCCGTTATGAAAGTGGAGTTTTGCGGTAATAGGCCGCTTTTTCCAAATTTACTCTTTGATTCTCTCTTAAGAGAAGGAGAAATTCTTGAAACCATGATGCTTTTCTGATTCTACTACCTAGGGAGAACATGAATCACGTTGTCTTTTCCAAATCTGATGTTTGTCTGGACCGGGAACCTCCGTTATGAAAGTGGAGTTTTGGGTAATAGGCCGGTTTTTCAAATTTGTTCTTTGATTTTCTCTTTAGGCAAGGAGAGATTCTTGAAACCATGATGTTTTTCTGATTCTACTACCTAGGGAGAACATGAATCACGTCGTCTTTTTCAAATCTGATGTTTGTCTGGACCATGAACCTCCGTTATGAAAGTGGAGTTTTGCGGTAATAGGCCGCTTTTTCCAAATTTACTCTTTGATTCTCTCTTAAGAGAAGGAGAAATTCTTAAAACCATGAGGTTTTTCTGATTCTACTTCCTAGGGAGAACATCAATCACGTCGTCTTTTTCAAATCTGATGTTTGTCTGGACCAGGAACCTCCGTTATGAAAGTGGAGTTTTGCCGTAATAGGCCGGTTTATCAAATTTATTTTTGATTTTCTCTTAAGGCAAGGAGAGATTCGTGAAACCATGATGTTTTTCTGATTCTACTACCTAGGAAGAACATGAATCACATCGCCTTTTTGAAATCTGGTGTGTGTCTGGGCCGGGAACCTCAGTTCTTAAAGTTGAGTTTCACCGTCAATACAATAGGCCTTTTGAGCATATGCGGTAATAGGCCGTTTTTCCCAATTTACTCTATGATTCTCTCTTAAGACTAGGAGAAATTCTTGAAACCATGATGCTTTTCTGATTCTACTACCTAGGGAGAACATGAATCACATCGACTTTTTGAAATCTGGTGTGTGTCTGGGCCGGGAACCTCAGTTCTTAAAGTTGAGTTTCACCGTCAATACAATAGGCCTTTTGAGCATATGCGGTAATAGGGCGTTTTTCCCAATTTACTCTATGATTCTCTCTTAAGACTAGGAGAAATTCTTGAAACCATGATGCTTTTCTGATTCTACTACCTAGGGAGAACATGAATCACGTTGTCTTTTCCAAATCTGATGTTTGTCTGGACCGGGAACCTCCGTTATGAAAGTGGAGTTTTGCGGTAATAGGCCGCTTTTTCCAAATTTACTCTTTGTTTCTCTCTTAAGAGAAGGAGAAATTCTTGAAACCATGATGTTTTTCTGATTCTACTACCTAGGGAGAACATAAATCACGTCGACTTTTTCAAATCTGATGTTTGTCTGGAACGGGAACCTCCATTATGAAAGTGGAGTTTTGGGTAATAGGCTGGTTTTTCAAATTTGTTCTTTGATTTTCTCTTAAGGCATGGAGAGATTCTTGAAACCATGATGTTGTTCTGATTCTACTACCTAGGGAGAACATGAATCACATCGCCTTTTTGAAATCTCGTGTGTGTCTGGGCCGGGAACCTCAGTTCTTAAAGTTGAGTTTCACCGTCAATACAATAGACCTTTTGAGCATATGCGGTAATAGGCCGTTTTTCCCAATTTACTCTATGATTCTCTCTTAAGACTAGGAGAAATTCTTGAAACCATGATGCATTTCTGATTCTACTACCTAGGGAGAACATGAATCACGTCGTCTTTTTCAAATCTGATGTTTGTCTGGACCGTGAACCTCCGTTATGAAAGTGGAGTTTTGCGGTAATAGGCCGCTTTTTCCAAATTTACTCTTTGATTCTCTTTTAAGAGAAGGAGAAATTCTTAAAACCATGAGGTTTTTCTGATTCTACTTCCTAGGGAGAACATCAATCACGTCGTCTTTTTCAAATCTGATGTTTGTCTGGACCAGGAACCTCCGTTATGAAAGTGGAGTTTTGCCGTAATAGGCCGGTTTATCAAATTTATTTTTGATTTTCTCTTAAGGCAAGGAGAGATTCGTGAAACCATGATGTTTTTCTGTTTCTACTACCTAGGAAGAACATGAATCACATCGCCTTTTTGAAATCTGGTGTGTGTCTGGGCCAGGAACCTCAGTTCTTAAACTTGAGTTTCACCGTCAATACAATAGGCCTTTTGAGCATATGCGGTAATAGGCCGTTTTTCCCAAATTACTCTATGATTCTCTCTTAAGACTAGGAGAAATTCTTGAAACCATGATGCTTTACTGATTCTACTACCTAGGGAGAACATCAATCACATCGACTTTTTGAAATCTGGTGTGTGTCTGGGCCGGGAACCTCAGTTCTTAAAGTTGAGTTTCACCGTCAATACAATAGGCCTTTTGAGCATATGCGGTAATAGGCCGTTTTTCCCAATTTACTCTATGATTCTCTCTTAAGACTAGGAGAAATTCTTGAAACCATGATGCTTTTCTGATTCTACTACCTAGGGAGAACATGAATCACATCGACTTTTTGAAATCTGGTGTGTGTCTGGGCCGGGAACCTCAGTTCTTATAGTTGAGTTTCACCGTCAATACATTAGGCCTTTTGAGCATATGCGGTAATAGGCCGTTTTTCCCAATATACTCTATGATTCTCTCTTAAGACTAGGAGAAATTCTTGAAACCATGATGCTTTTCTGATTCTACTACCTAGGGAGAACATGAATCACGTTGTCTTTTCCAAATCTGATGTTTGTCTGGACCGGGAACCTCCGTTATGAAAGTGGAGTTTTGCGGTAATAGGCCGCTTTTTCCAAATTTACTCTTTGTTTCTCTCTTAAGAGAAGGAGAAATTCTTGAAACCATGATGTTTTTCTGATTCTACTACCTAGGGAGAACATAAATCACCTCGACTTTTTCAAATCTGATGTTTGTCTGGAACGGGAACCTCCATTATGAAAGTGGAGTTTTGGGTAATAGGCCGGTTTTTCAAATTTGTTCTTTGATTTTCTCTTAAGGCATGGAGAGATTCTTGAAACCATGATGTTTTTCTGATTCTACTACCTAGGGAGAACATGAATCACATCGCCTTTTTGAAATCTCGTGTGTGTCTGGGCCGGGAACCTCAGTTATTAAAGTTGAGTTTCACCGTCAATACAATAGACCTTTCGAGCATATGCGGTAATAGGCCGTTTTTCCCAATTTACTCTATGATTCTCTCTTAAGACTAGGAGAAATTCTTGAAACCATGATGCTTTTCTGATTCTACTACCTAGGGAGAACATGAATCACATCGACTTTTTGAAATCTGGTGTGTGTCTGGGCCGGGAACCTCAGTTCTTAAAGTTGAGTTTCACCGTCAATACAATAGGCCTTTTGAGCATATGCGGTAATAGGCCGTTTTTCCCAATTTACTCTATGATTCTCTCTTAAGACTAGGAGAAATTCTTGAAACCTTGATGCTTTTCTGATTCTACTACCTAGGGAGAACATGAATCACATCGACTTTTTGAAATCTGGTGTGTGTCTGGGCCGGGAACCTCAGTTCTTATAGTTGAGTTTCACCGTCAATACATTAGGCCTTTTGAGCATATGCGGTAATAGGCCGTTTTTCCCAATATACTCTATGATTCTCTCTTAAGACTAGGAGAAATTCTTGAAACCATGATGCTTTTCTGATTCTACTACCTAGGGAGAACATGAATCACGTTGTCTTTTCCAAATCTGATGTTTGTCTGGACCGGGAACCTCCGTTATGAAAGTGGAGTTTTGCGGTAATAGGCCGCTTTTTGCAAATTTACTCTTTGATTCTCTCTTAAGAGAAGGAGAAATTCTTGAAACCATGATGCTTTTCTGATTCTACTACCTAGGGAGAACATGAATCACGTTGTCTTTTCCAAATCTGATGTTTGTCTGGACCGGGAACCTCCGTTATGAAAGTGGAGTTTTGGGTAATAGGCTGCTTTTTCCAAATTTACTCTTTGATTCTCTCTTAAGAGAAGGAGAAATTCTTGAAACCATGATGCTTTTCTGATTCTACTACCTAGGGAGAACATGAATCACGTTGTCTTTTCCAAATCTGATGTTTGTCTGGACCGGGAACCTCCGTTATGAAAGTGGAGTTTTGGGTAATAGGCCGGTTTTTCAAATTTGTTCTTTGATTTTCTCTTAAGGCAAGGAGAGATTCTTGAAACCATGATGTTTTTCTGATTCTACTACCTAGGGAGAACATGAATCACATCGACTTTTTGAAATCCGGTGTGTGTCTGGGCCGGGAACCTCAGTTGTTAAAGCTGAGTCTCACCGTCAATACAATAGACCTTTTGAGCATATGCGGTAATAGCCCGTTTTTCCCAATTTACTCTATGATTCTCTCTTAAGACTAGGAGAAATTCTTGAAACCATGATGCTTTTCTGATTCTACTACCTAGGGAGAACATGAATCACATCGCCTTTTTTCAATCTGGTGTGTGTCTAGGCCGGGAAGCTCAGTTCTTAAAGTTGAGTTTCACCGTCAATACAATAGGCCTTTTGAGCATATGCGGTAATTGGCCGTTTTTCCCAATTTACTCTATGATTCTCTCTTAAGGCTAGGAGAAATTCTGGAAACCATGATGGTTTTCTGATTCTACTACCTAGGGAGAACATGAATCACGTTGTCTTTTCCAAATCTGATGTTTGTCTGGACCGGGAACCTCTGTTATGAAAGTGGAGTTTTGCAGTAATAGGCCGCTTTTTCCAAATTTACTCTTTGTTTCTCTCTTAAGAGAAGGAGAAATTCTTGAAACCATGATGTTTTTCTGATTCTACTACCTAGGGAGAACATAAATCACGTCGACTTTTTCAAATCTGATGTTTGTCTGGAACGGGAACCTCCATTATGAAAGTGGAGTTTTGGGTAATAGGCTGGTTTTTCAAATTTGTTCTTTGATTTTCTCTTAAGGCATGGAGAGATTCTTGAAACCATGATGTTTTTCTGATTCTACTACCTAGGGAGAACATGAATCACATCGCCTTTTTGAAATCTCGTGTGTGTCTGGGCCGGGAACCTCAGTTCTTAAAGTTGAGTTTCACCGTCAATACAATAGACCTTTTGAGCATATGCGGTAATAGGCCGTTTTTCCCAATTTACTCTATGATTCTCTCTTAAGACTAGGAGAAATTCTTGAAACCATGATGCTTTTCTGATTCTACTACCTAGGGAGAACATGAATCACATCGACTTTTTGAAATCTGGTGTGTGTCTGGGCCGGGAACCTCAGTTCTTAAAGTTGAGTTTCACCGTCAATACAACAGGCCTTTTGAGCATATGCGGTAATAGGCCGTTTTTCCTAATTTACTCTTGGATTCTCTCTTAAGAGAAGGAGAAATTCTTGAAACCATGATGTTTTTCTGATTCTACTACCTAGGGAGAACATGAATCACGTCGTCTTTTTCAAATCTGATGTTTGTCTGGACCGTGAACCTCCGTTATGAAAGTGGAGTTTTGCGGTAATAGGCCGCTTTTTCCAAATTTACTCTTTGATTCTCTCTTAAGAGAAGGAGAAATTCTTAAAACCATGAGGTTTTTCTGATTCTACTTCCTAGGGAGAACATCAATCACGTCGTCTTTTTCAAATCTGATGTTTGTCTGGACCAGGAACCTCCGTTATGAAAGTGGAGTTTTGCCGTAATAGGCCGGTTTATCAAATTTATTTTTGATTTTTTCTTAAGGCAAGGAGAGATTCGTGAAACCATGATGTTTTTCTGTTTCTACTACCTAGGAAGAACATGAATCACATCGCCTTTTTGAAATCTGGTGTGTGTCTGGGCCGGGAACCTCAGTTCTTAAAGTTGAGTTTCACCGTCAATACAATAGGCCTTTTGAGCATATGCGGTAATAGGCCGTTTTTCCCAAATTACTCTATGATTCTCTCTTAAGACTAGGAGAAATTCTTGAAACCATGATGCTTTACTGATTCTACTACCTAGGGAGAACATCAATCACATCGACTTTTTGAAATCTGGTGTGTGTCTGGGCCGGGAACCTCAGTTCTTAAAGTTGAGTTTCACCGTCAATACAATAGGCCTTTTGAGCATATGCGGTAATAGGCCGTTTTTCCCAATTTACTCTATGATTCTCTCTTAAGACTAGGAGAAATTCTTGAAACCATGATGCTTTTCTGATTCTACTACCTAGGGAGAACATGAATCACATCGACTTTTTGAAATCTGGTGTGTGTCTGGGCCGGGAACCTCAGTTCTTATAGTTGAGTTTCACCGTCAATACATTAGGCCTTTTGAGCATATGCGGTAATAGGCCGTTTTTCCCAATATACTCTATGATTCTCTCTTAAGACTAGGAGAAATTCTTGAAACCATGATGCTTTTCTGATTCTACTACCTAGGGAGAACATGAATCACGTTGTCTTTTCCAAATCTGATGTTTGTCTGGACCGGGAACCTCCGTTATGAAAGTGGAGTTTTGCGGTAATAGGCCGCTTTTTCCAAATTTACTCTTTGTTTCTCTCTTAAGAGAAGGAGAAATTCTTGAAACCATGATGTTTTTCTGATTCTACTACCTAGGGAGAACATAAATCACCTCGACTTTTTCAAATCTGATGTTTGTCTGGAACGGGAACCTCCATTATGAAAGTGGAGTTTTGGGTAATAGGCCGGTTTTTCAAATTTGTTCTTTGATTTTCTCTTAAGGCATGGAGAGATTCTTGAAACCATGATGTTTTTCTGATTCTAATACCTAGGGAGAACATGAATCACATCGCCTTTTTGAAATCTCGTGTGTGTCTGGGCCGGGAACCTCAGTTCTTAAAGTTGAGTTTCACCGTCAATACAATAGACCTTTTGAGCATATGCGGTAATAGGCCGTTTTTCCCAATTTACTCTATGATTCTCTCTTAAGACTAGGAGAAATTCTTGAAACCATGATGCTTTTCTGATTCTACTACCTAGGGAGAACATGAATCACATCGACTTTTTGAAATCTGGTGTGTGTCTGGGCCGGGAACCTCAGTTCTTAAAGTTGAGTTTCACCGTCAATACAATAGGCCTTTTGAGCATATGCGGTAATAGGCCGTTTTTCCCAATTTACTCTATGATTCTCTCTTAAGACTAGGAGAAATTCTTGAAACCTTGATGCTTTTCTGATTCTACTACCTAGGGAGAACATGAATCACATCGACTTTTTGAAATCTGGTGTGTGTCTGGGCCGGGAACCTCAGTTCTTATAGTTGAGTTTCACCGTCAATACATTAGGCCTTTTGAGCATATGCGGTAATAGGCCGTTTTTCCCAATATACTCTATGATTCTCTCTTAAGACTAGGAGAAATTCTTGAAACCATGATGCTTTTCTGATTCTACTACCTAGGGAGAACATGAATCACGTTGTCTTTTCCAAATCTGATGTTTGTCTGGACCGGGAACCTCCGTTATGAAAGTGGAGTTTTGCGGTAATAGGCCGCTTTTTCCAAATTTACTCTTTGATTCTCTCTTAAGAGAAGGAGAAATTCTTGAAACCATGATGCTTTTCTGATTCTACTACCTAGGGAGAACATGAATCACGTTGTCTTTTCCAAATCTGATGTTTGTCTGGACCGGGAACCTCCGTTATGAAAGTGGAGTTTTGGGTAATAGGCCGGTTTTTCAAATTTGTTCTTTGATTTTCTCTTAAGGCAAGGAGAGATTCTTGAAACCATGATGTTTTTCTGATTCTACTACCTAGGGAGAACATGAATCACGTCGTCTTTTTCAAATCTGATGTTTGTCTGGACCATGAACCTCCGTTATGAAAGTGGAGTTTTGCGGTAATAGGCCGCTTTTTCCAAATTTACTCTTTGATTCTCTCTTAAGAGAAGGAGAAATTCTTAAAACCATGAGGTTTTTCTGATTCTACTTCCTAGGGAGAACATCAATCACGTCGTCTTTTTCAAATCTGATGTTTGTCTGGACCAGGAACCTCCGTTATGAAAGTGGAGTTTTGCCGTAATAGGCCGGTTTATCAAATTTATTTTTGATTTTCTCTTAAGGCAAGGAGAGATTCGTGAAACCATGATGTTTTTCTGATTCTACTACCTAGGAAGAACATGAATCACATCGCCTTTTTGAAATCTGGTGTGTGTCTGGGCCGGGAACCTCAGTTCTTAAAGTTGAGTTTCACCGTCAATACAATAGGCCTTTTGAGCATATGCGGTAATAGGCCGTTTTTCCCAATTTACTCTATGATTCTCTCTTAAGACTAGGAGAAATTCTTGAAACCATGATGCTTTTCTGATTCTACTACCTAGGGAGAACATGAATCACATCGACTTTTTGAAATCTGGTGTGTGTCTGGGCCGGGAACCTCAGTTCTTAAAGTTGAGTTTCACCGTCAATACAATAGGCCTTTTGAGCATATGCGGTAATAGGGCGTTTTTCCCAATTTACTCTATGATTCTCTCTTAAGACTAGGAGAAATTCTTGAAACCATGATGCTTTTCTGATTCTACTACCTAGGGAGAACATGAATCACGTTGTCTTTTCCAAATCTGATGTTTGTCTGGACCGGGAACCTCCGTTATGAAAGTGGAGTTTTGCGGTAATAGGCCGCTTTTTCCAAATTTACTCTTTGTTTCTCTCTTAAGAGAAGGAGAAATTCTTGAAACCATGATGTTTTTCTGATTCTACTACCTAGGGAGAACATAAATCACGTCGACTTTTTCAAATCTGATGTTTGTCTGGAACGGGAACCTCCATTATGAAAGTGGAGTTTTGGGTAATAGGCTGGTTTTTCAAATTTGTTCTTTGATTTTCTCTTAAGGCATGGAGAGATTCTTGAAACCATGATGTTGTTCTGATTCTACTACCTAGGGAGAACATGAATCACATCGCCTTTTTGAAATCTCGTGTGTGTCTGGGCCGGGAACCTCAGTTCTTAAAGTTGAGTTTCACCGTCAATACAATAGACCTTTTGAGCATATGCGGTAATAGGCCGTTTTTCCCAATTTACTCTATGATTCTCTCTTAAGACTAGGAGAAATTCTTGAAACCATGATGCTTTTCTGATTCTACTACCTAGGGAGAACATGAATCACGTCGTCTTTTTCAAATCTGATGTTTGTCTGGACCGTGAACCTCCGTTATGAAAGTGGAGTTTTGCGGTAATAGGCCGCTTTTTCCAAATTTACTCTTTGATTCTCTTTTAAGAGAAGGAGAAATTCTTAAAACCATGAGGTTTTTCTGATTCTACTTCCTAGGGAGAACATCAATCACGTCGTCTTTTTCAAATCTGATGTTTGTCTGGACCAGGAACCTCCGTTATGAAAGTGGAGTTTTGCCGTAATAGGCCGGTTTATCAAATTTATTTTTGATTTTCTCTTAAGGCAAGGAGAGATTCGTGAAACCATGATGTTTTTCTGTTTCTACTACCTAGGAAGAACATGAATCACATCGCCTTTTTGAAATCTGGTGTGTGTCTGGGCCAGGAACCTCAGTTCTTAAACTTGAGTTTCACCGTCAATACAATAGGCCTTTTGAGCATATGCGGTAATAGGCCGTTTTTCCCAAATTACTCTATGATTCTCTCTTAAGACTAGGAGAAATTCTTGAAACCATGATGCTTTACTGATTCTACTACCTAGGGAGAACATCAATCACATCGACTTTTTGAAATCTGGTGTGTGTCTGGGCCGGGAACCTCAGTTCTTAAAGTTGAGTTTCACCGTCAATACAATAGGCCTTTTGAGCATATGCGGTAATAGGCCGTTTTTCCCAATTTACTCTATGATTCTCTCTTAAGACTAGGAGAAATTCTTGAAACCATGATGCTTTTCTGATTCTACTACCTAGGGAGAACATGAATCACATCGACTTTTTGAAATCTGGTGTGTGTCTGGGCCGGGAACCTCAGTTCTTATAGTTGAGTTTCACCGTCAATACATTAGGCCTTTTGAGCATATGCGGTAATAGGCCGTTTTTCCCAATATACTCTATGATTCTCTCTTAAGACTAGGAGAAATTCTTGAAACCATGATGCTTTTCTGATTCTACTACCTAGGGAGAACATGAATCACGTTGTCTTTTCCAAATCTGATGTTTGTCTGGACCGGGAACCTCCGTTATGAAAGTGGAGTTTTGCGGTAATAGGCCGCTTTTTCCAAATTTACTCTTTGTTTCTCTCTTAAGAGAAGGAGAAATTCTTGAAACCATGATGTTTTTCTGATTCTACTACCTAGGGAGAACATAAATCACCTCGACTTTTTCAAATCTGATGTTTGTCTGGAACGGGAACCTCCATTATGAAAGTGGAGTTTTGGGTAATAGGCCGGTTTTTCAAATTTGTTCTTTGATTTTCTCTTAAGGCATGGAGAGATTCTTGAAACCATGATGTTTTTCTGATTCTACTACCTAGGGAGAACATGAATCACATCGCCTTTTTGAAATCTCGTGTGTGTCTGGGCCGGGAACCTCAGTTATTAAAGTTGAGTTTCACCGTCAATACAATAGACCTTTCGAGCATATGCGGTAATAGGCCGTTTTTCCCAATTTACTCTATGATTCTCTCTTAAGACTAGGAGAAATTCTTGAAACCATGATGCTTTTCTGATTCTACTACCTAGGGAGAACATGAATCACATCGACTTTTTGAAATCTGGTGTGTGTCTGGGCCGGGAACCTCAGTTCTTAAAGTTGAGTTTCACCGTCAATACAATAGGCCTTTTGAGCATATGCGGTAATAGGCCGTTTTTCCCAATTTACTCTATGATTCTCTCTTAAGACTAGGAGAAATTCTTGAAACCTTGATGCTTTTCTGATTCTACTACCTAGGGAGAACATGAATCACATCGACTTTTTGAAATCTGGTGTGTGTCTGGGCCGGGAACCTCAGTTCTTATAGTTGAGTTTCACCGTCAATACATTAGGCCTTTTGAGCATATGCGGTAATAGGCCGTTTTTCCCAATATACTCTATGATTCTCTCTTAAGACTAGGAGAAATTCTTGAAACCATGATGCTTTTCTGATTCTACTACCTAGGGAGAACATGAATCACGTTGTCTTTTCCAAATCTGATGTTTGTCTGGACCGGGAACCTCCGTTATGAAAGTGGAGTTTTGCGGTAATAGGCCGCTTTTTGCAAATTTACTCTTTGATTCTCTCTTAAGAGAAGGAGAAATTCTTGAAACCATGATGCTTTTCTGATTCTACTACCTAGGGAGAACATGAATCACGTTGTCTTTTCCAAATCTGATGTTTGTCTGGACCGGGAACCTCCGTTATGAAAGTGGAGTTTTGGGTAATAGGCCGGTTTTTCAAATTTGTTCTTTGATTTTCTCTTTAGGCAAGGAGAGATTCTTGAAACCATGATGTTTTTCTGATTCTACTACCTAGGGAGAACATGAATCACATCGACTTTTTGAAATCTGCCGTGTGTATGGGCCGGGAACCTCAGTTCTTAAAGCTGAGGTTAAACACTTAAACCCTTAAACCCTTAAACCCTAACCCGTCAATACAATAGACCTTTTGAGCATATGCGGTAATAGCCCGTTTTTCCATATTTACTCTATGATTCTCTCTTAAGACTAGGAGAAATTCTTGAAACCATGATGCTTTTCTGATTCTACTACCTAGGGAGAACATGAATCACATCGACTTTTTGAAATCTGGTGTGTGTCTGGGCCGGGAACCTCAGTTCTTAAGGTTGAGTTTCCCCGTCAATACAATAGGCCTTTTGAGTATATGCGGTAATAGGCCGTTTTTCCTAATTTACTCTTGGATTCTCTCTTAAGAGAAGGAGAAATTCTTGAAACCATGATGTTTTTCTGATTCTACTACCTAGGGAGAACATGAATCACGTCGTCTTTTTCAAATCTGATGTTTGTCTGGACCATGAACCTCCGTTATGAAAGTGGAGTTTTGCGGTAATAGGCCGCTTTTTCCAAATTTACTCTTTAATTCTCTCTTAAGAGAAGGAGAAATTCTTAAAACCATGAGGTTTTTCTGATTCTACTTCCTAGGGAGAACATCAATCACGTCGTCTTTTTCAAATCTGATGTTTGTCTGGACCAGGAACCTCCGTTATGAAAGTGGAGTTTTGCCGTAATAGGCCGGTTTATCAAATTTATTTTTGATTTTCTCTTAAGGCAAGGAGAGATTCGTGAAACCATGATGTTTTTCTGATTCTACTACCTAGGAAGAACATGAATCACATCGCCTTTTTGAAATCTGGTGTGTGTCTGGACCGGGAACCTCAGTTCTTAAAGTTGAGTTTCACCGTCAATACAATAGGCCTTTTGAGCATATGCGGTAATAGGCCGTTTTTCCCAAATTACTCTATGATTCTCTCTTAAGACTAGGAGAAATTCTTGAAACCGTAATGCTTTTCTGATTCTACTACCTAGGGAGAACATGAATCACGTTGTCTTTTCCAAATCTGATGTTTGTCTGGACCGGGAACCTCCGTTATGAAAGTGGAGTTTTGCAGTAATAGGCCGGTTTATCAAATTTACTCTTTGATTTTCTCTTAAGGCAAGGAGAGATTCTTGAAACCATGATGTTTTTCTGATTCTACTGTCTAGGGAGAACATGAATCACATCGCCTTTTTGAAATCTGGTGTGTGTCTGGGCCGGGAACCTCAGTTCTTAACGTTGAGTTTCACCGTCAATACAATAGGCCTTTTGAGCATCTGCGGTAATAGGCCGTTTTTCCCAATTTACTCTATGATTCTCTCTTAAGGCTAGGAGAAGTTCTTGAAACCATAATGCTTTTCTGATTCTACTACCTAGGGAGAACATGAATGACGTTGTCTTGTCCAAATCTGATGTTTGTCTGGACCGGGAACCTCCTTTATGAAAGTAGAGTTTTGCGGTAATAGGCCGGTTTATCAAATTTATTCTTTGATTTTCTCTTAAGGCAAGGAGAGATTCTTGAAACCATGATGTTTTTCTGATTCTACTACCTAGGGAGAACATGAATCACATCGCCTTTTTGAAATCTGGTGTGTGTCTGGGCCGGGAACCTCAGTTCTTAAAGTTGAGTTTCACCGTGAATACAATAGACCTTTTGAGCATATGCGGTAATAGGCCGTTTTTCCCAATTTACTCTATGATTCTCTCTTAAGACTAGGAGAAATTCTTGAAACCATGATGCTTTTCTGATTCTACTACCTAGGGAGAACATGAATCACGTTGTCTTTACCAAATCTGATGTTTGTCTGGACCGGGAACCTCCGTTATGAAAGTGGAGTTTTGCGGTAATAGGCCGCTTTTTCCAAATTTACTCTTTGATTCTCTCTTAAGAGAAGGAGAAATTCTTGAAACCATGATGCTTTTCTGATTCTACTACCTAGGGAGAACATGAATCACGTTGTCTTTTCCAAATGTGATGTTTGTCTGGACCGGGAACCTCCGTTATGAAAGTGGAGTTTTGCAGTAATAGGCCGGTTTATCAAAATTACTCTTTGATTTTCTCTTAAGGCAAGGAGAGATTCTTGAAACCATGATGTTTTTCTGATTCTACTATCTAGGGAGAACATGAATCACATCGCCTTTTTGAAATCTGGTGTGTGTCTGGGCCGGGAACCTCAGTTCTTAAAGTTGAGTTTCACCGTGAATACAATAGACCTTTTGAGCATATGCGGTAATAGGCCGTTTTTCCCAATTTACTCTATGATTCTCTCTTAAGGCTAGGAGAAATTCTTGAAACCATAATGCTTTTCTGATTCTACTGCCTAGGGAGAACATGAATCACGTTGTCTTTTCCAAATCTGATGTTTGTCTGGACCGGGAACCTCCGTTATGAAAGTAGAGTTTTGCGGTAATAGGCCGGTTTATCAAATTTATTCTTTGATTTTCTCTTAAGGCAAGGAGAGATTCTTGAAACCATGATGTTTTTCTGATTCTACTACCTAGGGAGAACATGAATCACATCGCCTTTTTGAAATCTGGTGTGTGTCTGGGCCGGGAACCTCAGTTCTTAAAGTTGAGTTTCACCGTGAATACAATAGAGCTTTTGAGCATATGCGGTAATAGGCCGTTTTTCCCAATTTACTCTATGATTCTCTCTTAAGACTAGGAGAAATTCTTGAAACCATGATGCTTTTCTGATTCTACTACCTAGGGAGAACATGAATCACATCGAATTTTTGAAATCTGGTGTGTGTCTGGGCCGGGAACCTCAGTTCTTAAAGTTGAGTTTCACCGTCAATACAATAGGCCTTTTGAGCATATGCGGTAATAGGGCCTTTTTCCCAATTTACTCTATGATTCTCTCTTAAGACTAGGAGAAATTCTTGAAACCATGATGCTTTTCTGATTCTACTACCTAGGGAGAACATGAATCACGTTGTCTTTTCCAAATCTGATGTTTGTCTGGACCGGGAACCTCCGTTATGAAAGTGCAGTTTTGCGGTAATAGGCCGCTTTTTCCAAATTTACTCTTTGTTTCTCTCTTAAGAGAAGGAGAAATTCTTGAAACCATGATGTTTTTCTGATTCTACTACCTAGGGAGAACATAAATCACGTCGACTTTTTCAAATCTGATGTTTGTCTGGAACGGGAACCTCCATTATGAAAGTGGAGTTTTGGGTAATAGGCCGGTTTTTCAAATTTGTTCTTTGATTTTCTCTTAAGGCAAGGAGAGATTCTTGAAACCATGATGTTTTTCTGATTCTACTAACTAGAGAGAACATGAATCACATCGCCTTTTTGAAATCTCGTGTGTGTCTGGGCCGGGAACCTCAGTTCTTAAAGTTGAGTTTCACCGTCAATACAATAGACCTTTTGAGCATATGCGGTAATAGGCCGTTTTTCCCAATTTACTCTATGATTCTCTCTTAAGACTAGGAGAAATTCTTGAAACCATGATGCTTTTCTGATTCTACTACCTAGGGAGAACATGAATCACATCGACTTTTTGAAATCTGGTGTGTGTCTGGGCCGGGAACCTCAGTTCTTAAATTTGAGTTTCACCGTCAATACAATAGGCCTTTTGAGCATATGCGGTAATAGGCCGTTTTTCCCAATTTACTCTATGATTCTCTCTTAAGACTAGGAGAAATTCTTGAAACCTTGATGCTTTTCTTATTCTACTACCTAGGGAGAACATGAATCACATCGACTTTTTGAAATCTGGTGTGTGTCTGGGCCGGGAACCTCAGTTCTTATAGTTGAGTTTCACCGTCAATACATTAGGCCTTTTGAGCATATGCGGTAATAGGCCGTTTTTCCCAATATACTCTATGATTCTCTCTTAAGACTAGGAGAAATTCTTGAAACCATGATGCTTTTCTGATTCTACTACCTAGGGAGAACATGAATCACGTTGTCTTTTCCAAATCTGATGTTTGTCTGGAGCGGGAACCTCCGTTATGAAAGTGGAGTTTTGCGGTAATAGGCCGCTTTTTCCAAATTTACTCTTTGATTCTCTCTTAAGAGAAGGAGAAATTCTTGAAACCATGATGCTTTTCTGATTCTACTACCTAGGGAGAACATGAATCACGTTGTCTTTTCCAAATCTGATGTTTGTCTGGACCGGGAACCTCCGTTATGAAAGTGGAGTTTTGGGTAATAGGCCGGTTTTTCAAATTTGTTCTTTGATTTTCTCTTTAGGCAAGGAGAGATTCTTGAAACCATGATGTTTTTCTGATTCTACTACCTAGGGAGAACATGAATCACATCGACTTTTTGAAATCTGCCGTGTGTCTGGGCCGGGAACCTCAGTTCTTAAAGCTGAGTTTCACCGTCAATACAATAGACCTTTTGAGCATTTGCGGTAATAGCCCGTTTTTCCATATTTACTCTATGATTCTCTCTTAAGACTAGGAGAAATTCTTGAAACCATGATGCTTTTCTGATTCTACTACCTAGGGAGAACATGAATCACATTGACTTTTTGAAATCTGGTGTGTGTCTGGGCCGGGAACCTCAGTTCTTAAGGTTGAGTTTCCCCGTCAATACAATAGGCCTTTTGAGTATATGCGGTAATAGGCCGTTTTTCCTAATTTACTCTTGGATTCTCTCTTAAGAGAAGGAGAAATTCTTGAAACCATGATGTTCTTCTGATTCTACTACCTAGGGAGAACATGAATCACATCGCCTTTTTGAAATCTGGTGTGTGTCTGGGCCGGGAACCTCAGTTCTTAAAGTTGAGTTTCACCGTGAATACAATAGACCTTTTGAGCATATGCGGTAATAGGCCGTTTTTCCCAATTTACTCTATGATTCTCTCTTAAGACTAGGAGAAATTCTTGAAACCATGATGCTTTTCTGATTCTACTACCTAGGGAGAACATGAATCACATCGAATTTTTGAAATCTGGTGTGTGTCTGGGCCGGGAACCTCAGTTCTTAAAGTTGAGTTTCACCGTCAATACAATAGGCCTTTTGAGCATATGCGGTAATAGGGCGTTTTTCCCAATTTACTCTATGATTCTCTCTTAAGACTAGGAGAAATTCTTGAAACCATGATGCTTTTCTGATTCTACTACCTAGGGAGAACATGAATCACGTTGTCTTTTCCAAATCTGATGTTTGTCTGGACCGGGAACCTCTGTTATGAAAGTGCAGTTTTGTGGTAATAGGCCGCTTTTTCCAAATTTACTCTTTGTTTCTCTCTTAAGAGAAGGAGAAATTCTTGAAACCATGATGTTTTTCTGATTCTACTACCTAGGGAGAACATAAATCACGTCGACTTTTTCAAATCTGATGTTTGTCTGGAACGGGAACCTCCATTATGAAAGTGGAGTTTTGGGTAATAGGCCGGTTTTTCAAATTTGTTCTTTGATTTTCTCTTAAGGCAAGGAGAGATTCTTGAAACCATGATGTTTTTCTGATTCTACTACCCAGAGAGAACATGAATCACATCGCCTTTTTGAAATCTCGTGTGTGTCTGGGCCGGGAACCTCAGTTCTTAAAGTTGAGTTTCACCGTCAATACAATAGACCTTTTGAGCATATGCGGTAATAGGCCGTTTTTCCCAATTTACTCTATGATTCTCTCTTAAGACTAGGAGAAATTCTTGAAACCATGATGCTTTTCTGATTCTACTGCCTAGGGAGAACATGAATCACGTTGTCTTTTCCAAATCTGATGTTTGTCTGGACCGGGAACCTCCGTTATGAAAGTGCAGTTTTGCGGTAATAGGCCGCTTTTTCCAAATTTACTCTTTGTTTCTCTCTTAAGAGAAGGAGAAATTCTTGAAACCATGATGTTTTTCTGATTCTACTACCTAGGGAGAACATAAATCACGTCGACTTTTTCAAATCTGATGTTTGTCTGGAACGGGAACCTCCATTATGAAAGTGGAGTTTTGGGTAATAGGCCGGTTTTTCAAATTTGTTCTTTGATTTTCTCTTAAGGCAAGGAGAGATTCTTGAAACCATGATGTTTTTCTGATTCTACTACCTAGAGAGAACATGAATCACATCGCCTTTTTGAAATCTCGTGTGTGTCTGGGCCGGGAACCTCAGTTCTTAAAGTTGAGTTTCACCGTCAATACAATAGACCTTTTGAGCATATGCGGTAATAGGGTGTTTTTCCCAATTTACTCTATGATTCTCTCTTAAGACTAGGAGAAATTCTTGAAACCATGATGCTTTTCTGATTCTACTACCTAGGGAGAACATGAATCACATCGACTTTTTGAAATCTGGTGTGTGTCTGGGCCGGGAACCTCAGTTCTTAAATTTGAGTTTCACCGTCAATACAATAGGCCTTTTGAGCATATGCGGTAATAGGCCGTTTTTCCCAATTTACTCTATGATTCTCTCTTAAGGCAAGGAGAGATTCGTGAAACCATGATGTTTTTCTGATTCTATTACCTAGGAAGAACATGAATCACATCGCCTTTTTGAAATCTGTTGTGTGTCTGGGCCGGGAACCTCAGTTCTTAAAGTTGAGTTTCACCGTCAATACAATAGGCCTTTTGAGCATATGCGGTAATAGGCGGTTTTTCCCAAATTACTCTATGAATCTCTCTTAAGACTAGGAGAAATTCTTGAAACCATAATGCTTTTCTGATTCTACTACCTAGGGAGAACATGAATCACGTTGTCTTTTACAAATCTGATGTTTGTCTGGACCGGGAACCTCCGTTATGAAAGTGGAGTTTTGCAGTAATAGGCCGGTTTATCAAATTTACTCTTTGATTTTCTCTTAAGGCAAGGAGAGATTCTTGAAACCATGATGTTTTTCTGATTCTACTATCTAGGGAGAACATGAATCACATCGCCTTTTTGAAATCTGGTGTGTGTCTGGGCTGGGAACCTCAGTTCTTAACGTTGAGTTTCACCGTCAATACAATAGGCCTTTTGAGCATCTGCGGTAATAGGCCGTTTTTCCCAATTTACTCTATGATTCTCTCTTAAGGCTAGGAGAAATTCTTGAAACCATAATGCTTTTCTGATTCTACTACCTAGGGAGAACATGAATCACGTTGTCTTGTCCAAATCTGATGTTTGTCTGGACCGGGAACCTCCGTTATGAAAGTAGAGTTTTGCGGTAATAGGCCGGTTTATCAAATTTATTCTTTGATTTTCTCTTAAGGCAAGGAGAGATTCTTGAAACCATGATGTTTTTCTGATTCTACTAACTAGGGAGAACATGAATCACATCGCCTTTTTGAAATCTGGTGTGTGTCTGGGCCGGGAACCTCAGTTCTTAAAGTTGAGTTTCACCGTGAATACAATAGACCTTTTGAGCATATGCGGTAATAGGCCGTTTTTCCCAATTTACTCTATGATTCTCTCTTAAGACTAGGAGAAATTCTTGAAACCATGATGCTTTTCTGATTCTACTACCTAGGGAGAACATGAATCACGTTGTCTTTACCAAATCTGATATTTGTCTGGACCGGGAACCTCCGTTATGAAAGTGGAGTTTTGCGGTAATAGGCCGCTTTTTCCAAATTTACTCTTTGATTCTCTCTTAAGAGAAGGAGAAATTCTTGAAACCATGATGCTTTTCTGATTCTACTACCTAGGGAGAACATGAATCACATCGACTTTTTGAAATCTGGTGTGTGTCTGGGCCGGGAACCTCAGTTCTTAAAGTTGAGTTTCACCGTCAATACAATAGGCCTTTTGAGCATATGCGGTAATAGGGCGTTTTTCCCAATTTACTCTATGATTCTCTCTTAAGACTAGGAGAAATTCTTGAAACCATGATGCTTTTCTGATTCTACTACCTAGGGAGAACATGAATCACGTTGTCTTTTCCAAATCTGATGTTTGTCTGGACCGGGAACCTCCGTTATGAAAGTGGAGTTTTGCGGTAATAGGCCGCTTTTTCCAAATTTACTCTTTGTTTCTCTCTTAAGAGAAGGAGAAATTCTTGAAACCATGATGTTTTTCTGATTCTACTACCTAGGGAGAACATAAATCAGGTCGACTTTTTCAAATCTGATGTTTGTCTGGAACGGGAACCTCCATTATGAAAGTGGAGTTTTGGGTAATAGGCCGGTTTTTCAAATTTGTTCTTTGATTTTCTCTTAAGGCAAGGAGAGATTCTTGAAACCATGATGTTTTTCTGATTCTACTACCTAGAGAGAACATGAATCACATCGCCTTTTTGAAATCTCGTGTGTGTCTGGGCCGGGAACCTCAGTTCTTAAAGTTGAGTTTCACCGTCAATACAATAGACCTTTTGAGCATATGCGGTAATAGGGTGTTTTTCCCAATTTACTCTATGATTCTCTCTTAAGACTAGGAGAAATTCTTGAAACCATGATGCTTTTCTGATTCTACTACCTAGGGAGAACATGAATCACATCGACTTTTTGAAATCTGGTGTATGTCTGGGCCGGGAACCTCAGTTCTTAAAGTTGAGTTTCACCGTCAATACAATAGGCCTTTTGACCATATGCGGTAATAGGCCGTTTTTCCCAATTTACTCTATGATTCTCTCTTAAGACTAGGAGAAATTCTTGAAACCATGATGCTTTTCTGATTCTACTACCTAGGGAGAACATGAATCACATCGACTTTTTGAAATCTGGTGTGTGTCTGGGCCGGGAACCTCAGTTCTTATAGTTGAGTTTCACCGTCAATACATTAGGCCTTTTGAGCATATGCGGTAATAGGCCGTTTTTCCCAATTTACTCTATGATTCTCTCTTAAGACTAGGAGAAATTCTTGAAACCATGATGCTTTTCTGATTCTACTACCTAGGGAGAACATGAATCACGTTGTCTTTTCCAAATCTGATGTTTGTCTGGACCGGGAACCTCCGTTATGAAAGTGGAGTTTTGCGGTAATAGGCCGCTTTTTCCAAATTTACTCTTTGATTCTCTCTTAAGAGAAGGAGAAATTCTTGAAACCATGATGCTTTTCTGATTCTACTACCTATGGAGAACATGAATCACGTTGTCTTTTCCAAATCTGATGTTTGTCTGGACCGGGAACCTCCGTTATGAAAGTGGAGTTTTGGGTAATAGGCCGGTTTTTCAAATTTGTTCTTTGATTTTCTCTTTAGGCAAGGAGAGATTCTTGAAACCATGATGTTTTTCTGATTCTACTACCTAGGGAGAACATGAATCACATCGACTTTTTGAAATCTGCCGTGTGTCTGGGCCGGGAACCTCAGTTCTTAAAGCTGAGTTTCACCGTCAATACAAAAGACCTTTTGAGCATATGCGGTAATAGCCCGTTTTTCCATATTTACTCTATGATTCTCTCTTAAGACTAGGAGAAATTCTTGAAACCATGATGCTTTTCTGATTCTACTACCTAGGGAGAACATGAATCACATTGACTTTTTGAAATCTGGTGTGTGTCTGGGCCGGGAACCTCAGTTCTTAAGGTTGAGTTTCCCCGTCAATACAATAGGCCTTTTGAGTATATGCGGTAATAGGCCGTTTTTCCTAATTTACTCTTGGATTCTCTCTTAAGAGAAGGAGAAATTCTTGAAACCATGATGTTTTTCTGATTCTACTATCTAGGGAGAACATGAATCACGTCGTCTTTTTCAAATCTGATGTTTGTCTGGACCATGAACCTCCGTTATGAAAGTGGAGTTTTGCGGTAATAGGCCGCTTTTTCCAAATTTACTCTTTGATTCTCTCTTAAGAGAAGGAGAAATTCTTAAAACCATGAGGTTTTTCTGATTCTACTTCCTAGGGAGAACATCAATCACGTCGTCTTTTTCAAATCTGATGTTTGTCTGGACCAGGAACCTCCGTTATGAAAGTGGAGTTTTGCCGTAATAGGCCGGTTTATCAAATTTATTTTTGATTTTCTCTTAAGGCAAGGAGAGATTCGTGAAACCATGATGTTTTTCTGATTCTACTACCTAGGAAGAACATGAATCACATCGCCTTTTTGAAATCTGGTGTGTGTCTGGGCCGGGAACCTCAGTTCTTAAAGTTGAGTTTCACCGTCAATACAATAGGCCTTTTGAGCATATGCGGTAATAGGCGGTTTTTCCCAAATTACTCTATGAATCTCTCTTAAGACTAGGAGAAATTCTTGAAACCATAATGCTTTTCTGATTCTACTACCTAGGGAGAACATGAATCACGTTGTCTTTTACAAATCTGATGTTTGTCTGGACCGGGAACCTCCGTTATGAAAGTGGAGTTTTGCAGTAATAGGCCGGTTTATCAAATTTTCTCTTTGATTTTCTCTTAAGGCAAGGAGAGATTCTTGAAACCATGATGTTTTTCTGATTCTACTATCTAGGGAGAACATGAATCACATTGCCTTTTTGAAATCTGGTGTGTGTCTGGGCCGGGAACCTCAGTTCTTAACGTTGAGTTTCACCGTCAATACAATAGGCCTTTTGAGCATCTGCGGTAATAGGCCGTTTTTCCCAATATACTCTATGATTCTCTCTTAAGACTAGGAGAAATTCTTGAAACCATGATGCTTTTCTGATTCTACTACCTAGGGAGAACATGAATCACGTTGTCTTTTCCAAATCTGATGTTTGTCTGGACCGGGAACCTCCGTTATGAAAGTGGAGTTTTGGGTAATAGGCCGGTTTTTCAAATTTGTTCTTTGATTTTCTCTTTAGGCAAGGAGAGATTCTTGAAACCATGATGTTTTTCTGATTCTACTACCTAGGGAGAACATGAATCACATCGACTTTTTGAAATCTGCCGTGTGTCTGGGCCGGGAACCTCAGTTCTTAAAGCTGAGGTTAAACACTTAAACCCTTAAACCCTTAAACCCTAACCCGTCAATACAATAGACCTTTTGAGCATATGCGGTAATAGCCCGTTTTTCCATATTTACTCTATGATTCTCTCTTAAGACTAGGAGAAATTCTTGAAACCATGATGCTTTTCCGATTCTACTACCTAGGGAGAACATGAATCACATCGACTTTTTGAAATCTGGTGTGTGTCTGGGCCGGGAACCTCAGTTCTTATAGTTGAGTTTCACCGTCAATACATTAGGCCTTTTGAGCATATGCGGTAATAGGCCGTTTTTCCCAATATACTCTATGATTCTCTCTTAAGACTAGGAGAAATTCTTGAAACCATGATGCTTTTCTGATTCTACTACCTAGGGAGAACATGAATCACGTTGTCTTTTCCAAATCTGATGTTTGTCTGGACCGGGAACCTCCGTTATGAAAGTGGAGTTTTGCGGTAATAGGCCGCTTTTTCCAAATTTACTCTTTGATTCTCTCTTAAGAGAAGGAGAAATTCTTGAAACCATGATGCTTTTCTGATTCTACTACCTAGGGAGAACATGAATCACGTTGTCTTTTCCAAATCTGATGTTTGTCTGGACCGGGAACCTCAGTTCTTAAAGCTGAGTTTCACCGTCAATACAATAGACCTTTTGAGCATATGCGGTAATAGCCCGTTTTTCCATATTTACTCTATGATTCTCTCTTAAGACTAGGAGAAATTCTTGAATCCATGATGCTTTTCTGATTCTACTACCTAGGGAGAACATGAATCACATTGACTTTTTGAAATCTGGTGTGTGTCTGGGCCGGGAACCTCAGTTCTTAAGGTTGAGTTTCCCCGTCAATACAATAGGCCTTTTGAGTATATGCGGTAATAGGCCGTTTTTCCTAATTTACTCTTGGATTCTCTCTTAAGAGAAGGAGAAATTCTTGAAACCATGATGTTTTTCTGATTCTACTACCTAGGGAGAACATGAATCACGTCGTCTTTTTCAAATCTGATGTTTGTCTGGACCATGAACCTCCGTTATGAAAGTGGAGTTTTGCGGTAATAGGCCGCTTTTTCCAAATTTACTCTTTAATTCTCTCTTAAGAGAAGGAGAAATTCTTAAAACCATGAGGTTTTTCTGATTCTACTTCCTAGGGAGAACATCAATCACGTCGTCTTTTTCAAATCTGATGTTTGTCTGGACCAGGAACCTCCGTTATGAAAGTGGAGTTTTGCCGTAATAGGCCGGTTTATCAAATTTATTTTTGATTTTCTCTTAAGGCAAGGAGAGATTCGTGAAACCATGATGTTTTTCTGATTCTACTACCTAGGAAGAACATGAATCACATCGCCTTTTTGAAATCTGGTGTGTGTCTGGACCGGGAACCTCAGTTCTTAAAGTTGAGTTTCACCGTCAATACAATAGGCCTTTTGAGCATATGCGGTAATAGGCCGTTTTTCCCAAATTACTCTATGATTCTCTCTTAAGACTAGGAGAAATTCTTGAAACCATAATGCTTTTCTGATTCTACTACCTAGGGAGAACATGAATCACGTTGTCTTTTCCAAATCTGATGTTTGTCTGGACCGGGAACCTCCGTTATGAAAGTGGAGTTTTGCAGTAATAGGCCGGTTTATCAAATTTACTCTTTGATTTTCTCTTAAGGCAAGGAGAGATTCTTGAAACCATGATGTTTTTCTGATTCTACTTTCTAGGGAGAACATGAATCACATCGCCTTTTTGAAATCTGGTGTGTGTCTGGGCCGGGAACCTCAGTTCTTAACGTTGAGTTTCACCGTCAATACAATAGGCCTTTTGAGCATCTGCGGTAATAGGCCGTTTTTCCCAATTTACTCTATGATTCTCTCTTAAGGCTAGGAGAAGTTCTTGAAACCATAATGCTTTTCTGATTCTACTACCTAGGGAGAACATGAATGACGTTGTCTTGTCCAAATCTGATGTTTGTCTGGACCGGGAACCTCCTTTATGAAAGTAGAGTTTTGCGGCAATAGGCCGGTTTATCAAATTTATTCTTTGATTTTCTCTTAAGGCAAGGAGAGATTCTTGAAACCATGATGTTTTTCTGATTCTACTACCTAGGGAGAACATGAATCACATCGCCTTTTTGAAATCTGGTGTGTGTCTGGGCCGGGAACCTCAGTTCTTAAAGTTGAGTTTCACCGTGAATACAATAGACCTTTTGAGCATATGCGGTAATAGGCCGTTTTTCCCAATTTACTCTATGATTCTCTCTTAAGACTAGGAGAAATTCTTGAAACCATGATGCTTTTCTGATTCTACTACCTAGGGAGAACATGAATCACGTTGTCTTTACCAAATCTGATGTTTGTCTGGACCGGGAACCTCCGTTATGAAAGTGGAGTTTTGCGGTAATAGGCCGCTTTTTCCAAATTTACTCTTTGATTCTCTCTTAAGAGAAGGAGAAATTCTTGAAACCATGATGCTTTTCTGATTCTACTACCTAGGGAGAAGATGAATCACGTTGTCTTTTCCAAATCTGATGTTTGTCTGGACCGGGAACCTCCGTTATGAAAGTGGAGTTTTGCAGTAATAGGCCGGTTTATCAAAATTACTCTTTGATTTTCTCTTAAGGCAAGGAGAGATTCTTGAAACCATGATGTTTTTCTGATTCTACTATCTAGGGAGAACATGAATCACATCGCCTTTTTGAAATCTGGTGTGTGTCTGGGCCGGGAACCTCAGTTCTTAAAGTTGAGTTTCACCGTGAATACAATAGACCTTTTGAGCATATGCGGTAATAGGCCGTTTTTCCCAATTTACTCTATGATTCTCTCTTAAGGCTAGGAGAAATTCTTGAAACCATAATGCTTTTCTGATTCTACTGCCTAGGGAGAACATGAATCACGTTGTCTTTTCCAAATCTGATGTTTGTCTGGACCGGGAACCTCCGTTATGAAAGTAGAGTTTTGCGGTAATAGGCCGGTTTATCAAATTTATTCTTTGATTTTCTCTTAAGGCAAGGAGAGATTCTTGAAACCATGATGTTTTTCTGATTCTACTACCTAGGGAGAACATGAATCACATCGCCTTTTTGAAATCTGGTGTGTGTCTGGGCCGGGAACCTCAGTTCTTAAAGTTGAGTTTCACCGTGAATACAATAGAGCTTTTGAGCATATGCGGTAATAGGCCGTTTTTCCCAATTTACTCTATGATTCTCTCTTAAGACTAGGAGAAATTCTTGAAACCATGATGCTTTTCTGATTCTACTACCTAGGGAGAACATGAATCACATCGAATTTTTGAAATCTGGTGTGTGTCTGGGCCGGGAACCTCAGTTCTTAAAGTTGAGTTTCACCGTCAATACAATAGGCCTTTTGAGCATATGCGGTAATAGGGCGTTTTTCCCAATTTACTCTATGATTCTCTCTTAAGACTAGGAGAAATTCTTGAAACCATGATGCTTTTCTGATTCTACTACCTAGGGAGAACATGAATCACGTTGTCTTTTCCAAATCTGATGTTTGTCTGGACCGGGAACCTCCGTTATGAAAGTGCAGTTTTGCGGTAATAGGCCGCTTTTTCCAAATTTACTCTTTGTTTCTCTCTTAAGAGAAGGAGAAATTCTTGAAACCATGATGTTTTTCTGATTCTACTACCTAGGGAGAACATAAATCACGTCGACTTTTTCAAATCTGATGTTTGTCTGGAACGGGAACCTCCATTATGAAAGTGGAGTTTTGGGTAATAGGCCGGTTTTTCAAATTTGTTCTTTGATTTTCTCTTAAGGCAAGGAGAGATTCTTGAAACCATGATGTTTTTCTGATTCTACTAACTAGAGAGAACATGAATCACATCGCCTTTTTGAAATCTCGTGTGTGTCTGGGCCGGGAACCTCAGTTCTTAAAGTTGAGTTTCACCGTCAATACAATAGACCTTTTGAGCATATGCGGTAATAGGCCGTTTTTCCCAATTTACTCTATGATTCTCTCTTAAGACTAGGAGAAATTCTTGAAACCATGATGCTTTTCTGATTCTACTACCTAGGGAGAACATGAATCACATCGACTTTTTGAAATCTGGTGTGTGTCTGGGCCGGGAACCTCAGTTCTTAAATTTGAGTTTCACCGTCAATACAATAGGCCTTTTGAGCATATGCGGTAATAGGCCGTTTTTCCCAATTTACTCTATGATTCTCTCTTAAGACTAGGAGAAATTCTTGAAACCTTGATGCTTTTCTTATTCTACTACCTAGGGAGAACATGAATCACATCGACTTTTTGAAATCTGGTGTGTGTCTGGGCCGGGAACCTCAGTTCTTATAGTTGAGTTTCACCGTCAATACATTAGGCCTTTTGAGCATATGCGGTAATAGGCCGTTTTTCCCAATATACTCTATGATTCTCTCTTAAGACTAGGAGAAATTCTTGAAACCATGATGCTTTTCTGATTCTACTACCTAGGGAGAACATGAATCACGTTGTCTTTTCCAAATCTGATGTTTGTCTGGAGCGGGAACCTCCGTTATGAAAGTGGAGTTTTGCGGTAATAGGCCGCTTTTTCCAAATTTACTCTTTGATTCTCTCTTAAGAGAAGGAGAAATTCTTGAAACCATGATGCTTTTCTGATTCTACTACCTAGGGAGAACATGAATCACGTTGTCTTTTCCAAATCTGATGTTTGTCTGGACCGGGAACCTCCGTTATGAAAGTGGAGTTTTGGGTAATAGGCCGGTTTTTCAAATTTGTTCTTTGATTTTCTCTTTAGGCAAGGAGAGATTCTTGAAACCATGATGTTTTTCTGATTCTACTACCTAGGGAGAACATGAATCACATCGACTTTTTGAAATCTGCCGTGTGTCTGGGCCGGGAACCTCAGTTCTTAAAGCTGAGTTTCACCGTCAATACAATAGACCTTTTGAGCATTTGCGGTAATAGCCCGTTTTTCCATATTTACTCTATGATTCTCTCTTAAGACTAGGAGAAATTCTTGAAACCATGATGCTTTTCTGATTCTACTACCTAGGGAGAACATGAATCACATTGACTTTTTGAAATCTGGTGTGTGTCTGGGCCGGGAACCTCAGTTCTTAAGGTTGAGTTTCCCCGTCAATACAATAGGCCTTTTGAGTATATGCGGTAATAGGCCGTTTTTCCTAATTTACTCTTGGATTCTCTTTTAAGAGAAGGAGAAATTCTTGAAACCATGATGTTCTTCTGATTCTACTACCTAGGGAGAACATGAATCACATCGCCTTTTTGAAATCTGGTGTGTGTCTGGGCCGGGAACCTCAGTTCTTAAAGTTGAGTTTCACCGTGAATACAATAGACCTTTTGAGCATATGCGGTAATAGGCCGTTTTTCCCAATTTACTCTATGATTCTCTCTTAAGACTAGGAGAAATTCTTGAAACCATGATGCTTTTCTGATTCTACTACCTAGGGAGAACATGAATCACATCGAATTTTTGAAATCTGGTGTGTGTCTGGGCCGGGAACCTCAGTTCTTAAAGTTGAGTTTCACCGTCAATACAATAGGCCTTTTGAGCATATGCGGTAATAGGGCGTTTTTCCCAATTTACTCTATGATTCTCTCTTAAGACTAGGAGAAATTCTTGAAACCATGATGCTTTTCTGATTCTACTACCTAGGGAGAACATGAATCACGTTGTCTTTTCCAAATCTGATGTTTGTCTGGACCGGGAACCTCCGTTATGAAAGTGCAGTTTTGCGGTAATAGGCCGCTTTTTCCAAATTTACTCTTTGTTTCTCTCTTAAGAGAAGGAGAAATTCTTGAAACCATGATGTTTTTCTGATTCTACTACCTAGGGAGAACATAAATCACGTCGACTTTTTCAAATCTGATGTTTGTCTGGAACGGGAACCTCCATTATGAAAGTGGAGTTTTGGGTAATAGGCCGGTTTTTCAAATTTGTTCTTTGATTTTCTCTTAAGGCAAGGAGAGATTCTTGAAACCATGATGTTTTTCTGATTCTACTACCCAGAGAGAACATGAATCACATCGCCTTTTTGAAATCTCGTGTGTGTCTGGGCCGGGAACCTCAGTTCTTAAAGTTGAGTTTCACCGTCAATACAATAGACCTTTTGAGCATATGCGGTAATAGGCCGTTTTTCCCAATTTACTCTATGATTCTCTCTTAGGACTAGGAGAAATTCTTGAAACCATGATGCTTTTCTGATTCTACTACCTAGGGAGAACATGAATCACATCGACTTTTTGAAATCTGGTGTGTGTCTGGGCCGGGAACCTCAGTTCTTAAATTTGAGTTTCACCGTCAATACAATAGGCCTTTTGAGCATATGCGGTAATAGGCCGTTTTTCCCAATTTACTCTATGATTCTCTCTTAAGACTAGGAGAAATTCTTGAAACCTTGATGCTTTTCTTATTCTACTACCTAGGGAGAACATGAATCACATCGACTTTTTGAAATCTGGTGTGTGTCTGGGCCGGGAACCTCAGTTCTTATAGTTGAGTTTCACCGTCAATACATTAGGCCTTTTGAGCATATGCGGTAATAGGCCGTTTTTCCCAATATACTCTATGATTCTCTCTTAAGACTAGGAGAAATTCTTGAAACCATGATGCTTTTCTGATTCTACTACCTAGGGAGAACATGAATCACGTTGTCTTTTCCAAATCTGATGTTTGTCTGGAGCGGGAACCTCCGTTATGAAAGTGGAGTTTTGCGGTAATAGGCCGCTTTTTCCAAATTTACTCTTTGATTCTCTCTTAAGAGAAGGAGAAATTCTTGAAACCATGATGCTTTTCTGATTCTACTACCTAGGGAGAACATGAATCACGTTGTCTTTTCCAAATCTGATGTTTGTCTGGACCGGGAACCTCCGTTATGAAAGTGGAGTTTTGGGTAATAGGCCGGTGTTTCAAATTTGTTCTTTGATTTTCTCTTTAGGCAAGGAGAGATTCTTGAAACCATGATGTTTTTCTGATTCTACTACCTAGGGAGAACATGAATCACATCGACTTTTTGAAATCTGCCGTGTGTCTGGGCCGGGAACCTCAGTTCTTAAAGCTGAGTTTCACCGTCAATACAATAGACCTTTTGAGCATTTGCGGTAATAGCCCGTTTTTCCATATTTACTCTATGATTCTCTCTTAAGACTAGGAGAAATTCTTGAAACCATGATGCTTTTCTGATTCTACTACCTAGGGAGAACATGAATCACATTGACTTTTTGAAATCTGGTGTGTGTCTGGGCCGGGAACCTCAGTTCTTAATGTTGAGTTTCCCCGTCAATACAAGAGGCCTTTTGAGTATATGCGGTAATAGGCCGTTTTTCCTAATTTACTCTTGGATTCTCTCTTAAGAGAAGGAGAAATTCTTGAAACCATGATGTTCTTCTGATTCTACTACCTAGGGAGAACATGAATCACATCGCCTTTTTGAAATCTGGTGTGTGTCTGGGCCGGGAACCTCAGTTCTTAAAGTTGAGCTTCACCGTGAATACAATAGACCTTTTGAGCATATGCGGTAATAGGCCGTTTTTCCCAATTTACTCTATGATTCTCTCTTAAGACTAGGAGAAATTCTTGAAACCATGATGCTTTTCTGATTCTACTACCTAGGGAGAACATGAATCACATCGAATTTTTGAAATCTGGTGTGTGTCTGGGCCGGGAACCTCAGTTCTTAAAGTTGAGTTTCACCGTCAATACAATAGGCCTTTTGAGCATATGCGGTAATAGGGCGTTTTTCCCAATTTACTCTATGATTCTCTCTTAAGACTAGGAGAAATTCTTGAAACCATGATGCTTTTCTGATTCTACTACCTAGGGAGAACATGAATCACGTTGTCTTTTCCAAATCTGATGTTTGTCTGGACCGGGAACCTCCGTTATGAAAGTGCAGTTTTGCGGTAATAGGCCGCTTTTTCCAAATTTACTCTTTGTTTCTCTCTTAAGAGAAGGAGAAATTCTTGAAACCATGATGTTTTTCTGATTCTACTACCTAGGGAGAACATAAATCACGTCGACTTTTTCAAATCTGATGTTTGTCTGGAACGGGAACCTCCATTATGAAAGTGGAGTTTTGGGTAATAGGCCGGTTTTTCAAATTTGTTCTTTGATTTTCTCTTAAGGCAAGGAGAGATTCTTGAAACCATGATGTTTTTCTGATTCTACTACCTAGAGAGAACATGAATCACATCGCCTTTTTGAAATCTCGTGTGTGTCTGGGCCGGGAACCTCAGTTCTTAAAGTTGAGTTTCACCGTCAATACAATAGACCTTTTGAGCATATGCGGTAATAGGGTGTTTTTCCCAATTTACTCTATGATTCTCTCTTAAGACTAGGAGAAATTCTTGAAACCATGATGCTTTTCTGATTCTACTACCTAGGGAGAACATGAATCACATCGACTTTTTGAAATCTGGTGTGTGTCTGGGCCGGGAACCTCAGTTCTTAAATTTGAGTTTCACCGTCAATACAATAGGCCTTTTGAGCATATGCGGTAATAGGCCGTTTTTCCCAATTTACTCTATGATTCTCTCTTAAGGCAAGGAGAGATTCGTGAAACCATGATGTTTTTCTGATTCTATTACCTAGGAAGAACATGAATCACATCGCCTTTTTGAAATCTGGTGTGTGTCTGGGCCGGGAACCTCAGTTCTTAAAGTTGAGTTTCACCGTCAATACAATAGGCCTTTTGAGCATATGCGGTAATAGGCGGTTTTTCCCAAATTACTCTATGAATCTCTCTTAAGACTAGGAGAAATTCTTGAAACCATAATGCTTTTCTGATTCTACTACCTAGGGAGAACATGAATCACGTTGTCTTTTACAAATCTGATGTTTGTCTGGACCGGGAACCTCCGTTATGAAAGTGGAGTTTTGCAGTAATAGGCCGGTTTATCAAATTTACTCTTTGATTTTCTCTTAAGGCAAGGAGAGATTCTTGAAACCATGATGTTTTTCTGATTCTACTATCTAGGGAGAACATGAATCACATCGCCTTTTTGAAATCTGGTGTGTGTCTGGGCCGGGAACCTCAGTTCTTAACGTTGAGTTTCACCGTCAATACAATAGGCCTTTTGAGCATCTGCGGTAATAGGCCGTTTTTCCCAATTTACTCTATGATTCTCTCTTAAGGCTAGGAGAAATTCTTGAAACCATAATGCTTTTCTGATTCTACTACCTAGGGAGAACATGAATCACGTTGTCTTGTCCAAATCTGATGTTTGTCTGGACCGGGAACCTCCGTTATGAAAGTAGAGTTTTGCGGTAATAGGCCGGTTTATCAAATTTATTCTTTGATTTTCTCTTAAGGCAAGGAGAGATTCTTGAAACCATGATGTTTTTCTGATTCTACTAACTAGGGAGAACATGAATCACATCGCCTTTTTGAAATCTGGTGTGTGTCTGGGCCGGGAACCTCAGTTCTTAAAGTTGAGTTTCACCGTGAATACAATAGACCTTTTGAGCATATGCGGTAATAGGCCGTTTTTCCCAATTTACTCTATGATTCTCTCTTAAGACTAGGAGAAATTCTTGAAACCATGATGCTTTTCTGATTCTACTACCTAGGGAGAACATGAATCACGTTGTCTTTACCAAATCTGATATTTGTCTGGACCGGGAACCTCCGTTATGAAAGTGGAGTTTTGCGGTAATAGGCCGCTTTTTCCAAATTTACTCTTTGATTCTCTCTTAAGAGAAGGAGAAATTCTTGAAACCATGATGCTTTTCTGATTCTACTACCTAGGGAGAACATGAATCACGTTGTCTTTTCCAAATCTGATGTTTGTCTGGACCGGGAACCTCCGTTATGAAAGTGGAGTTTTGCAGTAATAGGCCGGTTTATCAAATTTGTTCTTTGATTTTCTCTTAAGGCAAGGAGAGATTCTTGAAACCATGATGTTTTTCTGATTCTACTACCTAGAGAGAACATGAATCACATCGCCTTTTTGAAATCTCGTGTGTGTCTGGGCCGGGAACCTCAGTTCTTAAAGTTGAGTTTCACCGTCAATACAATAGACCTTTTGAGCATATGCGGTAATAGGGTGTTTTTCCCAATTTACTCTATGATTCTCTCTTAAGACTAGGAGAAATTCTTGAAACCATGATGCTTTTCTGATTCTACTACCTAGGGAGAACATGAATCACATCGACTTTTTGAAATCTGGTGTATGTCTGGGCCGGGAACCTCAGTTCTTAAAGTTGAGTTTCACCGTCAATACAATAGGCCTTTTGAGCATATGCGGTAATAGGCCGTTTTTCCCAATTTACTCTATGATTCTCTCTTAAGACTAGGAGAAATTCTTGAAACCATGATGCTTTTCTGATTCTACTACCTAGGGAGAACATGAATCACGTTGTCTTTTCCAAATCTGATGTTTGTCTGGACCGGGAACCTCCGTTATGAAAGTGGAGTTTTGCGGTAATAGGCCGCTTTTTCCAAATTTACTCTTTGATTCTCTCTTAAGAGAAGGAGAAATTCTTGAAACCATGATGCTTTTCTGATTCTACTACCTAGGGAGAACATGAATCACGTTGTCTTTTCCAAATCTGATGTTTGTCTGGACCGGGAACCTCCGTTATGAAAGTGGAGTTTTGGGTAATAGGCCGGTTTTTCAAATTTGTTCTTTGATTTTCTCTTAAGGCAAGGAGAGATTCTTGAAACCATGATGTTTTTGTGATTCTACTACCTAGGGAGAACATGAATCACATCGACTTTTTGAAATCTGCCGTGTGTCTGGGCCAGGAACCTCAGTTCTTAAAGCTGAGTTTCACCGTCAATACAATAGACCTTTTGAGCATATGCGGTAATAGCCCGTTTTTCCATATTTACTCTATGATTCTCTCTTAAGACTAGGAGAAATTCTTGAAACCATGATGCTTTTCTGATTCTACTACCTAGGGAGAACATGAATCACGTTGTCTTTTCCAAATCTGATGTTTGTCTGGACCGGGAACCTCCGTTATGAAAGTGGAGTTTTGCAGTAATAGGCCGGTTTATCAAATTTACTCTTTGATTTTCTCTTAAGGCAAGGAGAGATTCTTGAAACCATGATGTTTTTCTGATTCTACTATCTAGGGAGAACATGAATCACATCGCCTTTTTGAAATCTGGTGTGTGTCTGGGCCGGGAACCTCAGTTCTTAACGTTGAGTTTCACCGTCAATACAATAGGCCTTTTGAGCATCTGCGGTAATAGGCCGTTTTTCCCAATTTACTCTATGATTCTCTCTTAAGGCTAGGAGAAATTCTTAAAACCATAATGCTTTTCTGATTCTACTACCTAGGGAGAACATGAATCACGTTGTCTTTTCCAAATCTGATGTTTGTCTGGACCGGGAACCTCCGTTATGAAAGTAGAGTTTTGCGGTAATAGGCCTGTTTATCAAATTTATTCTTTGATTTTCTCTTAAGGCAAGGAGAGATTCTTGAAACCATGATGTTTTTCTGATTCTACTACCTAGGGAGAACATGAATCACATCGCCTTTTTGAAATCTGGTGTGTGTCTGGGCCGGGAACCTCAGTTCTTAAAGTTGAGTTTCACCGTGAATACAATAGAGCTTTTGAGCATATGCGGTAATAGGCCGTTTTTCCCAATTTACTCTATGATTCTCTCTTAAGACTAGGAGAAATTCTTGAAACCATGATGCTTTTCTGATTCTACTACCTAGGGAGAACATGAATCACATCGACTTTTTGAAATCTGGTGTGTGTCTGGGCCGGGAACCTCAGTTCTTAAAGTTGAGTTTCACCGTCAATACAATAGGCCTTTTGAGCATATGCGGTAATAGGGCGTTTTTCCCAATTTACTCTATGATTCTCTCTTAAGACTAGGAGAAATTCTTGAAACCATGATGCTTTTCTGATTCTACTACCTAGGGAGAACATGAATCACGTTGTCTTTTCCAAATCTGATGTTTGTCTGGACCGGGAACCTCCGTTATGAAAGTGGAGTTTTGCGGTAATAGGCCGCTTTTTCCAAATGTACTCTTTGTTTCTCTCTTAAGAGAAGGAGAAATTCTTGAAACCATGATGTTTTTCTGATTCTACTACCTAGGGAGAACATAAATCAGGTCGACTTTTTCAAATCTGATGTTTGTCTGGAACGGGAACCTCCATTATGAAAGTGGAGTTTTGGGTAATAGGCCGGTTTTTCAAATTTGTTCTTTGATTTTCTCTTAAGGCAAGGAGAGATTCTTGAAACCATGATGTTTTTCTGATTCTACTACCTAGAGAGAACATGAATCACATCGCCTTTTTGAAATCTCGTGTGTGTCTGGGCCGGGAACCTCAGTTCTTAAAGTTGAGTTTCACCGTCAATACAATAGACCTTTTGAGCATATGCGGTAATAGGGTGTTTTTCCCAATTTACTCTATGATTCTCTCTTAAGACTAGGAGAAATTCTTGAAACCATGATGCTTTTCTGATTCTACTACCTAGGGAGAACATGAATCACATCGACTTTTTGAAATCTGGTGTATGTCTGGGCCGGGAACCTCAGTTCTTAAAGTTGAGTTTCACCGTCAATACAATAGGCCTTTTGACCATATGCGGTAATAGGCCGTTTTTCCCAATTTACTCTATGATTCTCTCTTAAGACTAGGAGAAATTCTTGAAACCATGATGCTTTTCTGATTCTACTACCTAGGGAGAACATGAATCACATCGACTTTTTGAAATCTGGTGTGTGTCTGGGCCGGGAACCTCAGTTCTTATAGTTGAGTTTCACCGTCAATACATTAGGCCTTTTGAGCATATGCGGTAATAGGCCGTTTTTCCCAATTTACTCTATGATTCTCTCTTAAGACTAGGAGAAATTCTTGAAACCATGATGCTTTTCTGATTCTACTACCTAGGGAGAACATGAATCACGTTGTCTTTTCCAAATCTGATGTTTGTCTGGACCGGGAACCTCCGTTATGAAAGTGGAGTTTTGCGGTAATAGGCCGCTTTTTCCAAATTTACTCTTTGATTCTCTCTTAAGAGAAGGAGAAATTCTTGAAACCATGATGCTTTTCTGATTCTACTACCTATGGAGAACATGAATCACGTTGTCTTTTCCAAATCTGATGTTTGTCTGGACCGGGAACCTCCGTTATGAAAGTGGAGTTTTGGGTAATAGGCCGGTTTTTCAAATTTGTTCTTTGATTTTCTCTTTAGGCAAGGAGAGATTCTTGAAACCATGATGTTTTTCTGATTCTACTACCTAGGGAGAACATGAATCACATCGACTTTTTGAAATCTGCCGTGTGTCTGGGCCGGGAACCTCAGTTCTTAAAGCTGAGTTTCACCGTCAATACAAAAGACCTTTTGAGCATATGCGGTAATAGCCCGTTTTTCCATATTTACTCTATGATTCTCTCTTAAGACTAGGAGAAATTCTTGAAACCATGATGCTTTTCTGATTCTACTACCTAGGGAGAACATGAATCACATTGACTTTTTGAAATCTGGTGTGTGTCTGGGCCGGGAACCTCAGTTCTTAAGGTTGAGTTTCCCCGTCAATACAATAGGCCTTTTGAGTATATGCGGTAATAGGCCGTTTTTCCTAATTTACTCTTGGATTCTCTCTTAAGAGAAGGAGAAATTCTTGAAACCATGATGTTTTTCTGATTCTACTATCTAGGGAGAACATGAATCACGTCGTCTTTTTCAAATCTGATGTTTGTCTGGACCATGAACCTCCGTTATGAAAGTGGAGTTTTGCGGTAATAGGCCGCTTTTTCCAAATTTACTCTTTGATTCTCTCTTAAGAGAAGGAGAAATTCTTAAAACCATGAGGTTTTTCTGATTCTACTTCCTAGGGAGAACATCAATCACGTCGTCTTTTTCAAATCTGATGTTTGTCTGGACCAGGAACCTCCGTTATGAAAGTGGAGTTTTGCCGTAATAGGCCGGTTTATCAAATTTATTTTTGATTTTCTCTTAAGGCAAGGAGAGATTCGTGAAACCATGATGTTTTTCTGATTCTACTACCTAGGAAGAACATGAATCACATCGCCTTTTTGAAATCTGGTGTGTGTCTGGGCCGGGAACCTCAGTTCTTAAAGTTGAGTTTCACCGTCAATACAATAGGCCTTTTGAGCATATGCGGTAATAGGCGGTTTTTCCCAAATTACTCTATGAATCTCTCTTAAGACTAGGAGAAATTCTTGAAACCATAATGCTTTTCTGATTCTACTACCTAGGGAGAACATGAATCACGTTGTCTTTTACAAATCTGATGTTTGTCTGGACCGGGAACCTCCGTTATGAAAGTGGAGTTTTGCAGTAATAGGCCGGTTTATCAAATTTTCTCTTTGATTTTCTCTTAAGGCAAGGAGAGATTCTTGAAACCATGATGTTTTTCTGATTCTACTATCTAGGGAGAACATGAATCACATTGCCTTTTTGAAATCTGGTGTGTGTCTGGGCCGGGAACCTCAGTTCTTAACGTTGAGTTTCACCGTCAATACAATAGGCCTTTTGAGCATCTGCGGTAATAGGCCGTTTTTCCCAATTTACTCTATGATTCTCTCTTAAGGCTAGGAGAAATTCTTGAAACCATAATGCTTTTCTGATTCTACTACCTAGGGAGAACATGAATCACGTTGTCTTGTCCAAATCTGATGTTTGTCTGGACCGGGAACCTCCGTTATGAAAGTAGAGTTTTGCGGTAATAGGCCGGTTTATCAAATTTATTCTTTGATTTTCTCTTAAGGCAAGGAGAGATTCTTGAAACCATGATGTTTTTCTGATTCTACTAACTAGGGAGAACATGAATCACATCGCCTTTTTGAAATCTGGTGTGTGTCTGGGCCGGGAACCTCAGTTCTTAAAGTTGAGTTTCACGGTGAATACAATAGACCTTTTGAGCATATGCGGTAATAGGCCGTTTTTCCCAATTTACTCTATGATTCTCTCTTAAGACTAGGAGAAATTCTTGAAACCATGATGCTTTTCTGATTCTACTACCTAGGGAGAACATGAATCACGTTGTCTTTACCAAATCTGATATTTGTCTGGACCGGGAACCTCCGTTATGAAAGTGGAGTTTTGCGGTAATAGGCCGCTTTTTCCAAATTTACTCTTTGATTCTCTCTTAAGAGAAGGAGAAATTCTTGAAACCATGATGCTTTTCTGATTCTACTACCTAGGGAGAACATGAATCACGTTGTCTTTTCCAAATCTGATGTTTGTCTGGACCGGGAACCTCCGTTATGAAAGTGGAGTTTTGCAGTAATAGGCCGGTTTATCAAATTTGTTCTTTGATTTTCTCTTAAGGCAAGGAGAGATTCTTGAAACCATGATGTTTTTCTGATTCTACTACCTAGAGAGAACATGAATCACATCGCCTTTTTGAAATCTCGTGTGTGTCTGGGCCGGGAACCTCAGTTCTTAAAGTTGAGTTTCACCGTCAATACAATAGACCTTTTGAGCATATGCGGTAATAGGGTGTTTTTCCCAATTTACTCTATGATTCTCTCTTAAGACTAGGAGAAATTCTTGAAACCATGATGCTTTTCTGATTCTACTACCTAGGGAGAACATGAATCACATCGACTTTTTGAAATCTGGTGTATGTCTGGGCCGGGAACCTCAGTTCTTAAAGTTGAGTTTCACCGTCAATACAATAGGCCTTTTGAGCATATGCGGTAATAGGCCGTTTTTCCCAATTTACTCTATGATTCTCTCTTAAGACTAGGAGAAATTCTTGAAACCATGATGCTTTTCTGATTCTACTACCTAGGGAGAACATGAATCACATCGACTTTTTGAAATCTGGTGTGTGTCTGGGCCGGGAACCTCAGTTCTTATAGTTGAGTTTCACCGTCAATACATTAGGCCTTTTGAGCATATGCGGTAATAGGCCGTTTTTCCCAATTTACTCTATGATTCTCTCTTAAGACTAGGAGAAATTCTTGAAACCATGATGCTTTTCTGATTCTACTACCTAGGGAGAACATGAATCACGTTGTCTTTTCCAAATCTGATGTTTGTCTGGACCGGGAACCTCCGTTATGAAAGTGGAGTTTTGCGGTAATAGGCCGCTTTTTCCAAATTTACTCTTTGATTCTCTCTGAAGAGAAGGAGAAATTCTTGAAACCATGATGCTTTTCTGATTCTACTACCTAGGGAGAACATGAATCACGTTGTCTTTTCCAAATCTGATGTTTGTCTGGACCGGGAACCTCCGTTATGAAAGTGGAGTTTTGGGTAATAGGCCGGTTTTTCAAATTTGTTCTTTGATTTTCTCTTAAGGCAAGGAGAGATTCTTGAAACCATGATGTTTTTGTGATTCTACTACCTAGGGAGAACATGAATCACATCGACTTTTTGAAATCTGCCGTGTGTCTGGGCCGGGAACCTCAGTTCTTAAAGCTGAGTTTCACCGTCAATACAATAGACCTTTTGAGCATATGCGGTAATAGCCCGTTTTTCCATATTTACTCTATGATTCTCTCTTAAGACTAGGAGAAATTCTTGAAACCATGATGCTTTTCTGATTCTACTACCTAGGGAGAACATGAATCACGTTGTCTTTTCCAAATCTGATGTTTGTCTGGACCGGGAACCTCCGTTATGAAAGTGGAGTTTTGCAGTAATAGGCCGGTTTATCAAATTTACTCTTTGATTTTCTCTTAAGGCAAGGAGAGATTCTTGAAACCATGATGTTTTTCTGATTCTACTATCTAGGGAGAACATGAATCACATCGCCTTTTTGAAATCTGGTGTGTGTCTGGGCCGGGAACCTCAGTTCTTAACGTTGAGTTTCACCGTCAATACAATAGGCCTTTTGAGCATCTGCGGTAATAGGCCGTTTTTCCCAATTTACTCTATGATTCTCTCTTAAGGCTAGGAGAAATTCTTAAAACCATAATGCTTTTCTGATTCTACTACCTAGGGAGAACATGAATCACGTTGTCTTTTCCAAATCTGATGTTTGTCTGGACCGGGAACCTCCGTTATGAAAGTAGAGTTTTGCGGTAATAGGCCTGTTTATCAAATTTATTCTTTGATTTTCTCTTAAGGCAAGGAGAGATTCTTGAAACCATGATGTTTTTCTGATTCTACTACCTAGGGAGAACATGAATCACATCGCCTTTTTGAAATCTGGTGTGTGTCTGGGCCGGGAACCTCAGTTCTTAAAGTTGAGTTTCACCGTGAATACAATAGACCTTTTGAGCATATGCGGTAATAGGCCGTTTTTCCCAATTTACTCTATGATTCTCTCTTAAGACTAGGAGAAATTCTTGAAACCATGATGCTTTTCTGATTCTACTACCTAGGGAGAACATGAATCACATCGACTTTTTGAAATCTGGTGTGTGTCTGGGCCGGGAACCTCAGTTCTTAAAGTTGAGTTTCACCGTCAATACAATAGGCCTTTTGAGCATATGCGGTAATAGGGCGTTTTTCCCAATTTACTCTATGATTCTCTCTTAAGACTAGGAGAAATTCTTGAAACCATGATGCTTTTCTGATTCTACTACCTAGGGAGAACATGAATCACGTTGTCTTTTCCAAATCTGATGTTTGTCTGGACCGGGAACCTCCGTTATGAAAGTGGAGTTTTGCGGTAATAGGCCGCTTTTTCCAAATTTACTCTTTGTTTCTCTCTTAAGAGAAGGAGAAATTCTTGAAACCATGATGTTTTTCTGATTCTACTACCTAGGGAGAACATAAATCACGTCGACTTTTTCAAATCTGATGTTTGTCTGGAACGGGAACCTCCATTATGAAAGTGGAGTTTTGGGTAATAGGCCGGTTTTTCAAATTTGTTCTTTGATTTTCTCTTAAGGCAAGGAGAGATTCTTGAAACCATGATGTTTTTCTGATTCTACTACCTAGAGAGAACATGAATCACATCGCCTTTTTGAAATCTCGTGTGTGTCTGGGCCGGGAACCTCAGTTCTTAAAGTTGAGTTTCACCGTCAATACAATAGACCTTTTGAGCATATGCGGTAATAGCGTGTTTTTCCCAATTTACTCTATGATTCTCTCTTAAGACTAGGAGAAATTCTTGAAACCATGATGCTTTTCTGATTCTACTACCTAGGGAGAACATGAATCACATCGACTTTTTGAAATCTGGTGTATGTCTGGGCCGGGAACCTCAGTTCTTAAAGTTGAGTTTCACCGTCAATACAATAGGCCTTTTGAGCATATGCGGTAATAGGCCGTTTTTCCCAATTTACTCTATGATTCTCTCTTAAGACTTGGAGAAATTCTTGAAACCATGATGCTTTTCTGATTCTACTACCTAGGGAGAACATGAATCACATCGACTTTTTGAAATCTGGTGTGTGTCTGGGCCGGGAACCTCAGTTCTTATAGTTGAGTTTCACCGTCAATACATTAGGCCTTTTGAGCATATGCGGTAATAGGCCGTTTTTCCCAATTTACTCTATGATTCTCTCTTAAGACTAGGAGAAATTCTTGAAACCATGATGCTTTTCTGATTCTACTACCTAGGGAGAACATGAATCACGTTGTCTTTTCCAAATCTGATGTTTGTCTGGACCGGGAACCTCCGTTATGAAAGTGGAGTTTTGCGGTAATAGGCCGCTTTTTCCAAATTTACTCTTTGATTCTCTCTTAAGAGAAGGAGAAATTCTTGAAACCATGATGCTTTTCTGATTCTACTACCTAGGGAGAACATGAATCACGTTGTCTTTTCCAAATCTGATGTTTGTCTGGACCGGGAACCTCCGTTATGAAAGTGGAGTTTTGCGTAATAGGCCGGTTTTTCAAATTTGTTCTTTGATTTTCTCTTTAGGCAAGGAGAGATTCTTGAAACCATGATGTTTTTCTGATTCTACTACCTAGGGAGAACATGAATCACATCGACTTTTTGAAATCTGCCGTGTGTCTGGGCCGGGAACCTCAGTTCTTAAAGCTGAGTTTCACCGTCAATACAATAGACCTTTTGAGCATATGCGGTAATAGCCCGTTTTTCCATATTTACTCTATGATTCTCTCTTAAGACTAGGAGAAATTCTTGAAACCATGATGCTTTTCTGATTCTACTACCTAGGGAGAACATGAATCACGTTGTCTTTTCCAAATCTGATCTTTGTCTGGACCGGGAACCTCCGTTATGAAAGTGGAGTTTTGCAGTAATAGGCCGGTTTATCAAATTTACTCTTTGATTTTCTCTAAAGGCAAGGAGAGATTCTTGAAACCATGATGTTTTTCTGATTCTACTATCTAGGGAGAACATGAATCACATCGCCTTTTTGAAATCTGGTGTGTGTCTGGGCCGGGAACCTCAGTTCTTAACGTTGAGTTTCACCGTCAATACAATAGACCTTTTGAGCATCTGCGGTAATAGGCCGTTTTTCCCAATTTACTCTATGATTCTCTCTTAAGGCTAGGAGAAATTCTTAAAACCATAATGCTTTTCTGATTCTACTACCTAGGGAGAACATGAATCACGTTGTCTTTTCCAAATCTGATGTTTGTCTGGACCGGGAACCTCCGTTATGAAAGTAGAGTTTTGCGGTAATAGGCCTGTTTATCAAATTTATTCTTTGATTTTCTCTTAAGGCAAGGAGAGATTCTTGAAACCATGATGTTTTTCTGATTCTACTACCTAGGGAGAACATGAATCACATCGCCTTTTTGAAATCTGGTGTGTGTCTGGGCCGGGAACCTCAGTTCTTAAAGTTGAGTTTCACCGTGAATACAATAGACCTTTTGAGCATATGCGGTAATAGGCCGTTTTTCCCAATTTACTCTATGATTCTCTCTTAAGACTAGGAGAAATTCTTGAAACCATGATGCTTTTCTGATTCTACTACCTAGGGAGAACATGAATCACATCGACTTTTTGAAATCTGGTGTATGTCTGGGCCGGGAACCTCAGTTCTTAAAGTTGAGTTTCACCGTCAATACAATAGGCCTTTTGAGCATATGCGGTAATAGGCCGTTTTTCCCAATTTACTCTATGATTCTCTCTTAAGACTAGGAGAAATTCTTGAAACCATGATGCTTTTCTGATTCTACTACCTAGGGAGAACATGAATCACATCGACTTTTTGAAATCTGGTGTGTGTCTGGGCCGGGAACCTCAGTTCTTATAGTTGAGTTTCACCGTCAATACATTAGGCCTTTTGAGCATATGCGGTAATAGGCCGTTTTTCCCAATTTACTCTATGATTCTCTCTTAAGACTAGGAGAAATTCTTGAAACCATGATGCTTTTCTGATTCTACTACCTAGGGAGAACATGAATCACGTTGTCTTTTCCAAATCTGATGTTTGTCTGGACCGGGAACCTCCGTTATGAAAGTGGAGTTTTGCGGTAATAGGCCGCTTTTTCCAAATTTACTCTTTGATTCTCTCTGAAGAGAAGGAGAAATTCTTGAAACCATGATGCTTTTCTGATTCTACTACCTAGGGAGAACATGAATCACGTTGTCTTTTCCAAATCTGATGTTTGTCTGGACCGGGAACCTCCGTTATGAAAGTGGAGTTTTGGGTAATAGGCCGGTTTTTCAAATTTGTTCTTTGATTTTCTCTTAAGGCAAGGAGAGATTCTTGAAACCATGATGTTTTTGTGATTCTACTACCTAGGGAGAACATGAATCACATCGACTTTTTGAAATCTGCCGTGTGTCTGGGCCGGGAACCTCAGTTCTTAAAGCTGAGTTTCACCGTCAATACAATAGACCTTTTGAGCATATGCGGTAATAGCCCGTTTTTCCATATTTACTCTATGATTCTCTCTTAAGACTAGGAGAAATTCTTGAAACCATGATGCTTTTCTGATTCTACTACCTAGGGAGAACATGAATCACGTTGTCTTTTCCAAATCTGATGTTTGTCTGGACCGGGAACCTCCGTTATGAAAGTGGAGTTTTGCAGTAATAGGCCGGTTTATCAAATTTACTCTTTGATTTTCTCTTAAGGCAAGGAGAGATTCTTGAAACCATGATGTTTTTCTGATTCTACTATCTAGGGAGAACATGAATCACATCGCCTTTTTGAAATCTGGTGTGTGTCTGGGCCGGGAACCTCAGTTCTTAACGTTGAGTTTCACCGTCAATACAATAGGCCTTTTGAGCATCTGCGGTAATAGGCCGTTTTTCCCAATTTACTCTATGATTCTCTCTTAAGGCTAGGAGAAATTCTTAAAACCATAATGCTTTTCTGATTCTACTACCTAGGGAGAACATGAATCACGTTGTCTTTTCCAAATCTGATGTTTGTCTGGACCGGGAACCTCCGTTATGAAAGTAGAGTTTTGCGGTAATAGGCCTGTTTATCAAATTTATTCTTTGATTTTCTCTTAAGGCAAGGAGAGATTCTTGAAACCATGATGTTTTTCTGATTCTACTACCTAGGGAGAACATGAATCACATCGCCTTTTTGAAATCTGGTGTGTGTCTGGGCCGGGAACCTCAGTTCTTAAAGTTGAGTTTCACCGTGAATACAATAGACCTTTTGAGCATATGCGGTAATAGGCCGTTTTTCCCAATTTACTCTATGATTCTCTCTTAAGACTAGGAGAAATTCTTGAAACCATGATGCTTTTCTGATTCTACTACCTAGGGAGAACATGAATCACATCGACTTTTTGAAATCTGGTGTGTGTCTGGGCCGGGAACCTCAGTTCTTAAAGTTGAGTTTCACCGTCAATACAATAGGCCTTTTGAGCATATGCGGTAATAGGGCGTTTTTCCCAATTTACTCTATGATTCTCTCTTAAGACTAGGAGAAATTCTTGAAACCATGATGCTTTTCTGATTCTACTACCTAGGGAGAACATGAATCACGTTGTCTTTTCCAAATCTGATGTTTGTCTGGACCGGGAACCTCCGTTATGAAAGTGGAGTTTTGCGGTAATAGGCCGCTTTTTCCAAATTTACTCTTTGTTTCTCTCTTAAGAGAAGGAGAAATTCTTGAAACCATGATGTTTTTCTGATTCTACTACCTAGGGAGAACATAAATCACGTCGACTTTTTCAAATCTGATGTTTGTCTGGAACGGGAACCTCCATTATGAAAGTGGAGTTTTGGGTAATAGGCCGGTTTTTCAAATTTGTTCTTTGATTTTCTCTTAAGGCAAGGAGAGATTCTTGAAACCATGATGTTTTTCTGATTCTACTACCTAGAGAGAACATGAATCACATCGCCTTTTTGAAATCTCGTGTGTGTCTGGGCCGGGAACCTCAGTTCTTAAAGTTGAGTTTCACCGTCAATACAATAGACCTTTTGAGCATATGCGGTAATAGCGTGTTTTTCCCAATTTACTCTATGATTCTCTCTTAAGACTAGGAGAAATTCTTGAAACCATGATGCTTTTCTGATTCTACTACCTAGGGAGAACATGAATCACATCGACTTTTTGAAATCTGGTGTATGTCTGGGCCGGGAACCTCAGTTCTTAAAGTTGAGTTTCACCGTCAATACAATAGGCCTTTTGAGCATATGCGGTAATAGGCCGTTTTTCCCAATTTACTCTATGATTCTCTCTTAAGACTTGGAGAAATTCTTGAAACCATGATGCTTTTCTGATTCTACTACCTAGGGAGAACATGAATCACATCGACTTTTTGAAATCTGGTGTGTGTCTGGGCCGGGAACCTCAGTTCTTATAGTTGAGTTTCACCGTCAATACATTAGGCCTTTTGAGCATATGCGGTAATAGGCCGTTTTTCCCAATTTACTCTATGATTCTCTCTTAAGACTAGGAGAAATTCTTGAAACCATGATGCTTTTCTGATTCTACTACCTAGGGAGAACATGAATCACGTTGTCTTTTCCAAATCTGATGTTTGTCTGGACCGGGAACCTCCGTTATGAAAGTGGAGTTTTGCGGTAATAGGCCGCTTTTTCCAAATTTACTCTTTGATTCTCTCTTAAGAGAAGGAGAAATTCTTGAAACCATGATGCTTTTCTGATTCTACTACCTAGGGAGAACATGAATCACGTTGTCTTTTCCAAATCTGATGTTTGTCTGGACCGGGAACCTCCGTTATGAAAGTGGAGTTTTGCGTAATAGGCCGGTTTTTCAAATTTGTTCTTTGATTTTCTCTTTAGGCAAGGAGAGATTCTTGAAACCATGATGTTTTTCTGATTCTACTACCTAGGGAGAACATGAATCACATCGACTTTTTGAAATCTGCCGTGTGTCTGGGCCGGGAACCTCAGTTCTTAAAGCTGAGTTTCACCGTCAATACAATAGACCTTTTGAGCATATGCGGTAATAGCCCGTTTTTCCATATTTACTCTATGATTCTCTCTTAAGACTAGGAGAAATTCTTGAAACCATGATGCTTTTCTGATTCTACTACCTAGGGAGAACATGAATCACGTTGTCTTTTCCAAATCTGATGTTTGTCTGGACCGGGAACCTCCGTTATGAAAGTGGAGTTTTGCAGTAATAGGCCGGTTTATCAAATTTACTCTTTGATTTTCTCTAAAGGCAAGGAGAGATTCTTGAAACCATGATGTTTTTCTGATTCTACTATCTAGGGAGAACATGAATCACATCGCCTTTTTGAAATCTGGTGTGTGTCTGGGCCGGGAACCTCAGTTCTTAACGTTGAGTTTCACCGTCAATACAATAGGCCTTTTGAGCATCTGCGGTAATAGGCCGTTTTTCCCAATTTACTCTATGATTCTCTCTTAAGGCTAGGAGAAATTCTTAAAACCATAATGCTTTTCTGATTCTACTACCTAGGGAGAACATGAATCACGTTGTCTTTTCCAAATCTGATGTTTGTCTGGACCGGGAACCTCCGTTATGAAAGTAGAGTTTTGCGGTAATAGGCCTGTTTATCAAATTTATTCTTTGATTTTCTCTTAAGGCAAGGAGAGATTCTTGAAACCATGATGTTTTTCTGATTCTACTACCTAGGGAGAACATGAATCACATCGCCTTTTTGAAATCTGGTGTGTGTCTGGGCCGGGAACCTCAGTTCTTAAAGTTGAGTTTCACCGTGAATACAATAGACCTTTTGAGCATATGCGGTAATAGGCCGTTTTTCCCAATTTACTCTATGATTCTCTCTTAAGACTAGGAGAAATTCTTGAAACCATGATGCTTTTCTGATTCTACTACCTAGGGAGAACATGAATCACATCGACTTTTTGAAATCTGGTGTGTGTCTGGGCCGGGAACCTCAGTTCTTAAAGTTGAGTTTCACCGTCAATACAATAGGCCTTTTGAGCATATGCGGTAATAGGGCGTTTTTCCCAATTTACTCTATGATTCTCTCTTAAGACTAGGAGAAATTCTTGAAACCATGATGCTTTTCTGATTCTACTACCTAGGGAGAACATGAATCACGTTGTCTTTTCCAAATCTGATGTTTGTCTGGACCGGGAACCTCCGTTATGAAAGTGGAGTTTTGCGGTAATAGGCCGCTTTTTCCAAATTTACTCTTTGTTTCTCTCTTAAGAGAAGGAGAAATTCTTGAAACCATGATGTTTTTCTGATTCTACTACCTAGGGACAACATAAATCACGTCGACTTTTTCAAATCTGATGTTTGTCTGGAACGGGAACCTCCATTATGAAAGTGGAGTTTTGGGTAATAGGCCGGTTTTTCAAATTTGTTCTTTGATTTTCTCTTAAGGCAAGGAGAGATTCTTGAAACCATGATGTTTTTCTGATTCTACTACCTAGAGAGAACATGAATCACATCGCCTTTTTGAAATCTCGTGTGTGTCTGGGCCGGGAACCTCAGTTCTTAAAGTTGAGTTTCACCGTCAATACAATAGACCTTTTGAGCATATGCGGTAATAGGGTGTTTTTCCCAATTTACTCTATGATTCTCTCTTAAGACTAGGAGAAATTCTTGAAACCATGATGCTTTTCTGATTCTACTACCTAGGGAGAACATGAATCACATCGACTTTTTGAAATCTGGTGTATGTCTGGGCCGGGAACCTCAGTTCTTAAAGTTGAGTTTCACCGTCAATACAATAGGCCTTTTGAGCATATGCGGTAATAGGCCGTTTTTCCCAATTTACTCTTTGATTCTCTCTTAAGACTAGGAGAAATTCTTGAAACCATGATGCTTTTCTGATTCTACTACCTAGGGAGAACATGAATCACATCGACTTTTTGAAATCTGGTGTGTGTCTGGGCCGGGAACCTCAGTTCTTATAGTTGAGTTTCACCGTCAATACATTAGGCCTTTTGAGCATATGCGGTAATAGGCCGTTTTTCCCAATTTACTCTATGATTCTCTCTTAAGACTAGGAGAAATTCTTGAAACCATGATGCTTTTCTGATTCTACTACCTAGGGAGAACATGAATCACGTTGTCTTTTCCAAATCTGATGTTTGTCTGGACCGGGAACCTCCGTTATGAAAGTGGAGTTTTGCGGTAATAGGCCGCTTTTTCCAAATTTACTCTTTGATTCTCTCTTAAGAGAAGGAGAAATTCTTGAAACCATGATGCTTTTCTGATTCTACTACCTAGGGAGAACATGAATCACGTTGTCTTTTCCAAATCTGATGTTTGTCTGGACCGGGAACCTCCGTTATGAAAGTGGAGTTTTGGGTAATAGGCCGGTTTTTCAAATTTGTTCTTTGATTTTCTCTTTAGGCAAGGAGAGATTCTTGAAACCATGATGTTTTTCTGATTCTACTACCTAGGGAGAACATGAATCACATCGACTTTTTGAAATCTGCCGTGTGTCTGGGCCGGGAACCTCAGTTCTTAAAGCTGAGTTTCACCGTCAATACAATAGACCTTTTGAGCATATGCGGTAATAGCCCGTTTTTCCATATTTACTCTATGATTCTCTCTTAAGACTAGGAGAAATTCTTGAAACCATGATGCTTTTCTGATTCTACTACCTAGGGAGAACATGAATCACATTGACTTTTTGAAATCTGGTGTGTGTCTGGGCCGGGAACCTCAGTTCTTAAGGTTGAGTTTCCCCGTCAATACAATAGGCCTTTTGAGTATATGCGGTAATAGGCCGTTTTTCCTAATTTACTCTTGGATTCTCTCTTAAGAGAAGGAGAAATTCTTGAAACCATGATGTTTTTCTGATTCTACTACCTAGGGAGAACATGAATCACGTCGTCTTTTTCAAATCTGATGTTTGTCTGGACCATGAACCTCCGTTATGAAAGTGGAGTTTTGCGGTAATAGGCCGCTTTTTCCAAATTTACTCTTTCATTCTCTCTTAAGAGAAGGAGAAATTCTTAAAACCATGAGGTTTTTCTGATTCTACTTCCTAGGGAGAACATCAATCACGTCGTCTTTTTCAAATCTGATGTTTGTCTGGACCAGGAACCTCCGTTATGAAAGTGGAGTTTTGCCGTAATAGGCCGGTTTATCAAATTTATTTTTGATTTTCTCTTAAGGCAAGGAGAGATTCGTGAAACCATGATGTTTTTCTGATTCTACTACCTAGGAAGAACATGAATCACATCGCCTTTTTGAAATCTGGTGTGTGTCTGGGCCGGGAACCTCAGTTCTTAAAGTTGAGTTTCACCGTCAATACAATAGGCCTTTTGAGCATATGCGGTAATAGGCGGTTTTTCCCAAATTACTCTATGAATCTCTCTTAAGACTAGGAGAAATTCTTGAAACCATAATGCTTTTCTGATTCTACTACCTAGGGAGAACATGAATCACGTTGTCTTTTACAAATCTGATGTTTGTCTGGACCGGGAACCTCCGTTATGAAAGTGGAGTTTTGCAGTAATAGGCCGGTTTATCAAATTTACTCTTTGATTTTCTCTTAAGGCAAGGAGAGATTCTTGAAACCATGATGTTTTTCTGATTCTACTATCTAGGGAGAACATGAATCACATCGCCTTTTTGAAATCTGGTGTGTGTCTGGGCCGGGAACCTCAGTTCTTAACGTTGAGTTTCACCGTCAATACAATAGGCCTTTTGAGCATCTGCGGTAATAGGCCGTTTTTCCCAATTTACTCTATGATTCTCTCTTAAGGCTAGGAGAAATTCTTGAAACCATAATGCTTTTCTGATTCTACTACCTAGGGAGAACATGAATCACGTTGTCTTTTCCAAATCTGATGTTTGTCTGGACCGGGAACCTCCGTTATGAAAGTAGAGTTTTGCGGTAATAGGCCGGTTTATCAAATTTATTCTTTGATTTTCTCTTAAGGCAAGGAGAGATTCTTGAAACCATGATGTTTTTCTGATTCTACTACCTAGGGAGAACATGAATCACATCGCCTTTTTGAAATCTGGTGTGTGTCTGGGCCGGGAACCTCAGTTCTTAAAGTTGAGTTTCACCGTGAATACAATAGACCTTTTGAGCATATGCGGTAATAGGCCGTTTTTCCCAATTTACTCTATGATTCTCTCTTAAGACTAGGAGAAATTCTTGAAACCATGATGCTTTTCTGATTCTACTACCTAGGGAGAACATGAATCACATCGACTTTTTGAAATCTGGTGTGTGTCTGGGCCGGGAACCTCAGTTCTTAAAGTTGAGTTTCACCGTCAATACAATAGGCCTTTTGAGCATATGCGGTAATAGCCCGTTTTTCCCAATTTACTCTATGATTCTCTCTTAAGACAAGGAGAAATTCTTGAAACCATGATGCTTTTCTGATTCTACTACCTAGGGAGAACATGAATCACGTTGTCTTTTCCAAATCTGATGTTTGTCTGGACCGGGAACCTCCGTTATGAAAGTGGAGTTTTGCGGTAATAGGCCGCTTTTTCCAAATTTACTCTTTGTTTCTCTCTTAAGAGAAGGAGAAATTCTTGAAACCATGATGTTTTTCTGATTCTACTACCTAGGGAGAACATAAATCACGTCGACTTTTTCAAATCTGATGTTTGTCTGGAACGGGAACCTCCATTATGAAAGTGGAGTTTTGGGTAATAGGCCGGTTTTTCAAATTTGTTCTTTGATTTTCTCTTAAGGCAAGGAGAGATTCTTGAAACCATGATGCTTTTCTGATTCTACTACCTAGGGAGAACATGAATCACATCGACTTTTTGAAATCTGGTGTATGTCTGGGCCGGGAACCTCAGTTCTTAAAGTTGAGTTTCACCGTCAATACAATAGGCCTTTTGAGCATATGCGGTAATAGGCCGTTTTTCCCAATTTACTCTATGATTCTCTCTTAAGACTAGGAGAAATTCTTGAAACCATGATGCTTTTCTGATTCTACTACCTAGGGAGAACATGAATCACATCGACTTTTTGAAATCTGGTGTGTGTCTGGGCCGGGAACCTCAGTTCTTATAGTTGAGTTTCACCGTCAATACATTAGGCCTTTTGAGCATATGCGGTAATAGGCCGTTTTTCCCAATTTACTCTATGATTCTCTCTTAAGACTAGGAGAAATTCTTGAAACCATGATGCTTTTCTGATTCTACTACCTAGGGAGAACATGAATCACGTTGTCTTTTCCAAATCTGATGTTTGTCTGGACCGGGAACCTCCGTTATGAAAGTGGAGTTTTGCGGTAATAGGCCGCTTTTTCCAAATTTACTCTTTGATTCTCTCTTAAGAGAAGGAGAAATTCTTGAAACCATGATGCTTTTCTGATTCTACTACCTAGGGAGAACATGAATCACGTTGTCTTTTCCAAATCTGATGTTTGTCTGGACCGGGAACCTCCGTTATGAAAGTGGAGTTTTGGGTAATAGGCCGGTTTTTCAAATTTGTTCTTTGATTTTCTCTTTAGGCAAGGAGAGATTCTTGAAACCATGATGTTTTTCTGATTCTACTACCTAGGGAGAACATGAATCACATCGACTTTTTGAAATCTGCCGTGTGTCTGGGCCGGGAACCTCAGTTCTTAAAGCTGAGTTTCACCGTCAATACAATAGACCTTTTGAGCATATGCGGTAATAGCCCGTTTTTCCATATTTACTCTATGATTCTCTCTTAAGACTAGGAGAAATTCTTGAAACCATGATGCTTTTCTGATTCTACTACCTAGGGAGAACATGAATCACATTGACTTTTTGAAATCTGGTGTGTGTCTGGGCCGGGAACCTCAGTTCTTAAGGTTGAGTTTCCCCGTCAATACAATAGGCCTTTTGAGTATATGCGGTAATAGGCCGTTTTTCCTAATTTACTCTTGGATTCTCTCTTAAGAGAAGGAGAAATTCTTGAAACCATGATGTTTTTCTGATTCTACTACCTAGGGAGAACATGAATCACGTCGTCTTTTTCAAATCTGATGTTTGTCTGGACCATGAACCTCCGTTATGAAAGTGGAGTTTTGCGGTAATAGGCCGCTTTTTCCAAATTTACTCTTTCATTCTCTCTTAAGAGAAGGAGAAATTCTTAAAACCATGAGGTTTTTCTGATTCTACTTCCTAGGGAGAACATCAATCACGTCGTCTTTTTCAAATCTGATGTTTGTCTGGACCAGGAACCTCCGTTATGAAAGTGGAGTTTTGCCGTAATAGGCCGGTTTATCAAATTTATTTTTGATTTTCTCTTAAGGCAAGGAGAGATTCGTGAAACCATGATGTTTTTCTGATTCTACTACCTAGGAAGAACATGAATCACATCGCCTTTTTGAAATCTGGTGTGTGTCTGGGCCGGGAACCTCAGTTCTTAAAGTTGAGTTTCACCGTCAATACAATAGGCCTTTTGAGCATATGCGGTAATAGGCGGTTTTTCCCAAATTACTCTATGAATCTCTCTTAAGACTAGGAGAAATTCTTGAAACCATAATGCTTTTCTGATTCTACTACCTAGGGAGAACATGAATCACGTTGTCTTTTACAAATCTGATGTTTGTCTGGACCGGGAACCTCCGTTATGAAAGTGGAGTTTTGCAGTAATAGGCCGGTTTATCAAATTTACTCTTTGATTTTCTCTTAAGGCAAGGAGAGATTCTTGAAACCATGATGTTTTTCTGATTCTACTATCTAGGGAGAACATGAATCACATCGCCTTTTTGAAATCTGGTGTGTGTCTGGGCCGGGAACCTCAGTTCTTAACGTTGAGTTTCACCGTCAATACAATAGGCCTTTTGAGCATCTGCGGTAATAGGCCGTTTTTCCCAATTTACTCTATGATTCTCTCTTAAGACTAGGAGAAATTCTTGAAACCATGATGCTTTTCTGATTCTACTACCTAGGGAGAACATGAATCACGTTGTCTTTTCCAAATCTGATGTTTGTCTGGACCGGGAACCTCCGTTATGAAAGTGGAGTTTTGCGGTAATAGGCCGCTTTTTCCAAATTTACTCTTTGATTCTCTCTTAAGAGAAGGAGAAATTCTTGAAACCATGATGCTTTTCTGATTCTACTACCTAGGGAGAACATGAATCACGTTGTCTTTTCCAAATCTGATGTTTGTCTGGACCGGGAACCTCCGTTATGAAAGTGGAGTTTTGGGTAATAGGCCGGTTTTTCAAATTTGTTCTTTGATTTTCTCTTTAGGCAAGGAGAGATTCTTGAAACCATGATGTTTTTCTGATTCTACTACCTAGGGAGAACATGAATCACATCGACTTTTTGAAATCTGCCGTGTGTCTGGGCCGGGAACCTCAGTTCTTAAAGCTGAGTTTCACCGTCAATACAATAGACCTTTTGAGCATATGCGGTAATAGCCCGTTTTTCCATATTTACTCTATGATTCTCTCTTAAGACTAGGAGAAATTCTTGAAACCATGATGCTTTTCTGATTCTACTACCTAGGGAGAACATGAATCACATTGACTTTTTGAAATCTGGTGTGTGTCTGGGCCGGGAACCTCAGTTCTTAAGGTTGAGTTTCCCCGTCAATACAATAGGCCTTTTGAGTATATGCGGTAATAGGCCGTTTTTCCTAATTTACTCTTGGATTCTCTCTTAAGAGAAGGAGAAATTCTTGAAACCATGATGTTTTTCTGATTCTACTATCTAGGGAGAACATGAATCACGTCGTCTTTTTCAAATCTGATGTTTGTCTGGACCATGAACCTCCGTTATGAAAGTGGAGTTTTGCGGTAATAGGCCGCTTTTTCCAAATTTACTCTTTCATTCTCTCTTAAGAGAAGGAGAAATTCTTAAAACCATGAGGTTTTTCTGATTCTACTTCCTAGGGAGAACATCAATCACGTCGTCTTTTTCAAATCTGATGTTTGTCTGGACCAGGAACCTCCGTTATGAAAGTGGAGTTTTGCCGTAATAGGCCGGTTTATCAAATTTATTTTTGATTTTCTCTTAAGGCAAGGAGAGATTCGTGAAACCATGATGTTTTTCTGATTCTACTACCTAGGAAGAACATGAATCACATCGCCTTTTTGAAATCTGGTGTGTGTCTGGGCCGGGAACCTCAGTTCTTAAAGTTGAGTTTCACCGTCAATACAATAGGCCTTTTGAGCATATGCGGTAATAGGCGGTTTTTCCCAAATTACTCTATGAATCTCTCTTAAGACTAGGAGAAATTCTTGAAACCATAATGCTTTTCTGATTCTACTACCTAGGGAGAACATGAATCACGTTGTCTTTTACAAATCTGATGTTTGTCTGGACCGGGAACCTCCGTTATGAAAGTGGAGTTTTGCAGTAATAGGCCGGTTTATCAAATTTACTCTTTGATTTTCTCTTAAGGCAAGGAGAGATTCTTGAAACCATGATGTTTTTCTGATTCTACTATCTAGGGAGAACATGAATCACATCGCCTTTTTGAAATCTGGTGTGTGTCTGGGCCGGGAACCTCAGTTCTTAACGTTGAGTTTCACCGTCAATACAATAGGCCTTTTGAGCATCTGCGGTAATAGGCCGTTTTTCCCAATTTACTCTATGATTCTCTCTTAAGGCTAGGAGAAATTCTTGAAACCATAATGCTTTTCTGATTCTACTACCTAGGGAGAACATGAATCACGTTGTCTTTTCCAAATCTGATGTTTGTCTGGACCGGGAACCTCCGTTATGAAAGTAGAGTTTCGCGGTAATAGGCCGGTTTATCAAATTTATTCTTTGATTTTCTCTTAAGGCAAGGAGAGATTCTTGAAACCATGATGTTTTTCTGATTCTACTACCTAGGGAGAACATGAATCACATCGCCTTTTTGAAATCTGGTGTGTGTCTGGGCCGGGAACCTCAGTTCTTAAAGTTGAGTTTCACCGTGAATACAATAGACCTTTTGAGCATATGCGGTAATAGGCCGTTTTTCCCAATTTACTCTATGATTCTCTCTTAAGACTAGGAGAAATTCTTGAAACCATGATGCTTTTCTGATTCTACTACCTAGGGAGAACATGAATCACATCGACTTTTTGAAATCTGGTGTGTGTCTGGGCCGGGAACCTCAGTTCTTAAAGTTGAGTTTCACCGTCAATACAATAGGCCTTTTGAGCATATGCGGTAATAGCCCGTTTTTCCCAATTTACTCTATGATTCTCTCTTAAGACTAGGAGAAATTCTTGAAACCATGATGCTTTTCTGATTCTACTACCTAGGGAGAACATGAATCACGTTGTCTTTTCCAAATCTGATGTTTGTCTGGACCGGGAACCTCCGTTATGAAAGTGGAGTTTTGCGGTAATAGGCCGCTTTTTCCAAATTTACTCTTTGTTTCTCTCTTAAGAGAAGGAGAAATTCTTGAAACCATGATGTTTTTCTGATTCTACCTAGGGAGAACATAAATCACGTCGACTTTTTCAAATCTGATGTTTGTCTGGAACGGGAACCTCCATTATGAAAGTGGAGTTTTGGGTAATAGGCCGGTTTTTCAAATTTGTTCTTTGATTTTCTCTTAAGGCAAGGAGAGATTCTTGAAACCATGATGTTTTTCTGATTCTACTATCTAGGGAGAACATGAATCACATCGCCTTTTTGAAATCTGGTGTGTGTCTGGGCCGGGAACCTCAGTTCTTAAAGTTGAGTTTCACCGTCAATACAATAGACCTTTTGAGCATATGCGGTAATAGGGTGTTTTTCCCAATTTACTCTATGATTCTCTCTTAAGACTAGGAGAAATTCTTGAAACCATGATGCTTTTCTGATTCTACCACCTAGGGAGAACATGAATCACATCGACTTTTTGAAATCTGGTGTATGTCTGGGCCGGGAACCTCAGTTCTTAAAGTTGAGTTTCACCGTCAATACAATAGGCCTTTTGAGCATATGCGGTAATAGGCCGTTTTTCCCAATTTACTCTATGATTCTCTCTTAAGACTAGGAGAAATTCTTGAAACCATGATGCTTTTCTGATTCTACTACCTAGGGAGAACATGAATCACATCGACTTTTTGAAATCTGGTGTGTGTCTGGGCCGGGAACCTCAGTTCTTATAGTTGAGTTTCACCGTCAATACATTAGGCCTTTTGAGCATATGCGGTAATAGGCCGTTTTTCCCAATTTACTCTATGATTCTCTCTTAAGACTAGGAGAAATTCTTGAAACCATGATGCTTTTCTGATTCTACTACCTAGGGAGAACATGAATCACGTTGTCTTTTCCAAATCTGATGTTTGTCTGGACCGGGAACCTCCGTTATGAAAGTGGAGTTTTGCGGTAATAGGCCGGTTTATCAAATTTACTCTTTGATTTTCTCTTAAGGCAAGGAGAGATTCTTGAAACCATGATGTTTTTCTGATTCTACTACCTAGGGATAACATGAATCACATCGCCTTTTTGAAATCTGGTGTGTGTCTGGGCCGGGAACCTCAGTTCTTAAAGTTGAGTTTCACCGTGAATACAATAGACCTTTTGAGCATATGCGGTAATAGGCCGTTTTTCCCAATTTACTCTATGATTCTCTCTTAAGACTAGGAGAAATTCTTGAAACCATGATGCTTTTCTGATTCTACTACCTAGGGAGAACATGAATCATATCGACTTTTTGAAATCTGGTGTGTGTCTGGGCCGGGAACCTCAGTTCTTAAAGTTGAGTTTCACCGTCAATACAATAGGCCTTTTGAGCATATGCGGTAATAGGGCGTTTTTCCCAATTTACTCTATGATTCTCTCTTAAGACTAGGAGAAATTCTTGAAACCATGATGCTTTTCTGATTCTACTACCTAGGGAGAACATGAATCACGTTGTCTTTTCCAAATCTGATGTTTGTCTGGACCGGGAACCTCCGTTATGAAAGTGGAGTTTTGCGGTAATAGGCCGCTTTTTCCAAATTTACTCTTTGTTTCTCTCTTAAGAGAAGGAGAAATTCTTGAAACCATGATGTTTTTCTGATTCTACTACCTAGGGAGAACATAAATCACGTCGACTTTTTCAAATCTGATGTTTGTCTGGAACGGGAACCTCCATTATGAAAGTGGAGTTTTGGGTAATAGGCCGGTTTTTCAAATTTGTTCTTTGATTTTCTCTTAAGGCAAGGAGAGATTCTTGAAACCATGATGTTTTTCTGATTCTACTATCTAGGGAGAACATGAATCACATCGCCTTTTTGAAATCTGGTGTGTGTCTGGGCCGGGAACCTCAGTTCTTAAAGTTGAGTTTCACCGTCAATACAATAGACCTTTTGAGCATATGCGGTAATAGGGTGTTTTTCCCAATTTACTCTATGATTCTCTCTTAAGACTAGGAGAAATTCTTGAAACCATGATGCTTTTCTGATTCTACCACCTAGGGAGAACATGAATCACATCGACTTTTTGAAATCTGGTGTATGTCTGGGCCGGGAACCTCAGTTCTTAAAGTTGAGTTTCACCGTCAATACAATAGGCCTTTTGAGCATATGCGGTAATAGGCCGTTTTTCCCAATTTACTCTATGATTCTCTCTTAAGACTAGGAGAAATTCTTGAAACCATGATGCTTTTCTGATTCTACTACCTAGGGAGAACATGAATCACATCGACTTTTTGAAATCTGGTGTGTGTCTGGGCCGGGAACCTCAGTTCTTATAGTTGAGTTTCACCGTCAATACATTAGGCCTTTTGAGCATATGCGGTAATAGGCCGTTTTTCCCAATTTACTCTATGATTCTCTCTTAAGACTAGGAGAAATTCTTGAAACCATGATGCTTTTCTGATTCTACTACCTAGGGAGAACATGAATCACGTTGTCTTTTCCAAATCTGATGTTTGTCTGGACCGGGAACCTCCGTTATGAAAGTGGAGTTTTGCGGTAATAGGCCGGTTTATCAAATTTACTCTTTGATTTTCTCTTAAGGCAAGGAGAGATTCTTGAAACCATGATGTTTTTCTGATTCTACTACCTAGGGATAACATGAATCACATCGCCTTTTTGAAATCTGGTGTGTTTCTGGGCCGGGAACCTCAGTTCTTAAAGTTGAGTTTCACCGTGAATACAATAGACCTTTTGAGCATATGCGGTAATAGGCCGTTTTTCCCAATTTACTCTATGATTCTCTCTTAAGACTAGGAGAAATTCTTGAAACCATGATGCTTTTCTGATTCTACTACCTAGGGAGAACATGAATCACGTTGTCTTTTCCAAATCTGATGTTTGCCTGTACCGGGAACCTCCGTTATGAAACTGGAGTTTTGCGGTAATAGGCCGCTTTTTCCAAATTTACTCTTTGATTCTCTCATAAGAGAAGGAGAAATTCTTGAAACCATGATGCTTTTCTGATTCTACTACCTAGGGAGAACATGAATCACGTTGTCTTTTCCAAATCTGATGTTTGCCTGGACCGGGAACCTCCGTTATGAACGTGGAGTTTTGCCGTAATAGGCCGCTTTTTCCAAAATTATTCTTTGATTCTCTCTTAAGGCAAGGAGAGATTTTTGAAACCATGATGTTTTTCTGATTCTACTACCTAGGGAGAACATAAATCAAATCGCCTTTTTGAAATCTTGTGTGTGTCTGGGCCGGGAACCTCAGTTCTTAAAGTTGAGTTTCACCGTCAATACAATAGGCCTTTTGAGCATATGCGATAATAGGCCCTTTTTCCCAATTTACTCTATGATTCTCTCTTAAGACTAGGAGAAATTCTTGAAACCATGATGCTTTTCTGATTCTACTACCTAGGGAGAACATGAATCACGTTGTCTTTTCCAAATCTGATGTTTGTCTCGACCGGGAACCTCCATTATGAAAGTGGAGTTTTGGGTAATACGCCGGTTTTTCAAATTTGTTCTTTGATTTTCTCTTAAGGGAAGGAAAAATTCTTGAAACCATGATGTTCTTCTGATTCTACTACCTAGGGAGAACATGAATCACATCGACTTTTTGAAATCTGGTGTGTGTCTGGGCCGGGAACCTCAGTTCTTAAAGCTGAGTTTCACCGTCAATACAATAGACCTTTTGAGCATATGCGGTAATAGCCCGTTTTTCCCAATTTACTCTATGATTCTCTCTTAAGACAAGGAGAAATTCTTGAAACCATGATGCTTTTCTGATTGTACTACCTAGGGAGAACATGAATCACGTTGTCTTTTCCAAATCTGATGTTTGTCTGGACCGGGAACCTCCATTATGAAAGTGGATTTTTGCGGTAATAGGCCGGTTTTTCCAAATTTACTCTTTGATTCTCTCTTAAGAGAAGGAGAAATTCTTGAAACCATGATGTTTTTCTGATTCTACTACCTAGGGAGAACATGAACCACGTCGTCTTTTCCAAATCTGATGTTTGTCTGGACCGGGAACCTCCATTATGAAAGTGGAGTTTTGCGGTAATAGGCCGCTTTTTCCAAATTTACTCTTTGATTCTCTCTTAAGAGAAGGAGAAATTCTTAAAACCATGAGGTTTTTCTGATTCTACTTCCTAGGGAGAACATGAACCACGTCGTCTTTTCCAAATCTGATGTTTGTCTGGACCGGGAACCTCCGTTATGAAACTGGAGTTTTGCGGTAATAGGCCGCTTTTTCCAAATTTACTCTTTGATTCTCTCTTAAGAAAAGGAGAAATTCTTAAAACCATGAGGTTTTTCTGATTCTACTTCCTAGGGAGAACATGAATCACATGGCCTTTTTGAAATCTGGTGTGTGTCTGGGCCGGGAACCTCAGTTCTTAAAGTTGAGTTTCACCGTCAATACAATGGGCCTTTTGAGCATCTGCGGTAATAGGCCGTTTTTCCCAATTTACTCTATGATTCTCTCTTAAGAGAAGGAGAAATTCTTAAAACGATGAGTTTTTTCTGATTCTACTACCTAGGGAGAACATAAATCACATCGCCTTTTTGAAAGCTGGTGTGTGTCTGGGCCGGGAACCTCAGTTCTTAAAGTTGAGTTTCACCGTCAATACAATAGGCCTTTTGAGCATATGCGATAATAGGCTGTTTTTCCCAATTTACTCTATGATTCTCTCTTAAGACTAGGAGAAATTCTTGAAACCATGATGCTTTTCTGATTCTACTACCTAGGGAGAACATGAATCACGTTGTCTTTTCCAAATCTGATGTTTGTCTCGACCGGGAACCTCCATTATGAAAGTGGAGTTTTGGGTAATACGCCAGTTTTTCAAATTTGTTCTTTGATTTTCTCTTAAGGGAAGAAAAAATTCTTGAAACCATGATGTTCTTCTGATTCTTCTACCTAGGGAGAACATGAATCACATCGACTTTTTGAAATCTGGTGTGTGTCTGGACCGGGAACCTCAGTTCTTAAAGCTGAGTTTCACCGTTAATACAATAGACCTTTTGAGCATATGCGGTAATAGCCCGTTTTTCCCAATTTACTCTATGATTCTCTCTTAAGACAAGGAGAAATTCTTGAAACCATGATGCTTTTCTGATTCTACTACCTAGGGAGAACATGAATCACGTTGTCTTTTCCAAATCTGATGTTTGTCTGGACCGGGAACCTCCATTATGAATATGGAGTTTTGCGGTAATAGGCCGGTTTTTCAAAATTTTCTCTTTGATTCTCTCTTAAGAGAAGGAGAAATTCTTGAAACCATGATGTTTTTCTGATTCTACTACCTAGGGAGAACATGAACCACGTCGTCTTTTTCAAATCTGATGTTTGTCTGGACCGGGAACCTCAGTTCTTAAAGTTGAGTTTCACCGTCAATGCAATAGACCTTTTGAGCATATGCGGTAATAGGCCTTTTTTCCCAATTTACTCTATGATTCTCTCTTAAGACTAGGAGAAATACTTGAAACCATGATGCTTTTCTGATTCTACTACCTAGGGAGAACATGAATCACATCGACTTTTTGAAATCTGGTGTGTGTCTGGGCCGGGAACCTCAGTTCTTAAAGTTGAGTTTCACCGTCAATACAATAGGCCTTTTGAGCATATGCGGTAATAGGCCGTTTTTCCCAATTTACTCTATGATTCTCTCTTAAGACTAGGAGAAATTCTTGAAACCATGATGCTTTTCTGATTCTACTACCTACGGAGAACATGAATCACGTTGTCTTTTCCAAATCTGATGTTTGTCTGGACCGGGAACCTCCGTTATGAAAGTGGAGTTTTGCGGTAATAGGCCGCTTTTTCCAAATTTACTCTTTGATTCTCTCTTAAAAGAAGGAGAAATTCTTGAAACCATGATGCTTTTCTGATTCTACTACCTAGGGAGAACATGAATCACGTTGTCTTTTCCAAATCTGAGGTTTGTCTGGACCGGGAACCTCCGTTACGAAAGTGGAGTTTTGCGGTAATAGGCCGCTTTTTCCAAATTTACTCTTTGATTCTCTCTTAAGAGAAGGAGAAATTCTTGAAACCATGATGTTTTTCTGATTTTACTACCTACGGAGAACATAAATCACGTTGTCTTTTCCAAATCTGATGTTTGCCTGGACCGGGAACCTCCGTTATGAAAGTGGAGTTTTGCGGTAATAGGCCGCTTTTTCCAAATTTACTCTTTGATTCTCTCATAAGAGAAGGAGAAATTCTTGAAACCATGATGCTTTTCTGATTCTACTACCTAGGGAGAACATGAATCACGTTGTCTTTTCCAAATGTGATGTTTGTCTGGACCGGGAACCTCCATTATGAAAGTGGAGTTTTGCGGTAATAGGCCGCTTTTTCCAAATTTACTCTTTGATTCTCTCATAAGAGAAGGAGAAATTCTTAAAACCATGAGGTTTTTCTGATTCTACTTCCTAGGGAGAACATGAATCACGTCGTCTTTTTCAAATCTGATGTTTGTCTGGACCGGGAACCTCAGTTCTTAAAGTTGAGTTTCACCGTCAATGCAATAGACCTTTTGAGCATACGTGGTAATAGGCCTTTTTCCCAATTTACTCTATGATTCTGTCTTAAGACTAGGAGAAATACTTGAAACCATGATGCTTTTCTGATTCTACTACCTAGGGAGAACATGAATCACATCGACTTTTTGAAATCTGGTGTGTGTCTGGGCCGGGAACCTCAGTTCTTAAAGTTGAGTTTCACCGTCAATACTATAGGCCTTTTGAGCATATGTGGTAATAGGCCGTTTTTCCCAATTTACTCTATGATTCTCTCTTAAGACTAGGAGAAATTCTTGAAACCATGATGCTTTTCTGATTCTACTACCTAGGGAGAACATGAATCACGTTGTCTTTTCCAAATGTGATGTTTGTCTGGACCGGGAACCTCCGTTATGAAAGTGGAGTTTTGCGGTAATAGGCCGCTTTTTCCAAATTTACTCTTTGATTCTCTCTTAAGAGAAGGAGAAATTCTTGAAACCATGATGCTTTTCTGATTCTACTACCTAGGGAGAACATGAATCACGTTGTCTTTTCCAAATCTGAGCTTTGTCTGGACCGGGAACCTCCGTTATGAAAGTGGAATTTTGCGGTAATAGGACGCTTTTTCCAAATTTACTCTTTGATTCTCTCTTAAGAGAAGGAGAAATTCTTGAAACCATGATGTTTTTCTGATTTTACTACCTAGGGAGAACATAAATCACGTTGTCTTTTCCAAATCTGATGTTTGCCTGGACCGGGAACCTCCGTTATGAAAGTGGAGTTTTGCGGTAATAGGCCGCTTTTTCCAAATTTACTCTTTGATTCTCTCATAAGAGAAGGAGAAATTCTTGAAACCATGATGCTTTTCTGATTCTACTACCTAGGGAGAAGATGAATCACGTTGTCTTTTCCAAATCTGATGTTTGTCTGGACCGGGAACCTCCATTATGAAAGTGGAGTTTTGCGGTAATAGGCCGCTTTTTCCAAATTTACTCTTTGATTCTCTCATAAGAGAAGGAGAAATTCTTAAAACCATGAGGTTTTTCTGATTCTACTTCCTAGGGAGAACGTGAATCACAAAGTCTTTTTCAAATCTGATGTTTGTCTGGACCGGGAACCTCAGTTCTTAAAGTTGAGTTTCACCGTCAATGCAATAGACCTTTTGAGCATATGTGGTAATAGGCCTTTTTCCCAATTTACTCTATGATTCTCTCTTAAGACTAGGAGAAATACTTGAAACCATGATGCTTTTCTGATTCTACTACCTAGGGAGAACATGAATCACATCGACTTTTTGAAATCTGGTGTGTGTCTGGGCCGGGAACCTCAGTTCTTAAAGTTGAGTTTCAACGTCAATACAATAGGCCTTTTGAGCATATGCGGTAATAGGCCGTTTTTCCCAATTTACTCTATGATTCTCTCTTAAGACTAGGAGAAATTCTTGAAACCATGATGCTTTTCTGATTCTACTACCTAGGGAGAACATGAATCACGTTGTCTTTTCCAAATCTGATGTTTGTCTGGACCGGGAACCTCCGTTATGAAAGTGGAGTTTTGCGGTAATAGGCCGCTTTTTCCAAATTTACTCTTTGATTCTCTCTTAAGAGAAGGAGAAATTCTTGAAACCATGATGCTTTTCTGATTCTACTACCTAGGGAGAACATGAATCACGTTGTCTTTTCCAAATCTGAGGTTTGTCTGGACCGGGAACCTCCGTTATGAAAGTGGAGTTTTGCGGTAATAGGCCGCTTTTTCCAAATTTACTCTTTGATTCTCTCTTAAGAGAAGGAGAAATTCTTGAAACCATGATGTTTTTCTGATTTTACTACCTAGGGAGAACATAAATCACGTTGTCTTTTCCAAATCTGATGTTTGCCTGGGCCGGGAACCTCCGTTATGAAAGTGGAGTTTTGCGGTAATAGGCCGCTTTTTCAAAATTTACTCTTTGATTCTCTCATAAGAGAAGGAGAAATTCTTGAAACCATGATGCTTTTCTGATTCTACTACCTAGGGAGAACATGAATCACGTTGTCTTTTCCAAATGTGATGTTTGTCTGGACCGGGAACCTCCATTATGAAAGTGGAGTTTTGCGGTAATAGGCCGCTTTTTCCAAATTTACTCTTTGATTCTCTCATAAGAGAAGGAGAAATTCTTAAAACCATGAGGTTTTTCTGATTCTACTTCCTAGGGAGAACATGAATCACGTCGTCTTTTTCAAATCTGATGTTTGTCTGGACCGGGAACCTCAGTTCTTAAAGTTGAGTTTCACCGTCAATGCAATAGACCTTTTGAGCATACGTGGTAATAGGCCTTTTTCCCAATTTACTCTATGATTCTGTCTTAAGACTAGGAGAAATACTTGAAACCATGATGCTTTTCTGATTCTACTACCTAGGGAGAACATGAATCACATCGACTTTTTGAAATCTGGTGTGTGTCTGGGCCGGGAACCTCAGTTCTTAAAGTTGAGTTTCACCGTCAATACTATAGGCCTTTTGAGCATATGTGGTAATAGGCCGTTTTTCCCAATTTACTCTATGATTCTCTCTTAAGACTAGGAGAAATTCTTGAAACCATGATGCTTTTCTGATTCTACTACCTAGGGAGAACATGAATCACGTTGTCTTTTCCAAATGTGATGTTTGTCTGGACCGGGAACCTCCGTTATGAAAGTGGAGTTTTGCGGTAATAGGCCGCTTTTTCCAAATTTACTCTTTGATTCTCTCTTAAGAGAAGGAGAAATTCTTGAAACCATGATGCTTTTCTGATTCTACTACCTAGGGAGAACATGAATCACGTTGTCTTTTCCAAATCTGAGCTTTGTCTGGACCGGGAACCTCCGTTATGAAAGTGGAATTTTGCGGTAATAGGACGCTTTTTCCAAATTTACTCTTTGATTCTCTCTTAAGAGAAGGAGAAATTCTTGAAACCATGATGTTTTTCTGATTTTACTACCTAGGGAGAACATAAATCACGTTGTCTTTTCCAAATCTGATGTTTGTCTGGACCGGGAACCTCCATTATGAAAGTGGAGTTTTGCGGTAATAGGCCGCTTTTTCCAAATTTACTCTTTGATTCTCTCATAAGAGAAGGAGAAATTCTTAAAACCATGAGGTTTTTCTGATTCTACTTCCTAGGGAGAACGTGAATCACAAAGTCTTTTTCAAATCTGATGTTTGTCTGGACCGGGAACCTCAGTTCTTAAAGTTGAGTTTCACCGTCAATGCAATAGACCTTTTGAGCATATGTGGTAATAGGCCTTTTTCCCAATTTACTCTATGATTCTCTCTTAAGACTAGGAGAAATACTTGAAACCATGATGCTTTTCTGATTCTACTACCTAGGGAGAACATGAATCACATCGACTTTTTGAAATCTGGTGTGTGTCTGGGCCGGGAACCTCAGTTCTTAAAGTTGAGTTTCAACGTCAATACAATAGGCCTTTTGAGCATATGCGGTAATAGGCCGTTTTTCCCAATTTACTCTATGATTCTCTCTTAAGACTAGGAGAAATTCTTGAAACCATGATGCTTTTCTGATTCTACTACCTAGGGAGAACATGAATCACGTTGTCTTTTCCAAATCTGATGTTTGTCTGGACCGGGAACCTCCGTTATGAAAGTGGAGTTTTGCCGTAATAGGCCGCTTTTTCCAAATTTACTCTTTGATTCTCTCTTAAGAGAAGGAGAAATTCTTGAAACCATGATGCTTTTCTGATTCTACTACCTAGGGAGAACATGAATCACGTTGTCTTTTCCAAATCTGAGGTTTGTCTGGACCGGGAACCTCCGTTATGAAAGTGGAGTTTTGCGGTAATAGGCCGCTTTTTCCAAATTTACTCTTTGATTCTCTCTTAAGAGAAGGAGAAATTCTTGAAACCATGATGTTTTTCTGATTTTACTACCTAGGGAGAACATAAATCACGTTGTCTTTTCCAAATCTGATGTTTGCCTGGGCCGGGAACCTCCGTTATGAAAGTGGAGTTTTGCGGTAATAGGCCGCTTTTTCAAAATTTACTCTTTGATTCTCTCATAAGAGAAGGAGAAATTCTTGAAACCATGATGCTTTTCTGATTCTACTACCTAGGGAGAACATGAATCACGTTGTCTTTTCCAAATCTGATATTTGTCTGGACCGGGAACCTCCATTATGAAAGTGGAGTTTTGCGGTAATAGGCCGCTTTTTCCAAATTTACTCTTTGATTCTCTCATAAGAGAAGGAGAAATTCTTAAAACCATGAGGTTTTTCTGATTCTACTTCCTAGGGAGAACATGAATCACGTCGTCTTTTTCAAATCTGATGTTTGTCTGGACCGGGAACCTCAGTTTTTAAAGTTGAGTTTCACCGTCAATGCAATAGACCTTTTGAGCATATGCGGTAATAGGCCTTTTTTCCCAATTTACTCTATGATTCTGTCTTAAGACTAGGAGAAATACTTGAAACCATGATGCTTTTCTGATTCTACTACCTAGGGAGAACATGAATCACATCGACTTTTTGAAATCTGGTGTGTGTCTGGGCCGGGAACCTCAGTTCTTAAAGTTGAGTTTCACCGTCAATACAATAGGCCTTTTGAGCATATGTGGTAATAGGCCGTTTTTCCCAATTTACTCTATGATTCTCTCTTAAGACTAGGAGAAATTCTTGAAACCATGATGCTTTTCTGATTCTACTACCTAGGGAGAACATGAATCACGTTGTCTTTTCCAAATCTGATGTTTGTCTGGACCGGGAACCTCCGTTATGAAAGTGGAGTTTTGCGGTAATAGGCCGCTTTTTCCAAATTTACTCTTTGATTCTCTCTTAAGAGAAGGAGAAATTCTTGAAACCATGATGCTTTTCTGATTCTACTACCTAGGGAGAACATGAATCACGTTGTCTTTTCCAAATCTGAGGTTTGTCTGGACCGGGAACCTCCGTTATGAAAGTGGAATTTTGCGGTAATAGGCCGCTTTTTCTAAATTTACTCTTTGATTCTCTCTTAAGAGAAGGAGAAATTCTTGAAACCATGATGTTTTTCTGATTTTACTACCTAGGGAGAACATAAATCACGTTGTCTTTTCCAAATCTGATGTTTGCCTGGACCGGGAACCTCCGTTATGAAAGTGGAGTTTTGCGGTAATAGGACGCTTTTTCCAAATTTACTCTTTGATTCTCTCATAAGAGAAGGAGAAATTCTTGAAACCATGATGCTTTTCTGATTCTACTACCTAGGGAGAACATGAATCACGTTTTCTTTTCCAAATCTGATGTTTGCCTGGACCGGGAACCTCCGTTATGAAACTGGAGTTTTGCGGTAATAGGCCGCTTTTTCCAAATTTACTCTTTGATTCTCTCATAAGAGAAGGAGAAATTCTTGAAACCATGATGTTTTTCTGATTCTACTACCTAGGGAGAACATAAATCACGTCGGCTTTTTCAAATCTGATGTTTGTCTGGACCGGGAACCCTCATTATGAAAGTGGAGTTTTGGGTAATAGGCCGGTTTTTCAAATTTGTCCTTTGATTTTCTCTTAAGGCAAGGGGAGATTCTTGAAACCATGATTTTTTCTGATTCTACTACCTAGGGAGAACATGAATCACATCGCCTTTTTGAAATCTGGTGTGTGTCTGGGCCGGGAACCTCAGTTCTTAAAGTTGAGTTTCACCGTCAATACAATGGGCCTTTTGAGCATCTGCGGTAATAGGCCGTTTTTCCCAATTTACTCTATGATTCTCTCTTAAGAGAAGGAGAAATTCTTAAAACGATGAGGTTTTTCTGATTCTACTACCTAGGGAGAACATAAATCACATCGCCTTTTTGAAATCTTGTGTGTGTCTGGGCCGGGAACCTCAGTTCTTAAAGTTGAGTTTCACTGTCAATACAATAGGCCTTTTGAGCATATGCGGTAATAGGCCGTTTTTCCCAATTTACTCTATGATTCTCTCTTAAGACTAGGAGAAATTCTTGAAACCATGATGCTTTTCTGATTCTACTACCTAGGGAGAACATGAATCACGTTGTCTTTTCCAAATCTGATGTTTGTCTCAACCGGGAACCTCCATTATGAAAGTGGAGTTTTGGGTAATACGCCGGTTTTTCAAATTTGTTCTTTGATTTTTCTCTTAAGGGAAGGAAAAATTCTTGAAACCATGATGTTCTTCTGATTCTACTACCTAGGGAGAACATGAATCACATCGACTTTTTGAAATCTGGTGTGTGTCTGGGCCGGGAACCTCAGTTCTTAAAGCTGAGTTTCACCGTCAATACAATAGACCTTTTGAGCATATGCGGTAATAGCCCGTTTTTCCCAATTTACTCTATGATTCTCTCTTAAGACAAGGAGAAATTCTTGAAACCATGATGGTTTTCTGATTCTACTACCTAGGGAGAACATGAATCACGTCGTCTTTTTCAAATCTGATGTTTGTCTGGACCGGGAACCTCCGTTATGAAAGTGGAGTTTTGCGGTAATAGGCCGCTTTTTCCAAATTTACACTTTGATTCTTTCTTAAGAGAAGGAGAAATTCTTAAAACCATGAGGTTTTTCTGATTCTACTACCTAGGGAGAACATGAATCACGTTGTCTTTTCCAAATGTGATGTTTGTCTGGACCGGGAACCTCCGTTATGAAAGTGGAGTTTTGCAGTATTAGGCCAGTTTATCAAATTTATTCTTTGATTTTCTCTTAAGGCAAGGAGAGATTCTTGAACTCATGATGTTTTTCTGATTCTACTACCTAGGGAGAACATGAATCACATCGCCTTTTTGAAATCTGGTGTGTGTCTAGGCCGGGAACCTCAGTTCTTAAAGTTGAATTTCCCCATCAATATAATAGGCCTTTTGAGCATATGCGGTAATAGGGCGTTTTTCCCAATTTACTCTATGATTCTCTCTTAAGACTAGGAGAAATTCTTGAAACCATGATGCTTTTCTGATTCTACTACCTAGGGAGAACATGAATCACATCGCCTTTTTGAAATCTGGTGTGTGTCTGGGCCGGGAACCTGAGTTCATAAAGTTGAGTTTCCCCATCCATACAATAGGCCTTTTGAGCATATGCGGTAATAGGGCGTTTTTCCCAATTTACTCTATGATTCTCTCTTAAGACTAGGAGAAATTCTTGAAACCATGATGCTTTTCTGATTCTACTACCTAGGGAGAACATGAATCACGTTGTCTTTTCCAAATCTGATGTTTGTCTGGACCGGGAACCTCCGTTATGAAAGTGGAGTTTTGCGGTAATAGGCCGCTTTTTCAAAATTTACTCTTTGATTCTCTCTTAAGAGAAGGAGGAATTCTTGAAACCATGATGCTTTTCTGATTCTACTACCTAGGGAGAACATGAATCACGTTGTCTTTTCCAAATCTGATGTTTGTCTGGACCGGGAACCTCCGTTATGAAAGTGGAGTTTTGGGTAATAGGCCGGTTTTTCAAATTTGTTCTTTGATTTTCTCTTAAGGCAAGGAGAGATTCTTGAAACCATGATGTTTTTCTGATTCTACTACCTAGGGAGAACATGAATCACATCGACTTTTTGAAATCTGGTGTGTGTCTGGGCCGGGAACCTCAGTTCTTAAAGCTGAGTTTCACCGTCAAAACAATAGACCTTTTGAGCATATGCGGTAATAGCCCGTTTTTCCCAATTTACTCTATGATTCTCTCTTAAGACTAGGAGATATTCTTGAAACCATGAGGTTTTTCTGATTCTACTACCTAGGGAGAACATGAATCACGTTGTCTTTTCCAAATCTCATGTTTGTGTCGACTGAACCTCCGTTATGAAAGTGGAGTTTTGCGCTAATAGGCCGCTTTTTCCAAATTTATTCTTTGATTCTCTTTTAAGAGAAGGAGAAATTCTTGAAACCATGATGTTTTTCTGATTCTACTACCTAGGGAGAACATGAATCACGTTGTCTTTTCCAAATCTCATGTTTGTGTCGACCGAACCTCCGTTATGAAAGTGGAGTTTTGCGCTAATAGGCCGCTTTTTCCAAATTTATTCTTTGATTCTCTTTTAAGAGAAGGAGGAATTCTTGAAACCATGATGCTTTTCTGATTCTACTACCTAGGGAGAACATGAATCACGTTGTCTTTTCCAAATCTCATGTTTGTGTCGACCGAACCTCCGTTATGAAAGTGGAGTTTTGCGCTAATAGGCCGCTTTTTCCAAAATTATTCTTTGATTCTCTTTTAAGAGAAGGAGAAATTCTTGAAACCATGATGTTTTTCTGATTCTACTACCTAGGGAGAACATGAATCACGTCACCTTTTTCAAATCTGATGTTTGTCTGGACCGGGAACCTACATTATGAAAGTGGAGTTTTGCCGTAATAGGCCGGTTTATCAAATTTATTCTTTGATTTTCTCTTAAGGCAAGGAGAGATTCTTGAAACCATGATGTTTTTCTGATTCTACTACCTAGGGAGAACATGAATCACATCGCCTTTTTGAAATCTGGTGTGTGTCTGGGCCGGGAACCTCAATTCTTAAAGTTGAGTTTCACCGTCAATACAATAGGCCTTTTGAGCATCTGCGGTAATAGGCCGTTTTTCCCAATTAACTCTATGATTCTCTCTTAAGACTAGGAGAAATTCTTGAAACCATGATGCTTTTCTGATTCTACTACCTAGGGAGAACATAAATCACGTCGGCTTTTTCAAATCTGATGTTTGTCTGGACCGGGAACCCTCATTATGAAAGTGGAGTTTTGGGTAATAGGCCGGTTTTTCAAATTTGTCCTTTGATTTTCTTTTAAGGCAAGGGGAGATTCTTGAAACCATGATGTTTTTCTGATTCTATTACCTAGGGAGAACATGAATCACATTGCCTTTTTGAAATCTGGTTTGTGTCTGGGCCGGGAACCTCAGTTCTTAAAGTTGAGTTTCACCGTCAATACAATGGGCCTTTTGAGCATCTGTGGTAGTAGGCCGTTTTTCCCAATTTACTCTATGATTCTCTCTTAAGAGAAGGAGAAATTCTTAAAACGATGAGGTTTTTCTGATTCTACTACCTAGGGAGAACATAAATCACATCGCCTTTTTGAAATCTTGTGTGTGTCTGGGCCGGGAACCTCAGTTCTTAAAGTTGAGTTTCACCGTCAATACAATAGGCCTTTTGAGCATATGCGGTAATAGGCCGTTTTTCCCAATTTACTCTATGATTCTGTCTTAAGACTAGGAGAAATTCTTGAAACCATGATGCTTTTCTGATTCTACTACCTAGGGAGAACATGAATCACGTTGTCTTTTCCAAATCTGATATTTGTCTCTACCGGGAACCTCGATTATGAAAGTGGAGTTTTGGGTAATAGGCCGGTTTTTCAAATTTGTTCTTTGATTTTCTCTTAAGGGAAGGAGAGATTCTTGAAACCATGATGTTCTTCTGATTCTATTACCTAGGGAGAACATGAATCACATCGACTTTTTGAAATCTGGTGTGTGTCTGGGCCGGGAACCTCAGTTCTTAAAGCTGAGTTTCACCGTCAATACAATAGACCTTTTGAGCATATGCGGTAATAGCCCGTTTTTCCCAATTTACTCTATGATTTTCTCTTAAGACTAGGAGAAAGTCTTGAATCCATGATGCTTTTCTGATTCTACTACCTAGGGAGAACATGAATGACGTTGTCTTTTCCAAATCTGATGTTTCTCTGGACCGGGAACCTCCGTTATGAAAGTGGAGTTTTGCGGTAATAGGCCGGTTTTTCCAAATTTTCTCTTTGATTCTCTCTTAAGAGAAGGAGAAATTCTTGAAACCATGATGTTTTTCTGATTCTACTACCTAGGGAGAACATGAACCACGTCGTCTTTTTCAAATCTGATGTTTGTCTGGACCGGGAACCTCAGTTCTTAAAGTTGAGTTTCACCGTCAATGCAATAGACCTTTTGAGCATATGCGGTAATAGGCCGTTTTTCCCAATTTACTCTATGATTCTCTCTTAAGACTAGGAGAAATTCTTGAAACCATGATGCTTTTCTGATTCTACTACCTACGGAGAACATGAATCACGTTGTCTTTTCCAAATCTGATGTTTGTCTGGACCGGGAACCTCCGTTATGAAAGTGGAGTTTTGCGGTAATAGGCCGCTTTTTCCAAATTTACTCTTTGATTCTCTCTTAAAAGAAGGAGAAATTCTTGAAACCATGATGCTTTTCTGATTCTACTACCTAGGGAGAACATGAATCACGTTGTCTTTTCCAAATCTGAGGTTTGTCTGGACCGGGAACCTCCGTTACGAAAGTGGAGTTTTGCGGTAATAGGCCGCTTTTTCCAAATTTACTCTTTGATTCTCTCTTAAGAGAAGGAGAAATTCTTGAAACCATGATGTTTTTCTGATTTTACTACCTACGGAGAACATAAATCACGTTGTCTTTTCCAAATCTGATGTTTGCCTGGACCGGGAACCTCCGTTATGAAAGTGGAGTTTTGCGGTAATAGGCCGCTTTTTCCAAATTTACTCTTTGATTCTCTCATAAGAGAAGGAGAAATTCTTGAAACCATGATGCTTTTCTGATTCTACTACCTAGGGAGAACATGAATCACGTTGTCTTTTCCAAATGTGATGTTTGTCTGGACCGGGAACCTCCATTATGAAAGTGGAGTTTTGCGGTAATAGGCCGCTTTTTCCAAATTTACTCTTTGATTCTCTCATAAGAGAAGGAGAAATTCTTAAAACCATGAGGTTTTTCTGATTCTACTTCCTAGGGAGAACATGAATCACGTCGTCTTTTTCAAATCTGATGTTTGTCTGGACCGGGAACCTCAGTTCTTAAAGTTGAGTTTCACCGTCAATGCAATAGACCTTTTGAGCATACGTGGTAATAGGCCTTTTTCCCAATTTACTCTATGATTCTGTCTTAAGACTAGGAGAAATACTTGAAACCATGATGCTTTTCTGATTCTACTACCTAGGGAGAACATGAATCACATCGACTTTTTGAAATCTGGTGTGTGTCTGGGCCGGGAACCTCAGTTCTTAAAGTTGAGTTTCACCGTCAATACTATAGGCCTTTTGAGCATATGTGGTAATAGGCCGTTTTTCCCAATTTACTCTATGATTCTCTCTTAAGACTAGGAGAAATTCTTGAAACCATGATGCTTTTCTGATTCTACTACCTAGGGAGAACATGAATCACGTTGTCTTTTCCAAATGTGATGTTTGTCTGGACCGGGAACCTCCGTTATGAAAGTGGAGTTTTGCGGTAATAGGCCGCTTTTTCCAAATTTACTCTTTGATTCTCTCTTAAGAGAAGGAGAAATTCTTGAAACCATGATGCTTTTCTGATTCTACTACCTAGGGAGAACATGAATCACGTTGTCTTTTCCAAATCTGAGCTTTGTCTGGACCGGGAACCTCCGTTATGAAAGTGGAATTTTGCGGTAATAGGACGCTTTTTCCAAATTTACTCTTTGATTCTCTCTTAAGAGAAGGAGAAATTCTTGAAACCATGATGTTTTTCTGATTTTACTACCTAGGGAGAACATAAATCACGTTGTCTTTTCCAAATCTGATGTTTGCCTGGACCGGGAACCTCCGTTATGAAAGTGGAGTTTTGCGGTAATAGGCCGCTTTTTCAAAATTTACTCTTTGATTCTCTCATAAGAGAAGGAGAAATTCTTGAAACCATGATGCTTTTCTGATTCTACTACCTAGGGAGAAGATGAATCACGTTGTCTTTTCCAAATCTGATGTTTGTCTGGACCGGGAACCTCCATTATGAAAGTGGAGTTTTGCGGTAATAGGCCGCTTTTTCCAAATTTACTCTTTGATTCTCTCATAAGAGAAGGAGAAATTCTTAAAACCATGAGGTTTTTCTGATTCTACTTCCTAGGGAGAACGTGAATCACAAAGTCTTTTTCAAATCTGATGTTTGTCTGGACCGGGAACCTCAGTTCTTAAAGTTGAGTTTCACCGTCAATGCAATAGACCTTTTGAGCATATGTGGTAATAGGCCTTTTTCCCAATTTACTCTATGATTCTCTCTTAAGACTAGGAGAAATACTTGAAACCATGATGCTTTTCTGATTCTACTACCTAGGGAGAACATGAATCACATCGACTTTTTGAAATCTGGTGTGTGTCTGGGCCGGGAACCTCAGTTCTTAAAGTTGAGTTTCAACGTCAATACAATAGGCCTTTTGAGCATATGCGGTAATAGGCCGTTTTTCCCAATTTACTCTATGATTCTCTCTTAAGACTAGGAGAAATTCTTGAAACCATGATGCTTTTCTGATTCTACTACCTAGGGAGAACATGAATCACGTTGTCTTTTCCAAATCTGATGTTTGTCTGGACCGGGAACCTCCGTTATGAAAGTGGAGTTTTGCGGTAATAGGCCGCTTTTTCCAAATTTACTCTTTGATTCTCTCTTAAGAGAAGGAGAAATTCTTGAAACCATGATGCTTTTCTGATTCTACTACCTAGGGAGAACATGAATCACGTTGTCTTTTCCAAATCTGAGGTTTGTCTGGACCGGGAACCTCCGTTATGAAAGTGGAGTTTTGCGGTAATAGGCCGCTTTTTCCAAATTTACTCTTTGATTCTCTCTTAAGAGAAGGAGAAATTCTTGAAACCATGATGTTTTTCTGATTTTACTACCTAGGGAGAACATAAATCACGTTGTCTTTTCCAAATCTGATGTTTGCCTGGGCCGGGAACCTCCGTTATGAAAGTGGAGTTTTGCGGTAATAGGCCGCTTTTTCAAAATTTACTCTTTGATTCTCTCATAAGAGAAGGAGAAATTCTTGAAACCATGATGCTTTTCTGATTCTACTACCTAGGGAGAACATGAATCACGTTGTCTTTTCCAAATGTGATGTTTGTCTGGACCGGGAACCTCCATTATGAAAGTGGAGTTTTGCGGTAATAGGCCGCTTTTTCCAAATTTACTCTTTGATTCTCTCATAAGAGAAGGAGAAATTCTTAAAACCATGAGGTTTTTCTGATTCTACTTCCTAGGGAGAACATGAATCACGTCGTCTTTTTCAAATCTGATGTTTGTCTGGACCGGGAACCTCAGTTCTTAAAGTTGAGTTTCACCGTCAATGCAATAGACCTTTTGAGCATACGTGGTAATAGGCCTTTTTCCCAATTTACTCTATGATTCTGTCTTAAGACTAGGAGAAATACTTGAAACCATGATGCTTTTCTGATTCTACTACCTAGGGAGAACATGAATCACATCGACTTTTTGAAATCTGGTGTGTGTCTGGGCCGGGAACCTCAGTTCTTAAAGTTGAGTTTCACCGTCAATACTATAGGCCTTTTGAGCATATGTGGTAATAGGCCGTTTTTCCCAATTTACTCTATGATTCTCTCTTAAGACTAGGAGAAATTCTTGAAACCATGATGCTTTTCTGATTCTACTACCTAGGGAGAACATGAATCACGTTGTCTTTTCCAAATGTGATGTTTGTCTGGACCGGGAACCTCCGTTATGAAAGTGGAGTTTTGCGGTAATAGGCCGCTTTTTCCAAATTTACTCTTTGATTCTCTCTTAAGAGAAGGAGAAATTCTTGAAACCATGATGCTTTTCTGATTCTACTACCTAGGGAGAACATGAATCACGTTGTCTTTTCCAAATCTGAGCTTTGTCTGGACCGGGAACCTCCGTTATGAAAGTGGAATTTTGCGGTAATAGGACGCTTTTTCCAAATTTACTCTTTGATTCTCTCTTAAGAGAAGGAGAAATTCTTGAAACCATGATGTTTTTCTGATTTTACTACCTAGGGAGAACATAAATCACGTTGTCTTTTCCAAATCTGATGTTTGTCTGGACCGGGAACCTCCATTATGAAAGTGGAGTTTTGCGGTAATAGGCCGCTTTTTCCAAATTTACTCTTTGATTCTCTCATAAGAGAAGGAGAAATTCTTAAAACCATGAGGTTTTTCTGATTCTACTTCCTAGGGAGAACGTGAATCACAAAGTCTTTTTCAAATCTGATGTTTGTCTGGACCGGGAACCTCAGTTCTTAAAGTTGAGTTTCACCGTCAATGCAATAGACCTTTTGAGCATATGTGGTAATAGGCCTTTTTCCCAATTTACTCTATGATTCTCTCTTAAGACTAGGAGAAATACTTGAAACCATGATGCTTTTCTGATTCTACTACCTAGGGAGAACATGAATCACATCGACTTTTTGAAATCTGGTGTGTGTCTGGGCCGGGAACCTCAGTTCTTAAAGTTGAGTTTCAACGTCAATACAATAGGCCTTTTGAGCATATGCGGTAATAGGCCGTTTTTCCCAATTTACTCTATGATTCTCTCTTAAGACTAGGAGAAATTCTTGAAACCATGATGCTTTTCTGATTCTACTACCTAGGGAGAACATGAATCACGTTGTCTTTTCCAAATCTGATGTTTGTCTGGACCGGGAACCTCCGTTATGAAAGTGGAGTTTTGCCGTAATAGGCCGCTTTTTCCAAATTTACTCTTTGATTCTCTCTTAAGAGAAGGAGAAATTCTTGAAACCATGATGCTTTTCTGATTCTACTACCTAGGGAGAACATGAATCACGTTGTCTTTTCCAAATCTGAGGTTTGTCTGGACCGGGAACCTCCGTTATGAAAGTGGAGTTTTGCGGTAATAGGCCGCTTTTTCCAAATTTACTCTTTGATTCTCTCTTAAGAGAAGGAGAAATTCTTGAAACCATGATGTTTTTCTGATTTTACTACCTAGGGAGAACATAAATCACGTTGTCTTTTCCAAATCTGATGTTTGCCTGGGCCGGGAACCTCCGTTATGAAAGTGGAGTTTTGCGGTAATAGGCCGCTTTTTCAAAATTTACTCTTTGATTCTCTCATAAGAGAAGGAGAAATTCTTGAAACCATGATGCTTTTCTGATTCTACTACCTAGGGAGAACATGAATCACGTTGTCTTTTCCAAATCTGATATTTGTCTGGACCGGGAACCTCCATTATGAAAGTGGAGTTTTGCGGTAATAGGCCGCTTTTTCCAAATTTACTCTTTGATTCTCTCATAAGAGAAGGAGAAATTCTTAAAACCATGAGGTTTTTCTGATTCTACTTCCTAGGGAGAACATGAATCACGTCGTCTTTTTCAAATCTGATGTTTGTCTGGACCGGGAACCTCAGTTTTTAAAGTTGAGTTTCACCGTCAATGCAATAGACCTTTTGAGCATATGCGGTAATAGGCCTTTTTTCCCAATTTACTCTATGATTCTGTCTTAAGACTAGGAGAAATACTTGAAACCATGATGCTTTTCTGATTCTACTACCTAGGGAGAACATGAATCACATCGACTTTTTGAAATCTGGTGTGTGTCTGGGCCGGGAACCTCAGTTCTTAAAGTTGAGTTTCACCGTCAATACAATAGGCCTTTTGAGCATATGTGGTAATAGGCCGTTTTTCCCAATTTACTCTATGATTCTCTCTTAAGACTAGGAGAAATTCTTGAAACCATGATGCTTTTCTGATTCTACTACCTAGGGAGAACATGAATCACGTTGTCTTTTCCAAATCTGATGTTTGTCTGGACCGGGAACCTCCGTTATGAAAGTGGAGTTTTGCGGTAATAGGCCGCTTTTTCCAAATTTACTCTTTGATTCTCTCTTAAGAGAAGGAGAAATTCTTGAAACCATGATGCTTTTCTGATTCTACTACCTAGGGAGAACATGAATCACGTTGTCTTTTCCAAATCTGAGGTTTGTCTGGACCGGGAACCTCCGTTATGAAAGTGGAATTTTGCGGTAATAGGCCGCTTTTTCTAAATTTACTCTTTGATTCTCTCTTAAGAGAAGGAGAAATTCTTGAAACCATGATGTTTTTCTGATTTTACTACCTAGGGAGAACATAAATCACGTTGTCTTTTCCAAATCTGATGTTTGCCTGGACCGGGAACCTCCGTTATGAAAGTGGAGTTTTGCGGTAATAGGACGCTTTTTCCAAATTTACTCTTTGATTCTCTCATAAGAGAAGGAGAAATTCTTGAAACCATGATGCTTTTCTGATTCTACTACCTAGGGAGAACATGAATCACGTTTTCTTTTCCAAATCTGATGTTTGCCTGGACCGGGAACCTCCGTTATGAAACTGGAGTTTTGCGGTAATAGGCCGCTTTTTCCAAATTTACTCTTTGATTCTCTCATAAGAGAAGGAGAAATTCTTGAAACCATGATGTTTTTCTGATTCTACTACCTAGGGAGAACATAAATCACGTAGGCTTTTTCAAATCTGATGTTTGTCTGGACCGGGAACCCTCATTATGAAAGTGGAGTTTTGGGTAATAGGCCGGTTTTTCAAATTTGTCCTTTGATTTTCTCTTAAGGCAAGGGGAGATTCTTGAAACCATGATTTTTTCTGATTCTACTACCTAGGGAGAACATGAATCACATCGCCTTTTTGAAATCTGGTGTGTGTCTGGGCCGGGAACCTCAGTTCTTAAAGTTGAGTTTCACCGTCAATACAATGGGCCTTTTGAGCATCTGCGGTAATAGGCCGTTTTTCCCAATTTACTCTATGATTCTCTCTTAAGAGAAGGAGAAATTCTTAAAACGATGAGGTTTTTCTGATTCTACTACCTAGGGAGAACATAAATCACATCGCCTTTTTGAAATCTTGTGTGTGTCTGGGCCGGGAACCTCAGTTCTTAAAGTTGAGTTTCACTGTCAATACAATAGGCCTTTTGAGCATATGCGGTAATAGGCCGTTTTTCCCAATTTACTCTATGATTCTCTCTTAAGACTAGGAGAAATTCTTGAAACCATGATGCTTTTCTGATTCTACTACCTAGGGAGAACATGAATCACGTTGTCTTTTCCAAATCTGATGTTTGTCTCAACCGGGAACCTCCATTATGAAAGTGGAGTTTTGGGTAATACGCCGGTTTTTCAAATTTGTTCTTTGATTTTTCTCTTAAGGGAAGGAAAAATTCTTGAAACCATGATGTTCTTCTGATTCTACTACCTAGGGAGAACATGAATCACATCGACTTTTTGAAATCTGGTGTGTGTCTGGGCCGGGAACCTCAGTTCTTAAAGCTGAGTTTCACCGTCAATACAATAGACCTTTTGAGCATATGCGGTAATAGCCCGTTTTTCCCAATTTACTCTATGATTCTCTCTTAAGACAAGGAGAAATTCTTGAAACCATGATGGTTTTCTGATTCTACTACCTAGGGAGAACATGAATCACGTCGTCTTTTTCAAATCTGATGTTTGTCTGGACCGGGAACCTCCGTTATGAAAGTGGAGTTTTGCGGTAATAGGCCGCTTTTTCCAAATTTACACTTTGATTCTTTCTTAAGAGAAGGAGAAATTCTTAAAACCATGAGGTTTTTCTGATTCTACTACCTAGGGAGAACATGAATCACGTTGTCTTTTCCAAATGTGATGTTTGTCTGGACCGGGAACCTCCGTTATGAAAGTGGAGTTTTGCAGTATTAGGCCAGTTTATCAAATTTATTCTTTGATTTTCTCTTAAGGCAAGGAGAGATTCTTGAACTCATGATGTTTTTCTGATTCTACTACCTAGGGAGAACATGAATCACATCGCCTTTTTGAAATCTGGTGTGTGTCTAGGCCGGGAACCTCAGTTCTTAAAGTTGAATTTCCCCATCAATATAATAGGCCTTTTGAGCATATGCGGTAATAGGGCGTTTTTCCCAATTTACTCTATGATTCTCTCTTAAGACTAGGAGAAATTCTTGAAACCATGATGCTTTTCTGATTCTACTACCTAGGGAGAACATGAATCACATCGCCTTTTTGAAATCTGGTGTGTGTCTGGGCCGGGAACCTGAGTTCATAAAGTTGAGTTTCCCCATCCATACAATAGGCCTTTTGAGCATATGCGGTAATAGGGCGTTTTTCCCAATTTACTCTATGATTCTCTCTTAAGACTAGGAGAAATTCTTGAAACCATGATGCTTTTCTGATTCTACTACCTAGGGAGAACATGAATCACGTTGTCTTTTCCAAATCTGATGTTTGTCTGGACCGGGAACCTCCGTTATGAAAGTGGAGTTTTGCGGTAATAGGCCGCTTTTTCAAAATTTACTCTTTGATTCTCTCTTAAGAGAAGGAGGAATTCTTGAAACCATGATGCTTTTCTGATTCTACTACCTAGGGAGAACATGAATCACGTTGTCTTTTCCAAATCTGATGTTTGTCTGGACCGGGAACCTCCGTTATGAAAGTGGAGTTTTGGGTAATAGGCCGGTTTTTCAAATTTGTTCTTTGATTTTCTCTTAAGGCAAGGAGAGATTCTTGAAACCATGATGTTTTTCTGATTCTACTACCTAGGGAGAACATGAATCACATCGACTTTTTGAAATCTGGTGTGTGTCTGGGCCGGGAACCTCAGTTCTTAAAGCTGAGTTTCACCGTCAAAACAATAGACCTTTTGAGCATATGCGGTAATAGCCCGTTTTTCCCAATTTACTCTATGATTCTCTCTTAAGACTAGGAGATATTCTTGAAACCATGAGGTTTTTCTGATTCTACTACCTAGGGAGAACATGAATCACGTTGTCTTTTCCAAATCTCATGTTTGTGTCGACTGAACCTCCGTTATGAAAGTGGAGTTTTGCGCTAATAGGCCGCTTTTTCCAAATTTATTCTTTGATTCTCTTTTAAGAGAAGGAGAAATTCTTGAAACCATGATGTTTTTCTGATTCTACTACCTAGGGAGAACATGAATCACGTTGTCTTTTCCAAATCTCATGTTTGTGTCGACCGAACCTCCGTTATGAAAGTGGAGTTTTGCGCTAATAGGCCGCTTTTTCCAAATTTATTCTTTGATTCTCTTTTAAGAGAAGGAGGAATTCTTGAAACCATGATGCTTTTCTGATTCTACTACCTAGGGAGAACATGAATCACGTTGTCTTTTCCAAATCTCATGTTTGTGTCGACCGAACCTCCGTTATGAAAGTGGAGTTTTGCGCTAATAGGCCGCTTTTTCCAAAATTATTCTTTGATTCTCTTTTAAGAGAAGGAGAAATTCTTGAAACCATGATGTTTTTCTGATTCTACTACCTAGGGAGAACATGAATCACGTCACCTTTTTCAAATCTGATGTTTGTCTGGACCGGGAACCTACATTATGAAAGTGGAGTTTTGCCGTAATAGGCCGGTTTATCAAATTTATTCTTTGATTTTCTCTTAAGGCAAGGAGAGATTCTTGAAACCATGATGTTTTTCTGATTCTACTACCTAGGGAGAACATGAATCACATCGCCTTTTTGAAATCTGGTGTGTGTCTGGGCCGGGAACCTCAATTCTTAAAGTTGAGTTTCACCGTCAATACAATAGGCCTTTTGAGCATCTGCGGTAATAGGCCGTTTTTCCCAATTAACTCTATGATTCTCTCTTAAGACTAGGAGAAATTCTTGAAACCATGATGCTTTTCTGATTCTACTACCTAGGGAGAACATAAATCACGTCGGCTTTTTCAAATCTGATGTTTGTCTGGACCGGGAACCCTCATTATGAAAGTGGAGTTTTGGGTAATAGGCCGGTTTTTCAAATTTGTCCTTTGATTTTCTTTTAAGGCAAGGGGAGATTCTTGAAACCATGATGTTTTTCTGATTCTATTACCTAGGGAGAACATGAATCACATTGCCTTTTTGAAATCTGGTTTGTGTCTGGGCCGGGAACCTCAGTTCTTAAAGTTGAGTTTCACCGTCAATACAATGGGCCTTTTGAGCATCTGTGGTAGTAGGCCGTTTTTCCCAATTTACTCTATGATTCTCTCTTAAGAGAAGGAGAAATTCTTAAAACGATGAGGTTTTTCTGATTCTACTACCTAGGGAGAACATAAATCACATCGCCTTTTTGAAATCTTGTGTGTGTCTGGGCCGGGAACCTCAGTTCTTAAAGTTGAGTTTCACCGTCAATACAATAGGCCTTTTGAGCATATGCGGTAATAGGCCGTTTTTCCCAATTTACTCTATGATTCTGTCTTAAGACTAGGAGAAATTCTTGAAACCATGATGCTTTTCTGATTCTACTACCTAGGGAGAACATGAATCACGTTGTCTTTTCCAAATCTGATATTTGTCTCTACCGGGAACCTCGATTATGAAAGTGGAGTTTTGGGTAATAGGCCGGTTTTTCAAATTTGTTCTTTGATTTTCTCTTAAGGGAAGGAGAGATTCTTGAAACCATGATGTTCTTCTGATTCTATTACCTAGGGAGAACATGAATCACATCGACTTTTTGAAATCTGGTGTGTGTCTGGGCCGGGAACCTCAGTTCTTAAAGCTGAGTTTCACCGTCAATACAATAGACCTTTTGAGCATATGCGGTAATAGCCCGTTTTTCCCAATTTACTCTATGATTTTCTCTTAAGACTAGGAGAAAGTCTTGAATCCATGATGCTTTTCTGATTCTACTACCTAGGGAGAACATGAATGACGTTGTCTTTTCCAAATCTGATGTTTCTCTGGACCGGGAACCTCCGTTATGAAAGTGGAGTTTTGCGGTAATAGGCCGGTTTTTCCAAATTTTCTCTTTGATTCTCTCTTAAGAGAAGGAGAAATTCTTGAAACCATGATGTTTTTCTGATTCTACTACCTAGGGAGAACATGAACCACGTCGTCTTTTTCAAATCTGATGTTTGTCTGGACCGGGAACCTCAGTTCTTAAAGTTGAGTTTCACCGTCAATGCAATAGACCTTTTGAGCATATGCGGTAATAGGCCTTTTTTCCCAATTTACTCTATGATTCTCTCTTAAGACTAGGAGAAATAGTTGAAACCATGATGCTTTTCTGATTCTACTACCTAGGGAGAACATGAATCACATCGACTTTTTGAAATCTGGTGTGTTTCTGGGCCGGGAACCTCAGTTCTTAAAGTTGAGTTTCACCGTCAATACAATAGGCCTTTTGAGCATATGCGGTAATAGGCCGTTTTTCCCAATTTACTCTATGATTCTCTCTTAAGACTAGGAGAAATTCTTGAAACCATGATGCTTTTCTGATTCTACTAATTACGGAGAACATGAATCACGTTGTCTTTTCCAAATCTGATGTTTGTCTGGACCGGGAACCTCCGTTATGAAAGTGGAGTTTTGCTGTAATAGGCCGCTTTTTCCAAATTTACTCTTTGATTCTCTCTTAAGAGAAGGAGAAATTCTTAAAACCATGAGGTTTTTCTGATTCTACTTCCTAGGGAGAACATGAATCACATCGCCTTTTTGAAATCTGGTGTGTGTCTGGGCCGGGAACCTCAGTTCTTAAAGTTGAGTTTCACCGTCAATACAATGGGCCTTTTGAGCCTCTGCGGTAATAGGCCGTTTTTCCCAATTTACTCTATGATTCTCTCTTAAGAGAAGGAGAAATTCTTAAAACGATGAGGTTTTACTGATTCTACTACCTAGGGAGAACATGAATCACATCGACTTTTTGAAATCTGGTGTGTGTCTGGGCCGGGAACCTCAGTTCTTAAAGCTGAGTTTCACCGTTAATACAATAGACCTTTTGAGCATATGCGGTAATAGCCCGTTTTTCCCAATTTACTCTATGATTCTCTCTTAAGACAAGGAGAAATTCTTGAAACCATGATGCTTTTCTGATTCTACTACCTAGGGAGAACATGAATCAAGTTGTCTTTTCCAAATCTGATGTTTGTCTGGACCGGGAACCTCCATTATGAAAGTGGAGTTTTGGGTAATAGGCCGGTTTTTCAAATTTGTCCTTTGATTTTCTCTTAAGGCAAGGAGAGATTCTTGAAACCATGATGTTTTTCTGATTCTACTACCTAGGGAGAACATGAATCACATTGCCTTTTTGAAATCTGGTGTGTGTCTGGGCGGGGAACCTCAGTTCTATAAGTTGAGTTTCACCGTCAATACAATGGGCCTTTTGAGCATCTGCGGTAATAGGCCGTTTTTCCCAATTTACTCTATGATTTTCTCTTAAGACTAGGAGAAAGTCTTGAATCCATGATGCTTTTCTGATTCTACTACCTAGGGAGAACATGAATGACGTTGTCTTTTCCAAATCTGATGTTTCTCTGGACCGGGAACCTCCGTTATGAAAGTGGAGTTTTGCGGTAATAGGCCGGTTTTTCCAAATTTTCTCTTTGATTCTCTCTTAAGAGAAGGAGAAATTCTTGAAACCATGATGTTTTTCTGATTCTACTACCTAGGGAGAACATGAACCACGTCGTCTTTTTCAAATCTGATGTTTGTCTGGACCGGGAACCTCAGTTCTTAAAGTTGAGTTTCACCGTCAATGCAATAGACCTTTTGAGCATATGCGGTAATAGGCCTTTTTTCCCAATTTACTCTATGATTCTCTCTTAAGACTAGGAGAAATAGTTGAAACCATGATGCTTTTCTGATTCTACTACCTAGGGAGAACATGAATCACATCGACTTTTTGAAATCTGGTGTGTTTCTGGGCCGGGAACCTCAGTTCTTAAAGTTGAGTTTCACCGTCAATACAATAGGCCTTTTGAGCATATGCGGTAATAGGCCGTTTTTCCCAATTTACTCTATGATTCTCTCTTAAGACTAGGAGAAATTCTTGAAACCATGATGCTTTTCTGATTCTACTAATTACGGAGAACATGAATCACGTTGTCTTTTCCAAATCTGATGTTTGTCTGGACCGGGAACCTCCGTTATGAAAGTGGAGTTTTGCGGTAATAGGCCGCTTTTTCCAAATTTACTCTTTGATTCTCTCTTAAGAGAAGGAGAAATTCTTAAAACCATGAGGTTTTTCTGATTCTACTTCCTAGGGAGAACATGAATCACATCGCCTTTTTGAAATCTGGTGTGTGTCTGGGCCGGGAACCTCAGTTCTTAAAGTTGAGTTTCACCGTCAATACAATGGGCCTTTTGAGCCTCTGCGGTAATAGGCCGTTTTTCCCAATTTACTCTATGATTCTCTCTTAAGAGAAGGAGAAATTCTTAAAACGATGAGGTTTTACTGATTCTACTACCTAGGGAGAACATGAATCACATCGACTTTTTGAAATCTGGTGTGTGTCTGGGCCGGGAACCTCAGTTCTTAAAGCTGAGTTTCACCGTTAATACAATAGACCTTTTGAGCATATGCGGTAATAGCCCGTTTTTCCCAATTTACTCTATGATTCTCTCTTAAGACAAGGAGAAATTCTTGAAACCATGATGCTTTTCTGATTCTACTACCTAGGGAGAACATGAATCAAGTTGTCTTTTCCAAATCTGATGTTTGTCTGGACCGGGAACCTCCATTATGAAAGTGGAGTTTTGGGTAATAGGCCGGTTTTTCAAATTTGTCCTTTGATTTTCTCTTAAGGCAAGGAGAGATTCTTGAAACCATGATGTTTTTCTGATTCTACTACCTAGGGAGAACATGAATCACATTGCCTTTTTGAAATCTGGTGTGTGTCTGGGCGGGGAACCTCAGTTCTATAAGTTGAGTTTCACCGTCAATACAATGGGCCTTTTGAGCATCTGCGGTAATAGGCCGTTTTTCCCAATTTACTCTATGATTCTCTCTTAAGAGAAGGAGAAATTCTTAAAACGATGAGGTTTTTCTGATTCTACTACCTAGGGAGAACATAAATCACATCGCCTTTTTGAAATCTGGTGTGTGTCTGGGCCGTGAACCTCAGTTCTTAAAGTTGAGTTTCACCGTCAATACAATAGGCCTTTTGAGCATATGCGATAATAGGCCGTTTTTCCCAATTTATGATTCTCTCTTAAGACTAGGAGAAATTCTTGAAACCATGATGCTTTTCTGATTCTACTACCTAGGGAGAACATGAATCACGTTGTCTTTTCCAAATGTGATGTTTGTCTCGACCGGGAACCTCCGTTATGAAAGTTGAGTTTTGCGGTAATAGGCCGATTTTTCCAAATTTATTCTTTGATTCTCTTTTAAGAGAAGGAGAAATTCTTGAAAACATGATGTTTTTCTGATTCTACTACCTAGGGAGAACATAAATCACGTCGGCTTTTTCAAATCTGATGTTTGTCTGGACCGGGAACCCTCATTATGAAAGTGGAGTTTTGGGTAATAGGCCGGTTTTTCAAATTTGTCCTTTGATTTTCTCTTAAGGCAAGGAGAGATTCTTGAAACCATGATGTTTTTCTGATTCTACTACCTAGGGAGAACATGAATCACATCGCCTTTTTGAAATCTGGTGTGTGTCTGGGCGGGGAACCTCAGTTCTATAAGTTGAGTTTCACCGTCAATACAATGGGCCTTTTGAGCATCTGCGGTAATAGGCCGTTTTTCCCAATTTACTCTATGATTCTCTCTTAAGAGAAGGAGAAATTCTTAAAACGATGAGGTTTTTCTGATTCTACTACCTAGGGAGAACATAAATCACATCGCCTTTTTGAAATCTGGTGTGTGTCTGGGCCGGGAACCTCAGTTCTTAAAGTTGAGTTTCACCGTCAATACAATAGGCCTTTTGAGCATATGCGATAATAGGCCGTTTTTCCCAATTTATGATTCTCTCTTAAGACTAGGAGAAATTCTTGAAACCATGATGCTTTTCTGATTCTACTATCTATGGAGAACATGAATCACATCGACTTTTTGAAATCTGGTGTGTGTCTGGGCTGGGAACCTCAGTTCTTAAAGTTGAGTTCCCCGTCAATACAATAGGCCTTTTGAATATTTGCGGTAATAGGCCGTTTTTCTAATTTACTCTTTGATTCTCTCTTAAGGCAAGGAGAGATTCTTGAAACCATGATGTTTTTCTGATTCTACTTCCTAGGGAGAACATGAATCACGTCGGCTTTTTGAAATCTGATGTTTGTCTGGACCGGGAACCTCACTTATGAAAGCAAAGTTTTGAGTAATAGGCCGGTTTTTCAAATTTATTCTTTCATTTTCTCTTAAGGCAAGGAGAGCTTCTTGAAACCATGATGTTTTTCTGGTTCTACTACCTAGGGAGAACATGAATCTCATCGACTTTTTGAAATCTCGTGTGTCTCTGGGCCGGGAACCTCAGTTCTTAAAGCTGAGTTTCACCGTCAATACAATAGACCTTTTGAGCATATGCGGTAATAGGCCGTTTTTCCCAATTTACTCTATGATTCTCTCTTAAGACTAGGAGAAATTATTGAAACCATTATGCTTTTCTGATTCTACTACCTAGGGAGAACATGAATCACATCGACTTTTTGAAATCTGGTGTGTGTCTGGGCCGGGAACCTCAGTTCTTAAAGTTAAGTTTCCCCGTCAATACAATAGGCCTTTTGAGTATATGCAGTAATAGGCCGTTTTTCCTAATTTACTCTTTGATTCTCTCTTAAGAGAAGGAGAAATTCTTGAAACCATGATGTTTTTCTGATTCTACTACCTAGGGAGAACATGAATCACGTCGTCTTTTTCAAATCTAATGTTTGTCTGGACCGGGAACCTCCGTTATGAAAGTGGAGTTTTGCCGTAATAGGCCGCTTTTTCCAAATTTATTCTTTGATTCCCTCTTAAGAGAAGGAGAAATTCTTGAAAGCATGATGTTTTTCTGATTCTACTTCCTAGGGAGAACATGAATCACGTCGGCTTTTTCAAATCTGATGTTTGTCTGGACCGGGAACCTCCGTTATGAAAGTGGAGTTTAGCCGTAATAGGCCGGTTTATCAAATTTATTCTTTGATTTTCTCTTAAGGCAAGGAGAGATTCTTGAAACCATGATGTTTTTCTGATTCTACTACCTAGGGAGAACATGAATCACATCGACTTTTTGAAATCTCGTGTGTGTCTGGGCCGGGAACCTCAGTTCTTAAAGCTGAGTTTCACCGTCAATACACTAGACCTTTTGAGCATATGCGGTAATAGGCAGTTTTTCCCAATTTACTCTATGATTCTCTCTTAAGACTAGGAGAAATTCTTGAAACCATGATGCTTTTCTGATTCTACTATCTAGGGAGAACATGAATCACATCGACTTTTTGAAATCTGGTGTGTGTCTGGGCTGGGAACCTCAGTTCTTAAAGTTGAGTTCCCCGTCAATACAATAGGCCTTTTGAGTATTTGCGGTAATAGGCCGTTTTTCTAATTTACTCTTTGATTCTCTCTTAAGAGATGGAGAAATTCTTGAAACCATGATGTTTTTCTGATTCTACTACCTAGGGAGAACATGAATCACGTCGTCTTTTTCAAATCTGATGTTTGTCTGGACCGGGAACCTCCGTTATGAAAGTGGAGTTTTGCCGTAATAGGCCGGTATTTCCAAATTTACTCTTTGATTCTCTCTTAAGAGAAGGAGAAATTCTTGAAACCATGATATTTTTCTGATTCTACTACCTAGGGAGAACATGAATCACGTCGTGTTTTTCAAATCTGATGTTTGTCTGGACCGGGAACCTCCTTTATGAAAGTGGAGTTTTGCCGTAATTGGCCGCTTTTTCCAAATTTACTCTTTGATTCTCTCTAAAGAGAAGGAGAAATTCTTAAAACCATGAGGTTTTTCTGATTGTACTACCTAGGGAGAACATGAATCACGTCGTCTTTTTCAAATCTAATGTTTGTCTTGACCGGGAACCTCCGTTATGAAAGTGGAGATTTGCCGTAATAGGCCGGTTTATCAAATTTATTCTTTGATTTTCTCTTAAGGCAAGGAGAGATTCTTGAACCCAAGATGGTTTTCTGATTCTACTGCCTAGGGAGAACATTAATCACATCGCCTTTTTGAAATCTGGTGTGTGTCTGGGCCGGGAACCTCAGTTCTTAAAGTTGAGTTTCACCGTCAATACAATAGGCCTTTTGAGCATATGCGGTATTAGGCCGTTTTTCCCAATTTACTCTTTGATTCTCTCTAAAGAGAAGGAGAAATTCTTGAAACCATGAAGTTTTTCTGATTCTACTACCTAGGGAGAACATGAATCACATCGACTTTTTGACATCTCGTGTGTGTCTGGGCCGGGAACCTCAGTTCTTAAAGCTGAGTTTCACCGTCAATACAATAGACCTTTTGAGCCTATGCGGTAATAGGCCGTTTTTCCCAATTTACTCTATGAGTCTCTCTTAAGACTTGGAGAAATTCTTGAAACCATGATGCTTTTCTGATTCTACTACCTAGGGAGAACATGAATCACATGGACTTTTTGAAATCTGGTGTGTGTCTGGGCTGGGAACCTCAGTTCTTAAAGTTGAGTTCCCCGTCAATACAATAGGCCTTTTGAATATTTGCGGTAATAGGCCGTTTTTCTAATTTACTCTTTGATACTCTCTTAAGAGATGGAGAAATTCTTGAAACCATGATGTTTTTCTGATTCTACTACCTAGGGAGAACATGAATCACGTCGTCTTTTTCAAATCTGATGATTGTCTGGACCGGGAACCTCCGTTATGAAAGTGGAGTTTTGCGGTAATAGGCCGCTTTTTCCAAATTTATTCTTTGATTCCCTCTTAAGAGAAGGAGAAATTCTTGAAACCATGATGTTTTTCTGATTCTACTTCCTAGGGAGAACATGAATCACGTCGGCTTTTTCAAATCTGATGTTTTTTTGGACCGGGAACCTCCATTATGAAAGCAAAGTTTTGGGTAATAGGCCGGTTTTTCAAATTTATTCTTTCATTTTCTCTTAAGGCAAGGAGAGCTTCTTGAAACCATGATGTTTTTCTGATTCTACTACCTAGGGAGAACATGAATCTCATCGACTTTTTGAAATCTCGTGTGTGTCTGGGCCGGGAACCTCAGTTCTTAAAGCTGAGTTTCACCGTCAATACAATAGACCTTTTGAGCATATGCGGTAATAGGCCGTTTTTCCCAATTTACTCTATGATTCTCTCTTAAGACTCGGAGAAATTATTGAAACCATGATGCTTTTCTGATTCTACTACCTAGGGAGAACATGAATCACACCGACTTTTTGAAATCTGGTGTGTGTCTGGGACGGGAACCTCAGTTCTTAAAGTTAAGTTTCCCCGTCAATACAATAGGCCTTTTGAGTATATGCGGTAATAGGCCGTTTTTCCTAATTTACTCTTTGATTCTCTCTTAAGAGAAGGAGAAATTCTTGAAACCATGATGTTTTTCTGAATCTACTACCTAGGGAGAACATGAATCACATCGTCTTTTTCAAATCTAATGTTTGTCTGGACGGGAACCTCCGTTATGAAAGTGGAGTTTTGCCGTAATAGGCCGGTTTATCAAATTTATTCTTTGATTTTCTCTTAAGGCAAGTTGAGATTCTTGAACCCATGATGTTTTTATGATTCTACTACCTAGGGAGAACATTAATCACATCGCCTTTTTGAAATCGTGTGTGTGTGGGCCGGAAACCTCAGTTCGTAAAGTTGAGTTTCACCGTCAATACAATAGGCCTTTTGAGCATATGCGGTAATAGGCCGTTTTTCCCAATTTACTCTTTGATTCTCTCTAAAGAGAAGGAGACATTCTTGAAACCATGATGTTTTTCTGATTCTACTACCTAGGGAGAACATGAATCACGTCGTCTTTTTCAAATCTGATGTTTGTCTGGACCGGGAACATCCGTTATGAAAGTGGAGTTTTGTGGTAATAGGCCGCTTTTTCTAAATTTATTCTTTGATTCTCTCTTAAGCAAGGAAAGATTCTAGAAACCATGATGTTTTTCTGATTCGACTACCTAGGGAGAACATGAATCACATCGCCTTTTTGAAATCTGGTGTGTGCCTGGGCTGGGAACCTCAGTTCTTAAAGTTGAGTTTCACCGTCAATGCAATAGGCCTTTTGAGTATATGCGGTAATAGGGGGTTTTTCCCAATTTACTCTATGATTCTCTCTTAAGACTAGGAGAAATTATTGAAACCATTATGCTTTTCTGATTCTACTACCTAGGGAGAACATGAATCACATCGACTTTTTGAAATCTGGTGTGTGTCTGGGCCGGAAACCTCAGTTCGTAAAGTTGAGTTTCACCGTCAATACAATAGGCCTTTTGAGCATATGCGGTAATAGGCCGTTTTTCCCAATTTACTCTTTGATTCTCTCTTAAGAGAAGGAGAAATTCTTGAAACCATGATGCTTTTCTGATTCTACTACCTAGGGAGAACACGAATCACGTCGTCTTTTTCAAATCTGATGTTTGTCTGGACCGGGAACCTCCGTTATGAAAGTGGAGTTTTGCGGTAATAGGTCGCTTTTTCCAAATTTACTCTTTGATTCTCTCTAAAGAGAAGGAGAAATTCTTGAAACCATGATGTTTTTCTGACTCTACTACCTAGGGAGAACATGAATCACGTCGTCTTTTTCAAATCTGATGTTTCTCTGGACCGGGAACCTCCGTTATGGAAGTGGAGTTTTGCGGTAATAGGCCGCTTTTTCCAAATTTTTTCTTTGATTCTCTCTTAAGGCAAGGAGAGATTCTTGAAACCATGATGTTTTTCTGATTCTACTACCTAGGGAGAACATGAATCAGATCGTCTTTTTGAAATCTCGTGTGTGTCTGGGCCGGGAACCTCAGTTCTTAAAGTTGAGTTTCACCGTCAATACAATAGGCCTTTTGAACATATGCGGTAATAGGCCGTTTTTCCCAATTTACTCTATGATTCTCTCTTAAGACTAGGAGAAATTCTTGAAACCATGATGTTTTTCTGATTCTACTACCTAGGGAGAACATGAATCAGATCGTCTTTTTGAAATCTCGTCTGTGTCTGGGCCGGGAACCTCAGTTCTTAAAGCTGGGTTTCACCGTCAATACAATAGACCTTTTGAGTATATGCGGTAATAGGCCGTTTTTCCTAATTCACTCTTTGATTCTCTCTTAAGAGAAGGAGAAATTCTTGAAACCATGATGTTTTTCTGATTCTACTACCTAGGGAGAACATGAATCACGTCGTCTTTTTCAAATCTAATGTTTGTCTGGACCGGGAACCTCCGTTATGAAAGTGGAGTTTTGCCGTAATAGGCCGGTTTATCAAATTTATTCTTTGATTTTCTCTTAAGGCAAGTTGAGATTCTTGAACCCATGATGTTTTTATGATTCTACTACCTAGGGAGAACATGAATCACATCGCCTTTTTGAAATCTGGTGTGTGTCTGGGCCGGAAACCTCAGTTCGTAAAGTTGAGGTTCACCGTCAATACAATAGGCCTTTTGAGCATATGCGGTAATAGGCCGTTTTTCCCAATTTACTCTTTGAATCTCTCTAAAGAGAAGGAGAAATTCTTGAAACCATGATGTTTTTCTGATTCTACTACCTAGGGAGAACATGAATCACGTCGTCTTTTTCAAATCTGATGTTTGTCTGGACCGGGAACCTCCGTTATGAAAGTGGAGTTTTGTGGTAATAGGCCGCTTTTTCTAAATTTATTCTTTGATTCTCTCTTAAGCAAGGAAAGATTCTAGAAACCATGATGTTTTTCTGATTCTACTACCTAGGGAGAACATGAATCACATCGCCTTTTTGAAATCTGGTGTGTGTCTGGGCCGGGAACTTCAGTTCTTAAAGTTGAGTTTCACCGTCAATACAATAGGCCTTTTGAGCATATGCGGTAATAGGCCGTTTTTCCCAATTTACTCTATGATTCTCTCTTTAGACTAGGAGAAGTTCTTGAAACCATGATGCTTTTCTGATTCTACTACCTAGGGAGAGCATGAATCACGTTGTCGTTTCCAAATCTGGTGCTTGTCTGTGCCGGGAACCTCTGTTATTAAAGTGCAATTTTGCGGTAATAGGCCGGTTTTTCCAAATTTATTCTTTGATTCTCTCATAAGGCAAGGAGAGTTTCTTGAAACCATGTTGTTTTTCTGTACCTACTACCTAGGGAGAACATGAATCACGTCGGCTTTTTCAAATCTGATGTTTGTCTTGACCAGGAACCTCCATTATGAAAGTGGAGTTTTGGGTAATAGGCCGGTTTTTCCAAATTTATTCTTTGATTATCCCTTAAGGCAAGGAGAGATTGTTGAAACCATGATGTTTTTCTGATTTTACTACCTAGGGAGAACATGAATCACGTTGTCTTTTCCAAATCTGGTGTTTGTCTGGGCCGGGAACCTCCGTTATGAAAGTGCAGTTTTGCGGTAATAGGCCGGTTTTTCCAAATTTATTCTTTGATTCTCTCTTAAGGCAAGGAGAGTTTCTTGCAACCATGATGTTTTTCTGTATCTACTACCTAGGGAGAATATGAATCACGTCGGCTTTTTCAAATCTGATATTTGTCTTCACCGGGAACCTCCATTATGAAAGTGGAGTTTTTGGTAATAGTCCGGTTTTTACAAATTTATTCTTTGATTCTCTCTTAAGGCAAGGAGAGATTCTTGAAACCATGATGTTTTTCTGATTCTACTACCTAGGGAGAACATGAATCACATCGACTTTATGAAATCTGGTGTGTGTCTGGGCCGGGAACTTCAGTTCTTAAAGTTGAGTTTCACCGTCAATACAATAGGCCTTTTCAGCATATGCGGTAATAGGCCGTTTTTCCCAATTTACTCTATGATTCTCTGTTTAGACTAGGAGAAGTTCTTGAAACCATGATGCTTTTCTGATTCTACTACCTAGGGAGAACATGAATCACATCGACTTTTTGAAATGTGGTGGGTGTCTGGGGCTGGAACCTCAGTTCTTAAAGTTGAGTTTCACCGTCAATACAATAGGCCTTTTGAGCATATGCGGTAATAGGCCGTTTTTCCCAATTTACTGTATAATTCTCTCTTAAGACTAGGAGAAATTCTTGAAACCATGATGCTTTTCTGATTCTACTACCTACGGAGAACATGAATCACGTTGTCTTTTCCAAATCTCATGTTTGTCTGCACCGGGAACCTCCGTTATGAAAGTGGAGCTTTGCGGTAATAGGCCGCTTTTTCCAAATTTATTCTTTGATACTCTTTTAAGAGAAGGAGAAATTCTTGAAACCATGATGTTTTTCTGATTCTACTACCTAGGGAGAACATGAATCATGTCGGCTTTTTCAAATGTGATGTTTGTCTGGACCGGGAACCTCCATTATGAAAGTGGAGTTTTGGGTAATAGGCCGGTTTTTCAAGCTAATCTTTGATTTTCTCTTAAGGCAAGGAGAGATTCTTGAAACCATGATGTTTTTCTGATTCTACTATCTAGGGAGAACATGAATCACATCGACTTTTTCAAATCTCGTGTGTGTCTGGGCCGGGAACCTCAGTTCTTAAAGCTGAGTTTCACCGTCAATACAATAGACCTTTTGAGCATATGCGGTAATAGGTTGTTTTTCCCAATTTACTCTATGATTCTCTCTTAAGACTAGGAGAAATTCTTGAAACCATGATGCTTTTCTGATTCTACTACCTAGGGAGAACATGAATCACATCGACTTTTTGAAATCTGGTGTGTGCCTGGGCCGGGAACCTCAGTTATTACAGTTGAGTTCCTCCGTCAATACAATAGGCCTTATGAGCATATGCGGTAATAGGCCGTTTTTCCTAATTTACTCTTTGATTCTCTCTTAAGAGAAGGAGAAATTCTTGAAACCATGATGTTTTTCTGATTCTACTACCTAGGGAGAACATGAATCACGTCGTCTTTTTCAAATCTGATGTTTGTCTGGACCGGGAACCTCCGTTATGAAGTGGAGTTTTGCGGTAATAGGCCGCTTTTTCGAAATTTATTCTTTGATTCTCTGTTAAGCAAGGAGAGATTCTTGAAACCATGATGCTTTTCTGATTCTACTACCTAGGGAAAACATGAATCACATGGCTTTTTGTAATCTGGTGTGTGCCTGGGCCGGGAACCTCAGTTATTACAGTTGAGTTCCTCCGTCAATACAATAGGCCTTTTGAGCATATGCGGTAATAGGCCGTTTTTCCTAATTTACTCTTTGATTCTCTCTTAAGAGAAGGAGAAATTCTTGAAACCATGATGTTTTTCTGATTCTACTACCTAGGGAGAACATGAATGACGTCGTCTTTTTCAAATCTGATGTTTGTCTGGACCGGGAACCTCCGTAATGAAAGTGGAGTTTTGCCGTAATAGGACGGTTTATCAAATTTATTCTTTGATTTTCTCTTAAGGCAAGGAGAGATTCTTGAAACCATGATGTTTTTCTGATTCTACTACCTAGGGAGACCATGAATCACATCGCCTTTTTGAAATCTGGTGTGTGTCTGGGCCGGGAACCTCAGTTCTTAAAGTTGAGTTTCACCGTCAATACAATAGGCCTTTTGAGCATATGCGGTAATAGGCCGTTTTTCCCAATTTACTCTATGATTCTCTCTTAAGACTAGGAGAAATTCTTGAAACCATGATGCTTTTCTGATTCTACTACCTAGGGAGAACATGAATCACGTCGGCTTTTTCAAATCTGATGTTTGTCTGGACCGGGAACCTCCATTAAGAAAGTGGAGTTTTGGGTAATAGGCCGGTTTTTCAAATTTATTCTTTGATTTTCTCTTAAGGCAAGGAGAGATTCTTGAAACATGATGTTTTTATGATTCTACTACCTAGGGAGAACATGAATCACATCGACTTTTTGAAATCTGGTGTGTGTCTGGGCCGGGAACCTCAGTTCTTAAAGTTGAGTTTCACCGTCAATACAATAGGCCTTTTGAGCATATGCGGTAATAGGCCGTTTTCCCCAATTTACTGTATGATTCTCTCTTAAGACTAGGAGAAATTCTTGAAACCATGATGCTTTTCTGATTCTACTACCTAGGGAGAACATGAATGACGTCGTCTTGTTCAAATCTGATGTTTGCCTGGACCGGGAACCTCCGTTATGAAAGTGGAGTTTTGCGGTAATAGGCCGCTTTTTCCAAATTTATCCTTTGATTCTCTCATAAGGCAAGGAGAGTTTCTTGAAACCATGTTGTTTTTCTGTATCTACTACCTAGGGAGAATATGAATCACGTCGGCTTTTTCAAATCTGATGTTTGTCTTGACTGGGAACCTCCATTATGAAAGTGGAGTTCTTGGTAATAGGCCGGTTTTTACAAATTTATTCTTTGATTCTCTCTTAAGGCAAGGAGAGATTCTTGAAACCATGATGTTTTTCTGATTCTACTACCTAGGGAGAACATGAATCACATCGACTTTATGAAATCTGGTGTGTGTCTGGGCCGGGAACTTCAGTTCTTAAAGTTGAGTTTCACCGTCAATACAATAGGCCTTTTGAGCATATGCGGTAATAGGCCGTTTTTCCCAATTTACTCTATGATTCTCTGTTTAGACTAGGAGAAGTTCTTGAAACCATGATGCTTTTCTGATTCTACTACCTAGGGAGAACATGAATCACATCGACTTTTTGAAATCTGGTGTGTGTCTGGGGCTGGAACCTCAGTTCTTAAAGTTGAGTTTCACCGTCAATACAATAGGCCTTTTGAGTATATGCGGTAATAGGCCGTTTTTCCTAATTTACTCTTTGATTCTCTCTTAAGAAAAGGAGATATTCTTGAAATCATGATGTTTTTCTGATTCTACTACCTAGGGAGAACATGAATCACGTTGTCTTTTCCAAATCTGATGTTTGTCTGCACCGGGAACCTCCATTATGAAAGTGGAGTTTTGGGTAATAGGCCGGTTTTTCAAATTTATTCTTTGATTTTCTCTTATGGCAAGGAGATATTCTTGAAACTATGATGTTTTTCTGATTCTACTACCTAGGGAGAACATGAATCACATCGACTTTTTGAAATCTCGTGTGTGTCTGGGCCGGGAACCTCAGTTCTTAAAGCTGAGTTTCACCGTCAATACGATAGACCTTTTGAGCATATGCAGTAATAGGCCGTTTTTTCCAAATTTACTCTTTGATTCTTACTTAAGAGAAGGAGAAATTCTTGAAACAATGATGTTTTTCTCATTCTACTACCTAGGGAGAACATGAATCACGTTGTCTTTTCCAAATCTGGTGCTTGTCTGTGCCGGGAACCTCTGTTATTAAAGTGCAATTTTGCGGTAATAGGCCGGTTTTTCCAAATTTATTCTTTGATTCTCTCATAAGGCAAGGAGAGTTTCTTGAAACCATGTTGTTTTTCTGTACCTACTACCTAGGGAGAACATGAATCACATCGACTTTATGAAATCTGGTGTGTGTCTTGGCCGGGAACTTCAGTTCTTAAAGTTGAGTTTCACCGTCAATACAATAGGCCTTTTGAGCATATGCGGTAATAGGCCGTTTTTCCCAATTTACTCTATGATTCTCTGTTTAGACTAGGAGAAGTTCTTGAAACCATGATGCTTTTCTGATTCTACTACCTAGGGAGAACATGAATCACATCGACTTTTTGGAATCTGGTGGGTGTCTGGGGCTGGAACCTCAGTTCTTAAAGTTGAGTTTCACCGTCAATACAATAGGCCTTTTGAGCATATGCGGTAATAGGCCGTTTTTCCCAATTTACTGTATGATTCTCTCTTAAGACTAGGAGAAATTCTTGAAACCATGATGCTTTTCTGATTCTAGTACCTACGGAGAACATGAATCACGTTGTCTTTTCCAAATCTGATGTTTGTCTGCACCGGGAACCTCCGTTATGAAAGTGGAGCTTTGCGGTAATAGGCCGCTTTTTCCAAATTTATTCTTTGATTCTCTTTTAAGAGAAGGAGAAATTCTTGAAAGCATGATGCTTTTCTGATTCTACTACCTAGGGAGAACATGAATCACATCGACTTTTTGAAATCTGGTGTGTGTCTGGGCCGGGAACCTCAGTTCTTAAAGTTGAGTTTCACCGTCAATACAATAGGCCTTTTGAGCATATACGGTAATAGGCCGTTTTTCCAAATTTACTCTTTGATTCTCTCTTAAGAGAAGGAGAAATTCTTGAAACCATGATGTTTTTCTGATTCTACTACCTAGGGAGAACATGAATCACGTCGTCTTTTTCAAATCTGATGTTTGTCTGGACCGGGAACGTCCCTTATGAAGTGGAGTTTTGCGGTAATAGGCCGCTTTTTCGAAATTTATTCTTTGATTCTCTGTTAAGCAAGGAGAGATTCTTGAAACCATGATGCTTTTCTGATTCTACTACCTAGGGAAAACATGAATCACATCGCCTTTTTGAAATCTGGTGTGTGTCTGGGCCGGGAACCTCAGTTCTTAAAGCTGAGTTTCACCGTCAATACAATAGACCTTTTGAGCATATGCGGTAATAGGCCGTTTTTCCCAATTTACTCTATGATTCTCTCTTAAGAGAAGGAGAAATTCTTGAAACCATGATGTTTTTCTGATTCTACTACCTAGGGAGAACATGAATCACGTCGTCTTTTTCAAATCTGATGTTTGTCTGGACCGGGAACCTCCGTTATGAAAGTGGAGTTTGCGGTAATAGGCCGCTTTTTCGAAATTTATTCTTTGATTTTCTGTTAAGCAAGGAGAGATTCTTGAAACCATGATGCTTTTCTGATTCTACTCCCTAGGGAGAACATGAATCACATGGCCTTTTTGTAATCTGGTGTGTGTCTGGGCCGGGAACCTCAGTTATTACAGTTGAGTTCCTCCATCAATACAATAGGCCTTTTGAGCATATGCGGTAATAGGCCGTTTTTCCTAATTTACTCTTTGATTCTCTCTTAAGAGAAGGAGAAATTCTTGAAACCATGATGTTTTTCTGATTCTGCTACCTAGGGAGAACAAGAATCACGTCGTCTTTTTCAAATCTGATGTTTGTCTGGACCGGGAACCTCCGTAATGAAAGTGGAGTTTTGCCGTAATAGGACGGTTTATCAAATTTATTCTTTGATTTTCTCTTAAGGCAAGGAGAGATTCTTGAAACCATGATGTTTTTCTGATTCTACTACCTAGGGAGACCATGAATCACATCGCCTTTTTGAAATCTGGTGTGTGTCTGGGCCGGGAACCTCAGTTCTTAAAGTTGAGTTTCACCGTCAATACAATAGGCCTTTTGAGCATATGCGGTAATAGGCCGTTTTTCCCTATTTACTCTATGATTCTCTCTTAAGACTAGGAGAAATTCTTGAAACCATGATGCTTTTCTGATTCTACTACCTAGGGAGAACATGAATCACGTTGTCCTTTCCAAATCTGATGTTTCTCTGGACCGGGAACCTCCGTTATGAAAGTGGAGTTTTGCGGTAATAGGCCGCTTTTTCCAAATTTATTGTTTGATTCCCTCTTAAGAGAAGGAGAAATTCTTGAAACCATGTTGTTTTTCTGATTCTACTACCTAGGGAGAACATGAATCACGTCGGCTTTTTCAAATCTGATGTTTGTCTGGACCGGGAACCTTCATTAAGAAAGTGGAGTTTTGGGTAATAGGCCGGTTTTTCAAATTTATTCTTTGATTTTCTCTTAAGGCAAGGAGAGATTCTTGAAACATGATGTTTTTATGATTCTACTACCTAGGGAGAATATGAATCACGTCGGCTTTTTCAAATCTGATGTTTGTCTGGGCCGGGAACCTCCGTTATGAAAGTGCAGTTTTGCGGTAATAGGCCGGTTTTTCCAAATTTATTCTTTGATTCTCTCTTAAGGCAAGGACAGTTTCTTGAAACCATGATGTTTTTCTTTATCTACTACCTAGGGAGAATATGAATCACGTCGGCTTTTTCAAATCTGATGTTTGTCTTGACTGGGAACCTCCATTATGAAAGTGGAGTTTTTGGTAATAGGCCGGTTTTTACAAATTTATTCTTTGATTCTCTCTTAAGGCAAGGAGAGATTCTTGAAACCATGATGTTTTTCTGATTCTACTACCTAGGGAGAACATGAATCACATCGACTTTATGAAATCTGGTGTGTGTCTGGGCCGGGAACTTCAGTTCGTAAAGTTGAGTTTCACCGTCAATACAATAGGCCTTTTGAGCATATGCGGTAATAGGCCGTTTTTCCCAATTTACTCTATGATTCTCTGTTTAGACTAGGAGAAGTTCTTGAAACCATGATGCTTTTCTGGTTCTACTACCTAGGGAGAACATGAATCACATCGACTTTTTGAAATCTGGTGTGTGTCTGGGGCTGGAACCTCAGTTCTTAAAGTTGAGTTTCACCGTCAATACAATAGGCCTTTTGAGTATATGCGGTAATAGGCCATTTTTCCTAATTTACTCTTTGATTCTCTCTTAAGAAAAGGAGATATTCTTGAAACCATGATGTTTTTCTGATTCTACTACCTAGGTAGAACATGAATCACGTTGTCTTTTCCAAATCTGATGTTTGTCTGCACCGGGAACCTCCATTATGAAAGTGGAGTTTTGGGTAATAGGCCGGTTTTTCAAATTTATTCTTTGATTTTCTCTTATGGCAAGGAGAGATTCTTGAAACTATGATGTTTTTCTGATTCTACTACCTAGGGAGAACATGAATCACATCGACTTTTTGAAATCTCGTGTGTGTCTGGGCCGGGAACCTCAGTTCTTAAAGCTGAGTTTCACCGTCAATACGATAGACCTTTTGAGCATATGCAGTAATAGGCCGTTTTTTCCAAATTTACTCTTTGATTCTTACTTAAGAGAAGGAGAAATTCTTGAAACAATGATGTTTTTCTCATTCTACTACCTAGGGAGAACATGAATCACGTTGTCTTTTCCAAACCTGGTGCTTGTCTGTGCCGGGAACCTCTGTTATTAAAGTGCAATTTTGCGGTAATAGGCCGGTTTTTCCAAATTTATTCTTTGATTCTCTCATAAGGCAAGGAGAGTTTCTTGAAACCATGTTGTTTTTCTGTACCTACTACCTAGGGAGAACATGAATCACGTCGGCTTTTTCAAATCTGATGTTTGTCTTGACCAGGAACCTCCATTATGAAAGTGGAGTTTTGGGTAATAGGCCGGTTTTTCCAAATTTATTCTTTGATTATCCCTTAAGGCAAGGAGAGATTGTTGAAACCATGATGTTTTTCTGATTCTACTACCTAGGGAGAACATGAATCACGTTGTCTTTTCCAAATCTGGTCTTTGTCTGGGCCGGGAACCTCCGTTATGAAAGTGCAGTTTTGCGGTAATAGGCCGGTTTTTCCAAATTTATTCTTTGATTCTCTCTTAAGGCAAGGAGAGTTTCTTGAAACCATGATGTTTTTCTGTATCTACTACCTAGGGAGAATATGAATCACGTCGGCTTTTTCAAATCTGATGTTTGTCTTGACCGGGAACCTCCATTATGAAAGTGGAGTTTTTGGTAATAGGCCGGTTTTTACAAATTTATTCTTTGATTCTCTCTTAAGGCAAGGAGAGATTCTTGAAACCATGATGTTTTTCTGATTCTACTACCTAGGGAGAACATGAATCACATCGACTTTATGAAATCTGGTGTGTGTCTGGGCCGGGAACTGCATTTCTTAAAGTTGAGTTTCACCGTCAATACAATAGGCCTTTTGAGCATATGCGGTAATAGGCCGTTTTTCCCAATTTACTCTATGATTCTTTGTTTAGACTAGGAGAAGTTCTTGAAACCATGATGCTTTTCTGATTCTACTACCTAGGGAGAACATGAATCACATCGCCTTTTTGAAATCTGGTGTGTGTCTGGGCCGGGAACCTCAGTTCTTAAAGTTGAGTTTCCCCGTCAATACAATAGGCCTTTTGAGTATATGCGGTAATAGGCCGTTTTTCCTAATTTACTCTTTGATTCTCTCTTAAGAAAAGGAGATATTCTTGAAACCATGATGTTTTTCTGATTCTACTACCTAGGGAGAACATGAATCACATCGCCTTTTTGAAAGCTGGTGTGTGTCTTGGCCGGGAACCTCAGTTCTTAAAGCTGAGTTTCACCGTCAATACAATAGGCCTTTTGAGCATATGCGGTAATAGGCCGTTTTTCCCAATTTACTCTATGATTCTCTCTTAAGAGAAGGAGAAATTCTTGAAACCATGATGTTTTTCTGATTCTACTACCTAGGGAGAACATGAATCACGTCGTCTCTTTCAAATCTGATGTTTGTCTGACCGGGAACCTCCGTTATGAAAGTGGAATTTTTGCCCTAATAGGCCGTTTTTCCAAATTTACTCTTTGATTAAATCTTAAGAGAAGGAGAAATTTTTAAAACCATGAGGTTTTTCTGATTCTACTAACTAGGGAGAACATGAATGACGTCGTCTTTTTCAAATCTGATGTTTGTCTTGACCGGGAACCTTCGTTATGAAAGTGGAGTTTTGCGGTAATAGGCCGCTTTTTCCCAATTTACTCTTTTATTCTCTCTTAAGAGAAGGAGAAATTCTTAAAACCATGAGGTTTTTCTGATTCTACTACCTAAGGAGAACATGAATCACGTCGTCTTTTTCAAATCTGATGTTTGTCTGGACCGGGAACCTCCGTTATGAAAGTGGAGTTTTGCGGTAATAGGCCGCTTTTTCCAAATTTATTCTTTGATTCTCTCTTAAGAGAAGGAGAAATTCTTGAAACCATGATGTTCTTCTCGATTCTACTACCTAGGGAGAACATGAATGACGTCGTCTTTTTCAAATCTGATGTTTGTCTGGACCGGGAACCTCCGTTATGAAAGTGGAGTTTTGGGAAATAGGCCGGTTTTTCAAAATTATTCTTTGATTTTCTCTTAAGGCAAGGAGAGATTCTTGAAACCATGATGTTTTTCTGATTCTACTACCTAGGGAGAACATGAATCACATCGACTTTTTGAAATCTCGTGTGTGTCTCGGCCGGGAACCTCAGTTCTTAATGCTGAGTTTCACCGTCAATACAATAGACCTTTTGAGCATGTGCGGTAATAGGCCGTTTTTCCCAATTTACTCTATGATTCTCTCTTAAGACTAGGAGAAATTCTTGAAACCATGATGCTTTTCTGATTCTACTACCTAGGGAGAACATGAATCACGTTGTCTTTTCCAAATCTGATGTTTCTCTGGACCGCGAACCTCCGTTATGAAAGTGGAGTTTTGCGGTAATAGGCCGCGTTTTCCAATTTATTCTTTGATTCCCTCTTAAGAGAAGGAGAAATTCTTGAAACCATGATGTTTTTCTGATTCTACTACCTAGGGAGAACATGAATCACGTCGTCTTTTTGAAATCTGATGTTTGTCTGGATAGGGAACCTCCGTTATGAAAGTGGAGTTTTGCCGTAATAGGCCGGTATTTCAAATTTATTCTTTGATTTTCTCTTAAGGCAAGGAGAGATTCTTGAAACCATGATGTTGTTCTGATTCTACTACCTAGGGAGAACATGAATCACATCGCCTTTTTGAAATCTGGTGTGTGTCTGGGCCGGGAACTTCAGTTCTTAAAGTTGAGTTTCACCGTCAATACAATAGGCCTTTTGAGCATATGCGGTAATAGGCCGTTTTTCCCAATTTACTCTATGATTCTCTCTTTAGACTAGGAGAAGTTCTTGAAACCATGATGCTTTTCTGATTCTACTACCTAGGGAGAACATGAATCACGTTGTCTTTTCCAAATCTGATGTTTCTCTGGACCGGGAACCTCCGTTATGAAAGTGGAGTTTTGCGGTAATAGGCCGCTTTTTCCAAATTTATTCCTTGATTCTCTCTTAAGAGAAGGAGAAATTCTTGAAACCATGATGCTTTTCTGATTCTACTACCTAGGGAGAACATGAATCACATCGACTTTTTGAAATCTGGTGTGTGTCTGGGCCGGGAACCTCAGTTCTTAAAGTTGAGTTTCCCCGTCAATACAATAGGCCTTTTGAGTATATGCGGTAATAGGCCGTTTTTCCTAAATTACTCTTTGATTCTCTCTTAAGAGAAGGAGAAATTCTTGAAACAATGATGTTTTTCTGATTCTACTACCTAGGGAGAACATGAATGACGTCGTCTTTTTCAAATCTGATGTTTGTCTTGACCGGGAACCTTCGTTATGAAAGTGGAGTTTTGCGGTAATAGGCCGCTTTTTCCAAATTTACTCTTTTATTCTCTCTTAAGAGAAGGAGAAATTCTTAAAACCATGAGGTTTTTCTGATTCTACAACCTAGGGAGAACATGAATCAGATCGACTTTTTCAAATCTCGTGTGTGTCTGGGCAGGGAACCTCAGTTCTTAAAGCTGAGTTTCACCGTCAATACAATAGACCTTTTGAGCATATGCGGTAATAGGCCGTTTTTCCCAATTTACTCTATGATTCTCTCTTAAGACTAGGAGAAATTCTTGAAACCATGATGCTTTTCTAATTCTACTACCTAGGGAGAACATGAATCACATTGTCTTTTCCAAATCTGATGTTTGTCTGGACCGCGAACCTCCGTTATGAAAGTGGAGTTTTGCGGTAATAGGCCGCTTTTTCCAAATTTATTCTTTGATTCCCTCTTAAGAGAAGGAGAAATTATTGAAACCATGATGTTTTTCTGATTCTACTACCTAGGGAGAACATGAATCACGTCGTCTTTTTCAAATCTGATGTTTGTCTGGATAGGGAACCTCCGTTATGAAAGTGGAGTTTCGCCGTAATAGGCCGGTTTATCAAATTTATTCTTTGATTTTCTCTTAAGGGAAGGAGAGATTCTTGAAACCATGATGTTGTTCTGATTCTACTACCTAGGGAGAAAATGAATCACATCGCCTTTTTGAAATCTGGTGTGTATCTGGGCCAGGAACTTCAGTTCTTAAAGTTGAGTTTCACCGTCAATACAATAGGCCTTTTGAGCATATGCGGTAATAGGCCGTTTTTCCCAATTTACTCTATGATTCTCTCTTTAGACTAGGAGAAGTTCTTGAAACCATGATGCTTTTCTGATTCTACTACCTAGGGAGAACATGAATCACGTTGTCTTTACCAAATCTGATGTTTCTCTTGACCGGGAACCTCCGTTATGAAAGTGGAGTTTTGCGGTAATAGGCCGCTTTTTCCAAATTTATTCCTTGATTCTCTCTTAAGAGAAGGAGAAGTTCTTGAAACCATGATGCTTTTCTGATTCTACTACCTAGGGAGAACATGAATCACGTCGGCTTTTTCAAATCTGATGTTTGTCTGGACCGGTAACCTCCATTATGAAAGTGGAGTTTTGGGTAAAAGGCCGGTTTTTCAAATTTATTCTTCGATTTTCTCTTAAGGCAAGGAGAGATTCTTGAAACCATGATGTTTTTCTGATTCTACTAGCTAGGGAGAACATGAATCACATCGACTTTTTGAAATCTCGTGTCTGTCTGGGCCGGGAACCTCAGTTCTTAAAGCTGAGTTTCACCGTCAATACAATAGGCCTTTTGAGCATATGCGTTAATAGGCCGTTTTTCCCAATTTACTCTATGATTCTCTCTTAAGACTAGGAGAAATTCTTGAAACCATGATGCTTTTCTGATTCTACTACCTAGGGAGAACATGAATCACATCGACTTTTTGAAATCTGGTGCGTGTCTGGGCCGGGAACCTCAGTTCTTAAAGTTCAGTTTCCCCGTCAATACAATAGGCCTTTTGAGTATATGCGGTCATAGGCCGTTTTTCCTAATTTACTCTTTGATTCTCTCTTAAGAGAAGGAGAAATCCTTGAAACAATGATGTTTTTCTGATTCTACTACCTAGGGAGAACATGAATGACGTCGTCTTTTTCAAATCTGATGTTTGTCTGGACCGGGAACCTCCGTTATGAAAGTGGAGTTTTGCCGTAATAGGCCGCTTTTTCCAAATTTACTCTTTGATTCTCTCTTAAGAGAAGGAGAAATTCTTAAAACCATGAGGTTTTTCTGATTCTACAACCTAGGGAGAACATGAATCAGATCGACTTTTTCAAATCTCGTGTGTGTCTGGGCAGGGAACCTCAGTTCTTAAAGCTGAGTTTCACCGTCAATACAATAGACCTTTTGAGCATATGCGGTAATAGGCCGTTTTTCCCAATTTACTCTATGATTCTCTCTTAAGACTAGGAGAAATTCTTGAAACCATGATGCTTTTCTAATTCTACTACCTAGGGAGAACATGAATCACGTTGTCTTTTCCAAATCTGATGTTTGTCTGGACCGCGAACCTCCGTTATGAAAGTGGAGTTTCGCCGTAATAGGCCGGTTTATCAAATTTATTCTTTGATTTTCTCTTAAGGGAAGGAGAGATTCTTGAAACCATGATGTTGTTCTGATTCTACTACCTAGGGAGAAAATGAATCACATCGCCTTTTTGAAATCTGGTGTGTATCTGGGCCGGGAACTTCAGTTCTTAAAGTTGAGTTTCACCGTCAATACAATAGGCCTTTTGAGCATATGCGGTAATAGGCCGTTTTTCCCAATTTACTCTATGATTCTCTCTTTAGACTAGGAGAAGTTCTTGAAACCATGATGCTTTTCTGATTCTACTACCTAGGGAGAACATGAATCACGTTGTCTTTTCCAAATCTGATGTTTGTCTGGACCGGGTACCTCCGTTATGAAAGTGGAGTTTTGCCGTAATAGGCCGCTTTTTCCAAATTTACTCTTTGATTCTCTCTTAAGAGAAGGAGAAATTCTTAAAACCATGAGGTTTTTCTGATTCTACTACCTAGGGAGAACATGAATGACGTCGTCTTTTTCAAATCTGATGTTTGTCTGGACCGGGAACCTCCGTTATGAAAGTGGAGTTTTGCCGTAATAGGCCGGTTTTTCAAATTTATTCTTTGCTTTTCTCTTAAGGCAAGGATAGATTCTTGAAACCATGATGTTTTTCTGATTCTACTAGCTAGGGAGAACATGAATCACATCGACTTTTTGAAATCTCGTGTGTGTCTGGGCCGGGAACCTCAGTTCTTAAAGCTGAGTTTCACTGTCAATACAATAGACCTTTTGAGCATATGCGGTAATAGGCCGTTTTTCCCAATTTACTCTATGATTCTCTCTTAAGACTAGGAGAAATTCTTGAAACCATGATGCTTTTCTGATTCTACTACCTAGGGAGAACATGAATCACATCGACTTTTTGAAATCTGGTGTGTGTCTGGGCCGGGAACTTCAGTTCTTAAAGTTGAGTTTCCCCGTCAATACAATAGGCCTTTTGAGTATATGCGGTAATAGGCCGTTTTTCCTAAATTACTCTTTGATTCTCTCTTAAGAGAAGGAGAAATTCTTGAAACAATGATGTTTTTCTGATTCTACTACCTAGGGAGAACATGAATGACGTCGTCTTTTTCAAATCTGATGTTTGTCTTGACCGGGAACCTTCTTTATGAAAGTGGAGTTTTGCGGTAATAGGCCGCTTTTTCCAAATTTACTCTTTTATTCTCTCTTAAGAGAAGGAGAAATTCTTAAAACCATGAGGTTTTTCTGATTCTACTACCTAAGGAGAACATGAATCACGTCGTCTTTTTCAAATCTGATGTTTGTCTGGACCGGGAACCTCCGTTATGAAAGTGGAGTTTTGCGGTAATAGGCAGCTTTTTCCAAATTTATTCTTTGATTCTCTCTTAAGAGAAGGAGAAATTGTTGAAACCATGATGTTTTTCTCGATTCTACTACCTAGGGAGAACATGAATGACGTTGTCTTTTTCAAATCTGATGTTTGTCTGGACCGGGAACCTCCGTTATGAAAGTGGAGTTTTGGGAAATAGGCCGGTTTTTCAAATTTATTCTTTGATTTTCTCTTAAGGCAGGGAGAGATTCTTGAAACCATGATGTTTTTCTGATTCTACAACCTAGGGAGAACATGAATCAGATCGACTTTTTCAAATCTCGTGTGTGTCTGGGCCGGGAACCTCAGTTCTTAAAGCTGAGTTTCACCGTCAATACAATAGACCTTTTGAGCATATGCGGTAATAGGCCGTTTTTCCCAATTTACTCTATGATTCTCTCTTAAGACTAGGAGAAATTCTTGAAACCATGATGATTTTCTGATTCTACTACCTAGGGAGAACATGAATCACGTTGTCTTTTCCAAATCTGATGTTTCTCTGGACCGCGAACCTCCGTTATGTAAGTGGAGTTTTGCGGTAATAGGCCGCTTTTTCCAAATTTATTCTTTGATTCTCTCTTAAGAGAAGGAGAAATTCTTGAAACCATGATGTTTTTCTGATTCTACTACCTAGGGAGAACATGAATCACGTCGTCTTTTTCAAATCTGATGTTTGTCTGGATAGGGAACCTCCGTTATGAAAGTGGAGTTTCGCCGTAATAGGCCGGTTTATCAAATTTATTCTTTGATTTTATCTTAAGGCAAGGAGAGATTCTTGAAACCATGATGTTGTTCTGATTCTACTACCTAGGGAGAACATGAATCACATCGCCTTTTTGAAATCTGGTGTGTGTCTTGGCCGGGAACTTCAGTTCTTAAAGTTGAGTTTCACCGTCAATACAATAGGCCTTTTGAGCATATGCGGTAATAGGCCATTTTTCCCAATTTACTCTATGATTCTCTCTTTAGACTAGGAGAAGTTCTTGAAACCATGATGCTTTTCTGATTCTACTACCTAGGGAGAACATGAATCACGTTGTCTTTTCCAAATCTGATGTTTCTCTGGACTGGGAACCTCCGTTATGAAAGTGGAGTTTTGCCGTAATAGGCCACTTTTTCCAAATTTACTCTTTGATTCTCTCTTAAGAGAAGGAGAAATTCTTAAAACCATGAGGTTTTTCTGATTCTACAACCTAAGGAGAACATGAATGACGTCGTCTTTTTCAAATCTGATGTTTGTCTGGACCGGGAACCTCCGTTATGAAAGTGGAGTTTTGCCGTAATAGGCCGCTTTTTCCAAATTTACTCTTTGATTCTCTCTTAAGAGAAGGAGAAATTCTTAAAACCATGAGGTTTTTCTGATTCTACTACCTAGGGAGAACATGAATGACGTCGTCTTTTTCAAATCTGATGTTTGTCTGGACCGGGAACCTCCGTTATGAAAGTGGAGTTTTGCCGTAATAGGCCGGTTTTTCAAATTTATTCTTTGCTTTTCTCTTAAGGCAAGGACAGATTCTTGAAACCATGATGTTTTTCTGATTCTACTAGCTAGGGAGAACATGAATCACATCGACTTTTTGAAATCTCGTGTGTGTCTGGGCCGGGAACCTCAGTTCTTAAAGCTGAGTTTCACCGTCAATACAATAGACCTTTTGAGCATATGCGGTAATAGGCCGTTTTTCCCAATTTACTCTATGATTCTCTCTTAAGACTAGGAGAAATTCTTGAAACCATGATGCTTTTCTGATTCTACTACCTAGGGAGAACATGAATCACATCGACTTTTTGAAACCTGGTGTGTGTCTGGGCCGGGAACCTCAGTTCTTAAAGTTGAGTTTCCCCGTCAATACAATAGGCCTTTTGAGTATATGCGGTAATAGGCCGTTTTTCCTAATTTACTCTTTGATTCTCTCTTAAGAGAAGGAGAAATTCTTGAAACAATGATGTTTTTCTGATTCTACTACCTAGGGAGAACATGAATGACGTCGTCTTTTTCAAATCTGATGTTTGTCTTGACCGGGAACCTTCTTTATGAAAGTGGAGTTTTGCGGTAATAGGCCGCTTTTTCCAAATTTACTCTTTTATTCTCTCTTAAGAGAAGGAGAAATTCTTAAAACCATGAGGTTTTTCTGATTCTACTACCTAAGGAGAACATGAATCACGTCGTCTTTTTCAAATCTGATGTTTGTCTGGACCGGGAACCTCCGTTATGAAAGTGGAGTTTTGCGGTAATAGGCCGCTTTTTCCAAATTTATTCTTTGATTCTCTCTTAAGAGAAGGAGAAATTGTTGAAACCATGATGTTTTTCTCGATTCTACTACCTAGGGAGAACATGAATGACGTTGTCTTTTTCAAATCTGATGTTTGTCTGGACCGGGAACCTCCGTTATGAAAGTGGAGTTTTGGGAAATAGGCCGGTTTTTCAAATTTATTCTTTGATTTTCTCTTAAGGCAGGGAGAGATTCTTGAAACCATGATGTTTTTCTGATTCTACAACCTAGGGAGAACATGAATCAGATCGACTTTTTCAAATCTCGTGTGTGTCTGGGCCGGGAACCTCAGTTCTTAAAGCTGAGTTTCACCGTCAATACAATAGACCTTTTGAGCATATGCGGTAATAGGCCGTTTTTCCCAATTTACTCTATGATTCTCTCTTAAGACTAGGAGAAATTCTTGAAACCATGATGATTTTCTGATTCTACTACCTAGGGAGAACATGAATCACGTTGTCTTTTCCAAATCTGATGTTTCTCTGGACCGCGAACCTCCGTTATGTAAGTGGAGTTTTGCGGTAATAGGCCGCTTTTTCCAAATTTATTCTTTGATTCTCTCTTAAGAGAAGGAGAAATTCTTGAAACCATGATGTTTTTCTGATTCTACTACCTAGGGAGAACATGAATCACGTCGTCTTTTTCAAATCTGATGTTTGTCTGGATAGGGAACCTCCGTTATGAAAGTGGAGTTTCGCCGTAATAGGCCGGTTTATCAAATTTATTCTTTGATTTTCTCTTAAGGGAAGGAGAGATTCTTGAAACCATGATGTTGTTCTGATTCTACTACCTAGGGAGAAAATGAATCACATCGCCTTTTTGAAATCTGGTGTGTATCTGGGCCAGGAACTTCAGTTCTTAAAGTTGAGTTTCACCGTCAATACAATAGGCCTTTTGAGCATATGCGGTAATAGGCCGTTTTTCCCAATTTACTCTATGATTCTCTCTTTAGACTAGGAGAAGTTCTTGAAACCATGATGCTTTTCTGATTCTACTACCTAGGGAGAACATGAATCACGTTGTCTTTACCAAATCTGATGTTTCTCTTGACCGGGAACCTCCGTTATGAAAGTGGAGTTTTGCGGTAATAGGCCGCTTTTTCCAAATTTATTCCTTGATTCTCTCTTAAGAGAAGGAGAAGTTCTTGAAACCATGATGCTTTTCTGATTCTACTACCTAGGGAGAACATGAATCACGTCGGCTTTTTCAAATCTGATGTTTGTCTGGACCGGTAACCTCCATTATGAAAGTGGAGTTTTGGGTAAAAGGCCGGTTTTTCAAATTTATTCTTCGATTTTCTCTTAAGGCAAGGAGAGATTCTTGAAACCATGATGTTTTTCTGATTCTACTAGCTAGGGAGAACATGAATCACATCGACTTTTTGAAATCTCGTGTCTGTCTGGGCCGGGAACCTCAGTTCTTAAAGCTGAGTTTCACCGTCAATACAATAGGCCTTTTGAGCATATGCGTTAATAGGCCGTTTTTCCCAATTTACTCTATGATTCTCTCTTAAGACTAGGAGAAATTCTTGAAACCATGATGCTTTTCTGATTCTACTACCTAGGGAGAACATGAATCACATCGACTTTTTGAAATCTGGTGCGTGTCTGGGCCGGGAACCTCAGTTCTTAAAGTTCAGTTTCCCCGTCAATACAATAGGCCTTTTGAGTATATGCGGTCATAGGCCGTTTTTCCTAATTTACTCTTTGATTCTCTCTTAAGAGAAGGAGAAATCCTTGAAACAATGATGTTTTTCTGATTCTACTACCTAGGGAGAACATGAATGACGTCGTCTTTTTCAAATCTGATGTTTGTCTGGACCGGGAACCTCCGTTATGAAAGTGGAGTTTTGCCGTAATAGGCCGCTTTTTCCAAATTTACTCTTTGATTCTCTCTTAAGAGAAGGAGAAATTCTTAAAACCATGAGGTTTTTCTGATTCTACAACCTAGGGAGAACATGAATCAGATCGACTTTTTCAAATCTCGTGTGTGTCTGGGCAGGGAACCTCAGTTCTTAAAGCTGAGTTTCACCGTCAATACAATAGACCTTTTGAGCATATGCGGTAATAGGCCGTTTTTCCCAATTTACTCTATGATTCTCTCTTAAGACTAGGAGAAATTCTTGAAACCATGATGCTTTTCTAATTCTACTACCTAGGGAGAACATGAATCACGTTGTCTTTTCCAAATCTGATGTTTGTCTGGACCGCGAACCTCCGTTATGAAAGTGGAGTTTCGCCGTAATAGGCCGGTTTATCAAATTTATTCTTTGATTTTCTCTTAAGGGAAGGAGAGATTCTTGAAACCATGATGTTGTTCTGATTCTACTACCTAGGGAGAAAATGAATCACATCGCCTTTTTGAAATCTGGTGTGTATCTGGGCCGGGAACTTCAGTTCTTAAAGTTGAGTTTCACCGTCAATACAATAGGCCTTTTGAGCATATGCGGTAATAGGCCGTTTTTCCCAATTTACTCTATGATTCTCTCTTTAGACTAGGAGAAGTTCTTGAAACCATGATGCTTTTCTGATTCTACTACCTAGGGAGAACATGAATCACGTTGTCTTTTCCAAATCTGATGTTTGTCTGGACCGGGTACCTCCGTTATGAAAGTGGAGTTTTGCCGTAATAGGCCGCTTTTTCCAAATTTACTCTTTGATTCTCTCTTAAGAGAAGGAGAAATTCTTAAAACCATGAGGTTTTTCTGATTCTACTACCTAGGGAGAACATGAATGACGTCGTCTTTTTCAAATCTGATGTTTGTCTGGACCGGGAACCTCCGTTATGAAAGTGGAGTTTTGCCGTAATAGGCCGGTTTTTCAAATTTATTCTTTGCTTTTCTCTTAAGGCAAGGATAGATTCTTGAAACCATGATGTTTTTCTGATTCTACTAGCTAGGGAGAACATGAATCACATCGACTTTTTGAAATCTCGTGTGTGTCTGGGCCGGGAACCTCAGTTCTCAAAGCTGAGTTTCACTGTCAATACAATAGACCTTTTGAGCATATGCGGTAATAGGCCGTTTTTCCCAATTTACTCTATGATTCTCTCTTAAGACTAGGAGAAATTCTTGAAACCATGATGCTTTTCTGATTCTACTACCTAGGGAGAACATGAATCACATCGACTTTTTGAAATCTGGTGTGTGTCTGGGCCGGGAACTTCAGTTCTTAAAGTTGAGTTTCCCCGTCAATACAATAGGCCTTTTGAGTATATGCGGTAATAGGCCGTTTTTCCTAAATTACTCTTTGATTCTCTCTTAAGAGAAGGAGAAATTCTTGAAACAATGATGTTTTTCTGATTCTACTACCTAGGGAGAACATGAATGACGTCGTCTTTTTCAAATCTGATGTTTGTCTTGACCGGGAACCTTCTTTATGAAAGTGGAGTTTTGCGGTAATAGGCCGCTTTTTCCAAATTTACTCTTTTATTCTCTCTTAAGAGAAGGAGAAATTCTTAAAACCATGAGGTTTTTCTGATTCTACTACCTAAGGAGAACATGAATCACGTCGTCTTTTTCAAATCTGATGTTTGTCTGGACCGGGAACCTCCGTTATGAAAGTGGAGTTTTGCGGTAATAGGCCGCTTTTTCCAAATTTATTCTTTGATTCTCTCTTAAGAGAAGGAGAAATTGTTGAAACCATGATGTTTTTCTCGATTCTACTACCTAGGGAGAACATGAATGACGTTGTCTTTTTCAAATCTGATGTTTGTCTGGACCGGGAACCTCCGTTATGAAAGTGGAGTTTTGGGAAATAGGCCGGTTTTTCAAATTTATTCTTTGATTTTCTCTTAAGGCAGGGAGAGATTCTTGAAACCATGATGTTTTTCTGATTCTACAACCTAGGGAGAACATGAATCAGATCGACTTTTTCAAATCTCGTGTGTGTCTGGGCCGGGAACCTCAGTTCTTAAAGCTGAGTTTCACCGTCAATACAATAGACCTTTTGAGCATATGCGGTAATAGGCCGTTTTTCCCAATTTACTCTATGATTCTCTCTTAAGACTAGGAGAAATTCTTGAAACCATGATGATTTTCTGATTCTACTACCTAGGGAGAACATGAATCACGTTGTCTTTTCCAAATCTGATGTTTCTCTGGACCGCGAACCTCCGTTATGTAAGTGGAGTTTTGCGGTAATAGGCCGCTTTTTCCAAATTTATTCTTTGATTCTCTCTTAAGAGAAGGAGAAATTCTTGAAACCATGATGTTTTTCTGATTCTACTACCTAGGGAGAACATGAATCACGTCGTCTTTTTCAAATCTGATGTTTGTCTGGATAGGGAACCTCCGTTATGAAAGTGGAGTTTTGCCGTAATAGGCCGCTTTTTCCAAATTTACTCTTTGATTCTCTCTTAAGAGAAGGAGAAATTCTTAAAACCATGAGGTTTTTCTGATTCTACTACCTAGGGAGAACATGAATGACGTCGTCTTTTTCAAATCTGATGTTTGTCTGGACCGGGAACCTCCGTTATGAAAGTGGAGTTTTGCCGTAATAGGCCGGTTTTTCAAATTTATTCTTTGCTTTTCTCTTAAGGCAAGGACAGATTCTTGAAACCATGATGTTTTTCTGATTCTACTAGCTAGGGAGAACATGAATCACATCGACTTTTTGAAATCTCGTGTGTGTCTGGGCCGGGAACCTCAGTTCTTAAAGCTGAGTTTCACCGTCAATACAATAGACCTTTTGAGCATATGCGGTAATAGGCCGTTTTTCCCAATTTACTCTATGATTCTCTCTTAAGACTAGGAGAAATTCTTGAAACCATGATGCTTTTCTGATTCTACTACCTAGGGAGAACATGAATCACATCGACTTTTTGAAACCTGGTGTGTGTCTGGGCCGGGAACCTCAGTTCTTAAAGTTGAGTTTCCCCGTCAATACAATAGGCCTTTTGAGTATATGCGGTAATAGGCCGTTTTTCCTAATTTACTCTTTGATTCTCTCTTAAGAGAAGGAGAAATTCTTGAAACAATGATGTTTTTCTGATTCTACTACCTAGGGAGAACATGAATGACGTCGTCTTTTTCAAATCTGATGTTTGTCTTGACCGGGAACCTTCTTTATGAAAGTGGAGTTTTGCGGTAATAGGCCGCTTTTTCCAAATTTACTCTTTTATTCTCTCTTAAGAGAAGGAGAAATTCTTAAAACCATGAGGTTTTTCTGATTCTACTACCTAAGGAGAACATGAATCACGTCGTCTTTTTCAAATCTGATGTTTGTCTGGACCGGGAACCTCCGTTATGAAAGTGGAGTTTTGCGGTAATAGGCCGCTTTTTCCAAATTTATTCTTTGATTCTCTCTTAAGAGAAGGAGAAATTGTTGAAACCATGATGTTTTTCTCGATTCTACTACCTAGGGAGAACATGAATGACGTTGTCTTTTTCAAATCTGATGTTTGTCTGGACCGGGAACCTCCGTTATGAAAGTGGAGTTTTGGGAAATAGGCCGGTTTTTCAAATTTATTCTTTGATTTTCTCTTAAGGCAGGGAGAGATTCTTGAAACCATGATGTTTTTCTGATTCTACAACCTAGGGAGAACATGAATCAGATCGACTTTTTCAAATCTCGTGTGTGTCTGGGCCGGGAACCTCAGTTCTTAAAGCTGAGTTTCACCGTCAATACAATAGACCTTTTGAGCATATGCGGTAATAGGCCGTTTTTCCCAATTTACTCTATGATTCTCTCTTAAGACTAGGAGAAATTCTTGAAACCATGATGATTTTCTGATTCTACTACCTAGGGAGAACATGAATCACGTTGTCTTTTCCAAATCTGATGTTTCTCTGGACCGCGAACCTCCGTTATGTAAGTGGAGTTTTGCGGTAATAGGCCGCTTTTTCCAAATTTATTCTTTGATTCTCTCTTAAGAGAAGGAGAAATTCTTGAAACCATGATGTTTTTCTGATTGTACTACCTAGGGAGAACATGAATCACGTCGTCTTTTTCAAATCTGATGTTTGTCTGGATAGGGAACCTCCGTTATGAAAGTGGAGTTTCGCCGTAATAGGCCGGTTTATCAAATTTATTCTTTGATTTTATCTTAAGGCAAGGAGAGATTCTTGAAACCATGATGTTGTTCTGATTCTACTACCTAGGGAGAACATGAATCACATCGCCTTTTTGAAATCTGGTGTGTGTCTTGGCCGGGAACTTCAGTTCTTAAAGTTGAGTTTCACCGTCAATACAATAGGCCTTTTGAGCATATGCGGTAATAGGCCATTTTTCCCAATTTACTCTATGATTCTCTCTTTAGACTAGGAGAAGTTCTTGAAACCATGATGCTTTTCTGATTCTACTACCTAGGGAGAACATGAATCACGTTGTCTTTTCCAAATCTGATGTTTCTCTGGACTGGGAACCTCCGTTATGAAAGTGGAGTTTTGCCGTAATAGGCCACTTTTTCCAAATTTACTCTTTGATTCTCTCTTAAGAGAAGGAGAAATTCTTAAAACCATGAGGTTTTTCTGATTCTACAACCTAAGGAGAACATGAATGACGTCGTCTTTTTCAAATCTGATGTTTGTCTGGACCGGGAACCTCCGTTATGAAAGTGGAGTTTTGCCGTAATAGGCCGCTTTTTCCAAATTTACTCTTTGATTCTCTCTTAAGAGAAGGAGAAATTCTTAAAACCATGAGGTTTTTCTGATTCTACTACCTAGGGAGAACATGAATGACGTCGTCTTTTTCAAATCTGATGTTTGTCTGGACCGGGAACCTCCGTTATGAAAGTGGAGTTTTGCCGTAATAGGCCGGTTTTTCAAATTTATTCTTTGCTTTTCTCTTAAGGCAAGGACAGATTCTTGAAACCATGATGTTTTTCTGATTCTACTAGCTAGGGAGAACATGAATCACATCGACTTTTTGAAATCTCGTGTGTGTCTGGGCCGGGAACCTCAGTTCTTAAAGCTGAGTTTCACCGTCAATACAATAGACCTTTTGAGCATATGCGGTAATAGGCCGTTTTTCCCAATTTACTCTATGATTCTCTCTTAAGACTAGGAGAAATTCTTGAAACCATGATGCTTTTCTGATTCTACTACCTAGGGAGAACATGAATCACATCGACTTTTTGAAACCTGGTGTGTGTCTGGGCCGGGAACCTCAGTTCTTAAAGTTGAGTTTCCCCGTCAATACAATAGGCCTTTTGAGTATATGCGGTAATAGGCCGTTTTTCCTAATTTACTCTTTGATTCTCTCTTAAGAGAAGGAGAAATTCTTGAAACAATGATGTTTTTCTGATTCCACTACCTAGGGAGAACATGAATGACGTCGTCTTTTTCAAATCTGATGTTTGTCTGGACCGGGAACCTTCGTTATGAAAGTGGAGTTTTGCGGTAATAGGCCGCTTTTTCCAAATTTACTCTTTTATTCTCTCTTAAGAGAAGGAGAAATTCTTAAAACCATGAGGTTTTTCTGATTCTACTACCTAAGGAGAACATGAATCACGTCGTCTTTTTTATAACTGATGTTTGTCTGGACCGGGAACCTCCGTTATGAAAGTGGAGTTTTGCCGTAATAGGCCGGTTTATCAAATTTATTTTTTGATTTTCTCTTAAGGCAAGGAGAGATTCTTGAAACCATGATGTTTTTCTGATTCTACTACCTAGGGAGAACATGAATCACATCGCCTTTTTGAAATCTGGTGTGTGTCTGGGCCGGGAACCTCAGTTCTTAAAGTTGAGTTTCACCGTCAATACAATAGGCCTTTTGAGCATATGCGGTAATAGGCCGTTTTTCCCAATTTACTCTATGATTCTCTCTTAAGACTAGGAGAAATTCTTGAAACCATGATGCTTTTCTGATTCTACTAACTAGGGAGAACATGAATCACGTTGTCTTTTCCAAATGTGATGTTTGTCTGCACCGGGAACCTCCGTTATGAAAGTGGAGTTTTGCGGTAATAGGCCGCTTTTTCCAAATTTATTCTTTGATTCTCTCTTAAGAGAAGGAGAAATTTTTGAAACTATGATGTTTTTCTGATTCTACTACCTAGGGAGAACATGAATGACGTCGTCTTTTTCAAATCAGATGTTTGTCTGGAACGGGAACCTCCGTTATGAAAGTGGAGTTTTGCCGTAATAGGCCGCTTTTTCCAAATTTACTCTTTGATTCTCTCTTAAGAGAAGGAGAAATTCTTAAAACCATGAGGTTTTTCTGATTCTACAACCTAAGGAGAACATGAATCACGTCGTCTTTTTCAAATCTGATGTTTGTCTGGACCGGGAACCTCCATTATGGAAGTGGTGTTTTGCCGTAATAGGCCGCTTTTTCCAAATTTACTCTTTGATTCTCTCTTAAGAGAAGGAGAAATTCTTAAAACCATGAGGTTTTTCTGATTCTACAACCTAAGGAGAACATGAATCACGTCGTCTTTTTCAAATCTGATGTTTGTCTGGACCGGGAACCTCCGTTATGGAAGTGGTGTTTTGCCGTAATAGGCCGCTTTTTCCAAATTTACTCTTTGATTCTCTCTTAAGAGAAGGAGAAATTCTTAAAACCATGAGGTTTTTCTGATTCTACTACCTAAGGAGAACATGAATCACGTCGTCTTTTTCAAATCTGATGTTTGTCTGGACCGGGAACCTCCGTTATGAAAGTGGAGTTTTGGGTAATAGGCCGGTTTTTCAAATTTATTCTTTGATTTTCTCTTAAGGCAAGGAGAGATTCTTGAAACCATGATGTTTTTCTGATTCTACTACCTAGGGAGAACATGAATCAGATCGACTTTTTGAAATCTGGTGTGTGTCTGGTCCGGGAACCTCAGTTCTTAAAGCTGAGT